>QUSF01000007.1:35893737-35916747 GCA_003676055.1 Chloebia gouldiae
GTGTAATAACATCCGGACCAGGAGGGGGGTAGGTGGGAAGGGTGGGAAGAAGCAGGGATGATCTTGCCACATTGATGCAGTCATTAAAACTGAATCCAGCCCATGAAGAGAAAATGGGCACAAATAACCACACTCTTAGGGGTGTTTGCCTGTTCTCATTTTTGTAAACACACAAGATGCTCACTGTGCCCTTGGGATTTATAGGAATTATAAAACATGGTATGCTGCTTTTTGTTCGTCCTTCCTTTCTTAGAGTCATAGATCTAGAGGATGATTTTTAAAAGAGGGTAAATCTCAGGACTGGCTGATTCCAGAGAAATGTTTGGAAATGTGGGAACCCCACAGTTCAAAGCCAGAATGCTCTCAGCATTATTACTACACATGCTGAAATCTTGTGAGTTTTAATGTTTCAGGTACAAAATCATTGAAACACCATTCAAGGAGGAAATCAGAGACTCGAGTGCTCCAGCAGACACAACAGCAAAGCAAGGTAACTGAGTGGGGTTACAGCATCAGGTGGGATTAATGCTCAGTGCCACACACTGCTCCAAGCAGACCTGCTTCTCAGCCATGGGGCAGGTCTGGCCCATCCGTTGCAATATTTCAATAATCAAACACCAATCCTGAAGGCAAGAGGCTATGAGCTGGGGAAAGAGCAACCTTCCAAGAGGTGGAAATGTCTGAGACAGCCCCACTGCCTCCTGCAGTAAGAAAGGACTTGGAAAAAATTCACATTATACCTCCTTTGCCCTTAGCAAAGCCACTGACTTGGGACTAATATGCCTGCCCTCTTTTAATGGGAATGAAATCAGTGGCTCCCAGGAAGTCATTGAAATCAGAGCAGTGACCACAGTAGTAGTGGGAGAGGGTCCAGAGGAAATATTTGCAACATTCAGGTTTGCCAGCACCTAAAAGAGCTGCAGGTTTTCCCTCAGCTTCTTGTGCTTTTTCAGCAAAAGGCCAGTGCAGCTGGATGGAGATGGTACAAAGCCTTGCAATAGCTACAAGCTCATGAGGAAAAGAGCTTGTGGTTTACCTCACCCAGAGCAGGAAACCAGGAGCCCAAAACCCAAGGTTTGGTGTAAAACACAATAAATCAAAACTTCAGCTGTAGAGCAAGTATCAGAAGAGGCCTGTCTCATGACACATGTGGTCACTGGAAAAAGGGAAAATATGGTCCTGAGCCATTGTGCATTAGTATCATGTCCTGGATAAAACCATGGGCTGTCTGTTTGACAGAAAAACAAGCAAGCTTCTAAGGAGTTAATCCTAAACAAAAGGTTTCAAGTGCTAGGGAAAAGTGGCCACTGGTTACCCAAGTGATTTAAAGTACTTTGGGATATCTATGCCACATTAATCTTGCATGTATACCTGTCACGTTCTTCAGAAATAATTCCTTACAAAAAGATGTTAAGCTTGTCTCAGAAAGATAAAATGTTTTAAGCTTTCAAAACCTGAAGTTTTTCAGTATGAGAGAAACATGAAAAAGGATTGTGCAGAATTAAGTAGAATCTACCCACATAAACCAAACAGAACTGCACAAAATGAATCGTGCTATAAACCTTGGAATTTTACAAGCAAGTTTTATATTAATTCTTTAGAAGCCCTTTGTGCTTATGGTTTCAGACAGAATATAAAAGTACCATATAAATATCAGCACAATATAGTAGGCAGCTGTTAGGTACTTTAACCATTCCCAATCAATTATAATAAACAGAGCAAGCACACTGAATCACATCAGAGCACTATGCAGTAACCCTCCACCTCTGACTTCTCCTTCCTGCCATGTAAAATTAACCATGCAATAAATTACTTGTTAAATGACAGAATCTGGAATGTTCTGGAAGTTTTTTGGTAGGCTGGGATGGATAGAAAGACTAAAACCACTTTTGGAATAACAGACAACATTAATGGCAGTAAGAGTCTCTCTTTTTTTAAAATTTTTTTTCTTTTTTTTTTTTAAACCAGCTGCAAAAGAACTACAGAATACCCCAACTATTCCATTCAAAGCAGAAGGGAACCCAAAATGTTTGCCCTAGAGAAACACTGGGAAGCAATGCAAGCGTGCCTAGCAGATGAGATTTACTTAGTTGGCCTAAAATAGAACAGAAGAAAAAGAGATGCAGCACTCAAGAGACTTGGGAGACATAATGGGAGGGCAGCAAAGCTTTCCCTTATGGCAGGGAGGGAGGCACAGCCTCTTGGAGTAGGCAGCAAGGAAGGAAAAGTGGGAAGGTAACCACATGGCTTATCAAAAGGCAAGTCACTTCTGGAACTGATGAACAGGCAAACAGCTCCTTAGGTACAGACATCAACTGCCTGTCTCCTTTGCTTTCTGTTTACACACCTTTAACCCCATCCACTTGGATGTGCTGCTTGCTTTGGATGGACACACAGCTGAGAGTGTGGAAAACACACTCAAGAAGAACAAGAACCTCTTTTGAATGTTTGCTAAACTACTTCTATCCAAATACACAGTGCTATTCCAACACCCACAAAATCATCTGAATTATGCAAGGCCAGGGGAATTCTCACCATGACTGCTCTCATGATTGGTGGGGTCTGTGTCTGGACCACTCCTGGGTCAGGCACATTGTGAATCCTACAGGCCTTGCTGAAACTGTACTTTTGTTTACAGTATGCTGTGATATGTGAGGTAGGGGGGACAAAATCTGCTGTGTTTATTTACTATTTCTGCCTACACACACACACTTACAACTGGTACATTTTTGGCACTTCAGTGGTCATGTCTCCTGAAATTATATTCATTTGAATTTAAATAGTGCCAGCCAGAGCTATTCTTAATAATTGACATTGTTTTCTATGTAATAGCTAATAGTTTAAAAACTCTCCTAAAATGAGGATTTTGCAAACTTTGCATTCATGTTTCAAAACACTTAATTAAAAAAAGGAATCTTGGAGCTCAAACAACTATCAGCCTGATGAGCAATTTATGGCTCTATTACAACAATATCAGATTAGCCTATCACAAACTGGCAACAAAGACTATGTTTTTAATTGCACTTCATATTAATACTGCCATTTCATATCTGTATCATCAAATAAGTGTATTAAAAGTCTTGGAAATATTTTTACTTTTTTGCAGTAAGACTTCCAGACACAGAAGTGATAACGGAATGTAGATATCATCCTATGCACTAGACTACCTTAGTCTTGGATATTAAAAATTTTAAAAAATCATGGAGAAAATATTTTCCTGTAGCTTTCCTCTCAGGCTGGCTTTTCTTTAGCACTAGATTTTGGTTCCTAGCAAGAGGATGCTCCACCAGAAGAGGAACCAGTAATGCACTGATATTTAAAGATCTAGAAACTTGACCTTCCAATGATCCAATTCAGCCTAGGAGAAGCTGAGGAAAATGCATTTCGAAACCAAGGACAACACACAGCACAAGGGAGGGTAACAGAGGCAATGATGATCAGAGCACTTTTAGGCTCTGGCAATACAGTGACTGCTGAGCCCTGTATTTCCATTTCAATGTGACAGAGAACGTGGTACTGTTTCCTAAAACACAAAATATGAGACAGAATTAAAAATTGTACAGAACAAAATAATCATCCTGGAGCACCTTCCCTAGTTTGTCAGCAAGTCTGTCCCCTCTCACAGCAATAATACACAGTCTGCAAGGCTCCAAACCTCTGTAATGAAGAATCATTTCTGACATGGTGAATCATTATATAAGCTTGGGACAAGCAGGCTACCCCAAAAGATTTTACTGCTAACCACTTCCCACAGGCTTGTGTTCAATACTTGAATTCAAGTCAAGATGTATGTATGTTAAAGAACATGTGATGTGGCTCTCCCTTTATATCTATTTACCTCTTCTCTGAAATTCTGATATTTGCTTCAGTCACATCACTCTCAGGGACAGGGTTTACTGAATGTAGGAAATTAATAGCAGTGGATTTTACCCATGGCATCCTCCCAGAAGCTAGCAATATGGATGTCCCCTCCCCACAGGCATTTTTCTCACAACACACCAAATACAATCAACATAAAACCTCATTTCAAATGGTAGCTGTAAAGGGAGAGCTACAGTGGAAAGCCTTAAATAACCTGTGGTACTATTTCATTAGTATCTGAGCCATAATATAAAGCAACAATATATTCCCAAATGACAGTGTTTTAATAAAGTTATAAAGTTAAATAGAGAAATAAAAATCTGAGCTTTAATGAAACTCCTAAAAGGCAATGAAACACTCAAAACAGTGGCAAATCACTCTAGAAGCAAGTAAATCCTCATCCAGCAGAGTTTACAGTTGAATTCTGGTAATACATATGTTTTACAGCATACCAATATCTATATCTCTGGTGCTTCCCATTTTTTCTGCATTTTGCAGCAGAAGAATACCTACAACCCAAATTACTGTCTCAACACAAACATCCAGCCTGTCACCTAAATTTTGAAGAAAACATGACACAGATTCCATAAAGAATTTAAAACATGGAGAAGCAGAATCAGTGGTTTCTAGTTTCCAGCTGCAAATAAAACTTTCTGGGAAAATTTACTTTAAAGCAGCTTTAAATGAAAATCTATATAATTAAGGGAAAGACCATTGCTTCAAACAGATTGACTGTCTTCAACAAATTTCTCTCTTTCTAGCTACTCAGATATGCTATATTTCCTAATTATCACCTTTTAAGGGCCATCTGGGCCCCATTCCTCACCATCAGGGGGCAATTCCATTTGCATTGTTCATAGGCTTAGTCATGATCAAGTAGTCTGGTGGTAAAGTTCATTAGAAATTAGAAGAAAAGCATTAAACCTCACACAGTAAACTAAGTAGCTGATACCTACATACCCAAAGGAGAGAGAAGCATTTAATGCATATTCTCACACGACTTAACAAGTCTTCAATGAGTATTTTTTTTCCAAACTGCTTAAAGAATCATTTAGACTGATCCCTGACCAGGTATGTAATGAAAATTCAATTCAGTCTCTGCATACTTCAAAATACTTCTCAATTAAAGAGAAATGAATGATAAAATAATAGTCTATTAAATAAAATCATAATCTGTTTACATCTATAAACCTGAAAAGTCTACCAAACTAATGTAATACTACTATTTCTTCTGTTTGTCAGATGCTTGCTATGTATTGCAAATCAAAGGCAAGATTTTTCTAGTAATTGAATTTAACACATGCACATGCACTCTCATACATTGTATTATTATAAAATTACAGAAACATCAGTTTGTATTAACCATATGAGAAGATTACAATGACTTTGTATTTGTATTTGCAAAATACTTTGTATTGTCATGTAGCAAGAAATATCAATATACCTTTCCCAGCAGGTCAGTAAACATGTGTGGATTAGCAGAGGAGGAAAACTGAGCAAGTCCATGGCCTTGTGCCTTGTGTCCTATAGTATAAGTCAGTATTTCATCATTATGGCCTCTTCAGAAGGTATGAAAATGGTATTTAAAAAACCTTCAAGAAAGCTCAGAGAATCTATTTCACATAAATGATGGACCCATGGAAGTCAACACCATGACTGTCAAATGCAGAGTACTCTTTCAAAACAGAAGTGCTGCAAACCCCCTCTTTGACACAGAATTTTTGTCTCTGCAGTTTGTGCTTTGGGTTATTTTATATCCTGTAGCCTGTAGCTTCTGGGAGCTCTATGCCCACATTAGAGATGAATTACAACTACCTCTCTATGAAACACCACTAGGAGAGATCCTGGTAAACTGTGCTGAGACCCACGCAATAAAAATTTGGGAATTAAGGACATATGGGCACTACCTGCTATCTTTTCATGTTATTTCATTCTGGAAGATTTTTAGTCAGCTTGAGAAAAGCTGAAATGATGGTGTTAATGACAAAACACTTGATGCTATAAAATGTGATATTCTATAACTTGAACACTATAAATACACTTGTCCAGGTGCATAAAAATTGCAGTATTACTGAGGTAATGTGATGCATTATGCACATTTCACAATTTTGGGGTGAAAATGCAAATGTCAGCATGTCATTGGCTATATCAAGAAGCTGTAGTCACATATTAATGGCTAGATTTATTTTTTGAGTATTATAGGCTGTTGTCGTGTCAGTCAGAGATGAACTCAGGCCCCAAGGTTATGGAGTAATTGATTTTGACTTTTCTGTGCTTCCTGTGAAACCAATAAGCTAGCTATATATTTTATTGCTGAACAACCTTTTGTGACAATGCACCTCATCAGGTATTCCACTCCTCTCTTGATTGGAGGACTCGTCTCAGAAGCAACATCTGTGAGCTAATGCTGCACCAAGGAGCACGTCCCAGCCAGCAGCACTGGTAGACAGATCTGCTTCTTGATCAGGAGAGCATGGCAGACCCAGACAGGGATATCATTAGAAGGCTGTCCAGATGGCCACTGAACCTTGCTGTGAAATGCAAGATTTGGAAGCTTTAAATCCTCCTTTCTGATTTTAGGAAACATGTATAGAACAACTGACTCCTTGCCTCACACTGGTGTAAATTAAACTTCATTGTCACTTAACAGTTTGATTGTGTTGTGACCTTTTAGAGGGTGTTTTGATTTTGGACATATGAAAGCAAAGGAGATATGCTGGTTCCAGGTACTTCAGACTGGACAAAGGCCAGCATGGACAAAGCCCACATTTGAGGAGACGAATGGAGCTCTGATTGCCAGCTCCTCTTGACAATTTTTCTTCTTGTAAAGTAACAGACAAAGAAAATACAACCTTGGCAGAAAAAATTGGAATTGCTTTTTGCTTACAGATTGTGATACTCTCATTTATCAAGCATTGTTAATGCTATAGTGCATTATCAATTATTTCTAAATGGTCAGGTGCAGGACAACCCTATGGATTTCTGAATGTAGCTCCAGAGGAAAAAAAAAACAGCATTGCATGGAGCAATTCAATTTTATAATTTGGAATCAAACTATGCACTTGCAAATCAAAAAGAGCTAAAACGTTATGAATGAGAATAAATAATACCTCTGATTTCATAGGTTGCTTTTCCTAGAATGAAACGTAGGACAGGTTATTATCGTTAACACAAAATAATACATACAGGTTTTGTACAGGATGAAACCTATTGCATCAGGACTTGGAGTATAATCAGAAGCTCATATATAATACCACATATGGAGATCTTTGACAAACAAAACTAAAAATATTAGTGCATGAACTGAAAGTAAAGCCACACTACTGGAAACTGGTGACAATGATTAAAATGTTGTGACAGCCTTCCTTGAGATCTATCCAACACAAAACATCAGAACAATACTGGAATACCAGAATTTCCAGTTAAATGCTGGAATTTTCAGTTGAAAGTCTTGAAAATGTCTGTAATTTCCACAGAAAGCTTTGTCTTCCTGGTCCATATATGAAATAACATGAAACAGAAAACACTTTGCCCTCTTGGAGGTTCCCACCACCCTGATGGTTCCCACCACCCCAGCTAGAGCAGGGGGCACTAAACCCCCCAGCTGCTCTGCCTTTGCTGAGGTTCAAAGACTGAATGAATGCTTATTCTGTAGAAATATTCAATAAATGTAGAGATATTTCAGAAAGAAATTGTATTAATCAGATCAGGCTTCTCTTCTGGATGGTTGTTTTGCCAGTCAGTACCTCTGGGAAGCACTGGTTCATCTTTCTCCTTGGACAGGAGGCATGGCTGAGATGAGAAGTCCCCATCACCTGCCAGCACCATTCGTCACTGAGGGCTGATTTTGGCCCTGGGCTGAGAGAATGCAAAATATTTTCAGGCACCTCAAACAAATGCTTACAGTATGGCCAGTCTGCAGGTGATGAACTAGAGTTTGCAAAATAAATGTTGCCATTTCACATTAAAAATATAGGTAATTTGACAGCTTTTTCCTACAGCTGTGCCTTTTACTAGAATAGCCTACACCTGCTTTTGAATATTCTTTTATTATTTTCACCGAACAGTAAAACTTCAGTAAAAATGCAAGCCTTGAGTGGACCAATAAAGCCAACAAATGCAGTAAAATGTCACTGCCATGTTACAGAATTGCTTTACTACTTAACACTGCACAAGGAGTGTGTTTTCATAGTTGTGTTGAGTTTTAGCTACCTGGCTCCTACTGACTTTAATGGGAATCACACTGCTAAAACTCCATGCACTACTTTGTTACTTCAAAGTAAATTTTCAGTCCCCTGGAGAAGGTCATAGAAATATTAAAAACTAAAGCATTCTCCAAGGATCTCAGATTAAAGACTTGCATCAGACTTTATAAAAGTGATTGGTCAAATATATAATATACTCTTAATGTTCTAGCTCCTGGTTTGTTTTCTTTAGAAAGAACCTTTGTGATGCTTTTCACAAAAGGAAATATAAAGCGTAAAGAACAGCTCAGCAAGGCATAACACGAAGACACACAGAAGAGTTACTTCATACATTTTTACAGTGGTAAGGAATTACTTAAGGTTCTGAATATTATGAGCAAATTCAGGGCAATTCTTAATTAAGACATTGTTACAACACTATACCATTTGATTGCAAACAATACTGTAACACAAATATTTCTATTCCCTTTGACACGTTCCCTGTCCTTTTATGTCCCCACAACTTACAGTGTGGTTATAAAATCCCCTTCCCATATGTCTCTCCTAAAGCAGGTTGACATAACTGCTCTTTCAGTCCCTAGAACGTGCCTGCTATCCTCTGGTTTCTGGACACACCAACCTTCTTTCTGCTTAGAGCTTTGACATCCTCACAACCCTGTTAGGCTTGCCACATTGAAGGCAACCTGTATCTACACCATCAGCTGCACAGATAGGCAGTGAGTAAAAGCATTAGGAAAGATAATAAAGTAAACATGAATTCAGGAAACTTCAATTAAATTTACCTCCAGGTTACTGACGGCACAAGCAGCAACCAAGATTATAAACTAATTGTGTGTCTGGTTGTGTTACCAAAAAAAAGTACTTTTATATAAAAAAATAGTAATATGACAACCTCAATAAAAATAAAAGTAGTTACCAGAATGTAAACAATTCAGTCACAGAATCACACAATCATTTAGGTTGGAAAATATCTCTGAGATTATCAAGTCCAACCTTTGACTGATCACCACCTTGTCAACTGGACCATGGTACTAAGTGCCGTGTTCAGTGATTTCTTGAGTACCTCCAGGAATGGTGACTCCACCACCTCCATGGGCAGTCCATGACAATGTTTAACAACACTTTCTGTGAAGAAATTCCTCCTGATGTTCAACCTGAACCTCCCCTAGTTCAGCCTGAGGCCATTTGCTGTCATGGAATCACTTGCTGCCTGGAAGAAGAGGTCGACTTGGCTACACCCTCCTTTCAGGCAGTTGCAGAGGCTCTTCTGAGCTTCCTTCTCTCCAGACTAAACAAGCCCAGCTCTTTCAGATGCTCCTCACAGGACTTACTCTCTAGTCCCTAGTCTTCTCTAGGCATTTTCTTCATACTGAACTCAACATCCTGTTTAAATTGTAAAGCTGCCAAAACAAAACTAGAAACAAATTTTAAAAAATCAAATGCGCATAAAATGGAAAAAGAACATTTTAAGCATGCAGCAAGTGCCTTCCATACAGTGATGAAATACCTTCAGCCTTCCACCTGCAAGCAAATAGAGAAGCTCACTAGCCATACCACTTCTCCCAAAATACTACATCATTCATAAAAGCATAGTCAAGGCACATGGAATAAACCCATATTTATTGCTAGACAATCCCAGCCATAATCTTAAAAACACGAATCAAGATAAATATAAGCATGTGTAAATACACAGACAAACTTTGAAGTGGACAGGCATGCCCCTCTCACACCTCCAAACTATCACATTTAAGGAGAAGAAGCATATACATACATGCAATAGATTTCTGTAAAACTGGGAATTTTTTTTTTGTGTTTCCATCATCCTTACATACAGTTGTCAAGTTACAGACCAATTAAGCTGAAATAACCTTCTGCTAAAGTCTTGAACACAAACCAAAGCACTAGGACGATGCAAAGCAAGTGTTACCATCTTAGCCAATTCACATGAAAAATGACTGTGGCAATATCATCACACTATAGGTATCCTAAAACAAAACAGGTCATGTCTTGCTTTTTTTTTGTCACAGGAAAGGCAAATTGATGCATAATTAACAATTGGCTGATGCAAATTCTTTTACATCTTTTAATTGGTGTTAATTAGATTAGAAGTAAATTTTCTTTTATCTCACCATTCTAATGTGAACTAATCTTCTCAGCAGCATGTCAAAGTTTCCCTTTTAATTAAACTTTTCAGCTGGGAACTTCAGCAGCATTCAGGCAGCCAAAGATATAATTTGAGGCATGAGAATTGTACTGGGTTTTATGAATGGAGCATCAAAAATTTAAAGCAATGATTAAAAAGGCTCAGCGGAATTTCAGAAATCTGAATTTTGTGGAGGCAACAGCGAGCATTTAAAGCCTCTTCAAGATTGCACCAGCAGTACTCTCCAGCCACCTCTTCCACAGTCAAATCCATCCTTTTTGTAAAAGGAAAACTACCCCAAATGTAAAACATGTTCTGTGAATTAGCCTCCCCCTTTCATACTGCTTCCCCCGAAATATTGCAGCTCCTCTAAAATTGTTAACGTGCAGAATAAACCACAAAATACATTTAATATCTTTTATGGGAAGTTGACCTAAAATAAAATTTTATGTAGTTAAGGACTTTTGATAGTTCTTCATCCAACTTTTTCTCTCTCTATGGGGCAATGGTGATTGAAACCTAATGTGTGCTGCACAAAAAGGCCATAAAATGTTTTACGCAGAAGTAAAACAGTAGCCATTAAGTTTTGCTATGATGTTTGAGTAGATATGCAGCATGAAAACATGATAAAAGAGCCATAAACTGATTGTGATCAAATGCAATTACAATGACTTCTCTCCAATGAATGACATGTACTAAATGCACTTACAGTTCCTTGCAAAATTACTTTGGGCAAAGGACCAAGAAAACACTATATCCTTTTTACGAACGGCAGCTTGCCAGGGAAATCGCAAACACACAAGCTTTAATATCTATGGCCAAAAAGCACTTGGGAACTCATTAGCAAAAGGTTTAAAAGACTCACTTGTGAAAGACAGCTTTTTTTTCTTTTTTTTTTTTTTTTTTTGTGATCAGAGCAGCATCCTGGAGAGTCCAGCATTTGGGGTGTTGGGAAGAAGTGCTCCCAGAGAAAGGAGAAAGGAGCCCTAGGCAGAGTGGGTACCCTTTCTCCTTACCATGTTTTGTTCCCACGACAAAAGTATGCTTCGGAAAAAAGTAAATTGTTTTGCAGTTTTTCCCATTAAAGTTTTATATCGCGCCCTGACAGAGGATTGGTGAAAATGGCATCATAGCCCAACATAGATTTTGATAGGAATATTGTCCTCCAGCATTGAATAATCAAGATAGAAACTGGCTGATTTGAAATAAGGTGAATCTGATGACTCGATAAGAGTGAGAGTGAGAGTGGTGTGAGAGTGTGAGAGCAGTGAGGCAGTGGCACAGGTTGCCCAGAGAAGCTGTGGATGCCCCATCCCTGGAAGTACTCAGGGCCTGGTCTAGCAGACGGTGTCCCTATCCACGACAGGGGGGTTGGAATTAAGGTTCCTTCCAACACAAACCATTCTGTGATTCTATGAGTCTGTGAAGTGGGCTCTTTTTTAAAGTTGAATAGGAACCAAGGTCTTGGGAGTTTTCATCCCTTTTACTGTGTTTTGGAATTTTCGTTAGATAACTTAGTTTAACTTTTACTTCTCCAAAAGACTTCTATATTTTGAGCAGTCAGATCAAACCTCTGGATTTCCTGAGGGGTACACACCAAGGAGGAGACACACTCAGGAATTTGAAGTGTCAGAAGGGGGTGAGCAATGCCAAGTCACTCTTTGGCTAACAAGATTTAAGGAAGATGATGTAGAGATATTCCAAGTTATCTCTGTGTCAAAACCAAACATGCAATATTAATGTGTCAACAGCAGTAATTTCATTCAGAGTGAAATTGTCATGAAGTATTTTGAAAAATGCACATCTTGTAGCACTTCTTCTATAGTACAATGATTTTCTATATCTACCTGCAAATAAAAGGAATGGAAATCAGGATTTTCCCATGGAACCTAAGGCATTTTTCTTTATACAGGAAGGACAAAATAGGGTTGAAGCTAGAGATGTAAATTTCCTGTGTTTCTATTAAATAAAAGAGAGCAAAAAAAATTCACAAAACTATCTCTTCCATTGTCTAAGAAACTACAACTATTACATACACTTTCTAGTGCAGAAGTAAATGCTGATTCTTAGTACAGGCACTTAATGGGCTACTGAAACTTAGGTACCCAGGAGCAACATGAATACAGAACTGAACAACTGAACCTTCTGAGTGAAGAATAAATTCCCACCACACCACTGGGATTTGCTTAATGGAAACTTAAGATTTAATTAATTAGATTAGATTTGATTTCGTTAATTTGATGTTATTTATAGCTTATAGAGTTGCTATGAAGTTGAATTATTTATAAAAATAAAAAATAGGAAAAAAAGGAATACTAACCAGAATTATTCTAATTTAGTACTACTTATGCAGAGCAGGTTTTTTAGAGTGCGGTTAGGTTAAGGGCTTATCCATCCATTTTATATAAACTACAGGTTTATAACTTACATTAAAATTTAACCAAATATTTCAATGCTATAAAAGGTGTCTTTGCAAGCAGGTCTCAGTACACTGCAGAGTACAAACCAGAAAGGACTGAAAAAAATCCTTTCTAATCCTTAGCCTGTCTGAAAAATGTCATGCTAGATACCCGTATCACCAGTAAGAGAGTGAGGAAACACACAGTAACTTGAACTCCTTACCCAGAAAGCCAATAAATCTCTCCTCCTAAAAACCAGAGCCTGCTCAGCATTCTCCTGCTTTATTAAATCATAAACCACAAAAAAAAAAAAAAAATCAAAGCATTGCTGCAACTTCATATAATTACTGTAAGACCTCCTAGCATGTGTTAGAAGATGGAAGGAAAATTTGGACGTGAAAGAGGTGAAGTTCACTGCTCCAGAAGCAATGCTATGATGCAGCACTGGGCTTTGGTGATGAGGAGTTTTCCTGCTCCAAAGAGCTTTCTTTTTTAAATCCTATACATTATCTTTTCTAATATTAATTGTCAATTTTGCAACAGTGACACCAGTCAGTAATTACTTGTGGTAATTAAATTCAACTGAAATGTAACAAGGGAAATGTCTATTCCAAGATGTATCTGCTTGTGGAACAAAAGCCTTCTACAGCAGCACGTTAAATAACAGAAGCCACAGTATCAAACTGGGAACACTCTCGCTCTCCTTTTAAAGTGTACTGATATGGTGAAGAGCAGTTCCTTTTCCAGGTTTTTGAGAAGAGCCCAAACTCATCACTGCTAAACTTCTACACCTTAAAGAAGTGCAAATTGCTCTTGAGCACGAAGTGGCCTTCAGCAGTGGCATGCACAATGGGTAAGACACAAAACAACGGCGTGAACAGTTTAGACTGTGCAAGTGTAAAGTCTGTGTGAAGAAGAAATGACCCAGCCTGACTCTGACCAGTGTCCCCCAGCATGGAGACGTTAGACATTTGCTTTGCTGGTGTTTAACATAGCACAAGCACCACTATTCCTTCACTAAGAAGAGGGAAGTCATAGAAACTCTGGTTGACTTAAGGCTGGAGAAAGCTCCCACTTCTCTGGGTTTTTTGAAACTGCACTTCCATCTGCACCAAACTCACACAACCAAATTAATAATATACAGTAACATCCAAGAATAACCTTCTGGTTATTCTGGTATCTGCCTAATGGTACTCAGTCAAAGGGCACAGGTTCAAGGATTTTGACAGGCTATATTGATGTCTGCTGTAAAGCTGGAGTGTCATGGACCATGCAGCATCAGCTCTTCACTCATTTCCAAAATTTAAAAATTGATGACAGCCTGCTGCAAACATGAAAATTAATGAAAGTGTTGAACTTGCAAATAATATTTAAAGTCCTGCAGAAAAATAACCACTTAAAGAAAACCCCAAACAAAACCCTCTGGAGCAAGGTCTTTATTCTTGATGAAAATTCTTCAGCTTTCTCTTGCTAAAAATACTTGGCCATTAGCATCTTGGCCATGTCTCTAGTGTCTAGAGTCAAAATCCTGAAAAAATAATGTTGGTATGTGTCAGGCAACAAAAAAATTCCCTTTTGATGTGAAATAGATTTGGTGAGAAACTTCTATGCAATAGTGAAAATTCCCTAGAGAAGCTGTAAAATGTCCTCGTGAACAAAACCTCCATTTTACTTACAGAAACTTTTTGCTAAGCTGCTGTCATGGGAGGAGGATACGAGGAGCACTGTGCTGCTACCTCCAACATAAAGTGTCTGCTGGTGAGTCTCTCGCCACCCACTTAGCCCTAACCAAACTACCTCCTCCAAAATGAAATGATCTTTGGCACACACGAGTAAATTGCTGCAGCACAGACATATCTGGACAGTAATTAATCACTTTGAATGCTCAATGTGTTTGGTTATAAAATTAAGAAAGTCGAGTTGTTAAAAAATGACAGATTTAAGCACCATCTGGGCTCTGTGGCCACAGTGGCGCGAATTCCAAAGGAAGGCTTAACAGTGCATGATCCGAGAATCCCATCTGTCTCAGCTGAAATGAAACAAATAAATAAATAAACCAGCAGCCTCATTTACAAGGTTTTCTCAAGTTTCCAAGCTAAAAATCATCTTGCAATAGGAAAAAAATACAGACTTGAAAGTATTACATCTTCAAAATGCATCTCATACCTTTTACATACGTTATTAAAGTATTATTCCTCTAAGGAAAAATCTCTTGAGAAGTACACCTATATAGATCACACCTTGTGAAACAGCATTCCTGCCATGAGTAGGTTTTCATAGAAATAAAGCAATAGTAAAGAATTTATGTGATAGGACTCTTCCAATGATTGGGAAAGCCAAAGTGGCATTCTGGAACCCACAACTTCCTTCTTTTCCTAAGCCACAGCTCACCTGCACCTGCCCCGTGGCAAATCTGCCTGTGGATGAAATGCAGCCTCCTCAGTTGCACCTCCCTCTGGACACCTCGCTGCAAGGGCAGAAGCTATGCAAAACAAAAAGTCACCTGCAACCAGTTAACCTGCAGAATGTCTTCAGTAAAACTTGCCTAGCATGGGAAAGGTAAATAAATCATCCAGGAAATGAACACTGAATATGAACACAACTATTTGCCTCAGAAAAGCTTAGCTAGTGGAGTTAAGCATAGAAGTGAGAAATACTCTGGTGAAATTCCTGGGAGACTGATTCAAGTGCCTCCCTCCACTCGGCTGAGCACCAGGCAAGTGATTGAATGGACAATGTCTGGCTCTCAAGCACCATCGTGCCCCAGTGCTCAGGACAGTGCTCTCTGTGTCACAGTGCCTCTTTTGCTCTGTAGGAAAGATGGGACATTCCATCCTTGGCAGATTCTGCCCTTGGCACATACCCTAACCCACTGGCCCAACCTGTGTGGAGCTCACCTACACAAGTTGGGTGAGAAGAAAAAGCCCAAAACTGGCACCCATCAAAGCCATACCCTCTCCTCCTCCTCCAAAGCCACATGCTCACTTTTCCTATTGTTAAAGGCAAAGGAAAGATTTCTGTGGACATCTGTGGGTCTTTTCTGAGGTCTCAGGGAAGGGGCTTCTCCAAGGGGTTTGACTCTCATCTTCTTCCTCAGACAACAAGTGACCACCACCTTTCTTGTGTAGCCACTTTTCACTAAAACCGAGTCCTCTTTCCATCCTGCCTATCTCCAACAGCTGCAAGAGGTTCCCCAGACATATCAGCAGGAAATATGACCAAAAGATACTAGTTAGTAGTTTTAGACTTCACTAAAAGATAGCATCATACTATATAATATTTTAGCTTCTTTCAAATAGACACATTTGTATAAAGGCTATATCCTGGAAAGACTTTTTTTCAGTATCTTGATTTTACCTTCAGAAAAGGTAAATTACCTCTTTGCACTTGTAACATGGAATATGTGGGTACATTCTTCTGGATCAAGAATGTAGCATTTCTTTGACTCTGTTCTTATGGTGCAATTTCCAGTGTACAACTTTGTATGAGAATTTTTGGACCCAAATGGGCAAGGAAATAGCTAATATATTCTGTCATTTAAAAGTGCTTTTAAATAAGTGGCACTAAATTTGCTTGTTCTTTCTTTAAAAAAAAAATGTTGCGAAGTTTGTAGGGGTCTCCTTTCAGCAAACTTGTGCAAACTTCTGTGGGCATCATTGATAGCTCATCGAGAAGACGATACAGATGATGAGTTTTCACATAGCTCCACATACAAAAGTTCCACACATTCAAAGTTAACAAACTGTACTATATTCCTCAAAATAGGAATTTGCTACAAATTATAAAGAATAGAAATAAGAAAGGGGAAATATGGTTATTCTTAAATCTTCTTTTAGGAGATTTCTAGCAGGAGGATGATATAACTAGAGAAATTAAGGAACCTGGAAAAATCACACATGTGACCAAGCTTCTGTACAACAAAATGACGCCAGGGCCGGATGCTGGCAAGCAGCAGGCAGCAGCCACCAGTCTGTTGAAGTCACTCCACGGGAAGGCCTCAGCACCTCTGATGTTTGGGTTTGGTGCCCCGTGAAGCTGAGCCAGCAAGGGCTGCCCTGCTACTCTGCGCTCCTCCATTGCTGTCGGTCTGCTACTGAAATGAATGAGATTTACGGGCGCAGTGACAGAAGCACAGTCACTGATGGGCAGGCCATGCCTCGGTGATGGGGATGCCGATGCCAAGCACAGCACCTGTGTGCAGAGGGTGACCTGCAGAGCTCACCCAGGCATTCCTAACACCTTTCCTGGGAGCACAGCTTCTCTGAGACACTTTGAGATGCCCAAGTTTTAGAAGATGACAAAAAGCGCAAAGTACTAATGTCATTTTTGTAATGCACCATTTCAATCAACAATAAATATTTTCTCAATAAACACTGCTTATGAATTTCCTAGGGGTCAGACAAAAGATGTGTTTGTTCTCTCAGCAGATGTTGCATAAAAATGAATCTGCTTCCCAAAAATGGGCATTCATTTTTTCTCTATAAATAAACGAGCACATAGTTATAAATTTTTCTTTGTTCATCACTTTCATCAGCTTCATCAACTTTAAAGTAAGATGAAAATGCATCTTTTTTCTGTAGATTTTTGATATAAAACCCTTGGAGTGCAAAAAATAGGCACAGAGCAGCACAGATAAGCTGAAAAATATTATATTCTATATATTCTCCTATTATTGTATGGCCTATTAAATATAAATTTTTCAATACAGTAAATCAAGCTATACAACTAATAAAATACTTTTTTTCCCCTCTATAATTTAGTGTTTATCACTCTGGTTCTTTCCTTATTAAGACTATATACTGGGTTTTGTAAGTGCAAAAACAGTAAAATTTTCTCAATGAGAGTTTTTGTACTGGTTAGTTAAGAAAATAATTAACTCAATCCTCTTCATTGCACACTTTCTCAAGGACACAATCTGCAGAAAGGGTAAACATTTTCATGTGTTGTGGTGGGCAAGCCATGCTTGATGTGCACCAGAGTGGAATCAAATGGCCCACAGGCTACCAATCCATTTGCATTGCATTTGGTATCATCTCCTCCGTTTACAGAACAGCTGTGTAAACTGAAGGGCAGGGAAGGGAGGGCAGCAGGGATTTAGGCTGGGGTTTGAGGGTGAACACACACAAGAGAGGAAAGAGACAAGTAGGGCCAGGCAGTCCAGCTGCAGCTCTGACACTGGACACCAAGCATCCCTCTGGATGCCACATGGAAAGCAAAAGCAGAGCACCTTAATCTGTGGGATGCACGTGGGAACACAGGGGGAGCCAGCACTGGGAAGCCCAAGGGCAGCAGGGGAAGAGCGCAGTTCAGCTTGACCAAATTACTTCCAAGAGGGCACAGTACAAGGGGCTGACAAAGACAAAGCTCCAGATAGCCTCTGGACCCAGAGACTGCCTGCTTTGGGGCACCACGGAGAGCAGGTGCACCTCCAGCAGGAACAGCGGGCAGCTGTGGGGCCAGGGAGACAAGTGGGCTGGGAACGCCTGAGCTGGGGCAGCCTGTGGGGCTGGCAGAAGGCACGTGGGCCTGAGTACCCCAACAAAAGGGATTACATTTTCCATTTTGGGCTTGAGAGTGTTTTTCAGTCCTTAGGTGAACAGCAACTTGTCTGCGCCTTGCAGTTTTTTGACTAGTAAAAGAACTTGAAATGCATGCCCACCTGCTCTGCTCTTCTAAGAGGAATTGTAAATACTTGGAGATTCTTGGTGGAAAGGAGTAAAAATATAATTACCATAAAAGAAAACACTTAAGAGTTCCCCATAAATTTTCTATGCAAATTAACCCAAGGTTATTCTAGCCACATGAGAAAATTTAGATCTTCTTAAATGTTCGCTTTGCACTGAATGCTGAAATTGGCTGGGCAATGCTTCTGAAGAGTTCTATTGTAAAAAAGTGAAAATTCGAGGAAGTAAAAGGTAAAACAAAAGTCTTTCCTTAGCGCTGAGCCCAAATGATGGTGAAGTCGAGTTAAACAACAGCATGTGTTGGTGCTAATTTCCACACTCAGAGGCAAATTATTTCTCAAAGTCCCCAAACTCGCTGTAATTACCCAGCCGACGTTGGCTGCCTCAGACCAGGCACGGCACCATTTCAGCTACGAACCCTTACAGAAGAGGCAAAGCCACCGAAGTTATATGAAGATTAATAGAAATCTGAACCGCGCTTCATCTAAAATAAACAAAAGCTTTTGTAGCCGCGCTGAAAGGCCCATAAAAGTAAACTACAACCTCGGCAAAGCCTTTTAAACTGACAAAACCGGACGGCAGAGGTCAGGGAGGCAGGCGGGTCAGCAGAGCCCTGCCTGCAGGTTTGGGGGTCGCTCCGTCTCCCCGCTCGCTCACACGGGGGCCTCGCCGGGGCCGAGGAGAAAGCCCACCGCCGCTCCTCCTCCGCCGGAGCAGGAACACTTGAACTGCCCTTCTGTCTCAACAAAACTTTAGTTTGCTGATTGGGCACGAAACAAAAGAAAGACAGCGGGACGCGATTTATAAGGGGGCAGGGTAGGCTGACATGCTATTGTACTCCTGAGGTATCCACAAGCTGTTAATTCCATTTTAACATTGTTAATAAGACTGTTAACACATCTGACTTTGTTTAGAGACTTTGAAAACATCAACAAACTGAAGAAAACAAAACAAAACAAAACAAAAATCAAGAACCCCACCCGCACTAGAAGTAAAATACTATTTTTTTCAAACAGCATCAAACATCCAAATGTGATGCTTCTGCCTGTCCGGACCTGGCAGCGAGGAGGAGATATGGCAGGGAGGCTCAGGGACGTGCATCCGTATATTCTTCATCCTCTCGTTAGACTATTTAACTATTCACATTTTCCAGGTTAGATTTAAAGGACTCGTTTCTAACACCACTGCCGTTTTGAGGAGAGGGAATAAACCTGGACTCCCCCCTCTGCGCACACCTCCTCTCCCTCGCTCACACTTGCATGCAGGCAAATGTGCAGATTTAATCAGTGTGGAATGTTTTAAATGAATAATTGGGTCTGACAGATTTATTGCAGTTAATTTTGCAATAGAATGGAAAAATGTTTGGATCTCAGCCTTTAAAGTATTAGGAAAACAATTAATCCATCACATAACGGAAATTCCTGTATTACACCCTCATGTCCAATTAAATAATGTCAAGTAATCTTACATTGTAAAATGCTGAAAATTGAAGCTCAAGTCATTGAGTGGGATATGTTTTAATTTTTAAAAGAACCTTGAAACAAAAATCACATCAAATTAAAATCAGATGCTTCGATAAAAGGCTTTTTTGGTTTGTTATATTTGGAGGAGGAGATGTTCTTAAATGTAAAAGAAAAAAAACCCCAGCCTTACTCAAAAAAACCACCATTAATTTCTCTTTTGCTCTCCAGTTTTTTGCATCAGGAACCCTGCCTTAGCAAGGCAATCTGAAAGCAAGTCAAAAGCTTTAGGATGAAGTCTGCGACATAATTTTAAAAGACCGCATTCTTTTAAAGAACTTTAAAAGGAGATACCAGCACTTCTCTTTTCCAGCAGGCAGAGGGGCTGATTCCCGGGTACTTACTCAGGCACAGCTCTCCGAGACTTCAAGCCGTGTTTTGCTTGAATAATGTCCCGTAGGATCGAGTCCCCAGTTTAGGACGGACTGACAGCAAACTTCTCAGCCTGAAAGTAAGCGGGATTCGTTTGTTTTTGTTTACAGCCCAAAGCTGCTAATGCTGTAAAATTGCTTAATGTCACACTCCATCTCCTTTTTATTAAAAGTAAGGTAAGAGGGAAAAAGAAAAAAAAGCCTGCAAATCAAAGAACTTTTCCAGAATAACAAAACCACCGCATTACAAATGTCTTGCCTGCCCCTGAAATTTGAAACTTGGCAAATTCATCTCATTCGGCTGCTGTACAAAAGGTCCCTGAGGCGTGTTACAGTAGGGACCCGCGAGCTTCCCAAATACTTTGACTGTTTTTAAACTGGGGGATACGGGGCTGCGGTTTCAGGGCTCCCTCAGCTAGAACGAAATGAAAGCGGGTGGTGAAATTTTAATATCGTGGAGGTTTAAGGGGAGTACGTCCGGGTGTTTTTACAGGGGGATTGCCCACGGTTCTGTGGCAGGCGAGGTAGGGAGCGCGGGGACAAAAAGGGATTGGAGCACGTGTCGCAGAAAAAAAAAAAAAAAGAAAAGAAAAAAAAAGTTGGAGGCACTGAAGAAGGAGTAAATATAAAACATAAGGAAACATCCTTCTTGTATGTCAAGGGCAAGAAAATAACAAAATGAAATCTCAGGTCGCATTTAAGGGCAATAAATATTGTAATGACTTGCTGGCACCTTCGTTAAGGCACTGTCGGCATGGCTGGACAGAAGAAAATGGGGATTACACTGAATGAAAGAAGTGTAAGACTTGGCCACCATAGTTCAATTTGTTTTTCCAAATACAACACGCTTCTTATTTTGCTGGTTTCTTACAATCTTGATGTTCTGGATAACCACATTGCCACCCAACTATTTCTGTTGCTATAACAACATCAGAAATTTGTTCTTCGATGTCCTTTTTTAATAAAATTATTTTGGGATTTGGGAGCTTTCAAAGACGGGACAGTTTCTCAATTTAGGCAGCTCACACCTTTCTCACAAGGAACCTATTTGTTTCTGTTCCCCCCCCCCCCAAAAAAAAAGTAATTTTAAAGAGATGGCCCCCCCCCCCCCCCCCCCCCTTGACTTTGGAAACAGGCCTGTTGCTATAAACAGTTTTTCTGGGGGACTTAGATTTTCAAGAAACAGGCAACCTACAGCAGCCAGGGGACCACCTCCTAAGGCTTACAGAAAGGAAAGAAGTAGTGTACATGCAGCCCGGGATCTGAAATAACGGCTAAGTTTTCACCACCTATCCACAGGATGGGTTTTAAGATCTTTTAAAATAAAATATATAACCAAAAATTTCTAAGGAAGTGTAATAATGCTGTATATTTTGTATGCTGTCACTTAGGAGATCCTCATCCGTCCCTCAAGGAGACAAGAGCTCCCTTCGAGAGCTGCTCCTTGGCATGGCTGATTTTTTCCTTTCTTTCTCAGATCAGCTCAAAATGAGTGGAATAAGAAAAACAAAAAACCAAAACAAAAGCCCCACCAAACAACTCCTGGCTCTTTACCATTAAATAAATTGGATTCCCAGCACAAACAGCAAAACAATGGCCAAGAGGATGTGACTAACAAACGCCGAGGGAAGAGTCAAGCTGCCCTCTCTTTGCATATGCAGCCAAACAGAAGTCACTGGGGTTGGGATTCTTTCCCTTCCTATTTAACATATCTGTGCATTTCAATAAATTGAGATGAACAATGTCCGGCTTTCAAAAGTTGCAAATTACTGGGAATACATTGCAAAACATGAATAGCCCATAACATAGGAAGCTGTTTAAAAGTATTTTTCTTTGCGTTTTGTTTTGCTTTGTTTTGGTGGGGTTTTGTTTTGTTTTGTTTTGTTTTCGTTTGGTTTTTTTGTTTTTGTTTTACATTTTGTTTTGGTTGGGTTTTGCTTTTGGTTTTGGTGAGGTTTGGTGGTTTTTTTGGTTGGTTTCAGTTTTTTAAATGAGAAAAAGAAGAAGGAGAAATCACAGTGCTCTAGGAAAACAAGCCTAGACTGGGAAAAATGTGCCTGTGAGATATGCAAGAAACTTCAAGAGATAAAAATGGTTTGAGTGTGTATTTTGCAAAAGAGCAAATATCCATTTATCTCACTGACTGGTCCATGCCAGACAGGGAGTTCTTGCTCTTGTGCATTGAGGATCTTTAGCAAGATGTAAATATTTCTTTTCCTCGCTGCCGATGGCAAGCGAACACCTGCACACCTGCGACTCGAAAGCGGAAAATTCCCCCTTTTCAATGTTACCGGTCACATTTCCCTACTTGCTGAAGCAGCGTGATGGGAATCGCGCCCTTTCCGAGCAGCCGCTTTGGCAGCACAAGTCGGAGGGCGCCCGCCACGCTCAGGAGAAGGGAGGGGAATACTCCCCACGCGGGAAGAACTCGACAATCCCCTCGGTAAAAAAAAACCAAACCAAACCGAACCGAACCGAACCAGAAACCCAAGCCAAGCCCAAAGCACCCGAGTGTCTCTGCGGAGATGTCCGGACAGCCCGGGGGGCGGGCCCCTCACGGCTCGCTCCGGGTGAGCCCCCCGCGCTCGCCGGGCGGGACAGCGGGGCCGGGGCGACACCCACCGGCCACCCCGCGAACTGCAGCCACCGCCGCCCGCCCCGAGAGGCGCGGCCGGGCGGGACCCGGGCAGGGACCCGGGCAGGGATCGGGGCAGGGATCGGGGCAGGGAACAGGGCAGGGACCCGGGCAGGGACCCGGGCAGGGACCCGGGCAGGGACCCGGGCAGGGAACAGGGCAGGGACCCGGGCAGGGACCCGGGCAGGGAAC
>QUSF01000007.1:35917601-36509142 GCA_003676055.1 Chloebia gouldiae
ATTCTTCTCTTTCTCTCTCCCCCCCTACTTTTTTTTTTATTTTATTTTTACTATTTTTTTATCTTTTATTTTTATTTTTTTTTTTTTTTTTTTTTTTTTTTTTTTTTTGTCAGCTTGCTAATGAAGCTGTTGTTATTCCTGGGAAAGGAGAAGGCAACACGCGGTGAGGGAGGCGTGCACACCGATAACTCCCTTTCCAATTTGTTTTCTTCCTGAAGAAATTGGAAAATATCTCCAGTGAAAGAACTGGCCAGCAGCTCTCTCTGGATTCCCCGTTCCCGTCCTCGCCCCATGGGGCTCTGGTAGCGGCAGGGCTCCGGGATGAGCCTCTTCAGCCCCAGGCCAACCCGCAGCACCTTCCAGCATGTTCTGTCTGAGCATTTTCAAAGGGCTGCACCAACACTAATTAATTTCCCTTGCTCCGTATCCGTGCAAACGGGGACCCGGGGATCCATTTTACAGATGGGGAACTGCTTGCACGAGGAGGGCCAGTGAGTCACCATAGTTGAGACAGAAATTAAAATACCAATTCTGTCGTCTTTAAATATACAACCCATTGGCCACTTTACCATTCCAAGGGAAGGGGAGAGACATGATGATGGAGAAATTAATTCCCCATCTTGCATTCAGTCTAGAGACACAAAAAGCCAAACAGAGGCATAAGAGGCAGCTCCCCTCACATTCACTCCCGTTCGCACCATGTCTTTTACCCTCGAATGCCTTACACAGTCAAAACACCAAGAAAGAATTAAAAATCATTATCAGGAGAGGAAAACTAATTTGAAAAATATGGGAACACTCCTGGCTGCTCAGCTGAGCTTTTAACCAGCTGAAGAGACAGTTTGGTGGAGAGAAAGGAGAGGGATGTCCCTGGTGTTCGGAACTACAAAGGAGGAGACTCCAGCATCAATACAGGCCAGAGTGCAGGAGACAGAGACAGAAGACAAATATTCATGGTAGTTGTGGGGGTGAAGTGGGGTGGGGTGGTGTCACAGAGATAGATGGGGACCAGATTTTCCAGGGCAACTGAAGATGCAGACAGGCACCTGGCAGGATTTTCAAAAGCAACTGAGCAAGATAGGTACCTAAATCCCACCGATTTCAGTGGATGGCAGGATGTCTAACCTGCTTATGCTCTTTTGAAAATCCTATTAAGTGCCAGCTGCATGTTTAGGAACCTAAACACATTTGAAAATTTATCGTAAGGCTCCAGGATGGATACATTTTAAGAGCAAAGTGTTGTTGTGATGATGTAAAGAATTAGAAAAACAAAGCCAGATTCCCTCTCTGTCTTAAAAGGAATCTGGTGGTTAGGAAATAAGAGAATACTTTCTATTTAAAGAAACACTTTTGCATCTTCACATTTAGCCTTCCTCATTTCTAGCTCCTCTTTGTCTTTCATAATAAACCAACTGGAGTGAGTAGGGATTTAAGGCAGAAAACAAGTGATGCTGCCAGGCTCCTGACACAAGTGTGCTAGTGGCAGTGCTGGAGGGACACACAGATGGGTGGGGGGGGGACAGTAGTGCTGGACTATGCAGCGAGGCAGCAGGGCTGCAGGGAACGCTGCTTGGACAGCGATGTGTTGCTGCAAATGCAGGGAGGCAGGAGACAACAGGCAGGCATCCGGGAACAGCTTTGCCATCACTCTCAAATGCAAAATGATGTGACTGAGGACACCGGGCAGTGTCCCTTTACTTTCAGGGGATGCTTTGGGGCAACTCAGATAAAGAAGTATGTCACCCTGAAATAGCTGTATACGGCATGTACCTCATTAGAATTTCAACACTGATGACAGATGGACTATTTTTTTTTCTCAGAAATCAAGGTGATTTTGCCAGTGTGGATTTTCCTGTAAATTTTGATGCTCTCATTTATGTTTTTTTGAAAACTGTTAAAACAGGATTGTTGAGGGACCATCAGACTTTCCCAGGAGTTTGCTTTAAATATTTAGGTAGCAGCTGTCTCTTGATCACGGACGAACTTTCAAATCCACAGAGTAAAATCTCAACAAACAAGTGTGTAAAGACGGACTTTCTGAAAGAATCCACAAAAAAAACCCCACTATTTTTAAAGCATCTTAGTGACACCAGTTAAACTGACACAGCAAACCCATTGTGTTTTGCACCAGTTTTGTTTTGCTCTATACAGCTGTGTTTTCACAGATGCAAAACCATGTGTCTTCAGCAAAAGGTCTATGCTTCCCTTCAGATGTGAGTGAAGATCAAAGGTTCAAACACAGAAATACAAGCTCCTTTTCCCTTTGGAACATGTTTTTATTTTTTGCAGTGGCTCTACACCAGAATTTCCATCTGTTGTCCTTATGCAGTGTACAGGTTAACCTTAACAGCCGGGTTTGCAAGGCTGTTATCTCAACCCAGAAGCACAGAGATGAATCACTCTCGCATGTAGGCTCTGAACATCTCACCAAACAGCAGAAGCAGAGCTGCCTCAGACAGCCATCATTTCGTGGAGGTGGTGGCTAAAGGAGACTTGTTCCTTCCATTCCAACAGAAAATTAGGAATTTCCTGAATATTATATGAATATGTTCACATATAAAATTGTCTAGCCCTAGTCTCTGTTATAGTAGAACAGCGTGATTCCTTTAAATGGCAGTGTCTCAGTTTGTAACACAGAAGACTTTGGCCTATGCCGTTTAGACAATGTCACTTGACATTTTATCTCTGCTTCTCCATCAGACCAGCTAGAACAGCCCCAGAATTAATGTTTTCCCGGAAACACAGAATGGCTTGGTTTGGAAGGGATGGATATAAGAGATCTTGGGTGGTTGGAAAGGTCCCTGCATAGCTGCTGTTTCCACGACTGGCAGGGAACAATTCATCTATACTTCACAATGGCGTGATATTTAATAAATTGATAAATTAACAAACAGGTAAATAAAGAGGAAAGAGCCGGCGGCAGCTGCGCGCGGAGCAGCGCGGAGGCGCCGGCAGAAGCTCCGGGCTCCGCCGGGCCGGCACTGCCATCTAGCGGCGCCCCGCGGCGCTTCCCGGCCTGGGAACAACCGCGAGCGGCGAGGAAAGAGCCCCGAGGCTGCCGCGGGCTGCGGGACGGGCTCCGTGCCCCGTCCGGGACGAGGCGCCTCCGGCGAGGAGCTGCAGCAGCCCCCGGCTGCCTCTCGCCGCCGCACAGCTGCGCAGGCGTTTGTGGCGCTGCCGTGTCCCGGCTCACGCTGTTCCAGGTGTGGGCGCACACGCCAGCCCAAAGAGGAGTCGGCATCGCAGCTGCCACCACGGAGGTCACTGCGACAGGCGATGGCAGTCGGGGCCCCGCCGTGCTCCCGGCAGCACTCGTGCTGTCAGGAGAAGCCGCAGCTGGCGTCGCCTAGGCGTGTGGCTCCATCCACACCCCGCCTGTGCCACTTTGACAGAGGATCACCCGAACCCGGCCGTACAGTGCGGGCAGCCGGATCGCTCGGCACTTACAACAATCCTTGGCCCCATGTAAGGCAAAGGCAGTGCCACGATTTCACCCCCTGCAGAGACTCCTCACGGGACAGAAATGTCAGGGGTGAGCTGGTGTTGGGCTCCACTCCTGAAAAGCAGGGTTGGTGGGGTGCACAAGGCAAAGGGCAACCATGGCATCACACCAGCCCATGCCAGCTGTTCCTCGTGGAATTCCAGTCACATGGCTTGGGCAGCCTGCTAGGGTGGGATCATCATCATCATCATCAGAGCTGGACCCTAGTTCCATTTGCAGCTTGGGCAGTTAGGATCGCTACCAGAGGATGGATGCCCCTGCCCACGGTGATGGGAATCTTGTCTGAACTCCCCCTGATGAAGTGGCAGCTCTGTGATAGCAGGATGCACACCAACCCCTCCTTCCACAGCATGCCTTCCCTGGAGCAGCCCAGCAAGTGCAAATCTGCACATTTTATGGGCCTGCATTGAAGGCACATAAGGCTTTGGATTATACTTGCTCAGTACTTTAATGAGTATTAAATTAGCTTTGGCAGCAGCAGAAACCCCCAAAAGCATGCTATGCAAATTACTCACTTTGAGAAAAACACACAGCAATGTTGTTATTTGGAGAAACCAGCACAATCATGGAAGAATAGCTCATCAGTAACTCTTCCTTTGAAAAACATCTCCAATGGGCACAGTAGGATTTAATTTCTACTTTTTATTGCAGAAAAAAAAATCAACAGTTAATAGACTTTAGCATTGGCAAAGATAATTGCCAAGTACAGCTTTTGTGAAGTTCAGCCCTTCTTGTTTTCTTCTGCCTAAGTCCCTCTAAATATGCAGGACAAAGACAATGCCACGGTTCCTGAGCAGAAAAAGAGTGGAAATAAGTGTTGGCCAAAAAATCAGATGTCCACCTGTATTTTTGTCATCAGATTTTCAAGTTTTTGTAAGTCCTTCAAAAAATGCTTTTGTAAAACCCAGAATGTATTGCCATTTGCTAACACAAATAAAATTTCACAAGTCTTTCAGAAAAAAGATTGCAAAAGGCGTGATCTCTTCTTACTCTGTGCACCTCCAGTTGTGGTTGGTTTTGCCCTTACAGTAACAGCCAGTGTTGGGGGGAGCAGTAACTCCACATTTCACAGGGGCTATGACTTCAGCATTGTGTTTCCCCATGACTGCTATGCAAACCGTAAGGGTACAGCCTACAAACTGCTGCTACAGAATCTCATCGCCATCTTACTGCTGCTTACAAACAACCTCCAGGAGTACTCTAAAGCCATTACTCACTAGGACTGGTTGATTTTTAAATTTTAATTAAGAAAGAATAAATAAAAAAAAAAAACCCAACCAAAATCCATGGTCAAAGCTATTTTGCTATTCCAGTCAAAACTGGGAGGCAAAGAAATATAGGCATGGCCTGATCTATTGTTTTCATTTCACTGGCTGCCTATTTTCAAAAAGGCAACTAATATAAAAAAGGAAATAGGAAAATAAGAAAAAAAGAGAAGAGAAAGGAAAGAAAGAAAAACACAAGGAAAGAAACTCATTAATTTTTCTTTAGACAACAGATATATCAAGAGGGAAAAAGCGTCCTTTTCCAAAACCCTGGATACTTTGCTTTACATTTATCAGTCAGCTTGAATGTTATGTAAACAGGAGCTTAGTAGAGATGTAGCACATCAGTCAGAGGATGAATTTGCTCCTCATGGAGGCATGTAAAAAACAAACACTTCTATTATTATGAGGTATATGTTTCCATTGACTGAGTACCCCTGTGGGAGGAAAACCTATGCAGTTCAGCTAGGGAGAGGGAGAAGAGGAACATGAAATGTTTTCCAGGGAGCATTGTGCTAAGCAGAGGCCATAAAACGCATACCAGCAGGACACCTACTGCTTTCAGTGATTGAGGGCTGCAGGCAGATGTCCTCTTCTGAACCTAACCTGGGATGGCATCAATCTGGGGTGCTTGGGATCACCCAGGGCCGGATGCGATTGCCCACAGAGCCACGCAGGTGGGAAGGGGCTGCCTCAGTGCCGCCGTGAGCCCCATTAGTGTGTATTGAACTTCTCCCAGGCAGACCTACGGGAGCCATCGCCTCTCCTGGCGCGGCAGTGAGCAGGGGAGCAGTTCCACTTGCATGGCTGGCTCCAAAGTGCACAGATATGACCTAGCTACCAGCTGCTGTTCCAGGACATCACTTCCAGTTAACAAGCTCGAGCTGAGCATTTTACTCCTAGGCCACGCTTTCACACAGCCCAAGTACAGTTTTGCTTGCTTTCTCTGCAATAATTAAAACTGAGCTGTGAATTCCCTTCTCTCACACAGATTCATTTTCATTTCAGTACCAATTAGTAAAGGCTCAGCTTTAGGGAAACTGTTGCACAGCCCACCACCAAATGAAATTCCTCTGTTTCTTCTAATTCAAACAGAAAGTCTTAGTGCCTCTTTGTTGTGAGAGCAACCTAGATCAGAGAAGTGACAACTCATCTTCACAAAGACAGTAATGTGAGAGCCCACTGTCTGAACACGAGGTTGTAATTCAACATGATTAAACAGCCTTTTTGCTGAAAAAAGATGTAAACAATTGTTACAATCATGACACCCGTGTTTTTCCGCAATTGCAGACTTCTTGTGTGCTAATTTGTTAGTCCAACACTCTGGTGTTCCAATAGCAGGGGGTCTGCATCAGCAATGTTGGTCTTTTTGTTGTCAAAACCCCTCAAACCTCCACATCTAGTGAGCTCTGCACCTGAGCACTGGGGAGGGGTATCATTGCCTACAGCTTGGATTAATTTTTCTAAAGTTCTGGAATTTGCAACCTAAGCAGACTGGGAAAATAGCTTTTTTTCTCCATGAAGTCTGCAGAAAGTTTCTCCATTAGCACAGCAACATAATTCTCTGCATTCAGCTTCCCTCATGGAAGGGGGCTATCTCCAGTATGACCATATTGTAGCCTAAGTAGCCACATAGTTCTTAGTTTCAGTTGCATGCTATTCTCCTGCAAGCAGGGAAAGGAAAAGCCAGGGCTACATGTCCACTTCGGGCTAAAGTTCCGAGAAGTTTACAGTGGTAACAGGCAATTTCAGAGAGTGAGGTTCTTCTGCAGCAGAAAGCATCACATCACCTGCAATGGCCCCACTGCACTTGGACATCTTTAGTTGTAGGGATTCTCCCCATAAGAAAAATCCAGAAGTGTCATAGCTCCACCAACTATAACTCAGTTATTAGACAGGTAGGCGGCGGCTCCTGTCTAATAATGTCAGGTAGGTGATCTGCTCATAGTGGGGACTCAGACATTGTGATGAAAAGCTGCAGCAGAAAGGGGCCCTGAAGGCACTGCAATCCCCATTTCCTTCCACTCCCTCCAGTCCTGTTTTCTGTCCCCTGCTCTTAGGAAGACCAGGCTCCTGTCTTTGCCCTGGCTCTGTGCTGAAGAAGCAGCATTGCAACCTTCCAGCCATGGACAGCGCCAGGTACGGTCCATGTTCTGGGGACAAAAGTGACAGGGCTCAGTGACCACAGGCCACTCTGAGGAGACAAAATGCCTGTGCAGAGGACACAACAGTGTATCAGTGCCCAGCATCTTGGTACTATAGGCATATTTGTCAATGAAATATTGCAGCACTACCTGCACATTGGCCCCCATAGCTTGGTGTTCTCCAGCTCGGAAGCCATGCTAACAAACCATGCAGGGTATTAGTATCATTTCAGGCTAAAATCTCCTCTTAGCAATCTGCAAAAAAAAAACCCACTAAAATATTTCTGCAAATACTGTGAGGTAAACCTACAGAAAGTTAAGAAATAACCAATTTGACTTTTCTGTGTAATCCAAATTCAGCCCTCAGGGCACACAGTTTATGAAACTCTCTTCAATAATACATTCCTGCAGAGATGTTCTATGGGACAGACCTTAATGACTGATAAGGAAGATTATTGTCTGTAGGAACATGAGAGTTTTTTATTTGTTTGTGTGTTCATTTTAAGGTTTTTTAAGGTCTTGCCCTTCCTGATGGACAATCTGCAGAAGTGCTGCTTGCTGGCACGCAGTTACATATTCACTGCATCTGAGGGGGAAGATCCACAGAAGCCCAAGCATGACCCTTGAGGACAGTTCATGAGACTCAATCAAAAGCGACTTTTTTACTGTAACCAATACTTGATTAACACCAATTACTTTGATAACTAATTGGAGCAAGGATGGAAACTGGGTCTGCCCCCTACCAAGTGAATCCCTCTACCTATTCATCTAGAAAGTCAAGGTTTAACCCATTACTGCTTAAAGCAGTGTTGTGAAAATACAGACTTGAATAACTTAAAACATAAAAATGTACTCATGCCATTGCTCCTTATCCTTGAGAAACTTCTAAAGCAAGAAGACATTCCTGTCAACATTTTTGTTTCCGTCCTCTTCTGTAAGGGTCTTAAGTCAAATTCCAAACTGCTTTTGGATGCAGGAGTTTAGATAAGTGACTCTAATGTAAAAGGCTAAGAGCTCTGAGTCTTGAGTAAAAGAAACAGCTTCCCTGAAAGCCACAGGAAGAATACTAAATCCATGAAAAGGCTGTGATTTAAGGAATGGTAATCTGCAGTACTTTCCCAGCTTTAGGTGATTCCCTGCTCACTTAGAAGGTAAGTATTTCCACCTGTTCCCAAGGCTAGTGAAGTCAACTGCCATGATGGCCTGTGAGTCTCTTTAGAAGCTTCTACTTGGCACAGAATTAAAATTACTTGGATGTTCAAAAGTAAAAGAGTGCAGATGAAGAGAAATCTATACTTCCTTAACTGTAAGCTGACAATAAAGCACCTATATTTATGGGACACTCAGGACTCTAATCTCCGTATGCCTTAGCTGCATATTTGTAAAACAGAAGTAATACCAGCCCTTTTTATCATAAGGGTTTTCTGAAGCTAAATTAATTAATGTTTGTTAAGCATTCAGATATTTATAGCAATAAGTGCCATAGAAAACCTCATAAGGAAATTACCAATTCTGTCTTCACAGCAGGGTTTCAATAGTGTGCAGTAAATAAGGCCTAGGGCTACACATTGAAAAATTAGGAGAAAACAAAATATTGAATAACTGCTCATTAACTCAGCATCGTCCATCTTGTTCACTAGCTGAGGCAGGGGTCCTGTGGAAAAAGCTATATATGATCTTGATTTTAAAAAACTATGTTATCAAGCAAATATATAAGGGGGCTGAACTTATCTGCACCAGCTATCTTGATTTTGACATTTACTAACTCCTGAATATTTTACTCTCCAGCCTTAATGAAGCTGCTTTAAGCTGCTGCAAGACTTTGCCAGCTCCCCTTATAAAAGAACACTTCTAAGAATGCTGTGTGCAGGGAGATACAGAGGCTGAAAGAATGCCAGAATCATAAAAGAAAACAATGTTAATAATATCAAAAGGGAACTTCAGCAAAATTTTGCTCCAGTCTTTTAAAAGGCAAGAAAATATCAGTGAATCAGCTTACATTTCACAACAATAGTATGCAACCAATGGGAATTTTCCAGAGGAAATGTGGTCAGAGAGAGTATTTACATGCTGAAACCAGATTTGGTCACCAGCATTCAACAATGCAGCCTTCCATGCAGTTGCTTTCTCCATATCAACATTTGGATGTGAACTGAAATTTGTGAAAATTGTCTTCCCAAACATTAGGTGCTAGAAATCAAGATTACTTTAAATAAAACACTGAGAGCATTTAGAGCTTAAGGATTCCTTATCTGCGAGGGTCCATGGAAAAGGTGAGTGGAATATTAAGAATGTTAAGAGCAGAGCGGGAACATTGCCCTGGCAGAAGTGCTTCTGGGCAGCAGGAGGAGGACTGCACAAAACAGGCTGGAATGAAGTATCCCTCCATACAGCCATTCTCAGAGAGGGGAATTTGTGAGGACACACAGCAACAAAAATTTCTGTTGGACAGAAATCACCAAACTCTAGCTGTGACAGCAGTAGTATCAAACGTGACAGTGGATTTATATGTGACATCACCACAGCTAAAACAAGACAAAACAAAATAAAAAAGATTGAATATATAGACTGAAAAAAAAAAAAAAGAAAGAGGAAATAAAATTGACAAAATATATATTCACCTATTGGCAAAGTCCAGTATGTTTTTGTTTGCTATTTAATCCCACAATGAGTTTTTTGTTCAAAAAAGAAAAGGGGTAGTTTAGGAAAAAAGATAAAACCAAACAACCCCAAACCTAAGACTTAACAAAATGTGAAGTGCTGATTTGCATAAAAAAAGATTAGGCGGGAACACAGTGTATCTTGTGGAAAGAAAAGAACTTAGAAGAAACTCTAAAATTAGTGTGTATAGTAACAAATTCAAAGACATGAAAAGAAGGGGCAATGGGAAAATGGCATTTTTCATTTGTGTGCCACTTTGCATCTGCATTCATTAATTAAGGTTTTGTATTTTTTGGCTATATTTTTCTTCCATCAAAAAAAAAAAAAAGAAGAAAAATTATGAGGAAACCAAAACATACGTCTCATGATGATAAAATGTTAATTCTGCTAGAAACACTTGCTTATTCTTTCTATCTTGAACATATAAACCTGTGGGGAAAAAGCTCAAGGATATTTTTAAACTGTGCGCCATAAACATTTTAACATTTGCTTGTTGAGGAAATTTTTTGCAGTGAAAAGTTTCTCTAGAGAGATTATTTACAATATTAATTTAAGGCCTTACTTTGTAATTCCTCCTCAAAGGAAAAAAAAACCCCATTGGCTTCAGAGCAAGCAAATTGATTGCTTATGATGAGATAACTGCAATGAAGATTCAAATTATACACTTTTGCCAAGGATTGTGTTTCTTTTGTACTACCTTTCCAGAATTATGCTAATTAAATACTTACTATAATGACTTTCAATTAATTAACATATTCTCTCATATTCTCTCATAGTCGTCATTTACAGTGGCTTTTAAAAATAATTAGATATTAAATTCAAGATCCCAGGCACCTGATTCAGCAGCAGGTTGCATTGTGCTGAGGCACACAATTTCTTGTCTATACTAACAGTCGTATGAGGAGTGAGGGAACTGTGCTGTCTGTAGCTTTTTGGGGGGTTTTTTGGTTATATATACTTTTTGTGGTGTGTCAGCCTTTAATTGGTCTTGGAAACCTGATGGGTAAATCCCAGACAGCCTGAAGCCAAGGGGAATCTTGCATTGCTTTCAGCCACCCTGTGATTCCATCTCCCTGAAAACCTTTCTGCTTTGAAGACTACGTTGCTTTTAGAAGCACCAGACACCGTTCCCAACCACTAGACCACCACAAAAGACAAGACAGCGAAAACGATGTAAAAGATTTCTTCAACCGGACTTCAACCTTAACTGGTGTGACTGTCCAGCTTTTCACAAGGTCAGCTTGGCAAAGCACCTGGAAAAGTCTGCCTTCAGCAGGGGAGAGAGCTCAAAGCAAGGCCTTCCCAGCCCCGGCCGCTTGCAGCAGCCCACGGTCTGGGGCTGGTGGCGGAGCAGCCCCCGTGGCGGGTGAAGGAGCGCTGGCAGCCCGTGGGGAGCCAGCCTGCCCCGCGTCGCGCCCGGCGCAGGCACGCGCGGCCCCGCGCACGCGGCGCGCTCGGGGCTCCAACACGGACAGACTGAGCGGCAGCTGTGCTGGGGGGGATATGGAACAAATAAGTAATTGCTGTTTTTACTAAGTAAAGCAGAAAATTACAGCGTATTAACAGCCAAGCGTGTTTGTTGCCTGGCAAGAACCATTCGTGTTCCACTTTGGGCTTTTTTACTCGTCTGAAGTCTGTGCCTCAAAGCACATTAAAAACATTTTAATTATTATTGTGAGTTTATGTTCTCGTATGGATTTAAGGTGTATAAATATTATGGGGGATGGGGAGAGAAGAAAGTAAAATAAATAAATTCAAGAAAATGTTCTATATTTTTAGCAGTGGTGGATGCAGTTCTGAATTAGCACCTTGGAAAACATAATTCTTTTTAGAATTTGCATTAAAAAATGTGTCCTGGTTTATCAGACAAGTGTGTGGCTATGTGTACATTCTCTTAGCCACATTCAGCTCTCTTCAAAAAGACATCCAGCAGAATAGCACTCTTTAGGGACAGTGTTTCAGGGTTGACAAGAACATTAAACCATATTATAATTATCTCTTCAATGAAAACACGGCTTTGTAGTGGAGGCAATGCACAGTCCTCAAGGCGAGTGTTATTAGGCTGTATGTGTTTTCTTGGAAGGAGATTCATGGAAAGAAAAAAGCTTTATAATTTACTGCAAGGAAAAAAATACAGAGTGCATGTAATGAATAGCAAAAGGGATTTTACAAAGAAGGCACTAAGTTGAGTGCCTCACTTATCTTGAAGAATGCTTCCACATAATAAGTGTGGGGATTGGTTTAACACAAGCTACAATATAGATATAACAGACACATACAATTCCCTGTGACCGTTCATATAGATAACTGCAAAAAATTGTCTGTAAAGTAAGGTAAATATAAAGCAATTGCCTCCTGTGACATAAATGGGTTCTGTCTCATTCTTTGAGAGGTCACCACTGAACAGAATACATTCTTATGGCAGTGCAGATAATAAAATCTGTTATTTTTAATGTGAATACAAGGATTTTCTAACCCATTTTCCACATTCAAAATCCTGTTTTCTCAAATTAGTCTGAAATTATAAAGTATGAGTTCTGAAACAGCAAGCAAAGTTACAAACTGCACCAAGAAGATTCTAATATGTTCATAAATGACAGTATTTAATATGCATATCTTACACATACTATCTACACGAGCACATTTCGATTTATGTATTCACATTTAAAAAACTACAATGGATTTTTAAAACTTTTGCAAATGCCTGAATTATTTTAAACCGGGAATTTTCTTCTTGTTTGTGAAAATAAGATTGCAACTTTGTTTTCTTTAGTATGTTGGCAAGTGGATAGATTTAAATTCCTTAAAATGGAATGAACTAGAAGAAAGAAACAAATAATGTTAACCAACAGTTACATATATCCTGAACACAGCAAACACCGACAATATTATGAAAATCTTGTGTTAATGGAGAATTAATTGTAAAGCTGTGGCATTTGAGTTGTGTGCAGGCAGGTCCAGGCACACGCAGGCATAAACACAAAAGACAACAGCCCCACTAAACAGCTACCAAAAATATACTCAATTGGCCTAACACTCGACACAACAGCTTGAGCATTTGTAGGAAAAAAAAAGTCAGAAACTCACCAAATCTTGGTTTTAAAAGCGTGCTAGGTATCCAGAGAGAGAGAGCATTCGGAACAGTCAATTACTTTCACATTTTGTCCCAGGACTTTAAAAGTTAAAGGCATAGTTCTGCCAATTGTGAGATGCCCCATCCAACACAGACCACCCACAACTACTGATTTTCCATCTGGTGAACAAAACAGACATCTCCCTAATTATTTTTAAAAAGGTTTTTTTTTTCTAACATACTTCCTTTATTTGTCTGTGACCTGGAACTTAATGGAAAACCTGGTAGATGCCAACCTCATTTCTTGTAATGAAGCATCTTATTTTCCCTACTTTAAGCAAGCTTATTTAAAGGCTATTTAATAGAAAGTTATTACCTAAGCTGATCTTTGATAGGACCTAAATTACTAAATAGTTTGAAATTAGAACAACTCTATATCGAACCCTAAATGTTCTAGTTAAATATTAACCATTAAAAGACCTTTACTTAAAGCAGCATATTAAAACAGGAAGCAATGAGGTTTACAGTCTCATATGCTGGGTTCCCATATTGCCAGTGTCAAAATTTATGCCTTTTTTCAGCAATATGGTTGCCATTGCCAGCACCACACTTATAAATGCCAACTGTAATTAAAATCTGGCACCTTATACAAGCATTAAACATGCTTACAGATTAAAAAAAATCTTTATTCTAAAATACTCACTGCAGCATATGCAGGCTTAAAAAAAAGTCCTTCTCCTGCCAGTTTTAGAAACATCACAGGAAAAAAAAAAATCAAGGTCCAAGTTGTCCTGAAAATCAGTCCAGAGAAACCTAAATACTGTGCTAAATTTCAAAGTGGATGTATTTGAGGAAGGGATGGCAAAATCTGGATTTTCACTTGAAAGGGGCTGCAAAGAAATAGCATATTTAAAAATCTGGAGCCTTGGCAGACACCCAGGGCAGGTAACACAGAGTCTTTATCTCAGCGCCCTTCACACTGGCGGTTACAGTTCAATAAAGATGTGAAGCCTCATCGCTGTCGCAGTGAATGGCCAAGTAGGGCTGGGGATCCCACAGCCCAGTAAGGGAGGCTGCAGACAAGAACAGAGGCTGGGCTGAACCCATAGCCTGTTCATCATAATAGTTTTGGGGAAGTAAGCATGATCATCTGGGCTTTTCATCCCTTAAATACCCTTCACTGCTGCACTGCTATGCCTCCAGTGTGTGAGCACCTGGCTGGGTGGCCAGTTCAGATTCTTTCCCAGGCTTGTCAGCAATGGAAGTGATCAACCTTGGGGAACTGGGAGCTGAGGGAAACAGGCCATTCTACCCAGCAAAATGTCCACCATAAATTACTTTTCTACTTACTAGTGTGCTAAGTTTTACACAGCTGTCTTATGGACCAGCAGGAGATGAGGAACCCATGTTCATGGGAGCTCAAATTTTAAAAAAGCTACCAAGGCACACAGCAGCAGGTGCACAAATGGGGTGCTGCAGCACCCTGAGATTCCTTCTTGGTCTGGCAGTACTGCACCAAGCACTTGTCTGTACTGCTCCAGTCATTCATCTTGGCTAAGAGGTGATGAAGAGTGATTCAGCCACACTGTCAAGTAAGTTGCTGGAGAAGGACCACCTCTCAGCAACTCAGCACCACCCGGGGACGCTGTGTGGAACTGCCAAAATGATTTTTAAACAGCAACGGAAAGCAGTGTTCTTTCAAAGAAATTTGATGACACGTTATGATTTGGCATTTGCAGGAACACCTTCCAAAGTGACCAGTAGATGGAGAGGAGCCATGGTGGCTCTGCCCCAGCGTTTGGGACACCGCTGACCAAAGGCAGCAGGACACAGCAGCGTCTCTGCCGCAAAGGCGTGATGACCGAGGCACTCCATCGTGTCCTCCGTACCTCATTCTGCTGCTGCCTGAAGCAAGGTTTATTCTCGTGATCCTACCAGCAGAAGAGGTAATTAAATTTCATTGTGGGGTGTCCTGTGTACCAAATGTTTATGGACAGGACTGAAAAATTGTATCCTCATATTTTCTTGACATCGCTTTCTTGGCTGAATTTTTGAATCCTTATGTCAAGTTTGCACTGATGTTTATGTTTGTTTGTAGGTTCTTCAGTTATTGATGACTTTCAGCAGGATTAAATCTTTCAAGACACTTTTCTTAAAAAAAAAACAAACTATACTACCAAATGGGAAACCTTGAGTTAGATAATTAATTTGAAGCATGTTTTCCCATGTAAAGGTTTTAGCTATATTCTTAAGAGAGAGGTTAATTCTCAGTTTGTAACCACTAAAGTATGTTGCTTTGTAACTAAATATAGCTTTTGCACTAAATTTGGCACTTCTTATTGCTAACCAGAAGGACAGAGTAGCTCTGCTGATATATATTTAAACTTTTCTATACCTCATTATACATTTTTCAGATTAATTTTACTGTTTTTATTAGAAAATCATGTATGGCACAATTCTTATTTACTAGTTGATCTCTTTGTGTTTACTTAGGATTTATGTTTCTTTGGATGAAAACTGGAATACTATTTAAAACATAATGAGATGGTTTATTGCTTGCATAGCACTATCTGAGAGAGGCTGGACTTGTAAAAAAATCTGATTAGATTTAAAAATTGATGTATTAAAATAACTTGGTATTAGTTAGAATTAGCACCAATCTAGTATTTGGTCTTAATATCCTCCAATATTGTAGTATTAGCTAATCTAATCCGTTCATAATTAGCTGTTATTCATAGATTGGTAGAGAAGAACAAGCTTTTCTGCTTCTTTCAACTCCCAATTGGTCAAGTTTGAATAAATTAGTCATTTAACTGAGCTAATTGAATATATTGAAGGAAATATTCTCTTGGTACTTGCAGAGGAGGCTATTGATCTCAAAAGCCAACACAATACTTCAAAGACTTTGGGCTGCCAGAGTTTAGATTTTGACTTTAATCAGCTGAATGGTTTTATCCACAACCTGGAAGCACTGTGTCTATTTTGGTTGGGGGCGGGGGATTATTATTTAAACAGATTACAGTAAATTTAGGACCTGCTGTAATTTTAATAGGCATATTTTAAGAATAAATAACACCCAGCATAAATTTTGAAAACTTTTTTTCTTATTTATTTCTTGATCACAAAGTTGTTGCCATCTCATTGACTTCTGCTTATCATTTAGTTCCAGAATTTTTTCTTTTAATAGAGGAATATGCCAGCATTACCATTACTGGTGGCAGAAAGCAGCAAGGCCTACATCTCATGTATTTCATACAAAGATGCCAGAACATAATTTTTATCAGTTGTAAACAGGCTGCAAGTGGTCTGAAAAAGAATCTGGCAGTGTCTAAAGTGTTAAAAATTTTCAATATCTTTCCTAAACTAATTCTCTTCGTGGTTGTGGGGTGAAGACGTCCTGCAGGCCCCATTCTCCACATTGCAGACCTTGTCAGGCATTGCAACAGATCAGTGTGGCAAAGGGTCAGAATTCCTGTCTCTGAAGCCAAGGCCTCCCAACATATTTGCAGTCTGCAATACCAGAAAGGCCTAAACTGTGGCTGGTTTGCCCCAGCAAGTTTATGCTTAGGTTCAAAACAATTTGATTTTGCCATTACCATTGCATAATCAATGTAATTTTATACAGTTATAGATCACAATACCAAACCTAAACTGTCATGTATGTATTTTTGTTTCTTAGATTCTGTCATTTGTTGGTCATATTTTCAGGTTAATATACCATTTTCCAGGCAAAAGCAGTCAAAGGAGCTGATAAAAAATACCCAAAGAAAAAATGCCCAAAGAAATGCATTTGAGAGCACATTCATTTTCTGGTTTATCTTGTTCAGGAACACCAGTGCTGAGTTTCTGTGGGAAGACATGCTGCCAGTGGGATGTGTCTTAGATGATGATACTGACATTAAATACGAGGTTGACTTAACTGAGCTCTGTATAATTTCAGATATACTCAAAGGAAATCCATTGTGACTGCATAAAGACCACGGTACACTTCAATTTTGTCTTAGAAATTACAAATCTGGAAATGCCAAGTCAACTTTCACACCCTGAATGTGTCCTTGTGCAAGCACTGTGTTGATGTGTTTTCATTTATTTTACTTTTTTTTTTTTTAATTTGTTGTGCATAAGACATGGTCTATTCCTTCCAAATTACTGAATCTAGGCAAGATTTTCCCTATTTTAAGGTTCTCTACTGGAATGAAAAGAAATGTTAGGAAATGTCACACTACTATTTGCTAAATAATTTTCATTTCTTTACTACATTTTACCTGGCCAAATGAATGTGAAATGGGGCTTGAGAGCACTCAAAAGGGAAAGAAGGTGGAAAGGAGCCCCTTTGATTTTTAGTCTTAGAAAGCTAACAGCATCAAAAGCTCTGATACCAGGCTTCCCTACCTTCAGACAGACATGATCCAATGCAACCAAACTTCTCTAGAGTCAAGAGTTTATGTGGATCCAGCATTGCAGACAAAAAGAAGACTTTTCCTCCTAAAATGAGACTCTTCCTCCTTAGGTAAAGAAAGGGAGACAAAGACAAATTCAACCTGTACCCTCTCTGTAGCTTACCACAGCCTTTACCCTAAGATGGGCACTATTCAGCATGCTGTGCTTCACGTGCTGTGGAAGGAGCTGGTGTAAACTGGTAAGCAAACAGCACAAATATCAAACCATCCACACTGAAAGACACAGATGTGCTTAAAGCATGACAAAAATAAAGAAACACACGGCAAGAGAGGGACCCTCAATCTGAAAGAATGCCATGGGTGAGAAAACACACAACCAATAACAGAAACAAAAGAGAGGGGAAAAAATCCCAGAGGAGCAGAGCCCAACCCACTGAGAGAGATGGAGATTTTTGGCATCAGTCTGCCTTTTGTAGAGCAGTTACTGGCTCCACTGAAATTTGGCTGAGGGACTTCCTTACAGCATGTGGATGTATTTTGCACAACAGCCCTGCTGGGCTGCCAGGTGAGCAAGAGGATAAGAGAAGAAAAATGCAGAAAGATAGGAGCTTTTCTTACCCAACACCATTAACTTTCAGAACTTCATAAAAAAATAACTAGAGAAGATTCCTGCAAAGACAAAACTGCAAAATTATGCTTTCTGGTAGATGAGATACCTGAACCAGCCAGGCTAAACTAGATAGAGTGCTCTTCATCTTGAGATAACCTCCCTTGCAGCAGGCCACCACAAGAAGTTATCCTGTAGCTCTAGAAACACCAGCGTCACAATGTGTAAGAAAAAAAAGCCTCTAATTAAAAATGTCATTGCATATTTTCATTATTTATGGGTACTGTGAAACACATATCTCAAGGAGTAAGTTAAAGTAGGGCACAGAAAGAACATGTGCCTTTGGAAAATCATGTACTACCTCTTCTGCACTGATTCTGAGGGGAAGTACTGGAGAGCTCAACCCCCTGGGTCTCAGGCTGAGCTGGCACATCAGGAGAAAACACCATCTCATGCTGAGTTGTTTAACACAGTGTCACATCTCTCTTCCTGTGAATTAAGCCAGAAAAAGGATTTACTCCATAATTTGAAATCTGGTTGGAGGAGAGATGGACTCCAGAGCAGAGTTTCATTGGACTATGCTCAGAGCAGAGTTTCATTGGACTGTGTCAGGTAAGTAGCAACTACAAACTACAAACTATTGTTCAACAGATGTTTGCTGGTTACAGTGAAACTACCAGAAAGGTCAAAAACATGCATGTCCTTACAAATTAAACTGCCTTCTCAAACTAATGATTATTACTTATCTCTCCTAGGTTGAGTGAGGGCTATGTGGAAAAAATCTTGGCTGTCCACTGCCACTGAAGCAGTGCCAATAACAGACTGCAAAAGGGGGGTGCCCAACTGCAAACTTTTGCAAGCCCTAAAAATATTACACTGCATATGAAGCTTCAAAAACTGAAGATGAATTACATGTTTTGTTTTGCACCATGCCTGTTTGAATTCTATCTACTTCTAATACTACTCTTTTCATAAAGTTACTGTTGTTCTCACCACACAGCACACCATGAATCATTAAAATCTTGAGAAAGTCCTGTTTGTTGTTTGACATGGTTTATCTATTTATCTAAGCCCATGTGTTCCCCAGGAGAAATGGCAACACATTAGTTCCCTTCTGCCCAAGCAAAATAGAAACACTTTGTATTATATTACATTATATCATAAACTTTGGTAACCAGTATTTTCCCTTCACAAAAAAACCACACATGTTGCCCTCTGCTTTTAGCAGGCACACATGGGTTCCAACTGCCTGCCATTAAGTTTCAGGTTTTAAAACCTGCAAACAAACATACGGTGGATGTTAAAATTATGCACTGCTGCTAAATTTGCCGTGTGTACTGCAGAAAAATGGTCTGAAAAAAACATGTTAACAGTTCAACATTTAAACAAAAATGAACAAACTAATTAAAAAAACAAAACAAAAAATAAAAACAAACAAACAAAAGACAGACTATTTTGAGTTTGTATTTTCTATCTGCTACATCTCCTTTCTCCTCATTTCACTATCTGTCCATACTAAGAACACAATCAGCCAAGACTTTGAGTGAATAGGATCAGTGAGATACATTTTGGGACACACAGTAATGGGAGCCTTTTATTTCTATTCCAAGCAGTAAAGCTGCTGCAGGGTGAGGCGGGAGCAGGCAGCAAAGCCAGGGGGTGTGAAGGGGACTGGCCATTAACTTATCAGTTCCAGGCCTTAGCTTTCTAATTGACAACCTCAGGGCTACTTTCATCACTTGTCGACTTCAAACCCACACTCAATTTTTCCTTTAGATAATGATGCAACTATAACATAATGGTGTTTCTGACATATTGCAGCATGTACCAGTAGGAAGATTTCCTCAGTAGCTTAGTTTAACAGGAAAGTAAAAAACCCAACTCTTAAATGGTTTTCACATCTATCAACTTCTCAAAAAAAAAAAAATCAAAAAAACCACCAAAAAACAGTTAGTAAGAAAACAGATTTTATACTTCCAGTATGCCAAAGTCACTGTTTAGTCCTGACTCAACCCAAAGCACTTTCAGTACTTCAGAATCACTAGAGATTTAACAAAACAAGTGAATGGTTAAGGCAATAAACCCATAAAACATGCATTCATATAAAAAGCCTAAATAAAGGAACCCACAGAACTCAGAAATGTACTACAAGTTAGAGAACTTGACCAATAAATTCCCCAAAAATGTCATTAAAAATGTATTACTGACATGTCATCTAGAAACCTTATGTCCTTCACAAAGGAAATAGAAAAATAACAGGAATGCTGTCATGGACACATCCCTACAGAGAGGCAGAAAAACCCGACTCACGTTCCCCACAGAAATCTGAGTGGTGGCTGAAGGCAGCTGAGCCATTTACACAGAGTAAGGTCCTCAGGTAAGTATATTCATCACATTTGGATCACAAATTAAAACAATACTAAATGCAGCAAAGCACCTGGCTCTAACATAAACAGTCACATAACTGCCTTTTAATAGTGGCTACAAAGGTTTGGGTCCTGCAGTCGGCTCTGCAAGACCTGGGGTCCCAATGAGCTCAGTGCATTGTCTGGGGCCCTGAGCACGCCAATCCAGGCAACAAAAGCAGCGACAGAAAATGGAATAATACTGATGTGCTTCCAAAGCATGGCCATTCCACTGGCTCCTACATGATCCACGTGAGGAGGGATGACAGGCTGGATACCACACTGCACAGCCAGGTGCTGCTGGAATTGGTGTGCATAAACAGGTGGGTGTGGAACTAATCCAGATTAACAAAGCAAAGATGCTGCAGACTTGATGTGCAGTCAGCTCTTGTCTCCACTGGTATTTGGGCTCTGATGGTGTAAACGGGCACCCAGGTAACTTCAGTCACAGGACATTAATGTGGCCATGAGTAGTTGGCTTCTTCCGGCCTGACTGGAAGAGTTCAGCCCCAGCCATTTAAGATTACAGGTATGGATGGCTCATTCCAGGCAGCAATTGCTACATTTTGATCATGAACTTTAAAACAACAGCTCCAATTCTTCTTTGAGGATTAACAGGGGTGCAGGTAAGGAAAGCAGGTAAGGCAAGTTTTTTCTGCTCTGAGAAAAAACACTGGGCTCAGTGTTTCCTTGGGCTGCCTTTCTGGCTTTCTCAGTCCATAAAGTATATTGCAAATTTTTCAGATTACATTGCCTGTTCAGAGTTGTAACAATGGTATATCACCATATCATCCCCTTTCAAGTGTTGCACATGCTAGTACTCCTTCTCAAGCAATAAGGAGGCAGGAGCTCTCCCTGCAAAATGTCTGGCCCATATCATGGGCAAAGGTCACCTGTTGCAAAATATTATTAAAAAGTCAGGAAAGACTTATTTTATAGCCAAATTAACAGCTCAGCAAAACAGTGGGCTGTAACAGGGAAGACAGTAAGTCCAACAGCTGGGCAGTTCAACTGATAAGGTTTTACTGGGATCATTGCCCGGGATGTTTTGGGACTGTTTTGGGAAAAAAGAGTTATCAACACAAGAAGTGTGAAAACTCAAGTTATTACATGAAATATCAAAGGTGGGTGTTTTTCCATTCTTTTACACCAAACCCCACGACCTTTGCAATTTTGCCACTCCAAGGCTGCAACCAGCAGTACAAACTGGTTCCCTTTCAGGGTTTGGAGCATGGGTTTTACAAGCCTGTTTTGCCTTCCTGCAGGCACTTTGAGCTTATAAATGGCACCTTTCAGTGTCCTGAATTATGAAGGGCAGCTAGTCCTGAATTCTCCTGTCGCTTAATGATCTCACATAAAATGAGGTCCACAAAACTTTTATTACCTCTGCAGTTCAAATTCGCAGGTGAAGAACCACCAGGGAAAGGATGTGGACATCTTTTGCTTTCCTAATTTTCCAGGTGCAAGAAAGTTTCCCACTTGGACTTGAACAATTAGTTACTCTCAAAGCAAAGCCTGATCTAAATAAAAAGACTTCAGTATGTTCCCCTGATAAGCACTGCGAAAATCCAAGGGGAAACCACTTGAGAACAACACACAATACCATCAAATTTAGGTTTAAAAATATAGGTTAAAAAGTCCCTATTTATTAGTCTTTTTTTGCACCTAATATTTTTCACTTATCACAGCTAAGTATACCTGACTTTCAAGGATTATAGATAATAGTTAATTAAAACATTGATTGGTTCTGCCCTTATTCTGGTAGTAATATCTAGTGTTTGGAAAACATACTGTACCTTAGCAGTATGAACAAAAAGTCAAAAGGAAGTCTTTCCAAAAAAAGAAAGTATTTTGTTTGTTACAAATTACTTCTGCATTTATATAAAGATTTAACGGTTCATGGCATGCCAAATACAGTGCTAATGAGCATTCAGTTGTGTTTTTCATTTTTGTTAGAATTTTTTTCCTGCTAAAAACAATTACTAGAGGCCATTCAAAAAAAATGCCACTGCATAAACCAAGAAACCTAGTAAAACTGCAGGTAAAATTGGTATTTTGTTTCAAGTGTGGCTCAGGAGTCTAATTCACTTGTTGGTGAACTGCCTATTTCAAATAGCACCTACAACTCCTTTAAAAATGGAAGCCAGGTAAGACGCTTTTAAAAAAAATACACTTATAACATTCATAAATGAAAAACAAAAATTAAAGAGCGTAAGCTTACCATTTAATTCCTGCCTTCTGAGGATGAACATCTTAGCCTTCCTGCTTTCTTCTCCACTTACCAATGAAAGGTAGATAAACGAGCAGAAATTCTTAATTCTCAGCACCTCTTAGAGGAGACACGTGCCCATAGGAGCTTAAAAACCTTCCTGGGGAGCATTATTAATCTTGCTGCCAGCAGCACAGAATTTTTAAAGCCTATTAAAATACTGTCTAGTCATAGACATGCAAGTCTTGCTTTTTAGTGGCCTGGTTTCAACAAACAAAAAGTCTAGAAATTATGCCAAATTAATTTTCATCATTCAGTTATATGGATCACTGCCCACCTCAGCTCCTAACTACACACCAAACATTGCCCCTCTACAACAAACCTTGCCATCTACCATATCGAATAGTTTGAGCTGGAAGGGACCTTTAAAAGTCAGCTAGTCCAACCCCATGCCATGGCCAGGGATATCTACTACATCAGCTACTCCACATGCTGTTGCTTCAGTCTAAGGGAAACCCTATTTTGATCTTGCTTTGGCCTTGACCTTGCTCATCCACCTCTGCCTTTGGGCCCAGGAATATTTTCAGAAATCTGAAAATAATTCCAACTTCCTTCTTCCCAGGCTGTAGCACTTCTGCCTGGCTGCAGCCAAGCTGCTGCCCATTTACACCACTGCAAGTCAAGCCACTATTAATCCCTTGGACTAAAGTTTTCCAAGCAACATGTGCATTGCTCCAAAGGCTTTCAGATGACTTTTTAACTGAAAACATCCAGGATGTTGGGGGTTTTAACAAATCATCATAGCTATTGCCCAGCAGCTGATAAGACTGAAGTTAATTAATGTTGCCAGGAAATAGAAATATAGCTGTGATGAGCTAGTCTTGTTATGCCCTATTCAACATTTCCCCTCCTTTCCTTGAGGAGCATTTCACCAACTTAACAAAAACCATAGAAACATACACAACCCCCCGACCCAATAGGCTGGGCAGATGAAAGATACTCACACTAACTAACCCCGCTCTCCGTCACCCCTGCAAAAATCCCACTGACAATATCAAGAGTGGGGAATCAAACCCCTTTATTACCAAGTCCACAGCAGATAAAGCAGCAATTGTGCTTATACAGTACTGGAAGTGTAGCTACAACATAGCGTGACAGCTTGTTAGTGTTGAAAATATATAAGCTCTTTGTAATTGTGCCTTTGGAATGCCATCTGTCTTGAATTAACGTCCACCTGGGATCATGTTTCGATGACCAATATGGACAGATTACTGGAACTTTAAAACCTCGCTTTCTTTGTAATTGACATTTAAACTGTTTGAAGTTTCTCATTAAGTCCTTTTTTACAAATTAGGTGCAGATGTATAAAGCTAAATCTACAGTACTAAGGGAAATTAGGTCACCTGAATGCTCAATAATAAAATGTATCAACTGCTTAAGTGCAATGAGTACATTAAAATTTAGAGATCAACTTTATGCCCCAAATTCTTCAAAGTTTCATCGTTCCCCTTTCATTGCTGCAGAGCCCCTGATGCCAACCATTTTTTAATTAAAAAGGCAGGGAAGAAGGCAGGCTTGGCCATGCAGCCAGCGACAAATGGACACCCTGTCCCACAAAGAGCTAGAGAAGGCAGGGCAAGCAGCCACAGAGATGCCCATTTCACAGGGACAGCAAGTACTATTTACACCAATAATGCCTGGAGATTTAAAGGGCACAGGGAGACCTGCGAAGTAAATATAGGTCCAACCAGAAAATAAGGGAAAATATATGAAGGAGACTTGTTTAACATCCTGGGGCTAAGTTACCACAAGCTGACCTCCAGACCCACTTGCAGTTGAAGTTCTGTAGACCTGCTGTGCTCCTCAGCCTTGTGGGGCGGAAGAGGGAAGTGCATAAAAGGGCAGTGGCTGGAGAAACACCTCCATGCACATCCCATCTGACAAAATAAGCACAAATTCAGTGTTTCCCCTTTCCAAACAAGGATGCTCATAACTCAGTGAGGTGTGAGAAAGAGGTCCAGGAAAAAACACCACCAGAAACTCACATGATATGCAGAGGCCAGGAGGAGGTACATGGAGGTTCATCAGCAGAAATTCTACAAAGCTCTTAGCATCAAGGAGCTTTTACCTGCCAGAATGGCTCTTAAGAGACTTCAAGTACAGCAGCCCAATCTCCCCAACAGGTATGAAAACTCCAGGGATCCCACTCATCCAGACTTTATGAGTAGCCAAGAAATACTGCACAAGTATGTAAAAGCTCAACAACAGAAGGCACTGAGCATCCACCAAGGGAACACACACCCTCCTTTCTCATGCAGGGCCACCAAGCAGGAGTGGCATTGGACCTCAAGATGCCATCCCACAGTTGGCAGTGTTTAAACTCAACACAATCACACACGCAGGTTTGGTGGAAGGTCCATTAACCTTCTCTCCTGGAGAAAGGTCTCCCACTCCAAGTTAGGACACTATCTACATAAAATGCACAAATTCAAATCCTTTTGGCACCACAGTCAGCACGTTGGTTCTGGAAACAATGCCAGGATGCATACCCTGGCTCTCTGCTCGGAAGCATGGAGGTACGATGGAAGAAGCAGTCTTCTCTGAAAGTTGGTAAACCAGAGCAATACTGTCAACCAGATCTCTTTTTGTCTGCTTAGACTTCATCTGTGTGCTTAGACTACTCTTAAGCACAGTGTCTTCAGTACCACTACTTATTACAATGGTTTCAAAAAGCTTTTCTGCTCACAGCCCCTTATAACCCTATTCTGGTAAGCTACTAAAACTCTTGGCAAAAGAAGTGCAAACTTTTAACAGGGTACATTTCTGTTGCTTCTGACAAACACCCAAGCAACTCTGCTGTGAAATTGTCCATGCTTCTGGTTGCAAGATGAACAGCAGGCCCCCACTGGTATCAGAACAGGAGATTCTGGTTTCCTCATCCACAGGCTCTTTCTCCAGTGCTCATACACATCTTCAGTTCAAGGAAGAATTCAGAAAAGAGCTGCGTATTTTTAAAAGAAATAAAAATGGAACCATATGTAAGCAAACCTCAACACCTGGGAGAGAATAAAACCTGACCAATATAATACAGCAAGATAACAATAGTTTCCAGGACAGGACAGCCCAATTTATTTGCAAAAGGAATGAGACAGAGGAGTAACTCATTTGCCATGCATATATAGAACAAGAAAGGCTCCTAAGGAAGATGTATTTGTACCCCAGTTGTTTGCTCACACATTTTAAAGCCAAATACTGGGTTTCATTTGGGTAATGGTTTTGCAAAGGCAGGTACAAGATCACACAAGACTGTCCAGAACAGCACAAGCTTTAGCAGACCAGTTGAGGTGCCAGTGGTGATTAGCTGGACACACTCAGCTTTGCACCCTGCTTCTCATTAGCATTAATTATCCATCATCATACCTCTGCTGCTGCCAGGATGAAAATTGGCTCAGGCAGTAGTTTCACAGTCCTTAATGCCAACTATGGAGTTGCCAGAGTGCACAACAGGCACCTTGTATTGGCCCCATGTCTTTCTGCCACAGGCAAAGGAGAGCAGAGACCTGGCTGAGCAAAAAGCTGAGGCAGAGTGAACAGGTAATACCTCCTTTGCTGTACAACCTCTCAATGTAACTTTAACCTGACAAAAATGTTTGAGTGAATTTGAAACACCAGAGCTCAGTTTTATAACGTGCTTCACCTGGCCTAGCAGTGATGGCTGATGTAATGCCCCATCCTACACACATTCCCTGTGATGGAATGCCCTCACGCACAGCCCAGCAATGCTGGTTGCAAGGCAGACTGAGGCTCCATCAGGTCCATCCCCAGAGACAGGACTGCAGTGCCAGGGACTTGATTAGTGGTGCTCAGGGTGTCCCTGCCCTCCCCAATGTGAGCTGCTATCAGGTTCTCACCTCACTACCAACACAACAATATTCATTTAGGTGAACCAAAGCGACCTTGTAGAAAAGCAGACTCTGCACATGAGGCTCAACAATTCTGCCAGATAAAGTGTTTTTATCACTAGAAAGTCACACTTTCAAATAATTTTCACCCCGAGGCCATAATCTCGAAAGACACACTTAAAAATGTGTAGAACATAAAATGAGTGATTTTTTTTTTTTTATTAAGGTTAAGGAAAGAAATCCCTCACAGACATAACACTTTATTGATATTCTTGGTCATGGTTCTACACACGCTGAACAGAATCAGCTACTGCTAAGGACCACAATTCATGTCTTTCCATTTAAACCCTGCAACAAAGAATAAAACTATTTCACAACTAACAAAAGGGAACCCTTTAATTTGCTAGAACAATTTCAGCTCCCATTGCATTAGCACCCTCCAGTGTCCAATACATGAAAAACAACATCTTCACTAATACACCAAGCAGACACAAACTTGGAGCCTGAAAACACAAGACACAGGAGTGGTTGACTCCTGCGAGGGAAGATGGCAATTAGTGATGAGAAAAGCAACTCCCAATACTAGAAATTTTAAATGACATAGGCACAGTCTCTGAAGAAGATCTGACACGGGGTTAGTACTTGTCAGGCTCCTTTGTTCCTAGCAGGCATGCCAGTGTCTGCACCTTGGCACAACAGGCTCTACATGCCCACACTGTATATTCATATTCTGCAGCGTTCACTGAGATGTGGATGCTGCCTTTGATTTAGTACAGGCATGTGGGTATGGATCTGCCTGGAGTATGCCATGTAAATGAATACATGTAATAAAACCCTCTTGTACATGGGTGAGGCTCCTGACTCGCTAAGGGCGAACAGGTGACCATGCTTACATGTGCAATGCTCTTCTTTTACAGCATAATCACCAAGAAAAGAGAGAACAACAGCAAAAACAGGTGTACTTGCTGCTAAAAAAAAACTGGTTTTTTTTAACTTAATACAAAAATCTTTCACAGGCAGAGCCCAGTAAGCTGTGGAACATGACAAATAAGAAAAACCAGCTCTGGGTACCTGTCTGGTAATAACACAAATACTTGGTCCACCTTTTCTGGGCAGCACTGCTTCCCCCAGCCTCACAGCGGCAGCAGCATGCTCATGAAGAGAGGATGGCAGCAGCTGGAAAGGCAGCCACACCACATCGGAGGTGTAATTAGGTGTAAACACAACAGCATGGCAGAGAGCTCTTGTGGGACACGAGAACCACAGTCTGGAGCCAGTGGCACGTGACAATTCCTGCTAAGGACCAGGAAGTTGTTAACTGAATCCAATCAATGTGTTCATTGATTGTTGCCATTTGAAATCATCCCTGTATTTTCTCTCCCACGTGCATACAGACCCATGGCTGTCTAGTTCAAAAGTGAGCAAGGACTCCTTCTCAGACTATCGTTCACAGACTATCCTGCTGTGGTCTCTGACTGCTTGGATGCCCAAAATTCTGTGGTCTCTACCTGCCCAGTGGCCTCTTGGGCTCCACAGCATCATTAATGATAAGGAGCAGTCAAATCCCACCACAGGGAGACCATCACATCTTCTGGGAGTCGTGCAAGGGTATTGTGATGCCTGGTAGCCATGTCCCAACCCATGGCAGCACCAGCCAAGGAAGCCCCTTCTGAGCCACAGCTGGAAGAGAGCACCATGGGCATGCAGGCAATCTCCTCTCCCAGCCCTGAACAGGTGCTGTGCACACATAAATGTCATCACCCCTACCCTCACACTGTGTAGATTCCTCTTCCCCCCACAGTATGAATATTCAAAATTCTCCATGACCAGAAACAGCAAGGCACAGCATTTTTGATTCTGCACTAATATGGGGAAAAGGGGGTGACAACAAGGGGGAAAATGGCATGTATATGCATGTATCTTCCCAAGAAACTGGCTCTTAAAGTATGCTGCATGAGGTAGGCTAGAAAAATGACCCTGGGTGCTAAGCAGGACATTACTCTGGGCAGAAATGACTGACATGGACTTACTGGGCTCTTCACTTGTGCCTCTAGCACAGCACAAAGCACTCCAGCTGTCCCTGAGGTTCCCCAAGAACACCAACATCAATATTGCATGTTCACAGGAACATCTATGTTACAGTTTTACAGACCACATAGGCTTTTGTCACTCAGCTATAAAATATTTACAGAACCATGGTCTCAGCAGAGAATGCGAGAATTTAAAGCTTTAAATATTGATATTAAAATGAATTACACTTGATTGCCTTCCTAATATCAATACTAAAAATACTCCTTCTAGCAGTGCTGTTGAAAACATTCCTTAAATGAGCACAGACCCATCAATCACTCCTTCTGGCAGAAGTCACTCTGCCCACCGGGAACAAGCAGGCACATCCCTGCAGGCAGAAAGCTGGACATGAAACCTGCGCACATCTGCAGGAGGAAGGTGCAACGCAGCCTTTGTCTTCCGTGGCACTTGTCACTCGCAGCCTGATCATGCAACACTGACCTGCATGGCGATCCTGTTTAAAGCAGAGCTTTTCCTAGCATCCTGCCCGAAATCCCTGCTATTCCTCACAACTATTCGCCCACCTGTGGGAAAGCACCCGGTGATTTCGGACCCTTGACAAGTGGTCATACGAAGGTGCTTCACAACCTTCCGTCATCCAGGCACTGCCACCACGGGAGCACGGGGACTCTGCACCCCGGGCTCACAGGGGGCTCAGGGATATCGCAAGGACAAGGAATGCTGAATGCCCTCTGCCAGCCCCACTTGTGCCCACATCACCACGCTGGGCCGTCGATGGAGCAGGGACACAGGACGCTGTTGAAGCACGGGGAAAGCCAGCGCCGTGGATCCCGCCCGCGGGACACCGGGCACGGCGGCCCGAGGAGCCCGCTGGGTCCAAGGCTGGCGCAGAATGGGAAAGACCCAAGGTCACCCTCCAGGTAGGAACTGCACCAAAGCGGACAACCGGGCAAGGGCAATGTTCTGGTGACCAGAGGAATCACGGAGTAGTTTGAGTCGGGAGGGACCTAAAAGACCATCTTATTCCTGCCGCGGGCAGGCACACATCCACTGCGGCACGAAGCCGCCTGCTATCCCCACGTTGCCCGTGCCCGAGAGCCATCCCCGCGGCCCGGGCCCGGCCGCGCCCCTCACAACCGGGGGGTCCGGGGCGCGCCGGGCGCGGCTCCGGCGGGCAGGGGAGGGCAGGGGAGGGGGGGAGGGGAGGCGGCGCCGGGGGTCCCGCGCCCGCCCCGCCCCGCGCGCGCCCCGTCACTCACAGTCTCCGCCTCCCCGCGCGCAGCCCGGCCCGCCAGCACAGCCCCGCCGCCATCGCGCCGCCGCCACACGCCCCGCGCTCCCATTGGCTGCGCTGGGACACGCCCCGCGCTTCCATTGGCTGCGCCGGGGGGGCACGCCCACACCGCGCGCTCGGCTCTGACGTCACGCGGGCGGAGGCGCGCCCCGCGCTGCGCCGCTGCTGCGGCTGGGGGGCTCCAGCCCCGCTCCTCCCAGCCTGCCGGTGACTGCCGTGAGCGGGAACACTTCCTTCGTGCACAGGATAAAGAGACAAGACCGAAGATAACCTAGGAAATAGCAGCGGGCGGGGTAGGAAAGAAACAAACTTGGGAAGATAGGGGTCTGGAAAAGGAAATCGGGATTCGGATTCTATTTTCCATCAGTCCAAACTTAGACTGAGCATATAATATAATTTTCTTTGCCATGATGCTGGAATGTGCCAGAGCCACAAAGCATAATACCAGCAAGCTCCTCCAATATTGTAGCTATTTAATCTTTGTTTCCAAAGGACATGAGCTTGGATCATGCCACCTGTGTGTCCTGTCATCTCTCATTCCCGCCTTCCCACAAGTGCTGAACAAGTTATCCTGGCCATGAGAGGGAGATCCCCACGACACTCAATTGCAGCAGCTTTCATAAAAACACGAGATGGATAATGTAGTAACCCCCAACCAGTGCCCCCATTCCTTGGAAAACCCAGGTTTACATCCACGTACGTTCTTCACATGTCTTCATGGAAGGGCTTTTTTCCTTCCTAGGGTCACTGAGTTTTGCCATATAACTTTGTTCTTGTCCTGACACACAATTGGCTTTTCTTTGTCAGAGAGCGGTGTGGAAATTTTCCAGTGTGGCTTAGTATCACTTTACTGGGCAAGTGGTGTCAGCAAAGCATGAGTTTCCCCTCCTAGCAAAAATAAAATATGCTGTTTTGCAGAGTTGTGCTGAACCGTGAACGTGACCTGCGCTCAGCTTCCCTCCCCGATGCAATCTTGCGTGCAAGTCATGGGTGATGCCACTTGAATCTGACACACTGTGATAACAAACGTTTCCTCCTCACCAGCAGCATGACAGCGTTAACCCTTCTCAGCACAGGTCCAGTGAACTGTCTGTGGCAGAGATTGTTTCTTCTCCCTCCTGTCACTGATGCCTCCTTCCCTTTGCTCTCTCCTCCTACCAGTCTTACCTCCTTGGGGACTTCCTCATGGAGGATGAATACTACATGAGATGGTGGAGGAGAACCTTGGACTTGTCTCCTGCCCCTCTTATTTTTGTAGGGAGACACTTGTCTTTTCCCCTTCCAGCTCCAGGACTCTCAGTTGTACAAAATGCTCTCCTTCCCCACCTCACTGATGAGGATGGCCTGCAGTGGAGAAAAAAAAGAGATGTGTGGCACCCAATAGACTCTCTTGGCTGTTGTTTCTCCGTGGCTCCCTGTAGAGAGAGGAAAGCAGAGCAGAGGAGCAGCCAGGAGAGGATGTAAGCAGGGTACAGCCAGACCAGCTAGAACCCCTGAAATGTGCATCATAGAACCAAAGAATATCCTAAGCTGGAAGGGACCCACAAGGATCATCAAAGTCCAACTCCTGGCCCTCCACAGGGCATCCCAAGTCACACCATGTGCCCGAGAGCATTGTCCAAACACTTCTTGAGCTCTGTCAGGCTGGCGCTGTGACCACTGCCCTGGGAGCCTCTTCAGTGCCCAGCCACCCTCTGAGGGAAGAACCTTTTTCTAATATCCAACTCCAAGCTCCCCTGACACAACTTAATGCCTTTCTGCCAGATCCTGTCACTGGTCACCAGAGACAAGAGAAGAATCTTCCTTGCAGCAACAGCATTCAGTCTGACATCAGGGGGAGGCAGGACACTGTGCTGACATGAGCAGCTTTCAGGTTTTGTCAGAAGTCCAAATAACCTTTCTTCAGCATTACTAGCTGAGTGTAGGTTTGCATCAACTAGTGCTGGCAAACCTGGAGTATCCTGGCCTGTTGCATCCCTTTGACTTGTAAATGATCATGGGAACACAGGGACATTAATTAAATCTCATTACCATATTTTCCCTTCTGTATTCTGGGAAAAATACTGCATCTGTGTCGTCCTTTTAAAATGGGAAGCCTTTTAAAGATGCTAAGTTTTCACCTAATTGGATTAAGCCACTGTAACATTTTCCAGGATGCTCAGAAGGTATTTATGAGCTTAACTCTCACTGGCAGCCTCAAAGTTAGGTTTGAGGTACTTTTGAGGATGTGAATCCTATAGCAGCAGTATGGTTGGGGTTAAGACCCCTGGAGCCGTATGTACATTAAGAATATGTGCAGAAAATGGTTGCTGAGCTAATTTGGGACTGCTCATCAGAATTATTATACTTCTGTGGGTGCTATTGGGTTTTGTGTCTCCTTGCAAAATCTCATCTGCACAAATGTTGCAGCTCAATGTGAGATAACTGCACACAAATAAATCAGAGCGAGATCCTGCAATTTCTCAGATAGTAAATTATGAAGGTTGAATGACTCATGGACTGTGCTGGTGAAAATCATTTAGCAACTATAATGGATTAGGAAAAATATTCTAAAAAAAAGATAATTACCTACCAGTTTTTCTTCTCTTATTTCAATAAAGCATCACACCACAGTGTACATTTCACATACAGTATTTTTTTTAATTGCTGGATTTCAAACACCTTTCTTGTAATCTTGGTCCTTCTGAGATATGGAATGAATAAGATTGCTACAAAAGAGCAAACCAAATATTTTGGCAGGTTTTGTGGTGGTCCTTGTTCTACAAGCATTTTCTAATTATATGATGATCTCTTAATGGTATGATAGTGACAAAACCAACTATTTTTGAATGAGAAAGTGAAAAAGAAGCAGTGTACTACTGCAGCACTGTAGAACTATTAATAATCCATGCTGATAAAAAGAAATTTTTTATTGGCATCTTAGCAGAAAAAAAGAGCCGTGCTGCTGCCTGAAGCTATTGCATGTCAGCGTCCTCTTGACACTCATTTACTTTGATTTTCAAGAGGGAAATGAGCATCATAATAGCCAAGGCATGTTGTGCCTTCCTCTTCGTGTTTGTGTGAACACAAAAGGATGTCCTCCTCAGCTCGTTGTGCAAGAATGGGAAACAAATAGCTGTTGGCACCAATCTGGCTGAGGCTCCTGTGCCTCTTTCCGACAGGCACTCGTTTGAAGTGTTACAGTGCTCCTGTGGTGCCCGTGCTGCTTTGGGCCTGAACTCCCACCTGCCCAAGTGTTTGCTGCCTCCTGGCTTGGAGACCACTGATCACCCAGGGGGCTTTCTGCAGCAGTGCCTCCTGTGCCACCAGACAGCTCACAGCACTTCCTCGCATTACACGTCTCCTCCATAGGATGACAGCCAAAGGAGGAATGTGCTTTCCAGCAACAAGTTTTGAGAACCTCCCCCAAAACTGTGTTATCATACAACTAGAATTAAGTCAGCATTTTCACGATGAAAAATTAATTGTCCTGTGTCTATTCATTGCACTGTTATGTTCAACAGAATTGCAGTGCCTCTTGTATCCCAGCAATGCGTAGTGTTTTAATCCACCATAAATCCATGTAGAGAACATCATCTGGAGCATTTAGCATGATGGAAGGTGGATTTTGGTGAAAATGTATTGAATAGCCCTGGTAAATTGAGACAGGATAATTTTCTCAGGAAAAGCTTTCTCTGTGGTCTTGAAGGGCCCAAAGCTTCCCTTTCTCAGCTACCTCAAAAGCACCACTCAGGCAGCTGCTTCCTCCACTTGGAAAGGGCAGAGAGCCCCTGCTACCATTGTCCTATTGAATGAGGGGAAATCCACAGCTTTTTGCTCTTGGATCCTCTCTGGATCTCAGGAAAGGAAAATACCCCTGCTTACCTGGGATGTTTTCTTAGAGCTTGTTTGTCCAAGTCTGGTTCTCCACCATTGAAATCAAACTCTTCCCTTCTGCAGTAAGCTGGGGATACTGGTAAGCATCACCAACAGATAGAAAAGAAAGTTAAAAAAGGCAGAAACATCTGGAGAAAACAAAGGGCCAGTAGCTGAGGTGAAGCTGCAGGGAATATAAACTAGAAGAATTGGTCCAGCCGTAAATTGAAGAAAATGCTTAATAAGAAATATGCAGAATTCCTGTTTCCAGACATCAGGAGGACATTACAGTGAATTTGTTGCCATACAATTCAGATGTTGTTATGTACTATGCAATTTTGGGAGGAGATTATTGAAAAGTAGCTCTGTGGAATCACCGGAATTCAAAGAAGTCAATATTTTCATGCCGGGAAGCAGAACATACCCTGTATGCTCCATACACTGGCTGGGAAAAATTAGAAGTGAGGAGAAACAGGGGAAACAACTGGAAAACAGGAGTTTGGAAGAGGCTTTGGAGAGATGTGCTTTCCAGTTCTCCAGGTGGGAGCAGGTGATCTATAACAAAAAAAGGTGTGCATGTGTTTCTGCATTGGGTTGCTTATGAGCTGGCAACAACAACTCCTACTCCAGCAGGAGTGTGTCCTTTCCCTGACTACAGGCAAAGCTTGGGGAAAATAACCTTAAACACATGGTGATGTTGCCAGGTGAAGTGGGTGGTGGGGACACTCCTCACCTTTGCACTGGTGCTGGAGAACCTCTGCTCAGGCACAGTGGTTTGACTTAAAGCGAGGTGGCGATGCTGTAGTTCAGAAGCAGGAGTATAACAGACCACTACTGGGGCTATGTGGAGCAAGTTAATTTAAAAAAGAGTGAAACACATCATGAAGGGTTTCTGAAATACTGGCAAACTGTGAGAGGAAATGAGGATGCCAGGAGAAAATTATGCTGCACATGTAGAGAAGGAGTGGGCCAAGAAAGCAGACTGTCCTTCTTAACATTGTTACTTTGACAGATTTCAGAAGTCCAAACATTCTATGTATCTTATAATTGTTATATAAAAATGCTTGTTGGTTATTATATCATCACTTTTATTTCAAAGTGCTATCTCCCTATAGATTTGATAATGTTTTTATTTTACCTTTCTTGAGATTCATTAAACTCACTTTCCTGCAGGATGCTTTGAAAGCCATGAGATAATCTGCAGGCTTGTTGACACCATAATGCTATGATGGCTTGTGTGCCATTAAAATAGATCACAGAAATGTTCATCTATAGAAGCTGAACTCAATACATTGTGTCAGTGTACAGTATAGATCCCTTAATCCATAGGCTATTATTAAAATAGTGGATTAAGGAGCTGTTTGGGATCAGAGCATGCTGTATATGTAACAAAACAGTTTAGCTGAGATTAGTACTTATTACTCAATGCAAAATTTGATTGAAGGGTTCATAGCTGCTTATAATATCACAGTTTTTATTTTATCACTAAATTACTGATTTTTTGCCATACAAACTCTTGTTAAGACCTGAGAATTAATCACTGTGTATGAAAACAATAAAAACTTAATAACTGACATAAATCTAATTAAAATATTTTTGCTTCATACAAACATAAAATATAGTACTTGGATGCTTAAAATGCATTGTATGAGAATGTGCATGGAAAGAACATTCAGACTTCCAAAAAACTAACTTGTAAATTAAAAAAAAATTAAATTACTTCACAAAGTGTTATACAGATCACTGTCAATCTAATCTAAGGCAAAGTGAACTGGAAACCAAAAGTATTTTTTCCATACAGTCTTTTTCTGTCAACAGTCTTGGTGAAATTGTCAGAAGGTAAACTTTTATGTAACCATGTGGTGCAGTTGAACTGAATAAGATAGTGGCAGTTTTACAGACTTGTCCTTTATGCAGCAGAAGGTTGTCAACAAGCCTTTTCGGTGACATCTCCTCGTGAGCATGGTGAGCAGATGATTTGAGGATTACCAGGGTGCTGGACAGGTCAGCCAGCATCTTAAAAATCTCTTCCATAAAGGATCAAATCTGCAGCCAGAAGCTGTTTACTGGCTGAAGGGGGAGGGAAATGGGTAGACACACACAAGGTAGAGACCCTTGGATTTATCTGTGTGTGTGCATGGAGTGCTGTCTTTAAAACTTGCTCTGTGTAATGGAGAGCTGAACTCTGCTTGACACTCATTTTCAAGCAAACTAGGAGGCAAAATAAAATTTCAGTTGTGAGGTGCCAACATGTAAAGAAAAAATGTGTGCATAGAAATAATGATATTTACCAGGGAAGTAGAACAGAGCCATTTTTTTGGCACAAGGTGGAACATGTTTATACTAAATTTCAGTTATACTGCAAGTCATATTAAAAATTTGTTTCTATTCCCATTTTTAGCTGTGGTTTTGTTTATTTTTATTTTTTAGTCTGTTGCTGCTAGTTCAGGTCCCTACTGTACTTTACAGAATAGTCTCAATGTTTCTGAATGGAGGTTCAGACATTTTCATATCAAGCAGATTAAATTCCTGTGAGCGTGGAACCCATGAGGCCTCCAATTAAATACCCACTTTATTCTTTAGTTCCATCTAGCCTCTGTTCCAGGTCAGTGTTCACAGGGTTTCACAGGGACTGGGAATCTGCATATCCTGAAAAGTGTCACGTGAATCAAAATGAAAGAAAAGGACCTATGGCAGTCTTCCACAGTGCATCTCCAAAAGGGCACTTGTGGCCAAAGAACTGGGGAATCAGCTCTGGGAAACTGGAGGAGAAAATAGGTAGAAAAAAGCTGCCGAGCTTGATTTGCCTGCACAGCTCTCCATGAGGCAACATTTAAGGAATGTGTTTTCTCCTTAGTTAAACAGTCTTTTATAACTTAGCCCTGAGGTACTAGAGATTATGCTCTACTCTAAGAAAAGACAGAAACATGAAACATTTAAAGAAGTCATAGAGAACTTGAAACTAGCCAGTCTACCTACCAATTGGACTGACTTTACATAACTTTTAAGCATTTCTGAAGTTCCTACATAAAAGATTATACAAAGTACATTATCCTTTAATTCCAAAAGGTAAAAAAGGCAAAAAAAAAGAAAACCAGGAAATAGCGCTTTCACTGATTTCCAGTAAGGTTTTTCTCAACCAGTGAATTTATTGAGACCAAGAAGGTAAGAATACATGTTCTGAATACAGTGCATATTTGGAATATATTATTCTGTTTATGAAGTCTGAAACATCATTTCAATGCTTCTGCTTTCTGTCATGTGAGAAAGCAGTGGATCTCAAAATTGTTTTCCAAAGACCATTAAACATACAAAGGCTGGTGTCTTACACTATATCAATTAGGTAATATTCTCATTTTTATAAAGAAAAAGAAAGGATTTGACAACTGTGATTAGATTTTGTGAATGTTTTCAATGTGTGAAACACCAAGTGAAATAATTTTGTTTTCCTCAAATAAGCCAGATACCAGAGAATTGCAGCAAAAAGCAGGGACTCTTCATCAGATGAATAGTGGGACAATTTTCTTGTACTCTATCCTCAAGCACAGACTATTAATGCTGGCAGCAGAACTCCTTCTGGATCCTTACAGGTGCTCAGGAGGGCTCAGGCCACTGAGATAACCTGGAATTCTTTGCAAATTTACAGAAGCGCCTTGCCTCCCATGGTCTGTCTCAGCTAGAAGTTTAACGACTAAATTTGCCTTTCCCCTTTGCATGGGTTTAAATTGTAGGGTTTTGTGTTCTTTCCATTGGGTAAAGTTGCCAGGTAGCTCCCACACTGACTTGTGCCAGTGCTCCATGCCCCATGCCACAGCAGGATCAAGCTGGGAGCTCTCTGTAGTTCTCCACATAGATAAGGCAGATGTAAATTAAGTGCTGGTCCCAGATCCTGAACTATCTGCTGACTTTGTTATCCACATTTATCAAGCCCACTAGGAACACAGAGCCCCTGCATGTCAGTAGCTGCACAGTGACTGACATTACAGGAGTACCTTGGAAATACAATTTCCATTTAATCTCTATTTAAATTTATTCCAGTTTTGTGACTGACATGGTGTGAAAAGTAGTTGTCAGTGACGATTTTAATGACACATAAATATTTTCTGCCATTAAGTAGAGCAGAATCATCCATCATTACAAACATTGCCATATGGTTATCACATGGCAAGAAATACATCCTCCAACAATTTGGGCTACCTTTCAGTCAAGGAATGAAAAAATTCCCACTTTAGAGCCCAGACCTAAAACTTGGAGAGCAGCCTGAGTAAATGCAAGTAAAGGAGTGCAAGTAGATGCAGAAATGTGCCACTTCCTGTATCTCACACATTTTTTACAGAGAAAAAGAGAGTTGTACTTTTAGCAAAGCAATACAGAGACTGGTTCAGGTAGATTTGCACCAGTTGTGGTCATAAATGGCCTACTGTGACCTGCAGGACCTCCTGAGCTGCCTGGTGGGTGGCTTGAGAGAAGGGATCATATGATTGCTCCCCAAGCTGTTTAGTTGAAATCAGCTGGTTTAAGTAGGAGATCTTGGCTAACCAAGGGTATTTGAAATGAAATGAGCACAGGGTGGTTACAGAAATGTTTCAGCCTGCAGATCAAACCAGAGTGTAGTTTCTGACATACCATGTTTGGGAGCAAAGGCTCCCAGCCTAGCCTTGCAGGGCACAGCCACAACTGAACGAGGACCCAAATTCAGATTCTGGTGAAATTATATTGGTTTTACCAATTTAACAAATGGTTAAATACTCCCAAAGGGGAAATATTTACCAATATTGGACTAAAAATTGGGTCGACACACTCGTATTCCTCCCTGTGCTAATGATCCAATGACTATAAAGGAACTTGGCTAACAAAACATACCACACACTCAGAATAAGCCCACAGGCCAGTTATGCTTGACAAAAATACTTTTGACAAGGAGGTGTAAGTCATTGCTTAGAATCACTGAAATGTATTTTATAACTGTTATTCTCTGGCATTCGCCCCAAAGTAGCTGTTCTGCTTATCCAGCTGCTGAAGGCATAAGGCATCCACTGTAGAGACAGGATAAGTGAAAAATTTTGTCAAATTTTAAAATATGTCTATATCACACAGGAAATCCCTATATTTATGTCACATTAACTTAGTATTTCCTATCTATATTTTAATTTCACTTTCCAAATTTCAATCCCATTCAAATAACTTCATCTCAGACCTTGTTTTTTCCTTCAAAAACTCACTGCCATATGGAGGAAACATTAAAATTATTGGATCCAAAGTAAAAACAAAAGCAGCTTAGTGTTAGTGCAAGAGGCTTAAATCAAGACAATTAAACCTAAGTTAAACTGAAAGTAAAAATTACAAGTAATTTTGGCTAGATGTAGACCACACACAAAACCAAAAGTCATTGTCATGCATGGAAGCACAGAGTCTTCAAAAAAAAGATCATCATCTTCAGAAATAGTGAAATAAACTTCCAAGAGAAATCAATGTTCTAAGGAGACAAAAATCTCTAGCGGGCGTAATTTTGAGAAGAGGCTGCCTTCCAGAGTTTCACCAGGGGATCACTCACTGCCACGCAACCAAGTGATTGCCTGCCATTTTGGGAAGAAGGTCATGTGGTGTTTTCAGCACGGACAGGACCCAGGATAATCCTTCTGCAGCCCAGCTTTCCTCTCCTGTTTGTTATTTTAATGCCTTGGTTTATACTTAATGCTGCTGTGAGTTGACAGCCGCTTGTGTATCTCCCAGATAATGACGGCTGGCCTCATTAACCACTGTGGCGTTGGGATATTTCAAAGTAGCCTTCAGTTATTCAGTTTTTAACAGAATAGTTGAAAATGAGACTGCTACACTTGGTGACCATAGTATGAATTCAGCCTTTTTCACGTATAAAAATCTTGACAGTGTTCACTGCCAGGAGTAAACCTGGCCCCTCAGAAATGACAAATTTTAGATATTTAATCTATAATGTTACCAATTCTCTGATACCAATCTCTGATGCTCTACCACAGCCTTCCATGCTGCTTCCCAAAGACCACCAGTGTTGATTGCTACGATGGACCTGCAGGTTCTAACTGAAATTTTGACAGGAGTTCCTATGACAATGAACAACAGCTAATGGAGAGGAGGAAAAATCCCCAACAAACACCTGACTAATTTGTTGAGCTGCCAGGACAGATGATGGAATAAATGCCCCAAAGTTATAATGAAAGCAATGGGTAATAATTATTGTTCTCTAATTTGTTAGCCCTATCCAATCTCTTTTACTTCAGCTGTGGATGTTGCCACTGCTCATAAGACATGGAGGCAAATACCTGGTTCTTCCTATGTCTTCACTACTCCAGTGAAGTCATGCTAAAAAGGGAAAGAAATGTTTGCACCCACACAAATAAATGCGAAGGGTTGGAACATGTCCATACCAAACTGGACCCTCTGGCTTGTGCTGCTGAGGAAGTCTGCCCTCTTCTTTTCCCTTTCACTCCAAACAGCACAGATTTTCTTTTGAAGCTTAACTGTAGTAAATACAGTTCTTACTATTGATTCTTAGAAACCTTTTAAGAGCATATTTATTTGTTCTTCCATGAGCTTCTTCTGGTGTGACAAGCCCTGAGTTAGATGGATTTCTGCTATACACCATATATGAAATAGCCAGTGGTGCAGCTTTATCTGTATTTGCCCAGGCTGTAAGATTGAAAGTTGAGTGAAACTGCAAGAGGGAGTATTTGGCCTTGCTGTCATCTATTTGCAACCCAAGAACTTAGCATTTTTCATGAAATTTCTGTTTTCTACTAATCCCCATTTTCTGGGTTGGTTTTGGGGGTTTTTGGGGTTTTTTTTTGGTTTTTTTTTTGTTTGTTTTTTCTTCTTTTTTTTGTTACATCTAACTCTAGGGGTTTCTGCTGGGTATTTATATGGACATTGTGCACTTGGAGCAATGAAAAGTGTATTTCTGCATCAAGGTACATGGTAGATGGTTTGCTCAGGTTATTTTACCAGCAATTCTCTGAACTGTCAGGGATGAGTGGGACAGGAGACAGCATCCCATGCAACAAAACCAAGATTGCAAGTTCTGTCCCATTCTGTGCAGCAACGGGCCTTCACAAACCTGTTGGTAAAGCTGTTTCAAAGGACAGAAAGATAGACACAGTAACCTTCACATAATACATTGGTCAAGAAAATCTCTGGGGATTTAGCCACATTCTTAATCTGCCTACATTTGTCTGCTAGTCTTGAGTCTATTCAGAAATTCAGTTCTGGATCTAAGATGTCTCTTCCAGAAAAATCCCCCACTTGAAACAGGTAACAGACTAACAGAAAAGACTTGAGTTTAATAAACCATCATCTTCCTGATACATTAGTCAGTTCTTTCTTTGGACTCTGCCCCCTGGGTGTGGATATTGTCCTTCTTGAAAGAAATAAAGCCTCTCTCTAATTTTTATCCAGTGTTACTACCCAGTCACCCAGCTTTCTGGGATAAACAGCAAACTTAAGGCCACCCACTGCTTCTCCTTTGCCTTGACCTCCAACTGCCTTGGGACTGCCCTGATCTGACATATAGCAGGAGAACACGTATGATTTAGCTCTGTTGCTGTCACTATAGCCTGCAAGAGATGGAGTGATAGAACATCAGTTTCTTCTCAGCTGTCTTGCTAGCCTTCCTCCAGTGGGCAGTGAAGAGCAATTTCCAGCAGGAAAGTGGAGAGGGCTCCTTAAGAGAACTTGCAGAAAAATGTAGGAAACAGATCTGATTTTCTGGCTGCTCCATTTTGTAGCTCCTAAGCAAGGCTGGAGAAGAAATGTCACAACCCTACTGCTTCTTGTATCCTTGGGCTAAAACAGGAGAGGATGGGCCATCCTGGAAGCCCACTCACCTCCTCAGTAATATCCCAGAGAAACTAATTACTGGTGCATGCAGTAGGTGGGACTTGAACATGGTCCACCTACCTTTACCAACCTCCAGAGAATGAGAAGGTTGCTCACCTGCCACACAGAGGGCAGAGGCCATGTGTATGTGCCTGCCCTGCTGGGATGTCACTTCTCAGTTGCACATTTCCCTTCTTTGCATTATGTTGCCAAGTCAGTTTATGATTTCGTATACCTCGACCAAATGCATAATTGTAAACAAATCAAAAGATAGTAATGGGAAATTGGGAAAATATCAGGAAGACGGTCTTCTCTACCTGAGAAATTTCCCCAAAAGAGAGATGAAATTGACTTAATTACTGAAAAAACCCCAAAAAAACCCTGAACAATACTCCACCAAACAACCCTGCTCCCCCCACCCCCAAAAAAATACCCCAAACCCCAACCAAACCACCCACACAAGCCACATCACATCTTGAGTCTTGCAGCAGCATCAGCAAAACAGTGGTTGTGCTGAATTGTTTGAGAACAAGGCACTGGCACTATTGAACTCAAAAAGCTGGAAATGTGGCATTCTGCCCATCTCATTGCCCAGGCTGGACAGCTTCTCAGGACACTCTGTGGGCCCCTATCTGAAGCAACCTTTTGTAGTGAACTTAGAAAAACTGTTTGAAGGTATCAGAATGAGTTCCTGAGTAAGAACAATTAATCCTTGTAAAGCAAGGCTTCGTAAATACCGTGAATTCTACAGGGCTCTTGCTAGCAGCGTGCCCATATTACATGCAGGAGACACAATGCTAGCACATTCACTAATGAATTATTTGGTTAATTACTGTTATTATTCTTTGTCAAGATTTTTGGCTGTGCCCTTCCATAAACTTTGGATCATGCTTATTTAAAGATCTAATGCTAAATCCCTCCAGTAGGCTTTGGTCAAACCTTCCTATCATGCCCTTGCCTCTGCTCCTGCACCCTGTACTTGTGTGTGTGCTGTGGCCAGCTGGCAATGCTCAAATACCTCGAAGGAAGGGAGAACTTCAGCTGCATTTTCATTGGAATCCTGGAATCCTGGCAAGTGGCAAGAATATGCCATCACCCAAACATGACAGTCTTAATTTGTAATCTTCTGGTTTATCTGATTTACAAGCTGTTAACTACTCTCATCTCATCAACAGCAAGTTCCAGATGTTTCACATAAGAAAAAATAGTGCATGATGGCAGCTGTACAGTAATCAATTGATAAATTAAGTCTCTTAGTAATCCCTAAAGGTTTGTGCTTTAATCTGAGGTGTCACACACTTGTGTAGGCACATGTACCCAAAGTAATTCTTTAAGGTAACAGGAGAATTATTTCATGAGTCTGTTGAGGAAAATATATTTATGGAGATATGGAAATAAATAGATCAGTAGTGTCTGACATATGGAGAAACAGCAGGGTACTGAGAATAAAGAAATTAAGTTAGAGGTGACTTGTAGGAAGCAGCATATCTGCGACAAGAACATCTCTGCACAAGTAATCTCCTTTCCTTTAAGGAAATACATAGTTGTGATGGGCTGTTGGAGCTGGAGACAGAGCTGCCTCCAGAAATGAAGGTGGTGTCCAAACTGGTAAAGATGCCCAAACAGAAAGAGGATAGCCTGTAACTTCATGGCAAAAACTCACTGACATGTGTGTCCCACACCAGCTAAGCTTACTATAGTTCTTGCTCAGTTCCTGGAGCAGGAACACTAAACCAAACACTGTACTAAACCAAACACTGCAATAACACTCAATTAAAAGGAAAAAAAACAAAAACAAATTAATGAAACCAAAAGCCCCTCCCTCAAAAAAGAACAAAAAAAAAAAAAGGGAGGGTGGAACTATGTTTGACTATTCTACCATTCTGATTCTATACTCACTGCCATACTTTATCAGCCATTAAACACAAAAACATCTACAGCTCTTGAGGATTTACCAGACTTCCATTACAGAATTTCATGTAACTTCTTACCTGTGAAACTCAGAATCTCCCTCAGCTGAGTAACAGTTCAGTGAGAAACCTTAGTTTTGACTTAACTCTGCACCAGCCATGTCATCAGGACCAGCTGCAGCAGCCCCTCCCCAGCATTCTCACAAAGCTTTGCAGGAACATTTGGCCACAATCTCACTCCACAAAGTCATATACGCTAAAACCCCTCCCTTTCAAGGTCTCTCACTTCTTCCCTGTCTTGCCTGAAATATAGATGTGTTCCAGCCTACTTAGAGATTGGTATTTTTGCCTTTACCAGTATAAGCATAACATTTGACATCCACATTTTACCTTTTTGATTTGTACATCAGTTCAAACAGGACTTGGTTGGTGCCTCCCAGTCCTTCCAAACAGATATACAGATCAGTATAACAGAGCACCTCAGGTGCCTGCCAGAATTTTGTCATTTCACCTCTTGTCCTCACTTCCAGACTTTTCCCAATGTCATTTCTCACAGCCTTTTGCCTGAAAATGGCACAAAAAGCATCAAGACACTATGGCTGGTTCACAATCAATATTTATAACATTGCTTACAAGATCCAGCCAAGCAGCTGAGTGCACACACAAACTGCAGAAACCTGAGGACTCTCACAGGTGTTCAAACACAGCCAAGCTTTTGAAAAAGGGAAGCTACAGACTAAAGATGACCAGATGAGCCTGTTGTGGTGAGCGACAGCTTGCCATAAAGCTGCTTTCTTATTTCTTCTGGAGAAAGAAAATCAGGACACCAACTCCCATATCATGTTTTCAAAGTATGATTTGGACATTTCAGACTAAATTCAGCAGTGATGGCCACTCTTTTTCAGACAAAAAGTTTTAAAATTATTTATCAGCCATCAAAAAATTGACACTTCTCTGAGGTGTTTTGTCCAAATTTGCCCTATCTTCCTGCAGCTCAGCAATTTGTCCTACCTTTTAACCCTCCTATTAATTTACATTTTCTCATACATTCTTGCCATAAGTGCAATTTAAGAAAATACTAGGTAATACAGTAAAGTTTTGGAAAAACTCAGTATGTTAAAAGTTTAGATAAAGAAATGGGTCTCCCAAGAGGAAAACAGATACAGTATACAGTAGAATGCTTAGATGCCCTAACACATACCAAAAATCTAAATTCTAGAAAACCATTTAAAATTATCTGAGGCAGATTACAAGGACAAAATCAACTTTAGAGCAGCTCTTCTGTAAAATCTGTGATGCATTAAACGTTCTGAATTGTCTCAAGTAGTCCACACTGAAACATTGCAATTGTGAAACAGCTGCAATTATTACAAGGCAAGGCTGCTTGAAAAGCTGTGTATGCAGCAGATTCAGATTCCAAAAGATAGTGACATATTTCAGAGACTGCCTTTTAAGTTGGAAATAAAATACTTGAGAAGCTGTCACAAATTGTCAACCAGGAAAATACACCCATCAGTTTCAAACCCACATACATACCACAGTAGCTTCATCTAACTACTATTAGTCTGACTTTTAAACAGCAATTGTAAATACTTCAATAAATATGTTTTCTTGAAAATGAATTTCAATAGCAGATGATTCATGTTTTTCAAACTAAATATCCCTATTTGTGTAAAAACTACTGATGATTTCAGGCAGTGACTATACAGGAGGTGGTCACAAAACCAGGGATATGAAGACAATTCAATTTTATAGTTTTATCCATTTGCATCAAGAGTCACATTACAGTTCACTGCAGCAGTAAAGAGCAAACACTTACCATACTCACCCTTTTCCTGTTTTGAACATAAAGCATGGAAGATTTACCTAAAATCAGCATTTCCTAGTGACCACATATTGGGAGGGGCACAAGAACAAACCTGTCCACATCTGAGCAGAGCTGTGTCTGGCAACAGGCAGAGCATGAGTGCTATGGTTCATCTGGGAAGGGTTGTGGAGCACTGCAATTCCGGGAATGCTTCCTGAAGCCTTGATGTGCCAACTTTTGGGAGGTTAATAATCACAAGTTACCTTAACCAAGGATATTTTTATTGGCTCCAATACTGAAGCATCATCAGAGGTTAAGGTCCTATATAAAAGTAAATTGGTAAGAATAACCCCCCCCGCCCCAGTCTTATGAATGGCACTTGGTACATGAAATTTAATTTAAAGTAAAATTTTACCAGCCAAATTGTGTTATGAATCTAAAACTACCAAACAAGGTTTAAACAAGGTTTAAACAAAATACTCAATTTCCAAAAAATGGCAAATATAGGTTTAATACCAGTCATCCAAAATTGACATTAGTCTTTTAATATAAGGCAAAAATAGTAATTTTCTTTTCTTTTTTAACCTACATTAAGTACAGTCAGCAATAGTTGCTCTATAGAATATGCATCATTGAGATCTAAAAGCAAGATCAGCAGAGAATGCCGACTCACGCATTGTAAGATCTTCTCAACATAGTGACAACTCCATGGCAATCTCTGGCTTAAGGACTGGATTAATGCTGCAGAGAGGTTTTGTTAAATGTGTGTATAATTTAGTTCCCATGCACCACAATCACATGTCCATGTTATAGCCATTTAGCACAAATAATAATTCTTGCAGATCTAAATGTGTGTCAATATACATTAAACCATAGAAAATGACATAAAATACTCTATGCAATCTTTAAGCATCTGTCTTCAATATAATTGTATTTACATATTTTATGAACTTCTAATATGTAATAAGTCAATGAAGACATTTTTACAACGTTTATTGGATTATGAATTTATAAATTCAAGGACTCAGAGGCACATAGTTTAGAAGGCCAAGAACACCAAAAACTAATTAAGTCACAGAAATCAGAATATTTATGGACATAACACCAGTAAAAAATAAAAATCACATCCAGACTAAAAGCAACACTTCTTAAGAGTCATCCTTCAAAGTTAGCATAATAAAAAGTTCTCATTTCCCTCAAAGAAAAATAAATCATCCCACCTACCAATCTAGAAAAATCTATTTACAGTTGTACTTTGATCAGAAGTATCATTACATTGTGTAATACAGCCACTTCTATCCTGCCATTAGAATTTAACATTTCTTTTAAAGTATAGTTGTATTTACAAATGCATAAATATTGTAACTCTGATCTTCATTAAGGTTGGAATGAAAACAGGTTGTTAAGTCACAATACAAACGTGTTAGTGGAAAAGTAGGTGCATTTCAGTATCATTCTCAAAGAACAGGAAGCCAATACTTCTGATAAAGCTCAAGTTCATCAAGGAGACCAGGTTTTTAAGTTATGTTAATGAAGATTAAACCTCTTCTGTGTTAATCCTTTACATTGGTTTCTTCAGTCAACTTTCACTACGCTGTATATTTTGGTTACAAACCAAAAGCATGCAAAGAATCCAATTGTCCCTAAAAGAGAGGAGAAAAATTTACATGTTAGAACACTGGCACAGGAGACATTAATTTCTAGCTGTAGTTTATAAGTCAGGATGCAGGTATATGTGATCTGCTGTCCTCAGCCTTCAGTACGTCAATCAGATCAGATAATGGAAAGTTACATACAGTACCCAGTCCTTATAGGCATCAACTACTCTGTAACCTATCTCATTATTTTCAGGAACACAGAACAGATCATGTGGAAGACTCTAGTTTTAAGATGTATCTGTGTTATTTGTCTTACATATTCCTTCTTGATGTTTCAGTGTGCTGTGGTCCCACTCCTTCACACTGATCCATTTCACTCTTCCTTGGTGCTACTCACACACATTTTATCTGATCTGCTCAGCTGTCAGAATATTTTCATTACATTTAACAAACATAATAACAGCATCAGAATTCCCATTACTTAGCAATACTTTAAGGTCTTGAAAACTAGAGCATTACTTTTATTTCTCCATAGACTGAGTTAATACAAATTTCAAACCAAAGTGTAGTTACTACACAACTTGTAGTCCTACTGAAAACACGTGTTACGTACCTTAAAAAAAAACACTTCTAAAATACTTACGACAGGCAAAAGGTGCACACAGATTTGAACTAAAATTGAAGGATGAAGACCATTTCCCTGATAACTTATTATCCTGCTAGCAGAATAAAAAGTGGCTTTGTCCCTTCTCTTTGTGTAACTCCAAAAGAAACTTGTAACAAAGATATTACTCTGAATATGGAATAGTTAATATAGTTGGGCTTTTTAATCAAACTGGATTACATCAAAATTCCTTCTCAATCAGAATGATATTGGATTAAAAAGCGTCTCAGAACACCAGTTATAGGAACCTTAATTTTCCACAAAAGCTAGGACAGGAAAAAAAACCCTGAAGATTATCTGATTTTTACCTAATTACCTCTTCTAAAATTATATCCTTAGCTTATACAAGCATCAAGGAAGTTCTTTAGAGGAAAAAAACTTCCTTTGTTTTAGATCTGGTAAGAGGGACAACAAAGTTGTATGGTAACTTGTTCTCTATAAAAGCTTGAAAGGAACCATGAATGATATCATGGTAATTTTTTTTCACTTTACACTTGCTAAACTACTGATGTTTAAGTGATTCATTTACTATGATACGTAGTTGTGATCCCAGCTGTGAATCAAAGATTTGTCATGTAGCTCCTGGTATTCTGCCTGCTGAGTGTGATCAATGACCTGGAATGCAGTATGGATGCAAGTGCCTGAAGCATGTGTTACACCGACATAGCAGCAGGGCATCGTCAAAACCCTTCCTCCTGATTCCAACAATTTTTCACAGATGAGTAAGCAGCAGCAGAATAGTTTTCATACAACAATTATGACTTTTTCTTTTTAGCTTTTTTATCATCCTGACATGGGAAGTCAGTTGCCTTTGGGAGCAGTTTTTGCTAAATTGCTAATATGTTCTTTTGTTTAAAAAAATGGAGAACTGCCTGTACCTTTACTCTACCTCTGATTTCTTCTGTAAATCCTTATCTCAGAGAACTGAACATAATCTGCTTTTTCATTAATATCAACCTAAATAGACAAAATTCTTCTCAAATCTTAAGAAACAGGAATATTTCCCCAAATTAAAAGGTAATTTGCACTTAATCTTGAGGGAAGTAGATAAAAAAAATCATTAAACACAGTGGCTTACAATTCTGTGTAATTAATAACTTCAAGTGTATCCTCCCCTGATTTCAACACAGAAATTGAAAATTTAAAAAAACCAAGAGCATACAGACTCTGAAAACGTAGTTCTATTTGCACAGGATGACTTGCAGTTCCACCGTCCCAATTACAAACAAATGACTGCCACAAAAAGGAGCTGAAAGGGGCTGAGAATAAACCACCTCATCTTTGCATGCTTGTGAACCTACCCTAAAAATTTGCTGGCAGGTGCTTTACAGCCACTTGGTCAACTGAAAGTGAATGCATGAGCAAAACAAAAAGGGGATGCAGTGGACACATCTTAATGCCTCTAGACAATGTCATGTGACATGACTGACTTGAAAGAATAAGGGCAAAAGATGGAAATTACATGGGTATCTGAGATGCAAAAAGGCAGCTAAACCACGTCTCAGCATAGAAAATTATTGTAAATCCCCTTTATCTTGAATGAATCTGCTCCAGAATTAGTGCATGCATCCAAAATGAACAGAGTGAACAAAGGAGACAGGGTAAACACAATTCTGGTTTTGGGAAAAACTGTTCACTATTACAGACAGACTTGCTGAACATCTATAAAAGCTGATAAAACTAAATTAATTGACATTACACTTGGGTAAGGCCATACTATTTTAAGTTTGCACTGCATTTAAAATCTATCTGCATAGAGCAATATACATTCATTTCTAGTTGACCAATCACACATCCAAGGATTCTGTACCTTGATTAAACTATCAGTACACCCAGGGCAGAAGTAAAGGTTAAGAGAAAAGAAGAAAATGTGAGCAAGGGAGGCAGAATCTCTGATCTCTGCGTTCAGAATGACATGCAAACTGGTACAGAAATGTCAATAAAAGTAGAGATGTGTAAATTACAAACTATCTGCAAGCAATGCCAAAATACATTGAACTGACTTAAAATGAAAGATGGAAGATAAAACTGACCACTTTTGGGACACAGCTTGATCACTTTTCAATGAGATTATATAATGCACTCAAGTCCCATTTCTTCATTTTAACAGGCAATGACCCAAGGAAATTCTTGCAGGCCATTGCTCCCATTCATCATCATCTGCATTCAGTCCACAACCAGCTTCAATATTTCCTTAGCTGAAGTAGAAATGTCTTTGAAATGTTCAGTTACACTTAAAATGAACACCATTCTTAGTTCTTTTCTCTTTCACTATCTTTGTTCTCCTACATTATGTGGAAATGAAAATTCTGCGTAGTGAGATTTGTATTAAAAGCTCTGATGACAAGCCACTTGTAGTCTAGGAGGCCTCAAAAGCTAGGGTCTATATATAAATACATATTCAAGCCTTTGGAATCATTAAAAGTCATCATCAACATAAAGCCTGAAATTATTTAAACCATCAATCAGTTCAAAGTAGTCTCAGAAGTACTTATACAAAGATAAGACTGCATTCTGCTGGAGCAGAACACAGAATTTTAAAGATTTTTTTGAGGAGTTCACAGTTGCTGCCTTCTTGCATCAGTTTGAAATGAGTCTTCTTGCATTTTCATTGCCATTTTTCTACCTTAAACAAGGGCTGTTTCTGTCTGACTAAAGAGTGCAATGGAAAATTTTATGACCTCATCTCAATTATTGAAGAGGAAATTGAAATGCAGCACCTAAGACAGATGTATTTTCCAAATGGTCACAATGAAGATTACAAGGTTCTGATAAGAGTGATTAAAAAAATGTTAGAGAAATTCTGTTTGCTTCCCATGCCACTTCAATGCAATTGGGATAAAGGTAAATACATACTGGAAGAGAGCAAATTAAAAAAAAAGGCATTCTTTGTCAACCATTACTCCTCTCTCTTCCTTACAGCTATTCCATAAAATCTGTAGTTTTTACCTTGACACTGTAACATTATACTTGATTGTGTGTGATTTGAAGTATGCTTCTCCAAAGACAACTAATTAAAAAAACCTGAGTTTGTCATATGACTAAAATAGGAATAAAATCTGGAAAAGTATTTATCACATATTTGTAGACCTAATTACAGGCCACGCCTCAAGTTGGCAGTAGTTTTGCCTCCTCCTCACTTATCTCTTTTACTAAAGTTTGTAATCATATAGTTGCAATATGCTACACCTGGAAAAAAAATCATAGGGATACATAGATTTGTAATTCTGTATCAAGATCAGTTTTGCCAAGGATTCTACTGTGCAAAACTAAAGGCAGATTCAAAATTTAAAATTCCGGTTTAACACACTTACCTGTGAAAAGGAAGAAGATCAAAACCATAATCATGGTATAACCAAAATATAAAATGGTGCTAGCTGTTCCTGTGATTTGCAGTTTAGAAAAGAAATAATGTATTGCATATATTAGGAAGTAAACTGCAGTGAAGCCACTAGTGAGAAATGAACGCCACTGCCAGTGATAGTCCTAGAAGGAGTGAGGAAAAAATACAAATGTGTGAGAAATATTGCATACACGTCTAGCCCACTGACCCTACTAGTAAATGCAGAGCTATTTTCTCTATTATGACTTAATCCAAAAGTAAATTTTTGTAGGGCTTTTTTATCTAGAGGCAGAAGAACTATAAATAATCAATACTGCTTTAATTACACCATTCAAAATTAGAGATAAGAAACCTGAATATCAATAGCAAATACACAAAATACTAAAGCCCCATATAAGCCAGGTGTACTTATTTCCAGCCATAGATATTTTTTCCCAAGGCTGGGCATGTCCAGAATGCACTCTGATTGAACAAAATTAATGGATTAATTTAGCACCTTCAGAAAACAGGGAGTGAGAATCTAAAGATTTGATATCTGACTCAGCAATACCCAGTGCTGGGATTTGATATTTCTTAGAAATTTTGCCAGAAGTAGCCTGCTTCACTTTTAAAAGACATGGTTTAAGTACATCTCATCTAGCACTAGTGTTTATGTTTAATTCTGGAATACTTATTTTCAATTACAAAAGCATTAAAATTTTTGAAGCATTCTTAGAACATTATCAGGTTTGAAAACAGAGGAAATATCTCCTACCTCTGCACATAGATGGAAGTAGCAGAGCAATATTGTAGCCTCAGAACATGTAATAACCAAAATAATGAATACCAGAAACAGGAAGCCAAACATGTAATACATCTGGTGGGACCTATAAAAGAGAGTTAAAAAAAAAATTAAATAGCCATTGTGCCATTATTATTTCTTCATAGGTAGTAACATAACCTTCACCTGAAGTATTTCCCCTTCCTATTAAAATACTGTCAATTGTGCAGCCATACAATTGACTAATTCATTTTCTAACTAAAGAATAGGAACTTTGGCAGCTTAGTCTGAGAAGACTGAGAAAGTAAGGCCAAAGCATGCCCCTGGCTGGGATTTTAGAGAAAGAAATGACTAAACATAATGGTGAAATCACAGTTCCAGTGAAGTCACCATGACCTCTTCCACTGACTTCAGAAAAACCTGGATTTCACCTCACATTTCAATCAAAGGGGCAAAGCTCCAAAATAACAAGAAATGTCAAATGCTGTAGCTGTCTGAGTTGGGTAGAGGCACCTATTCAAGGTTCAGAAACAGTTTAACAAGATCCAATAACTAAATTGTGCCAGAAGGAAGACCAATTCCTCACAGTAGATTAGTTTGTCAGTGAGCGCAAATCGAAATTCACTTACACTGGACTAGTCTATGGTGCTTTATTTTTTAAAATAATTACTCTTTTTTTACTAAAGATTTCACATGAATTTATTCTTGGTTCTTTTTTTTCCTCCCAAGAGTAGTAATAATTTTCTAGCCTATAACTACTAAAAAATCTCAAGTTTCTTTTAATAAACTTTAGCACTGTTGAGTTCTATGCCATGTATCAGCTTCAGAGCCACTTCCACATGAAGTCAAAAGAGTAGCATAAGAAAACAACAAACTATCTGAAGATAGGTCAACTGTAAATTGCTAAGCATATCACAGCCACCTCTCTGTACACTCCAACAAGCACAACAGGCACCGAGTATCTTTGAAATAACAAAATATTAAAAAGATGTTAACACTTAAATTTTATTAAACCAATATTATGGTAACCCTGTATCCTCAACAAATCAGACAAAGGATCTTGAAGAAAAGCTTTCACAAAGAAATTACCACCTTTTATGACAGAAAATTCAATTTATGGTGAACTTACCAAATACTATTGAGAATGAAGAACAACTGTATAAAGATACATCCAAAAGGAAGAATCCCTCCCATGATAATGCCAGGTAATGGCTTCGTATAGAACGACTGCTCAGGAATCTGACGCGGAATTTGATTTGTGCGAACAGGGTGTTCAATAGCCTTGAAATGAAAAAAACAAAGAATTAAACAAATAAAATATAAAACCTTTTTGCTTTCTTTTTGTAATGAGTGGTGGCAAAAAGTCTACTCTTTGTTTTAAGCATGTGCATGCCCAGCTACACTACATTTGCTTTTGCTCCAGCTCAGTTACCAACACTTGCTTGGCAAACTTGCTAAAAGACAGCTCATACTGAAAACATAGTGACAGATATTTTGGACTTCCCTTTTAATGTTTGCCTATATATCATCTGTTACAGAGCCTGAGTTGATATACCACATTTCAGCTGATGGTGCAGATTCCTGCTCTCACATTCTAAAAATTCCTGTATGTTGTCTTTCAGGATTTACTTAAAGAATCACACTAGGATAAATTTACTGAAAGGACTTAATCTGGCAATTTAATCCTAATTTAAGGTACATGCAAGGATCAGCATGATGGGAGGCATTGTAAGATACATGCATACTCTGCATCTTTTGCCTTTCATAAAGATTATATGAAAAGCATACTTCCTTTCTGATTTGATTTTCAAGTTTTTGTGACACCTACCAAAATGCCTTGTTAGTTTATCAAATCTTCCTTCCTTAAAAGAAGATGTACATACCTGTACAACACAGGGGAACTTGATGGAATGTCAACATAGTTATCAGAAAAAATCCACTGAATTCCAGTTAAGAAAAACAGGATAACTACACAACTGACTTAAAAAGTGCCTACTAAACCAATATTCTCTGAAGGTATTACAGGAGATCTGCAGAGAGATAGAATCCTGGCTTCCCATGCAGACGAAAACCCACAAATATATCTGCACTTATGCAAATTTATTTGTGGGGGATAGTAAACAGGTTTTTAAGGAAAAAAAAACCAAACAAACTCATTATTTAATAATTTGGTCACCAAATTGTGAAACGTTTGGTCACAAAGAGCCCTCATAAAAAATTGTAAAATTTATTGGTTTAGGAGTAAATCACAATTAATGTCTGCCAAGCAGAGATACAATTTACAGAACACTTATGCAAACAGATTTCACAGAATTCCAGCAATTAGCAATTTGATCAGGAAACATCCTCAGTGTAGAGGACAGACAGGAACAAGAAATACATGACGAAACTCAGAAATGCATAATTTGCTTTCCCTCATGCTTGCTGGGTCAAGTACTTGTTTTACGATATGAAAAGGATGCTAATTAAAATAAAAATGCTCAAATGACTGATTTATCTGTAGCAGCCACTCAGTTAAATATAATGACAACCCAAATCACTGCAGAGAAATTATCACTGCCACCAAACATGTGTCACAGCCTTGCAATACCAGGACTGGTTATCTAATGCAGTTCTAAAGCAACTGAACTGAATTGGGGCCAACAGTGCAACTAGCTTAGGTGCTACCTCAGTCATGGCCTTTACAGAGAAAAATATTTGTCTGTGTTTATGTATGTATACACTTAAAAAAACAACCTCTCAGAAACACTTACGTTTTTCTTAAACCCAAAATAGGCACCAATAAACGTCAGTGGTACAGATATGCAAAACCAGAGTGCCAAAATAGCAACCAAAGTACCGAATGGAATAGCTGCTGAAGAGCCTTCTCCCCAGAGAATGAGGTTCATGATAAAAAAATCTGCAAATACAATTCTGAAAAACACAGAGCACACTTAGAGCACAGAAATACTTAACATTTAGTAACATTGACAAAACAATGGCACTGTTTTGAGATTTTAGTCCAAATCTCTGCTAAAACCAAATGACACACACAAAATATGAAAGCAAAGAGATCAGACAAGCAATTCTTTGTTAATCTAGTGGGACTGAACTCCAGCAGGCGCTGACGTTCCAACTAAGCAATTTCAAATATATGCCTGTCTTAACTACACTTCAGGGTAAGACTGCTTGCTGTGATTAAGTGGAAAAAATTATCAGAGTGGTTATACATTATATGACACTATATAAGACTGACTACAGTGTGGTCAGGGAAACAGTACAGATTAGAAGAACTTTTTATTCTCCTACAATAAAAAGGCCTAGAACTTACTACTATCATAATGCTTTTTCTTTATCAACCTTTTCATGTGTTGAGAGTAAACAAATGCTTACAAAAAAAAAATCTAAGGATGATATGCCACTAACATACCCATCTTTGTCAAAAGCACCACGATACCCTTGTAGCTTCCAGAATAAAGGGACAATGTAAGACTTACTTGTATAGCTGAAACCTTAAAAATTAGCTATGCACATCAGGGAAGCAATTTAATTCTCTTAATCATGACAATATACTCAACTTACCCAGGACAAAGGAATGATGTCAGCAGGACATTTGTTTTCCATTTCTCACCTCCAAATGCTGTATATGAAAACATTTGACAGACATTAAAACATGCATTAAGCTCAACTATTAATTTTCCAGTCCATTTACCTGTTATACTTAGCTTGCAAATACTCAAATAATGTGCTATCATGCCCAAAACCAGTGAACTAAATATTCAGTAATAAAATTAGATTTCCTTATCCTATTGCTTAATCACAGAACTTCAAAGCAAAACATCTCAGACCGAGGTCAGGAAAGGTATCCAACTAAAACTGTTTCTGATTATCTTCTAAAAGGAGGGAGCAGATTTGCAGTATTTCTAAGTCTTTAAAATATGTTTTAAACCTGGAGTGATTAAGAAATTTAAGCTTTCTAGCATGTGACTGCAGGTTTCAGTAGGTAAGAATACATAAATATGTGAAAACCAAGCTTAATAGTCTTCTTGGAATAATTCTTGCCTATGAATCTTACAGGAGAGTTAGAAATAACACGCTTACAGAAGTAGTGATGTTTTCTTGAGTCTTAACAGCATGAAGCAGTGGTGATACCAAAAGACCAAAGATAGCTTTTTAAAGAAAATCTTTATGAATTTGCACTATGCTGATAAAAATTCTAGTCAATATCATTTCAAATGAAAATATCCTGCTGGAGTGCAGTGAAGCTGATAATTTCATCTGAGCACTGCCATAATGACATGATTCTTTATTTCAAGAGTCAGAAGTGATTATGGTTAGAGTGATTTTAATTAAGTTTCTATTTCTTCATAAAAACTTGGTAGAACGTGACAGCAGTTATTAATATAAACCATTTAATTTCAACTCAGTTTTCACTTTTTAAATGCAATTTTGAAAAAAAACCCCAACTTTTAAAATTGGATATCCATTTCAGTTACATTTTGTTTTATGTGTCACATTACTTTATTTGTATATAAATAAATAAATAAAACCCTATTCATGTTTACATGCTCTATACAGGGTATAAACCACTTCCTGTTGTAATAAAACTATCTCTGCATCAGTCATTCACTGTCTTAGTAGTTAAACACAACATTCAAGTATCAACTAAGTGATTGCCATTAAGTAAAATATGAAATTTTATCCTTAATAACTACATCTCCAAAGACACAGGATTCAATTTACCATCAATACACTTCAAAATATCCTTCAAAACACACAGTATACATCACAATATAAAGAATAATTCTATCCTTAATTATGCTCTTAGTACTAAAATTTCCTTCTGTTTAAGTCCAATTGGCTTGGATATTAGGAATACTTCACTTTCACATCACCACCACTATGTAAAAAACTCCCTATAAGATACAAACTCACTTCCCCCACTGGTTTTCTCAACATGAAAATTACAAGAAAAAAGAACTCCAGTATCTACTGCCAGGCTGAAGTTCTGAAATAAATTTCTCCTCTGGCCCCATATATTCACAACTAAAGTAGTCCAAAAGATCCATCTCTCTCAGTCAAAAAACCTTTCACTTTGAGTCAGGTAATTAAAACAAGCTCTATGTGGAATGCCATGCTTCACCTTAAAATAAATCAGAGGATACAGGGGTAAACCATCTGAGGCTGGTAGACAGACAGGTCTTGAAACAATAGTTGGGATCAGTATCAACTAACTCCTGTCAGGGGCCCAAACACCACATGGTTGATTTCTTCAACTATGGAACACTTAACAATCCTCCCCGTGCTCCAGCCACAGTCTGGTAAGCATTATTCTCCAAAATACTTGGGGGCTACCTAAAAATAGGTCATTAATCCCAGGCATGCAAGAACTGAGGTTCACGATTTGGGGGTGCAGGTGCATGTTACCAAGCAATATCCACGGCTAAAACTCAATGCAGGCTTACACAGTCCCCACAGTGATAGGAAACAGAAGCAGAAAACAGTCTGATGTAAAGAAGTAATGACCTTAGTACTATACTATTTAATTTCACAAATACACAGCAGCAAGAGCAATTCAGGGTCTTTAGGCATGATTACATCAAAACCAGTGTAACTATGTTAAGCATTCTATATATATTTTCTGTTGTTAAGGTAAGTACATTTCTCCAAGTTGCCCTGAGGGGGAAGCTACAAAGAGTGCAGCAAAATAAAAATCAGTTCTGTAATGATAATTTACATTAATGAACTTAAGCCTTGTCATTTTCAATAACTATTACTCACATTTGTAGAATCTGGCAGCAACATAACCGGCTGGAGTCCCAAGCAGTACCCACAGAACTACAGCACAGGTCATCAGAGCTCCCCTGTTAGCAGGTGACAAAAATCCCAGGCAAGCAAAAACTGTGAAGCAGAGAAGCACAGTTTTAGAAATTATATTAGAAACCTCAGATTGTATGTTTGACTTAAAGCCAGTACATCAGTTATCTTATAATCTGTGCATACTAAGTTGCATGTCTACTTCATCAGCTCAGGTGTTTCTAATGGCTTTTATAAAATTTCTAGACAAAATGATACTGCTATTTTTGCTAGCACCATGCAGTTAGCAGTGAAAAATCATGTACAATCAACTAAATCCTCCCCACTTTACTTACACAGGGTAACAAAAGTCATTATTAAGATTTGTGTGCCAGAGCCTAGAAAAACTGACAACAGCATTCCTTTTCTTGGGGGTCTGAAAATATCACCATGGACCAGTTTCCAGCCAAATTCTTCTTGAGCATCTTCCTGTAAAAGAAATATATCTATTTTAATACAGCAGATTGCAACTTAAATAGCCTGTTACAGCTACACATTTAACTGGAAAAATCACATTACAAATAAATTTTAGGACTACATTTTAGACTTACAGTGGAATCCATTTGATTGTATCTTGCAATATCTTTATGGAGTGTCCTCAACATAATCATAGCTACCATTCCAGACAGAAAGAGGACAATCACCAGGGAATTCATAATACTGGGAAAAAAAAAATTAATGAAAATCATCCTTCAAACTGCAATGTAAACACTTCTGTACAGTAAACTTGCTCCTTACCTAAACCACTGGATGTGAGTGTGAGGCATGGATTCCAAAATATAATCCCATCTTGATGCCCACCTGATATTTTTTTCTTCCTGAAAGAGTAAACACATGAGCATCAGATACAGTCAGTATCCAACTCATACATTTAAAAGTTGATGTTTTTGCAAAGCAGTCTTAAATCTTGTAACTAATTGAAATTGCAAGGTCCATGCCTTATGGGGAATAGTTTAACAATAGCTACCTAGAGCAAACCTAAGATTTGCCCATAGAATCTAAACCAAAATATTTTCTGAATTTGAGCACCTGTGCCTTCTTAAGATTTTAAGGTTTACCGAATTAATTTAATTGTACATCCTCCCCTCAAGAACTGTATTGGCTCATCTAGAATAGACTAGCAGAATAATGAAAGAACATATATATTTTTAGCACATGTAAGTCCATGTATCAAGAAAGTCCATGTATCAGAAAACTAAGCTATGCTATACATTCTCCAGCATGATACTTCACTCTGTAGATCATGCTCTGTCCAAATTATCCTTTGCTTTCATACAACCTCATTTCAGTACCAAATACCAATCCCATTACAAACAGCTTTTACTGCAGGACAGGTGGGGAGACAGTACTACAGAACTTGTACTGCTAGTAGAGGGAAGCAAATTATTCCTCCAGGCATTTCAACAGATTAAACTCATTTAAAATGAACATTCATTGATCAAAAGCACTTCAAAAAGAACATTTCTTTGTTTTATTTTGCAGAGTAAACAGGACAAAGGAGATACATGGTGCTAATCAAGGTGAAGACTATTAAACAAACTAATTAACAAAACTGGCTAGGTGTCTGACAGGCTGTTATTTCAGTAATTTATAACATACAAGAGCAAAAGTGCTTTCCAGTAAAGCCAGATTTTGAAAAAAAACCCAGTGGGTTAAAAAATGTAGTCAAGATCATATCTATAGTTCATTGAGATAATAAAACCATATCTCAAAGGAAGTAACAAATTTCTAAATCAGTATCAATGACTCTAGGACAGAACTGCATTTTTCCTTATACATAAACTGCCTTTTTTTTTGTCTACTTGAGATGACCCAATCATCAACCCAATAGAAATTCAGATTACCTCCAATTGATGTAACAGTGTGCACAACACAGTTGCACACACACAGCTGGGCACGTCATTTTTAAGGACAAAGAATAAAATAATATGAAGCTAAGGTCACTCTTAATTACTAACTTCTCAAAGGTCTCCAGAAATACTTGCTTTTCAGTATACAAATTCATTTCAGCACCATAACTGATATAATTTCTCAAAATACCATTATACAGTATATACATAATATAATCCCTCCTGAGTATACTTCTTATACCATTTATTGTATTTTGAACTCAGAGTGGGAACAGTTTAGAAGGAGTTGGGAATGCTGATAAACAGTTTATCCAGCAAACTCCATTTACAGAAAAACAAAACAAAATCAAGACCTCCCTCTCTTGTTTGTCAGCAGAATGAGAAATATTTAACTATCACTGCTGCCTGCAGTTGCCTGAGATACTGCTCCTCTGCTTTTAAATAGAGAGTAGTAGAACAAAGACTACTAGCTTCCTACTCTTTAGAAGGATTCCATGGGAGGAAGACCTTGAAGACAAGGCAACTTTTGCAGCAGGAGGGCAGAAAATTATCAGCTTCAACCTACCTACATGAAACACACAATTTCTCAGACTTAAGAACTTGGATTGAAAAATAATCTACCAGACAACCTAGGCAGATGTGGAAAGTGTGACTCTTAAAAACCACATAGTGTTTCACATCTACTCTCTGTGTGTTGGTATGCAAAACTATAATGTATGTGGTTAAATCCCAAGCCACCTCTGACATTCCAGATCAAATAAAGTTTTAGAACTAGAAATTTACTATTTTAATTGTCCATCTTTATAATTCAGAGTATTAATGCACGGTTTTAAGAGGTAACTACCATAGAAATCTTAGTACTCACATGAAAAGTAACTGAGTATGTGTATGCAATTTTGACTTCTCCACTGGCCTTATTACTTATATCCATAGGTACTCCTGAGCAATCGGGGTTGTCTGGATGAGTATGCTTGTAACTGCAGGAAGACAAGACACAGAATGAAAGCCACTTCACTGACCACAATCTTAAGAAAGAATTCATTCATCCTAGGAAAGCATACCAAGGATTCTTCCTTTAAATATAAGAATTGTACTTAATGTCTCATAAATTTCAGAACTTATAAGAAACATATCCAAAGCTCAGGAATTTTTGAAACTTCTTAAACAAGATTTGTCTCTTTTAAAAAGAGCACAGTCTCTAAAAAGCGGAGTACCAAAAATTAAAGAAGCCTTAGTATTGGTATGAACCTCCAAAACATTTAAAAAGTGACATCACCAGAATTACAAACTTCTGTCAGGAAAAAATACTTTCAACTGATCCAACAATGCAAGAAGCTGCGTTATACCATGAAAGACAAGATGCTAAGAAATAATGCAACAGACAGCAGTTGTGCAAAAGCCACACAGACACCGGAACAACTGATCAATGTATCTGGGAAATCTTTCTATACAAATCCTGACTGTTGAAGACATCAAATCTTGCACTCCAGTCAAGCCTGCAGCAGGCACTGGTGGCCTATTCTGATACAACACAATATTCTCTGGTAGGGAAATGAGGGTTCTACATACATGCACACACACACACTCATCACACCCCACAAACACAAGTTTTATCTTTTCTTGGTCCAAGTAGGAAAAAGTGCATCAAGGTCCATCAAATTCAGAACAAAATTACATTAGACTAACTACACTACATCAATCAACAGGAGAGGTAATCTACAGGTCACATATCTGAAAGCATTTCTGACTAGCAGCAGGTTCCCAGATCAAAGCAAGTGTCTTGGGATGGATCACTTTTTGATGACAAGTTACTTTCAACTACTAACCTTTTTGGTTCAAGTTTAGCAGCAACTAGTCTTGCTCCCAGAGCTTCATTTTCCACAACATGGTAATAAATTTTTATGTCAACATGGTTGAAAATATAAAAGGTATCTTTTTCATGAAATTCTGACTGCAATGATAAAATGTTATATTAAACAATAAAAAATACAGACATCTCAAAGCCTCAGACAGAAGCCTGCATAACAGAATTTTAGACTGCATATAGTTTTTCTGTCAAGAAGTTCTCAAATATGAATGTGAGATACTGGAAATTATAAAGACAGTAAGTAGCTTCTTGCACTAAAAACATAAGTTAAAAAAGATAATTCTATGAACAGTCTAGTACAATTGAAAAGTAGAAAATTTAATTTTAAATATTTAATATATGTATTTATTAATAAATTTCTTTAACTGAAGATGTCCTATTTTATTTAAGTAGCAACCTGAATAGATAACTATGTGACAACTTTTGTAATTAGAAGCATTTCATAAACATCAGCTATTTTAAAACAATGAGTATATTTTTAAGAAATTAAGCAGAACCTCCTAAGACAATGCAAATAAATGCTCTCTGTGACAGAACCACCTTTGAAACCAAAGATGCACAGGGATGAACAGCAAGCAGCAGCCAAGAATGCTGAATGCAAACCTCAGGTGAAGGGAAACATCACCTTGGAATTCAGTCAGTTAGAGATTGTTAAACTCAAAAGTAATTTAACAGCTACATCTACTGAAGTTCAGTTAGTGCCTCTTAAGGATTCTATTCCCACCATTTCTATAGAGCATCCCCAGTTATAAGAATAAATGAAATGTTCTTCTACAGTACATCAGTTATTTCTCCAAATGTTATTTTCCTTTCATTAAAAGCAAGTATTAAAATAAGATAAAAATTACATTGCCAGATTACATATTTGATCATAAATACATCCATTCATATGGAGACCCTGAAACCAACTCATTATGGAAGCAATTAAACAAAACTGGCATCCACAGAAACTGTTACCTTTGGTAAGATATATCAAATAAAACCAACCATTTTGAAAAAAACCCAAAACCTAACCCAAGTTTTCAGTGACCTTGCCATGGAAGAGGTCTGTGATAGTCTAAAGACTTCCTGGACTTTCTGTTGTATTCTTATTCCATAATGCTTTCAGTGCACTTAACTGGATCTCCACCACTATATCATCTATCACAAGAGATTCTTTGATAATACAGATATCTTGTATCTTTTTCCATCAGGTCCCAGTTTTAGGGAAAGCAAACCTTCCAAAAGTATGCAGAGGTACAAACACACCTATGCAAATCTGCTTCCATGAAAGCGCTCCTATCCCACAAAATGTCAAGTCCAAGCCTTCAAACATTTCCATTTCTCAGGCAATAAAGAATATGCTTTCCTGCACCCTTATCCACTACATGTACTGAATGCTATGCAGGTTCACCCCTTGATCTTTTAGAGCTCCTCTGTACTATGCAGCATGAGAGACAAGGTTCTTATGCTTAGATCAGGCTTTCAAATTGACGTATTTGCAGAGACCAAAACACTTGCCTAGTTTTAGGCAACATGGGTTCTTAAAATAGCAAAGACTCACCACAGAAACATGACACAGGAGAAATGCTAGTCTCTAAGTTAGTAAGAAGGGGATATTAAATATATATATAATTGTATAAACATACATTAATAACACAGGCATCTTTTGGACGGCCATCTTCTGTAATATAACAGCCAATAGGAAAACCAGGGTTACAAAATCTCTGGCCATCTTCTACATCGTAACACCACGTCACAGGCATGTTGTCCACAATCCTGTAAATGACATAGTGACACTTGACAATTTTTCAAAATACACAATGTAATGGAAATAAAACCAGATTAACATTAATCTACTTCGCTACATTCATTACTGGAATATTAACTACAAAAATAATACCACCCATGGAATTGCAGAGATTGCCAATCCAAGTTCCAAACGAGTTACAAACATGTAGCTCTTCAACTGAAACCACTCCATTCACTGCACTGTTTCATGAAGTCCACTTACAAAAAGAGCCCAAAGCCAAAAACTTGCCCAGTCCAAATTGGATTATTAACAATTTGGATTATTATTTTGTCTTTAAATAATGGCCAAAATAATTGAATTTGCTAAACCAGCTAAAATTGACAATTTCAAGTTTAAGACAATACAGGAAAATTTTTAAAAAGCCTACATCACATATTATTAATTCTTCAGCTTCCTCATTGCAAAATACATTTTTCATGGCACTCTTAAAATTTTTTTTTGCTATTTAAGTGAATTCCTAATCATTAACCTAATTTATAGCTACCAAAGAGTATGCAACATTTTAATTAGATGATTTGCATTACCAAAAAATTGTAAGCCACCAAACAACTGAGGAAATAATAACTTTCAAACCTGCTGCTTTTATATTATTTCCTCACAAGATTTATACTCATATTACCTAAAACCAGAGGGTTTATAGGTCAATTTCAGTTAAAAATTTGTGGAAATGCACACTCCCATGATGAGCTGCAGAAAGTTTTACGACAGTAGGATACAAACTGTATCTAACATGCAACTAACAGTACAAATGTCAAAACCAAAAACATACTTTTAAACATAGAGAAAGAATTCTGTCCCCTCATAAAACTAGAAACCCCTAAACCAATTTATGTTTTATGAACTGTTTTAAACTGCTAAAAGATTAATCCCCAAAACATGCCATGTAAATTAAAATTCAGTACCTGCCAGCATTAATTGCCGAAGGTGTATTTTCAAATGTACACTAATAAACTTCATATATGAAGACATTAGAGAGCTGCCACATTTTGTGCACCACTAAACCAGATATAGGACATCCCACCGAAAGTAAATACAATTTTGTACAATTTACCAAGCTCCTGAATGTCTTTACAATTAAGTGTCTTAAAGATACTTTTAAACACTTAATTAAACAGGAATTATGACTTCATATAACAAAAAACAAAGCACTATTTAATCTGTTGCATATTTGAACAGCCTTTAAATTAGCACCACTTTTCACAGCACATCAGCAGACGGAGGAGAAAAGAGTGGTATGTGCCTTTATCCATGGAGGATGGAGAGACCTGCATCATCCCTACCAGTAGCTACCCAGCAGAAATAAACTGCAGTATTCTTGGTTTATACTGACACAATAAAAAAGGTGAAAACAGGCCCTACAGGTGCCAGGTTTTCAGGAAATTTCAAAGACTATTGCAGCTGCAAGCAACAACAGCACCAACCAATTCCTACTCCCTTCACCATGCTCCTACAGGGTACAACGAAGTTGCAAATTAGGAGCTATTCCAGATTTAAATTCATTACACTTTGACCATATTATATGAGGCCAACTGCTGGGTTCTGCACGTGGCTCACAACAGCCCCATGTAGCACTACAGGCTGGGGCAAGAGTTGCTGAAAAACTGCACGGCAGAAAAGGACCTGGGGTGCTGGTTCAGAGACATCAAACATGAGCCAGCAGTGAGCCCAGGTGGCCAAGAAGGCCAGTGTCATCCTGGCCTGCATCACCAGTAGTGTGGCCAGCAGGACCAGGACAATGATTGTCCCCCTGTACTCAGCACTGGAGAGGCTGCAACTCAAATCATGTCCAGGTCTGGGCCACTCACTACCAGAAAGACAATGAGGTACTGGAACATGTCCAGAGAAGGGTAACAGAACTGGGGAAGGGCCTTATGATGAGTGGCTGATCGAGCTGGGGTTGTTTAGTCTGGAGAAAAGGAGGCTCAAGAGAGACCTTATTGCGATCTTCAAATGCATGACTGATGTTCAAGGTGGAGATCAGTCACTTTTCCCAAGCAATTAGCTATAGGAAGAGAGGAAATGGCCCCAAGTTGTGCCACAGCACATTCAGGTTGGATATTAGAAAAAATTTCTTCACTGAAAGGGTGGTCAAGCACTGGAACAGGCTGTCCAGGGAAGTGATGGAGTCATCAACCTCAGAAGCATTTAATGGCCTAGATACAGCACTTAGGGACATGATTTACTAGTGGAATTGGCAGTGTTAGGTTAACATTTGTGTTTGGTTTGTGTAGCAAGGTTTTGGTTGGCAAGGGGGTACAGAAGTTTTCGTAAGAACTACCAGAGGTTTTTCTAAAAACTCTCATGTCTGAGAGCTGTTGCCAACTGGCTCCAACAGAGACTCCCTGCTGGCCAAGGCCAAGCCTGTAAGTGACCAGAGGCAGCACCTCTGGGAAACAGATTTAGGAAAGGGAGAAAAAACCCTTCACAACAGCATCTGCAGCCAGAGAGAGGAGTGGGAATATGTACAACTCTGCAGACACCAAGGTCAGTGTAGAAGGAGGGAGAAGAAATGCTCCAGGCACAGAAGCAGAGATTCCACAGCAGCCCACGGTGCAGCCCATGGTGAGTCAGGCTGTCCCCTTGCAGCCCATGGAGGACCATAGGGCAGCAGATATTTACTTGCAGCCCATAGAGAACCCCACATCAGAGCAGGTAGATGAGCCCTGAAGGAGGTTGTGACCCCATGGGAAGCCCACACTGGAACAGGTTCCTGGCAGGACCTGTGGCCTCATGGAAATATGAGACCACTCTGCAGCAGGTTTGCCAGGACTTGTGAACCCATGGGAAACCCACGCCTGGAGCAGCCTCTTCTTGAAAGACTGCATCCCATGGAAGGGACCCACACTGGAGCAGTTCCTGAAGAGCTGCAGCCCATGGGAAGGACTTGCACTGGGGAAGTTAATTGAAAACTCTTCCATGGGAGCAACCCCACACTGGAGCAAGGGCTGAGTGTGGAGAGTCCTGACCCTGAGGAGGAAGGAGTGGCAGAGACAATGTGTGATGAGCTGACCACGATCCCCATTCCCTGTGCCCCTGTCGGAAGGAGGTGGTGAAACCTGGAAGTCAAGTTGAGCCTAGGAAGAAGGGAGTGGTGGGGAGAAGGAGTTTTAAGATTTGGGTTATTTCCCATTACCCTTCTCTGATTTGACTGGTAATAAATTAAACTAAATTCCCCAATCTGAGTCTGTTTTGCCCATGACAGTAGATGACGAGTGATCTCTCCCTACACTTATCTTGACCCTTTCGCTACATTTTTCCCTCCCATGTCCACTTGAGGAGGAGAGTGACAGAGCAGCCTGGTGCCCTGGTGTCCAGGCAGAGTCAACCCACTACACAGTTGGACTCAATGATCTTAGAGGTCTTTTCTAAGGCAAGCAATTCTGTACTAGCGTATTTGAAATTTTATCTCCATAATGTATGCTAGAGAGATTGCTTGCTTTTGTTATGTTTTCATCTCATAATCAAAACAAGACAACGTTAATATATTGCAAGTAAGTTTGGTTTGGATAAAGGCTTTCCTTTGCATCTATGCAGCAAAGACATAACTGAGCTGCCTTCAAGCAGCAGCAGCAATGCCAGAACAAATTGATAGTTTAAGTAGCAAATCATTTTTCACAGCTAATCTTCAAATTTAAAATGACTTGAAGAGATTATACATGTGGAGCAAATATGCTATTCAACAGCGTTCTTATATGTCTCTCAAGAACATCTGGTGATGAACATTGTCAGCCAAGATATCAGCATAGCTGTTGAGTCCAATTCAGTATGTCAATTCCTAATCTTATTAAGTGGCTTTTGAAACCTTAAAAGTATTTTGCACCATCTGTGTTCCCCAGGAATTTCATGATAAATTGAAGCTGGATAATAACCCTCTACTGAATCCTCACTTATGCTACCTTGCTGATCCCTGTACAACATACCTCTGTGCTATACTCCTGGAGCACGCATCATTAATCACAAAATCCAGCCACTGCCACTTTGTGATGCTGTGGCTAAGGAGGACTAACAGACATAACCAGGGATTTTTCACTGCTGCCTAAGTATTAGGGCAGTGGGCAGAGAAAAAAAAAAAAAAAAAAAAAGAAAAAAAAAGCGAATTCTTCACACTGAAAAACAGAACTATATCTTACTTAAACCTCAACACTCCTATCAAGTTAGCTACACTGGTTAATAAAAACCGTATACTTGAATACACTAAGGATATTTTTAAACAATTCAATCTATGGAGAAAAAAACCCAGAACAGTCTGAAGTGTTTTTAGGATCCATTTTACACAGTTCTCTTTCAGCTTCTATCAGCTTAAGATATGGGCTTCCCTAGAAAAAAATTAACTTTTTTCAAGCTTTGTAGTCTTGGGAAGCTATTTTTAAGTTACACACCAAAACATACACAACCTTTTATAGCTAAGTCTTTTATGCCAGACTCATGCATTACTGAAATTTAAAGTGGTGCAAATATTATAAACATATGCAGCATTTAAGAGGAATATAATCAAGTCCAGCATGTTTAAAGCTCCATTTATTTTAGCATTAGGCATACACACTTCAAATCCCTGAAAAAGTAGCTGTACATTTCAGAGATTTTTTACGTCTTCCTTGTTCACCTACCTGAACATATGACTAATGCCTGTGAACCCTTCTGACGTAACCCACCAAATTCCTACTACACTCATTTTCAAGAGGTTCCCAGAAATATTTATGTCAGTGAATCACAGTTTATCCCCCCAAAAGGATATCCCTTATCAGTTCTTGAGAGCAGGAGAAAATGCACTTGTTGCCTTCCCAGCTGTTTCAAAATGGAAGGAATGGAATGTGACACTACAGAAAAACAGTTAATAACAGTGGCAGCATTCAACACTCAACCTGCATTTTTACTAAAATACCCAAAAAGTTTAAATCTAATTAGATGAAGACCAGCACATTTGTTCCCATAAAGCAGGAGGCCCATATTTGGAATTAGGGCATACCTATGAGTAACATCAGTTAATGATGCTCATGCATTCCTTGCAAAGACATGCCTCAGGAAGAACTCTTGCCCAAGTTTTTCCTTCTATTCTTGCACCTGAAAGCTGGTGTTGGCAGAGCAAGCCAACATATCAAGCACTAAATAAACACTGATAACATGGCTGGGTATTTCCAGTGTCAAGACTGAGCCTGCTGATAAACATTTCACAGCTCTTGGATGTGGGTGCACTGTTGGGAAGCTGAATATCTCTCTGAGATTCAGCACACACATTCAGCCTTGCCCCTCTCTTAATGCCCATCAGACGAGGATTCAATGCCTGAGCTCAAACAGAGCCCCAGCATGCTCCAAGGTCAATCAGATAGTTACAGAGAGGCCCAGAGAGCAGGAAAGGACCAAGCCTTTATGCATTCCCTAAAATTATTTCATTAATTAGTTTTCATTGGCCACCTTTCCCTTCCACATCCATAGAAGAGAAACAAACATTGCATAGAAGTCTTTCAGGATTGTTGTTCCTGTCTCCTGGACACAGCATTTGAAGGTGAGTGCAAGGGCTCTCAAGGAAAACAAAGAAACATAGCAACAGAATAAAGGTCCTGTAAGACTCTTCTCAAGCTAAGGCAGGACTAACTTCTACATTTACAGGTGAAAAAAAATGAGCAGTATTTTACAGTAAGCACAAAGCTTTGTTTTTAGAAACAGGTTCATTTCCATTGCTCCTAGTGTTTATCCTTCAAGGGAAGGAATTTTTTTAATAAGGACAACAAACAATATAACATTTTATGCAAAAACAGAAGGGGAAGAAATTAAGTGCACATATCTAGTGTTCCATCTGTATTAACCTGCAAATACAAAAATATAAACTAAATTATCACCAACATACTAAACTAACCAATCTATGAATTTTAGACTTACCAACTTACCAGTGATGTTGATAATTCAGTAGCATACTTTTTTTCAAGAAGTCTAATTTCTGTTTGTCTTCTGGCTTTGTGGTATCATATGTTTTTGTACAAACAGATTTACATGTCTCCTTCTTGTTGAATGTGAACTAAGAAAAATGAAAGACTCATGAGCAAAAAGGTTGTGACAAACTGTCTTATTTCAGTACATAACAATTTATCCTATACATTTCAATGCCTATACTATTATAATGAAAACACCTAACAAATTACTGAGACTAGGTACAGCAACCCTCCAGAGGAGGTTTTCATATTGGTGTGTGCTATAAATCCCTCCTGTGCTCACTGTAGGAGCCCTACAGCAAGTGCTCCTAACATACATTTTCTGCCATGATTTACCAGATAAGTCATTTGACCCCACAGCAGCCATGCTGTCACAGGCAGCTTGAATTGGTAACTTTCTCTCCTACTACCTCTGTAGAAGAGAATGTGAGAGCTTCAGTCAGCAGCAAAGACCAGCAAGCTAACACCATTTATAATTCTTCCACTTTATGGTTGCAGTATTTTCAGATCTGGTTCTAAGAAACAAGAGTGCTGAGCAGCAATAATCAGGTTTTGTCAGATCCCAAAGAGAGAAGGTAACCTGCACAGCATTTCAGGCTACAGCCCCATAATGTAAAGCACACAGTTACAATTATGTTAAACTGACAGATTTTTATCGAGTGGAATTTCAGATGCTGAAGCTTTCTCAGATAAAGCCCTTGTGAAAATCATCTTCAAGATTCTGATCTCCTTGAGTTACATTTGAATGCACACATTACTGAACACCCCCTGTCAGAGAACCAACCCTGTAAGGAGACGGTTCTATCCTCTCTCCAAACAAGACTTGGCCAAGGTTTTCAGATGGACGCTTCTTTCCTTCTGCTTGACAAAAATCGAACCTGAATTAGAGAAAAGATACAAAAATGAATAAAATATTTTCAGCTGCAAATAATGTTCTGAAATCAACATGTTCATCACAAGTGAAGGAACTATACAGCTTTCCCTGTAGACAACAGTTTCTTCATTTAACCTGTGAAGTGTGAAAATCACTATCCTGGTTTGAGAATAAACCAGCCAAAACAGAACCAACATTCAAATCTCTTCATCAGCTATTTCAGAACATTGTAGTGTAAGTTTCTTTCACCAATTAGAAGTTTCCTATTTGAACAAGGATTTTAGACAAGAATTAAATCTTCACCCAGTGTTTAATAATGACTCTGAGAAAAAAGCATGCAGGCCAGATTCCAGAATTTGAGGGAAAATAAAAATAACACAGACAGAGACAGCTCCCTTACAACAAACATTATTAAACAGGTTATTACAGTTTTATTCACCAACACATTTAATAGCACATCCTCCACGTTTTTCCAGTCTATTTTTAAATATATCACATTTGTGTTCTTTAAAGTGTAGACATAACTGGTGCTTAAGCTCTTCAATATTAATAGTCAAAATACTCTTTATAGCAAAAACTTTACATAATTGTACTGATACATTTTGTGCACTCCTATGATGTGTACAAGGAAAACATTTAACACCTCATTAAGATAATTGATGGGATGTTCGCACCTCATTACCACTTTAACTCATCTGGCATCAGCTACTAAAGAGAGGTAATACTTTGATCAACAGTGACAACTGATGCAGTAAAGTATCATATATTTATACACACATATTTTAACTTTAAGTTACACTACAACAGGGATTCGACCTGCATGAGGGCCTATAAATCCATGCACTGAAGTATGAGTAAAGACAACTGAGACAAAGGAAGCAGTGTAGGCATCCATCTGCTCATTGAAAATTCCTTATTTGTAAACTTATGTTAGCAAAATAAATAGCCATGCCTCAGTAGCACACTGCTGTAACAAGGAGTAGATAATACTTTAGGGTAAATTAAATCCATCTTTTTGGGAAAACGGACAATTAAAATGGCACAAACGGTACAATATACTTACGCAGTGTATTCGTAGGGGAGGACAGACTCTACCGAGTCAAGCCTGTTCACAAACAGCTCGATTCCAGACTGAAAGAGCAGAGATAACCAGCAATTACATTTAAAGCACTCCTTCAGTTCCCATGGATATATAAAAATAGATTTGTTTGAATAAAGTTAAGGAAAGCTGAAAATGTAAGATTTGTGTAGTCGTACATCTTCATGCATAATGAACTGTATCTGCTGGGAGCATAAGTAAAGCATTGTCTAACCATCACAAAAGCAGTGACCACATGACAAAAACACTTGAAGGCTAACATAAGCATTCCAACTACAAGATAGCAGGAAATCATACACAAAAATAATATCCTTAGCACAGTTGCCAGTGTGTACCAAGTTAGAGTCATATTAGTCATCACCACAACTTTGATAAGTCTGTGTAATAAATCTTCAAAGAACATGAAGAAAAGTGCAAATGAGACCAGTACTACTCCCTGTAATTAAGGAAGCTCCACAATTTTATCTGTGTAGTAACTAAAAACTGAACTGTGACAATTTCAACAATGTATTCAGACTGATACAACACTTTAAGTTTGAGCAGAATCTCTTTTCAAAGACAAGGCAAGGATTCCCACATTTACCTTCCTAGTTTTTCACTAACTCTATCAACTTGAGTCAGAACCTGAAATTCAGTCTACTGTGGTTTCAGACTAGTTTGATCTATATACATTAATTACAGATGGGCTAGTCTGCTTCTGTGGAAAGGGAGGGGTCTCTCACTCTTCCCTCTTAGTAGCAAAACCCCTTCCCTTATTCTAGTCGTGCAGTTCCAATAAAATTCAAGTGTTTGCCTTACACTGCTTTTGGCAGTTATCTGCTTGCACAATATACCAATCCAATAGGTTTAAATAGCAAAAGACTTATCAAAAAAAATTTTGAAGAGCAGTTCTCAGTATCACAGCAGGCTGTCCTCACTTTGGCTGGCATAGAATTTTCTTCTTAGTAGCTGGTATAGCACTGTGTTTTGTATTTAATGAGAGAATAACACACTGAAGCTTTCAGTTGTGGCTAGATAGTGCTTACCCTGAGTCGAGGACTTTTCAGTTTCCCATGCTTCGTCAGCACGGAGGTGCACAAGAAGCTGGGAGGGAGCATGGCCAGGAGAAGCTGACCCTGACCTGAACTGGCCAAAGGGCCACTCCATACCATGGAATGCCACACTCAGTATATAAATGGGGAGATTTGGATGGATGAGGACGATCACTGCTCTGAGATGGGCTCGGCATCCACCAGTGGGTGGTGACCAATTGTATTGTGCAACTTGTTTTGCTTGGGTTTCATCCCCACACCCCCAATTAAAATTATTATTATTGTTACTATTATTAGTAGTATGAGTATACTTACTTTATTTCAATTAAACTGTTCTTATTTCAACCCACAAGTTACTTTTCCCCCCAGTTCTCCTCACCATCTCACTGGGGTCAGCAGGGAACAAATAGCTGTGTGGTTCTTAGTTGCCAGCTAGGGTTAAACCACAACACAAATGGAGCTGTCTTACTGTGTAATCAGACAAGAGCTGAATGGCAAAATAAAGGTGAATGCCCTCAAGAACAAACCCTCTCCCTTTCAACAGCAAGCCATCTATTTTCTTACCAACAGAAGAGCATTTCCTCCCTATGAAAATTCACTCAAGTTTAGCCAAACCAATAAATTCTGGAGGAAAAGAAAAGAAGGAAATGTTCACATATATCTGTAGCTCAGATACTTCAGCTGGGTACTGAGTTTTACTGATACACCTTAGCTGTCCATGTGCAAGTCAGGAGGCAGTCCTGGGAGATACAGGAAGGTCTGTGAGCTGTTAGCATGACCCACTAAGTGAAGACACACCTTGAGCCTCATCTTTCTCCTGCCCTAAGCCATACAGACCTGCTGCTCACCTGTGAGTAGTGCACGCTTGCCACAATTCTGTAAGTTACTTCAACTCCCTAACACAGCAGGAAACTAGACTGGAAAAAAGTTGGATCGTTTCCTGCCATGTTAAGCTCAAAAAACCAACAAGTAACACAGCTGGGTCAATGCAGAGGACAGGAACACATTGCCCAGGGGAAGACAGAATGAAATTTCTCACTCTCAGCAGCAGGGAATTAGACTTTCGCAGCTGGCCACAGAACTATGGCCTTAAATTAGCTACTTTTCATTGGAGGAGATTTATATGAATGCTGCAATTTTTCCTAAAAAGTATATGCATTACTGCAGATCAGCATGCTTGATAAACCATTTCCCATATAACACCAAACCCTTTTTGGAGAAATCAGTATTTTTTAAAACTGAGTAAGGATTCTTAATCTTTAGGCATGAATTACTACTTAAGTCTGCATAGATCCCATTCCATTTCTGATGATATTCTAACCAAAACCAGACGAAGCAGCCAAACTGAGTCTGCCCAAGCAGATTAGCAAGGAACTTGGAGAAAGGGGGAAAGCCACAGGTCTCATTGCTCTTAGCTACATGCCCTGTTAACATCTCACCAAGACAGGACAGCAGATCACCGGGATCATAACAAATAGTAGGTTTTTGAGATCTGGCATGTGGCTCAAAATACTCAGGCAGAAGAAAATGCACTATTACTGACATTGCAATTAACAGTGATAACTGCAAGAAATTTGTAAGAAATTAAGCCTGTCCAAGGAAGCTTAATTTTATCCATTTACATAAATATGATACAGCAATAATCCAAATCATATATTCTTTCTCCTTACCAGGGACCAGAGTACATTCAGCTGCAGACTACATGGAGAGAATTAGATGTGAAGAGTGCTTTAGATTTCTCCATATGCCTATGTCTAATACGGGAATTGCTAAGAGGTGGCTAACTGCAGAAAAAATTTTTGCACTACTATAGCTGTTGAGGTGTCAGCTGCCTGCTGGTGGTACATTTATATTACCCAAGTACCTCATGTCACATTTATTAAATGATAAAATCTCAGAGGACAAACATTTTGTACGTGTTTTATGAGGAATAAAAATGCAGACATCTGAGAAGTATCACCCAGTAAGTGTCTCAGGTTGGTTACAAAAGATAGCAGGCCATGTGGTCCACCTGACTTAAAAAAAGAAATCTGCCTTCTACAAGCTTAAAATGGGAATAATCCAAACATAGCAATGTTTTTCAGGGATGTTGTGAAAAAAACACAAACTGCAGCTTGAAAGCTTTAGCTTGTATTTGAAAAAAACCCATTCCTCAAGAGGGTGGTGCAGCACTATAACAGGTCACCCAGGGAGGAGATGGACACTCCATGCCTAAAGCTTCCAAAGCTTGCTTAAACAAAGGTAGAACTGAGTTGATCTAGTGTTGACAACAGCAGTGCTTTCTGTCCTCTCATGCTCCATACTCATGAGGCTGCAGTGTGTGACCTGAGGTCACTTCCAAACACCATTTCTTTGGTCCTATAAAAGAATGTCCACAGGATATTTTACTACTACAACTGAACGGCCTTCATTGTGTGCTTGGCTTATTCCCATCTCTGCTGATTCAGGACAGCAGAAGGATAAAGTCAGCACATGGTATTCACCAAAAGCATACAGCTTAGGCAGGCTCTTATTCTGAAGAATTAAGAACCAGTGTTTCATGCAAGGCAGAAGTTGACAGCTCAGAAATTGCAAGACAGCCACTTTCTACAGTAGTAAGACCATGGATCATGAAACTGATTGGTCTTGAACTTTCTCATTCAAGTATTAGAGCATAGTCTGTTGTAATTTCCATCACAGCAGCAGGAAACAACTTCAAAAGGTGCCTAAATGAGCAAAGATGATTTTTCATCAGAGGAGATTTACATTAATGCTCCCCACCAATATTCTTACAAATGAGTTATTTGATTATGTGAACTTTGCTCATCACTTCTGCAGGCATGAAGGTAAGTTTAAGCTTCACTTCACATTCTGAGGCCTAGAAGCCCCTACACTACAGGTTCCTGCAGCGAGGAAGACACAGCAAGGAGAGTGTTATTGCACGCTTACTTTGGTATCTGCTCCAGCCACCATCTGCTCACTCCTGCCAAGAATCACACACACACTGCAGCTTTCCTGCAGGGGTTTGAAAGGACCCAAGAGATAACCGGCCGGAGCTTCCTACTTCCCCGACGTGGCCGTGTCTCACAGGATGAGCCAACAGCTCTCTCCTTCCCTCGGAGGGATCGCCGTCACTTCCTAGCCAGGCCGGAGCTGAACCAGGCAAGCACCTCTGCCATTCCCCTGGGTCCTCTGTCTTATCAACTTCCTTTTCAAGGAGCAATGGCCATAAACTAAATCACAAGAAGTTTCACCTCAACACGAGGAGGAACTTCTTTACGCTGAGGGCGGCAGAGCCCTGGAACTGCCCAGAATGTCACGGAGTCTCCTCCTCTGGAGACATTCATACGCCTTCCTGTGTCACCTACTCCCGGCGACCCTGCCTTGGCAAGGGGCTTGGACCAGGTTATCTCCGGAGGTCCCTTGCAACCCTGACAATTCCGTGAGCAGCCGGAGCACAGCGGAGCCGAGCCGCGCTCGGAGTCCCCGCAGGCACAGCCCCCGCGCCGCCGGGAGCCTCGGCGCGGCTCCGAGCCCTCCGGACCGCCTCCACCGCGCGGCCCCGCCGCAGGGGGACACCTCCCGGCCCGCGCCGCGCCCGGGCGGCCTCGGGGGCCTCCCCTCAGCGCCCCCCGGCTCACCTTGCACTCGGGCTTCTCCTTGCCGGCCTCGCAGAAGTTGACGGGCGCCAGGCCCGGCAGGTAGAAGGCGGCGGCGGGCGCGGTGGCCGCCGCCAGCGCGGCAGCGATGAGGAGAAGCCGCCGCGGAGCCATGTCGGGCCCGGAGGCGGCGGGGCTGTGGCCGGCGGGGCCGGGGTCGCTGGGCGGCAGCGGGGTCGCGGCTCCGTCTCTCCCCCCCGCGCCCGCCCTGACGCGGCCGCGCCGCTTCCGGCTCCCCCCCCTCGCGCGCGCGCGCGACACGTCGTCACCCGCCGCGCGCGGGGCCGCCACACCGAGCGCCGCGAGGGGGGCGGGGCCGGCGCGCGCGTCCGCTTCCGGGGTGGCTCGCGCGCCCGTTGCCGCGGCGGCGCGGCGGGAGCGCGTGGGGGGGAGCCGTGAGGGAGAGCCGTGAGGGAGAGCCGGGTGTGAGCCTGCCCTTCCCTTCAGCCCGGTGCTGTGTCCCGGTCTGGGCTCCTCCCTGTGACAGAGACGGCAGCGGGTCCAGCGCGGGCCGAGACAGAAATGATCCAGGAGCTGGAACATCGCTCTTGCCAGGGCAGGCTGAGAGAGCCGGGCCTGCTCAGCCTCGGGAAGAGACGGCTGAGGTGGGACCTCACCAGTGTTTATCAGAGCTGAAGGGAGGGTGCCAAAAGGATGGAGCCAGGCTCTACTCTGTGGTGCCGAGCAATAGGACGAGAGGAATCGGGCAGGGACCGACACACGGGAAGTTCCACCCGAACATGAGGATGAACTTCTTTACTGTGCGAGTGACTGGGGACCAGAACAGACTGCCCAGAGAGGCTGTGGAGTATCCGTCACTGGAGATGCCCAAGAGCCGCCTGGACACAATCGTGTGCCATGTGCTTGGGATGACCCTGTGTCCCACTGTGGTCCCTTGTAACCTGTCCCATTCAGTGATTCTGCGAATGCCCACAGGTGACAGACAGGAATGGTGCTCAGCTGCCATTGGGGACCCCACACCTGGGCAGTCAATCCCAGCAAAGCCTGGGTCCACTGATCCCCATCAGGCTGCACTGGCTTCATGCCTGTCCTGCAGTCCTTGCTTTTTTAAAAATAAATTTTTGTATTTTTAAAAATAAACTATGATTTCTTTAAAAAATAGATTTTGTTTGCGTTTTTTTTTCCTGTTTTTTTTTTTTCTTAATTCCCAAGGGTTTCATTGGGAAGAGGGAACTGCCATGCCCAGTCCCTCTTACCAGCACCCTTGAATTCCCAGTCATTTTCAGTTCAAGATTCCTAAATGAGGAAGGGGTTATTAGAATATAAAGTTAATGTCAAAGCACTGAAACAGAACAGGAGCTTCTTCTAGAAGCAGCAGAATATGGTTGTTATTGGAAAGGGGGGGGGGCTAGCCATTTTTTTTTCTTTTTAGAAAAATATGAAAAATTGTATGCAAAATATCTCTTTAAAATAGATAATCCAGTCTTTCCTCACTTCTCCTCCCATGGGCTCTTGTGGGGAATTAATGACCAACACAGCTAGGCAGGGAGCAATCACCCCTGAAGGCTGGGTGGCCAAGGAGGCAGGATGGCCTCCAGAGCCCGGTGTCCTGTGATCATGGCATGATACTGCCCACACCAGACCCAGAGCAAACAACATCCCTGTCTGGTTTTGGTCTTTTAATTCCCATGGGTTTTCAGTTTTTTGACTCTCATGTGTGGACAATTCTTCACGGTTTTCAAACCGAATTCTCGGGGTGAGACATACTGCTGGCTGAGTGGAGCTGGGGAAGAGGCAGGCAGGCAGACAGACAGATGTTGGCTCTGGTGGCTGTCCATTGCAGCTGAGCATTCAGAACAATCTGTGTCCTCGTTCTGTCCACATCATCGATGGCTGCTGTCATACAGCACTGACAAAAATCTACTGAAAAAAATCCCCACCAAAAAATCCACACCCTGTAAGAGGGGCAAACATAAAAAGTCTTACATAATGTAGGAGAGGTCATTGCTCAGATTATCGTTTTACCTTTTCCTACTTCCTAAAGCATTCCATCAATTTGGGTTTGTGCAGCTTCAAAAACTCCAAACAGCACCCTCTCATGAAAAACTATTTTTGTAAATGCAGCATTTCCACTAATTGCCTTGGTTCTCACCACATCTTTTATTTCATTCCTGCTGTTTATCACAGGGCTCAGGGGACACACCTGTTGATCACAAGTCCTATAGTAGCTAAACTGTCTAGGGCAGGGTGAAGCTTCAGGTTGGTCAATTCACACAGCATCTGACCAGATACAGGGCTGAGCATCTAAGCACCTAGATCACATAACATAGTCCTTAGGCAAGGTTATTTTAATAAATTTGTATGAATTTTCAACATTACACAAACCATTCCTCAAGTCTGAGATGAAATGCATGTTAATTTATAGTGTATATGTTAGATTTTTTTTAACTCCCCATATATTTAAAATATAAGTTGTTCATCTGCCTTTCTCATTTCAGTTCCTACTTGTCTCATCCTGTAGATATCCTAAGAGCACAATTATAAGATCAAGACTTATGACAAGCACAGCTGGAGAAGAAATCCCAGTTCCCTCTTTTTATTTAAAATTACTCATGGTTAGGATAATCAGGTTGTAAATGACCCAAGTTCAGTTTCTTTTCTGCCACGAGGGAGTTCAAACGTATCTCCCATTTCCCAGGTTAATATTCCAAGCAAATTACTTTTGTGGGCCTAATTCCATTCCTTTGCATGAGAGAATATTTAAAAGCCTTTGCCCATGTAACCCTCCTCTTCCTTGAGAACGCTCCAAAAGCTGTGCCATGAGTAGGAGTTGCGGTGTGTGCATCAGTGCTTTGTGTCTGCTTAAATCTCTCCCCTTGCTCTGCCTTCGTGACTGCTAAACCTGCTGACTCAGAGCTATTTTAAGGAGTGCTCTTCCAGTTGGTCCAACCAGCATTTCTGTGGATGTGGTGCCATATGCTATGATGCTCCCTCCTCACTGCTCTGCAAAGGTGATGTGGAAAAACTGTTTGTAGGCTGTGTTGTTTGGGAGCAATTATAACGATGGGTTACAATCCCAGGAATGGCCATGGTCCTTGAGATCCCATTAGAAACTGGGCAAAACCTATCCTCTCTATTTAATGAGAATTTCAGTGGGAACTTGCTTGATAATTTCTCTTCTTGAATTTCCCTGCTACGAGTCTTATAGCCATAGGTTACAGTTCAGGGGGTGTGGTTTTAGTACTGGAAGAACAAGAATCACAGGTTTTATCATCACAAATTTCAAGGTTATGCAAGACTGTGAAATAAAATGCAGGAAAAATACTGTTTAGTCGCAGAAGAACAAAATAATGCTATGTTGCATAACCTTTAGGGTGCTAAGTGAATACAGCTAACTTTTTTTTTTTTTTAACTTTAATATAAACTGTCTGTTTGCAGCCTGGAATCTGAAGAAACTAAAACAGAGAGTTTTGCAAATAAGTGCATTCTTTTTCTCTCCTGAGACAACCAGCACTAACAATGACAAATGTCATATCTGTCATTCATATCTGGGGGGAAATCCCCTGCTGTAAAGTAGGTTGGCCATTTTTCTATAAAATGAGCAGTAATGGTGAAGACGTCATCAGGGCTTGGTGGCACGCAAGGTGTGCTTCTCCTTCAGGTCAAAGTAGAGCCACAGTCTCTCAGGAAAAACGTGTCCTTTCATACAGATGCCACATCATTTCCTAAGTAAACAAGGCAGTGTTCTGAGTAGTCACATGGTGTGTAGAAACTCATCTGGTTGTACCATTGTTGATTTTGTTTGGTTTTTTATGACTTGCAAGTGTGGTTTTGTGGCACTTTTTTTTTTTTAATCTTTGTTCAGGCATTAGATTCAGGACTTCCTGTGATTTAATGACCAACACCAAATTAATATTTAACAAAAATACTTTCAGGTTTTTGGTATGCTGTGGAGGCCTATGTCCTTTTTCCCTCTGTTGGGCAGGGCACTAGAAATAGCAATCCGTCCAATGCCTGACTCTGTAAGTTAAAAAGAAAAAGGACTGACTGAATAAAATAGGCAAAGAAGAGCTGTCAGGTAAAAACAGATAATGAATTACAACTAAAAAGAAAATGCTGAGACAATTACATTATATTTAAAGCTAAATTCAGCTCAGCTTTCCCTGAACAATGGGACAGAGCCTTTGGAGAAATGAGTGTGCCAAGAGGGACGTGGTGATGCCTTGCGGCAAACACAAGCCAGACTCCCCCGGGAGGGAGAGGGGACACGTGGCACCAGCCAGAGCAGCCTGGGCCCTGCACATTCTGGGCCCTGGGAGCAGCTACATTTATGACTTGTTTCAGCTGTTGCTATTGATAAGGTTTCTGTGAGGTCTCTGGTGAGTTTTAAACCGGCACAAAAGGAAGTGTGGGAAGATTGCTGCCTGCCTGGCTCACATCTCCCATGTTTGGAGCGAGTCTGGTTCAGGCTGCACCAATTAGTGTGTAAAAATATAATGCTGTTAACATGAGTACGAATTACAGAGACAGCAAAAAAAACAAACCCTTATACTGTAATATGCTTGTGGATAAAACAAAGGGAAATGCTTTCTTTTTATAGCTCTGTGACCCCCAAATCGGTTGAGTTGGTTACCTGTTGAACAGTGAGCATAGTCAAGTAATAGTTTCACTGTCAGCTTAAATGCACAGGCTTATTTAAGTTTTCAAGCTTAAATCATTCTTAGTGGTTACTGATTTCTATCAACTGGGAAAAGAAGAATCTGCTGTAGAATTTTTTTCCTCCAAGAAGAGACTGCTCAGGATCTTCAACAAGAGTTAAACTATGTCTTTCAGAAAAAAAAATTAAAAACTATTTTAATCTGTTTCTAGCTCATAAATGGAAACACACAGAGACCATCTGCTCATTAGCAGTTAATGTGGTCACATTTCTGAAGTGTTCTGTCCTTGCCCTGTATCCTCCTGTGGCATGACAATAATCACACTTGTAATCATCCACAGTCATTGAGAAAGGTCTTTACCAAAGGCAAGTTCCTGGTGGTAAATTTTGCACTTCAGATTGTGAGAAGCCTTCTGGAACAGCACAGTAAAGGCTGCAGAGCTCATTTGAGATGCATCTACTGGAAATCTAGACATGAAGGCATCGAGGCAGTTAAATCCTTCTGAGACTCCTATTTTTCCACTAATTTCAATTGAGAATTATGTTCCAAATTAGGATCTGGGTATTCAAGTACATTGAGTTTGCGCTGTGCTCCTTAGGTCTTAATTTCAGTCCTTGAATTTTGTAAATGATGGGTATTTATAGAAAGAATATTTGTAGCAATGATTTTCCCCCACCAGTGCTGCAGGAATTGCTTTGCCACATGTCTGGCACTGCCTGGTATTCAAGTCTCTAACAAGGACTGTATAGCACTCCATAAGAAGAACTGTTTAGAAAGGGAGTTTCTCAATAATCACTTCTGCTCCTGGAATTTTATGCCCTGAAGTATGAGAAAGGTGATCTGTTGCAACTTTTAAGCTTGCTTTATTCATGTGATCTAAGTGAAACAATTACTGTTCTCCTGAAAGACTTAAGCTTTTTTAGATTTCAAAATATTTTGGTCTTGGGTATGTAGTGTAATTACCTTGGTAAATACATGATGAATTACATACAATAAGTTTGTTTATTTATTTGTTTTTTCCAAATCTGGAGACTCTGAGTTTCATTCCCTACTCCTAGTATTGAAAAAGGGGTAGATGGCAGAGCCCATTTTCCCTACTTTGCATCTCCACAATTCTCTTAAATCACTCTTTACACTAACATGTCTTGGGGGAAAAAAAAAATCAGCCCTGGTATTTGCCAGGCTCTGAGGAATGTTCCTATCAAAATAAAAAAAAAAATCCCGAGCTGACTAAAATTGTTCTTTAATACACAAGATTTTCAAATAGTGAAGAAAGCGGGGCTGGAGCAAAGCAATTCTGGAGACAGTGCGAGTGATGCCCCCTGGGGTCAAACTTGTGTTGAAATAGATCCATGGGCACTAGCAGCTAAAATGATGTATAGGTTGTCTTAAAGGACACCAGGCATCAGGCTGGTACCCTATAGAGATATACAGAAACATCTATGGGTTTCTTTTGTCCTGTCAGGGAGTTGCAGTGGTGACAGCTCTGTGGGACTGTTGTACTACATGAAGATGTGGGTGGGACTGCAAACATCCTCCCGAGGATCCCCCTGGTGGGAAGGTGGCCTCAGCAGTCCCGTGGCCAGGCCAGCCTCCAGCCAAATCTTCCACATTTGAAGCACTTACCTGGGCTCAGCCCCTGCCTGCAAACACTGGGTTACATGGCTGATTCCTGCCTCTCACACTGGGGTCAGAGCAAGTGGTGCATGGCAGGAGACAACTGAAAAGGTCATGAAACCAGCAGCTATTGACTGGTGACTTATGCTGGGAGGCAGCAGGCGAGTAACCTTGCTCCATTTTATGGTAGTGCTTCACCTGCAAGTGCCCGCTGTGAGTGAAATTGCCTGGGCTGGTGCTGTCCTTTATCAATTTCACTCTCAGCAGGCCCCGCAGGTGAAGCATTTCATTGTGGGAGTCAGACTCTGCTTTCTCCTTGACAGCCTGAAATAGAAAATGGAGAAAGGGAAAAAGTAATAAGTGGAAAAAAGCAAGACAGAGAACCACAAAAAGCAGGATGTGTGTTAAATGGTAATGGCAATGCAGTGCAACTAGCCCTTTAAATTGGGGAGAATTTGACACTGAAAAGAGTTTTGCTTAGCTCTCATAAGCTTGACACTTAGAAGTAAAAGAAGTGAAAGGACATTGCAATTAGAAGTGAAAAATTATTGTGAATAATATTATGTTTAAAATACCACATAAGATGCTGTGGGTAGAACTAAAAGATAATTTTCTTGATCGTCAGCCCAACAGAATTTCTGTTTCTGGGAGAAATCCAAGCAAAAATTATTTTTTCTTGTTTTTGTGATTTCTGCATTTCAGATTATATGCCTTGTGTTTTGTGGATTTTGTTGAGGTTGTTTAGTTGCCCTTTCTTAAGACATTGTGTGTGACTTGCGGTGTCGCTGGTTTACTGATGCCATCCATGTTCATTGGCTTCAGAGAGAAATTCAGCAGCCAAGATGAGAACTGCCTAATCAGTCTCTGCATCTGAACATCTGACTGCCTGTTACTGGGGAAAGAAGTGCATTGGTTCAAGGACAGGGATGCCAACACAACTTTGAAGTTCCCAGACTCATCCCTTTCTGGTCAGTTACATGCTAGGGCTTACTGGGAGTGGGGGACAGCACAGAGCCAAAGCATTGGAGCTGGTTCCTGGTTCCTAGTGGAATTTCTTGCATAGAGAGGAGGAGTCTGATTGCAGAGCCACAAGCATCCTTCTTTAACTGCAGTGAGCTTATGCCTTGAACCTGATCCCTGTGTGCAGCAGAGAACGTGGGAAAGTGCTGTCTGTAACTCCTGTAGGTGTTCCACAGCACTGGAAACTCTGTCCTAGATATGTGTTCAGGAGGCAATTACAATGCCTAGCCCATCCCTGAAGTTTTGTGGAAAAAGAGCAGCAGGGGAAGAGGCATGTGCAGCTCTACCTGGTGGCTTGTGGTTTGCTGCTGGTTAATGTGGGAAAACAGGATCGAAGGCTGCTGCTGCTGAGGAAGGTGATCTGCGTGGAAAAGATCATAAATCAGCAGAGCTCTTGAGTTTCAGGAGAGGAGGGAGAGAATCAGTGGACTAATGAACTTAAACTAGAAGACTTCAACACACTCAAAGAATTGGTAAATGCAGTCTTGTGGAAAGGAATTTTAATGGGAAAGGGAGCCCTGGAGAACTCTCAGCTCCTAAAAGAGGCACTGAAGATGGGATGAAAAAACTGCTCTGATGCAGGAGGCTCCCAGCAGGAATGGGGACAGGCCAGAGTGACCACCTAGGAAGATGACCTGACAGTCAAAAAGATGGTATAAAAGGTGGCTTGCAGGCAGGCAGTACAAGGAAGGCTTCTGATGCTATCCCATAAAACACTGATGGGTAAACTAGGGGCATGTGGTCTTCATTAAACTACTGCAGAGTGGGGCAGAACAGAGGCAAGGGATTAGCCAAGTATGTGGAAGACAGAAGAGGAAGGAAGGTGTGGAGAGAGAAGGTGGCACAAAATGGGGTAACTTTTTTCCCTCTAAGACTACCAAAATAATGTCCAGACTAAAAACTTAGCACAGTATTACAGATCTACTGTTGTAGTTTCATGCAAATGGCTTTGCCTTCTTAGCAATGGTGTGTAACTGTAAACAGAACAGGATTTGTTGGATCAGTCAACCTGCCCTAAGCAGTCAAAAATATTAAGATCCTTTGCATGAACATTTTTGTTTTCCCAAGTAAGGGAGAAAAACAAGCAAACCTATTCCAACTCCTCCCATAATGAATTCCCTTTTATATTTTAGAGGGTGGGGTCCCTGAGCACCCAAATTTGAATGACTAGAAACAACCAAGAGGTGTATTTTTCTACTGTGTAGACCGCAATAGGTGGTTTTGCCAGTTCCCACACACAAACTGGTTTAATAAGGTTGTGTGGCCTCATTTGCAAATAAACTTCTTTCTTAGGTGCCCTCATTACCCTTTTCAAAGTGATGTGTTAGGAGTGCTTAGATATTTCAGGGGAAAGAGTGCACCAGGAGACGTAGGTCCCCCTATAGATTTTTGTATAAGTTGTCCGCTGAGATAATGTTTAAATTATCACATGCTTTAAATTTTTTTTATAAATATGTCCCAGTCAATAACAGGATGGATGTTCATGTAAAACTTAATTAAATTAGCAATAAATGGGATTAGGATGCCAAAACACCAGGTAGGGGAATTATTATCACTGCTATTCTGTATTATTAATACATTGTAAACCAGAGTAATGCTGGAAATTTTGAATTACATGCTGATTTATGTCTTCCATATCTCACCAAAGATAAGATTATGTAAAAGACAAATAAATGCAAAACTGCCTCTTCGATTTATGATTGGTGGGAAGAACGTTGTTCAGATGTGAAAAAATCCATGTGTTATTTACATAGGAAAGAGACAGAAATGCTTGGGAAGTCCTGGTGAAATGAAGATGGCTCTCTCAGTGACCTTTTCTCTCTGGAAATTACAGTCTGTTCCTTGGAAGGTTTACTTACCATACGATGTATGGGTCACTGTGCAAATGGGCAGGAGCAGAAAACAGAAGCTGTAATGAAAAGAATCACATCTGATGTGTGAATTTGCTAACAAAGCAAATCTCAGCATATCTGTAATGAAAATCACCTCTAAATACTCCTAATGGTGGGTAATTCTGAAAAGGTTACGTGGCACTGCTCAGAAAGAGGTGTTTGTTTGCCATTCTTGGCTTTGGATGAGCAGGAATACAGAGAACTGCTGCAGAGAAAATGGAAAATAACAACCCTGTCAAAACCAAGAATTTTGCAAGTCAGCTTTCTTTTTCAGTCTCAATTGTCTCAACTTTATTTTTCAGTTTCAATGGCCAAGCCAGCTTTCTTTTTCAGTTTCAATAGCATGACTTTGCAACATGCAGAACAGTTACAGTCCTAGATTAGAATAAAATAAAATTTAAGTGTGGAAAGGGTAACTACTATTGTGACATTTCATGGTGCTGCAGCTGTGTTCACAGATACTGAAATTGGGTGCACTGGCCAGTATGTTGTACGTTGGATGCTTGACAACACTGTTTCAGCAATGATCAGCTTCTGTACAGTTCCTCCTCCATATAAATGAGTAAGTGCAGAGTGGTAGTCTGGCAGGCTGATAGTGCATTTGACACAGCAATCTATGGATTTATAAGGTTTGTAAGACCTCTTGGTACTTTATTTATGTCTGAAGCATGTTGACTGCTACAGGAGCTTTACAAGACAAGAAAAAAAAAAAAGAAAGAACAATCTGTGCTGACTTGGCCTGCCAAAAATGGTAAATCTGGAAGCAATTACAGAAAATCAACAGCTGAGTCTGCTAGTGCCTCACCACTTTGGGTGCAGTGGGAAAAGCGTCTTGAAAGACACAGTTGTATTTGTGTGATCTGGCTCAATGGAAAATACATGCAGCTGAATATGCAGCCTGTGCATTCATTGATTCAGGTTGGGTGACATGTTTGGATTGCAGCAAGTTGTCTACATAGTGTTGCATTGATTGTTTGCAACTTTTCCTAAAATAACATCCATGCTAGTGAAGTAGGCAGTACCTACACTGATAACTTTATGTCAAGAAATGAGATCATAGAAATGTTGGTTGGATGAGACCCTGAAGATCACCCCATTCAAAGCAGGACCACCAGCTGACTGCTAGGTCAGCTGTGCCTTTATCCAGCCAAGTCGTGAAAACTCCTCAAGGCAGGAACTGCCACCATTTCCCTGGAGCATCTGACAAAGAAAGCTTTCCTAATAGCAAGCCTGAGCCTCCCCACCTGCCACGTGTGCCTGTTGCCCCTTGTTATATTCTCTGAAACCACCAAGAATCTGGATCTGTCATCTTTGTACCTTCTTTTCAGGCTGTTCCATCACCATTTGGCTGCTGTTCCATCACCATTTGGGCTCCCCTTCACAAGTCCAGCTCCCTCCCCCTCTCTCATGCTGCATCTGCACTCCAGACACTGGATCATAGTGGAACCCCTTAGCTGGGCCTTTTCAGTTTATTTCATATCCCCCTTGAGACAAGAGTCCCAAAACTGGATGTTGTACTCCACCTGCAGACTTACCAGTGCCATGCAGATATCCAGTTCAATCTGCTGGCCACTCTCCTCCCAGCACTCTGATCATGCAACCTGCAGTTAGTTATCTGCAATAAGATCACAGTCTAGTCTCACACCCCTCTTGTCACCCACCATGGCCCCCAGGTCCTTCCCAGCAGAGCTGTTACTTCACAGCTTGAGGTTATTCTTTCCCACATGCAGAGCTTTTTCACGTCTCCTTGTTGAACTTCATAGGATTGCTGAGATTGTTGCTGCCGTAGAGGTACACAGTTCCTGCACTTGCTCTTCTAATTTTTCACATTTTTAGAGAATGCTGGTGACACAGCAACATAGCTCCAGGCACTAACAACTCCTTTAGCTGCTCAGAGCCCCCAGGAGTCTCTTTGCTCCTATCAGTGACACAAGATACCTTGATCTCACAAGGACACTGAAAATCTATCTTCTTTGCTTTCTTGATTTCCCCACCCACCTTTGTTTTTCTTAACCCTCACACATTCATGTTCATTCATTTCTTTTTTATCCAGATGGGGTTTTCTTCCTGAATAGTACCCACTTCTGCTGGTTAAGTCAGTCCTGACCATCTCTCTGTCACTAGCATGGAATATTAGTGCTGCAAGAGCAGCTCCTGTGGGTGGGGGAGTGTTGAGATGTTAACCAAAAAACAACGGGGGAGTGCCTGTGGGAGGTCATGGCCATGGCCCACTGTCCTCTCTCCTGCTCCATGCTCCCTCTCTGAGCCAAGTAACAAAGCATTTGTTCCTGACAAGCAGATGGGGATGAATTGGCAAGGAGCCCATATTCCTTATAACTTAATCTCTGTGTACTCAGCTGTAAGTAAAGAGAGTTTTGTCTCAAAAGAATATGATTCCTTTGGCTTTGCCACCAAATATTTGCTCACTGACATATTTTTATTCTCACACTGTTTTCCCGAGAGAAGAAATGGGTAGTTAGATTTACAGCTACTGTGAAAAATGATCCGTGGATAAGAGAGGATGGCTAAGAGGCCATTCACTAAAAGGCAGGTTACTTCTGATGAGCATACTGTGCCTATTACAAGGTTTTTTCTCTATATAAAATGCTATCCTACCTCAAATATCATAACAGAAGGAATTCAAGGCATAGAGATGTGTGGTCTTTCATTTACTCCAAGGAAATCATGTTGAGCTAGATGAGTTGAGGAATTCACATAGAACAATTATAAAGTTTCATGGTAGGCTGCTCTGAGGAGTTTTGGAGACTACCCAGAATTTTTACTGCATTGTAAAGCCCATTTTGGTAGGAATGGGCAAAAAATTAACATTAAGCTGTCAAATGACATAATATTTCAACATGCAAGAAATCATAATCATATTCCTTTACCTAGAATATAGCAACAAACCTTTAAACAAAAGCAAACCTTTAAACAAAATCCATAACCTCTTACTTTGTCAGACAAAGTGCAAATGGTAATTTAGTTTCTCTCCCTTGACCGTCTTTTTTAATTCTTACAGAACTGGGAGAAGGAACTTACATATGTGACTCCTGCAGAAGCTGCAGGTGGGATGTAGCCCAAAATCCACACAGGAACACGAGATGTCTTCCCTCTTGCCCAGCTGCCCACTTTTTGAATAAATTGCTGAGTGAAGGGGTAAGCATTGGCTGACAGTGAGTAATTGGCAGATACAGGGGTTCTATTACCTGCCATCAAGCCAATGGTTAAGTCAGGAACCTAATCATACAAGTATATCAGATATTCCCAATATGTCCTGAAAGTTTCCCAGCAAAGGCAATAGTTTCCATTTTACCTGCATGATAAGATTCAATCCTTCCCTGGCAAGGATGGAGAGGTCCCAATAGACCCATCCTAGATAATGAGTGAGAACAACTGCAAAAGGAGTCAGGCTTTAAACTCATGGGTTTCACCAATGTTGGCTCCACCAGGAGCCTGGTTTCTCCCAGAGAGGAGTGATATTTTTGGTCAGTTGATTCACGAGCTGATTCAAGAATGAAGGGGAGGACAGCACAGGGCTGGCAGGAGCACAGGAGAAGCTGGCTCCATTCCTGGGACTGTATGCTTTTCCTGTGTGTAGCAGGAAACCTGTGATGTAAATTAATCCATGTGTCCCAGGGCTGAGAGCAGAGGGCACTAGACAAAGTGAAGATCAGGTGCTGGTGCTGCAGGTAGGCAGACAGCAAAGACCCAACCACAGAAGGCACCCCCATCTCTTGCTACTGCTAGTCAGGGCTATATTTAGAAGCTTTGGTTAATGAGTAAAAGATATATGAGGAAATAGCTGCTACTGCTGTGCGTAGTAATGGTGCTTGGTGGCACTCCTGAGGCCAAGAAGCTGCGCCTGAGGCTATCATGCTCACTCAGTGAGCGAGAGCTCCTTGAGCACTGTGCCATAGCTGTTCCCTGCTCCAGCAGTGCTCTCCTGCACAGCCTTGGCAGCCCCAGCAGAAGGAGAAGGCTTCACCAGCCAGCGAGCCACCACCCTGCTTTAACCTTGGTGGCACTCACTCAGAGCAGAGCAGCCATGTGTGTCCACCCCATGCCACCAAACAAAAGGCTGCCAACCCACTCTGGACCTTGGGCTGGCCCCTGAAGTGGCAGCTGAACGCTCCCTCACTGCCAGTTGATAAGCTGTGGTGCTTTGCAATTCCCCTTTCCAATTACTGGCCCTGCTCCCGGTGCTGGCTGGGTCTGGTGCGTGCCAGGCAGCGATGCAGGGACTGCAGGGCTTAGGGTGGAAAGAGATGGGAGAAACTGTGAGCCAGAGCAGGGACTTGCATCAGTCACTGGGCGGGCATCCCCTCACAGCTGCCTTTTGCAAGTTCTTGGAGGTGCCTGCTCGACTGAGGGTGGATCCGGATGAGCCATACAGAAGCTGCCATTGTAACTGTGGGGACAGGGACAGGTGAGTATCCAGACAAGGGATGTCATGGCATGGGGATGTTGAGCCCAGGTGGCACACAAATATCTTTCTGAAGTGGCTTGGGTATAATTGATCATTTTGGCGGCATGGAAACAGGTATGATGAGTGCTGCTGAAAAAAGTGAGCCCTTTTGTCTTTACCTGCATTGCCATATTGCTAAAAGAAGCTTGGGGGAACTGTCCATGTAAATGTAAAAATTCAACATTTAAATACCAACACTGCTATTCTAGGTACCATGGGTTTGATAATTTCCCTTATCACAGGCACACTATAATTTCTATAACATCCATGCAAAAAGTGGCTTGAAGCTCCAGAACTGACCTCCTGTGACTCTGAGTCAACAAACAGTGATCCTACAGTCAGCTGTCTTCTGGCTCACTTCACAGAGGCACCAACATGAAGCAGTGTGCCCAGTGAGGATGTCTGGTGGAAATTCCAGCTGGCATAAGACTGGAACCCTCCTCTCATCTCCTTCTGAAGCAGGTAGAGTGCTGCTGTGTGCCAGACATCCCTATGGAGTGTTTTGTACCTGAGACTGCTTTTCAAGTAGGACAAACCATGGTGGAGCTTGTGCAGCCAGAGTCGCTCACAAGGGATGGATGAGCAACCTGTGGAATGTGGAGGGCAAAAGTGAGGAGTTAGCATCTTCATTTCCCAACTTCTAAATTCCCTTTTCCTGGGAGCTGGGCTCCTCACTCAGGCTGGCACTGAGGTTTTATAGGTGTGCAGACTGCCACTGCAGGGACTGCTCTTCACAATTAGCTGAAAATACAGGTCTCCAGAGGGACAAAAGGCTCCTCACCAGGAGAAAGAGCTCTCAAAGTGTCAGCTCAAAAGCAAATCCTATGAGAAGAAAGGGACTGCTGAGACTGTTGGATGGGTTATGATTTTTAATAGTTTTAAAGGATACCTTTCTGAAAATATTTTTATTTAAAAAAAACACAAAAAAACCCCAAAAAACCCCAAAAACCAAAAACAAAAGTGTGAGCAAATAATGAAGATCCAGTCTTGGCCTAGAAAGAAAAGAGGTAACATGCATGGCCCAGCAACTATCCTAAAACCCCTGTGGCAAGTAATAATCTTGAAAAAGCCAGTGCAAGCTATGTTTTCAATTTATAAATTAAATGTGTTTAAAATTTATGAACTTTGACTGCACGAGTAACTACTTCATTAGACTTTAGGGCTGCATGTTTCCTTGGCTTTTTTCATGGTAAAGTAAAACACATTTCTAATAAACATGGAAAGAGATTCCAAGCTAGAGTCACTACTTTTATGTAAAGGACCCTCCAGACTCATTAAAAAAGTTTACCACCTAAATAAAGCAAGCACATTGTAATTCTTTAGCTCATAAAGTTGGTAATATACAAAGAATATTGGCCTACTCTTACATGTACACCACTTGGTATTGGTGAAGGACATACAGTAAGGGGTTTACTATGAGGAAATTAGCATATAAAACTATGTTTTGGTAAGTCAGACTGAAAGATGAACTTGAGGACAAGAGGGTGTAAGTTGGGCTCTGCTCTGATTTGCTGAGTTAGCATGGAAAGTTATATACAGATACTGAGCCAAAGCTGTAGCTGTAACCAAAATCACTCTGTTCTTCCTAGTTTATATCAACTGTTTATATCAACCCTTTGACAGTCAGTGGTGGAAATAGGAATGGAGGTACAGTGGTCTCTGCACCATGCATTGGCCCATAACATGAGGCTGTGGCTCAAACATCTGGCACCATGCACTTCCTTTTCCCAGCACTGGTGCATCCACAGCTGGAGTTTTGGGACTTCTGCCTGAAGAGGAACATGAAAAAAACTGGAAAGATCCACCTAAGGGCTACCACCATGATCCAGCACCTGGAGTGCAGATGCAGTGAGAGTGAGGTGGAAGGAGCATGTTTTTCCCAGAGAAGGGAAACCCAAAGCAGATTTCCTTGAAGAGCGGGTAAAAAAAGGACAAATCCAAACCCTTCTTGGTCATGTCAGAGGACTTAACAAGGGGCAACAGGCACACGTGGCAGATGGAGATATTCAGCTTGGCCTTTTCTGTCAGATTCTCCAGAGAGGTGATGGTGGCTCCTTGCTTGGAGCTTAGCTAGATAAGGCTAATTTAATGTCTGGTGATTGTGGTAGGCCTGTTCTGAGAGAAGATTACACCAGGTGAGCTCCAGCAGTCTCACGTAACCAACATTTCTATGATTCTGCGGTTCTTTTTCCCAGAGCAATAATAGAGAAGCATGTCCAAAACCATCCCAGCTCACCTGGTCAGAAGGAGAGGGCAGCTCTCCCTGATGCCATCACCTGAGGGCTGGTCTCAGCCTAGAACCTAGCACTTACAAGTGTGCATTACTCTATGCTGGGGTTCAGAACCACGATTGCAAACAAACCTGTCAGCCTTAGCTAGCCAGTGTCTTAAAGTCATCAATGTCTGACTTCCATGTGCCTTGCAGTAGTCACAGCTCATCGTATTTGTGCATGTCAAAGCAGCACACTGGCAGAATCATGGGTCTTCAAAACTCCTCTTTCAGCAAGAAGTCACTATATTTTCAAGTCCAGTGATGAAAAATCCCTTATCAACTTTTACTGTGCTTTAGCAGACACTTTGTCCTTTATGTGAAGCCTTGTATGTGCAATTTCCATTCAGTTCTCCTCCTGCATTGGAATTAGTCAAATGAGAATCACAGGCTTAGATTTTTTCTGGTTAAAACTCTCCTCTGAATAAACCCTTTCCTGGGTGTCCTTAAGAAAGTGTCCCCGACCCTTCCATGGTCTCAAAGCTGACAGAGCCAGTTCTCTACCTCACAGCTTCTTTCCTTTTAGTCTACAGGGGTGCTGAAAATAACACTGGAAATATCACTTCACACTTTCTTGCATGACAGCAAGCAACAGAAATCACCCAAAAGAGCACCTTTTCCTGAGCCAAATCCCACGTTTGCAAAAAGGGTGGGGTTGCTGAGCAAACAGATTTGTTCCCTCTCTGATTACTTTGATACTAAGACCATATGGGCCTCCGAGCTGGTTCCTGCTCCCTGGAGCTTTTGTTTGTGGATATTGCATGCTCCTTTGGGGAAAAAAAAAAAACAACCAAAAACCCAAACCAAAGCCCAGTTATATTACTAAGTGAAACAAGCAGGTACGGTAGTGCTGCATATGGTGCTAGTAAAATTGTAATAGTGAAAGTTGGCAAGAGTCAAGCAACCTTTGTATTAATTCTCTGGAGCTTCAGGTAGAGCCTAATGTAATTACTTGCTTTACTTTGTAGCATTTTAAGAGAGAAGTGTGTGTTTTAAAAAGTTATATTTCCAAATAAAGTGGTCATGTCTGGAGAAGGCAAAGTGCCTGATTCTGGTCCCTCTGAATTCAATAGCAAAACTCCCATTGACTTAGAGGAGGATTAGGTCCCAAATCTAAGAAATTACAGCAAACAGACTTGTGCAGATTTTTAATTCACTGTCCAGGCTACCAGTTTGTAACTTTTTCCTAATTTTTATCCACTTAAATTCCAGAAGGGTTGTTTGTCCTCAGCTCCACTCTCTGCATCTGAATATTGGAGCTGATTTTTTTTTTTCACATGAAAAAGCTACTTTGCAGTATCTGAGTGTAAGTGGGTGAGTCCAGAAGTGCTGAATCTCACCCACACCAACACAGTGACTTCAAGAAATAATTGTGTCATGCTTTTCATAGAATAATAGAATATCCCGAGTTGGACAGGACCCACAGGGATCATAGAGTCCAACTCCTGATCCTGTACAGGACAGCCCCAAGAATCACACCATGTCTGTGAGAGCATTGTCCAAATGCCTGTTGGACTCTGTCAGGCTGGTGCTGTGACCACTTCCCTAGAGAGCCCATTCTGGTGTTCAGTCTCTCTCTGGATGAAAAATCTTCCTAAAATCCAACCTAAACCTGCCCTGACACAGCTTCATTCCATTCCCTTGAGTTCTGTCACTGCTCATCAGTGGGAAGAGATCAATGCCTGCCCCTCTGCTTCCCCTTGTGAGGAAGTTGTTGACCACAAAAATATCAATTATTTCAAAATTCCCCAATTTGTTAAAATGCCACAAATTTAATTTTCCTAGGTAGATTCAAAAGCCCTAAAAATTGAAGTTATTGACATTGCTCCAAGAAGAATAAAGTGTTTGAGTGACTGCTGGGAGGAGCTTTTGATTTTTTCTGACTGTTTATTTTTGTGATTGATTGAGGCATAGCTAGGATTAACTTTCTTGTTGATGGCAAGCCTGTGAGTTTTAGAACCTCCCTCTAATTAATTGAAATCTATCAATCTATGTTGTTTGCGAACTCTCATCAAAAGTTAGGCAAGAAATAGATCTTACAGCAGCCTAACCCAAGCAGTTGATAATATTAGTAAAGACTGACCATTTGATCACCAAATTAGAAAATAACATGGATCTATTGCTTTTATCTCTTGGGTTTGGTATATAACATATAAAGACAGCACTGGTGGGAACCATTTTTAACTTGGATCTTACTGTACCTTTTTTTTTCTTTAACTAGTTTGTAATTTAAAACTTTTTCCACAGTAACCTGCTTTCTGGGTACATGTATGTCTTCCTGATTTTCATTTAATGCCTGAATAACAAGGCTGAAATGCACCAAGATCCTTGCTCTGCCTAAATGTTGGCTTAAGAATTAGTCCCCAGATTCCCCTTTACAATAAATGGTACATGAAGGAGCTTTCCATGGCCATCTGGTGCCAAACAAAGGCTTCTATCAGCTGCAGTTCACCTTCTCCTATGGTTCCTACTAGGAATGGTTTTTCCAGCACCTTGGCTCGCCCTGTGTTTTCTATTCAGGTGTTTATGGTCTCTAATCAGCACCTAACTTGCCTGTACTGGAGTTTATCCCATACCTACAGTGGGCTTTTCCTTAGGGTGTCTCCTAGCCTGCTTTCAATCTCTGGGGCCATGTGCTTCCAGAGTGAGATGGAAAGCACATTTTATTAAATGGACAAAACCCCCACTAAGGCTGCCCTGCCTTTTGGTAATTTCAGTCCAGTAAACCACAGGGCTTATTAATGAGGTTTTCTTATTGATTCTCTACTGCTTCTGTAAGAGATTCCCTTACAAGATGAGCAAAACAGTGTCCTGAGCTTGAGGTGGCACCTGCCCCAGCTGAGACTTGTGGGAACCTTCGCCTGCCTTGGATTTGTGTGCCCTATCTATGAGACCTCCTCCACACCTTAGGAAATGCATCAGCATTGACTCTGGGTGTGACATCTGGGGCTGTCCCACCTCACATGGCCTCTAATGACAGATGACACCTTTAAAAGCCAAATACCCTTAGGTGTCCTCCAGGAACCAGGGCCTCACTGCTCTCAGGGTGTTTTGCTTCCTCCCATTGGTTTCTTCCCTCCCTCCTCCCCACACCTGGCCTTCTGTAAGGAGGACTATCTCTGAAAATAAATTAAACTGCAGCACATCCATCAGTGCCCTTATTTTTACTCAGAAACAATATTCATTCCCCTGACGTGTGCCAAAGAGCTGCTGGCAAGCTGGAAAGCTGCACAAGTCCTTGGGACTGCCTGTACAAGCAAAAGTTGTTATGATGTGCCTGCAAAAATTTGTGAATATGCTTTGGGAACATGGAAATGCCTGCTGGTCCCTAGGGCTCAGACAAGAAAAGAGGGACCTAAGGGTCCAAAAATACCCTGCAGCAGCGTCCTCCCAGCCAAGACTTCCACACTGCAAGGCTCTGAGCCTCTTTTTCCCTCTCCTCCTGTAAGCCCTGACAGCTGAGAAAGTGTCTGGAAAATAGGAGCTTTGTGACGTGTTTACAAGGATATGTAGTGATAGGACAAGGAGCAATGGCTTTAAACTGAGAGAGGGCAGGTTTAGATTAAATATCGAGAAGAAATTCTTCACTGTGGGAGTGGTGGGACACTAGAACTGTTCCCAGAGAAGCTGTGGATGCCCCATCCCTGGAAGGGTTCAAGGCCAGGTTGGATGGGGGTTTGAGTGACCTGGTGTAGCAGGTGTCCCTTCCCATGGCAGGGGGATGGGAATAAGATGACCTTTAAGGTTCTTTTCATCCCAAACCATTTTGATTCATTCAGTGCTGTTTTATACGCTGCAAAGGGAAGGATTTGCCAAGGTGCCCATCAGCATTATGGTATCTGCATACAGTGGCAACATCGAGGCAAAACATTTCTGTCAAACCCTTACAACACAAGGAAAATGCATTTTTCTATGGAAAGTTTCATGGGAAGAACTCCTGAGGGCATTGGCCTCACAGCCGTGCAGATGTTGGCTTTTATGAGGAAAGATGTTTTATAGTGGCTGCACTATACTGACCAGGTTATGCTTCCTGACACCATACACCCATCACCTTCCACTGGCCAAAAACCCCCAGTTCTCCTTATTGTGTGCAGGGTTTGAGGTCCAGCTCCTCCCCAAAAACCTCACCAGAGCAGCAGCTTGGCAGAGGGTGCGAGTGTGGAAAGTGAGAGTGAGTTTGCTTCGTGTCAATGGTGATTGCTGGCGGCATTTCCGCCACCTAAATATGGGGGCAGCCACTAAAAACAAATCCCGAAACCACTGAAATTGAGGGGGTTTGTCTGGTTTCTAACAGAAGCAATAGCCGCCCGCATCAGCTCTGAATAATTTCACGCTAAGTCAAGACGTGCAACAGTCCAAGGTTTGAGAACATGAGAGTGTGCCCAGAACATTTTCTCAGTTTTGCTTTGAGGTAAGTTGGTGATTCAGAGTGAAACCTGGCTAAAACCATGATGGTTACTTACTTTTAAACGTTCCCCTACCCAGGAACGTTTGAGGCACACAAATGAGAGCTCTCTGTGCCCAAAGAGGCTGAAGTTCAGGCAGGAGAGCAAACATCCAAGGAAGGACATGGGGGAAGCTCTAGGGGTTCCCTCAGGCAAGTTTAACACCTCATTTTCTTAAATGTCTCTAATTCATACACACTAAGAAACAAAGATTTTAAACCAAGGGTTTTGGTGCAGCAGCTTCCATAAAACCTGGCCATGGCTGGTGCCCCATTTCCGCCCACATCCTCGCTGTTGGGTGGAGGTGAGGAGATGTGAAGACGTGTTTTAATGGAGGCGCCAGTTTGAGAGACACTTGGCACTGAAGCTTTTGGAAAAAATCAGCTTCCAAGCGCTAAGGTAGAGAAGGCTTTGCATAGGACGCTGCGTGCTTAAAAAGCCGTCTGGAGTTTCAGAACCTAATATATATATATATATATATATACATATATATATATATATATACATATATATATAAAGGCATTTTCCGTCTGATTTCTCCCTCCCTCCTCTACGTTAATCACCCGTTCTAACTCCGTCCGCTTGACAAACCCTTCCCGGAGCGCTCGCAGAGGCACGGCACGGGCGCTCGCCCGCGCTGCGGAGGGATGCGCGGCGCCGCCCCTCCGGGGCCGCTCCCTCGCTGTCCCTCGCTGTCACGGTGACCTCTAGTGGCACCGGGGCCGCCTCCGCCCCGGGCCGCCCTCCTCCCGCCGCCTATCCCGGAGCCGCCGCCGTTCACCTCTGCAGCTGGGGAAATGAGGGTGGGAGCAAAATGAACTCTGGGTCTTTCTGCACCCAGGTGCGCAGACAGCCGGTCCCTGTATTCTGTGTAGTAAGTATGTGTCTGCTTCCCAGGACAGTGGGGAGCAGATTTCACCTCTAGGTATTCTAAAATGTAGCATTTGAGGATTAAAATCCATTTTTGCTTTCTCTCCTTTTTCCTAATTTCTTGTTGTAAATCAACATTCCTTTGGCATCAGTGATTATGGAGAGGATGTGGTTGAGGGCTTAGGAGTTGTTTCCCTCCATGTCCCCTCCCTACTCCAGATAGGCCGAGAAAGAGAAAAGAGTCCCCTCCTTCTGCTGCACTTCTTCCCACTTCTTTCCAGCACCCTGCTGACACTTTCACTCAAGACCAGACCCCTGGACATAACCAAACACCTGGGCCAAAATGGGCTGATGAACTCAGCCTCGTCTCCTATCTGGGCATCCGGGGGTGACAAACCAGTTCCATGTGTCCCTGTCCCATCAACATCTTCCACAGATGGCAAGGAGGCTTCCTGCCCCCCAGGCCAGCTGCCATCACCTCAGCAGCCCCTGTGGTCCCAGGGCCAATGGCTGCTGCCTGGAGGAATGCCTGAGCTGGCCTCTGCCACGCTCCATCTGCACCAAGCAGAGCTGTGCCGACTTGTCTCAAACCCGCAGGTTGTCTGGGTTGCACATTTTCCCCCCTTACAAAAATCACTTTTCTTCCCTTAAATGTGGGGGTTTTTCACCAGCTCCTCACCCTGCCTTGCCTGTGCACAGCAGGCTCTGTCATGAGCCCCATACAAGGCTTCACAACTGATGTGCAGCAGCAATCATGCAGAGATGAGAACAACCACTTCCTCCACCACCTCTGTGAATCCACACCAGGACCTGCAGACAGCTCTGCACACCCTCCTCAGCCCAAGCCTGGAGAAACATCTGCCATTAGAAACTCAAAAGTCACTCAGCACTTCTTCCCTGCTGCACCATGCACACACAGGAATGACAGCAAAGTGACTTTTCCTCTGTGGCCTCTGGAGCATCTTATATTGGGAGCAGCAGCATCACTGTGGCTTTGGTAGGCTGCAATTCCTTCCTGTGCCTCCTGGAAGCCCTGGAGTTGTTAACACATCAGCCGGCTCAACCTGGCATCACCCTGCTAAGGGCTGAGTGCCAAGGCCCTGCAGGCACCCTGCACCCTCAGGAGGCCAGAGAAAGTTCAGCACCACCCGAGAAAGGGGCATTTGCACCTTGGCAAGATCTCTTCCTCCAGTAGGAAAGGAAAGAAAGGAATCCCAATGTGCCATCCCACTGTTGCATTGCCCCATGCTACCTGGCTCCTCACTGGCAGGCAGGACAGCACATGTCACCCAGTTGCACAGAGGCATTTTAGAGAAGGTTTTCCTACAGGAAGCAATCCTTAAGTAAACGTTTAGATTGGTCTAAGGATGTGGTTTGTCTCCTCTTGAGCTGGGTGGCTCAGCAGACATCCATTTAACCTGCCCTCTGGACCCAGTCTCCAGTGGCCCAGCAGAGAGCATGATTTGTCTGCTCAGGGTTATTTTTGTCACAGAAGCCCCCACTCCATGCATGAATTTGCATCTAATTAGCATTTGCTTAGTGGAGTTACTCAAGGGCCACAACATGGTACCTTTCTTTTACCCTGGGCTGGTTTCTGATGAAAACTGTGTCATCCAAGTGGTAAGCACTGTCAAGCTTAGTGCATTTTACAAGACCTTCTCCTTTCACAAGAATTCCATTTGAAGGTACACAACACCTTGGCCCAGCCAGACTCGGGGAATCTACCCACAGATATGCTCCACCTCAAAAAACAGGATGAAAACATTCACATCTCAAGAAGAAAATGTGTTTCTGAGCACAAAACCACCTTCTCCCTCATCCTCACTTCAGTCAGCCACTAAAAACATTACAAAGATTAATCTCATTGTCAATACATATCACACCAGAAAACGTGTTTGTGGTTTTTAACAGGTCAACCATACAAATCAAATACTAGGAACAACTGCAAAATAAAAAGTATGCAAGCAGCAAAATTGAGAATGATTTGGGTGTTGGGTGGTCCAGCAGCATGAAGCCAGTGGGCAAATGCCCACCTGTGTTGGTGAGTGTGGTTTCAAACCTGGCCACTGAGGGTTTGGGGGGTCACCGGTGTGTGCAGAGCCTGGAAGTGAAGCTCAGCTCTGGCCAGTGGTGAGGCAGTGCCGGGGAGCAGGGGGAGCCCTGGCTGCCTTTGGGAGGATGGCAGGACTGGCCTCCAGCGGGCCTCCCCTGGCAGCCAGGCTGGCATGGCTGTGACCAGACCTTTTGTTCCCTGTAATGAGAAAGAGCTGAAGGCAGAAACTGCTTTTTCACCTCAAGACATTCCGTTTGTCAGCCATAGCTGGGCTATTAATTCATGAACCAAGTGTGGGTGGGGGGACTGTGCATATCCTTATCTGCATCTTCTGAGGATTATCAAAGTCAAGCAAGTGAAACTACACTGTCTCCATTTCTAGTAAATAACTAATTGTACTCTTCATAGGGACTGGCATTTATATCAAATTAGAATGATCACTCTATTGGCCCAGAGTTATTGAATGCATTTAAAAAACAGAACAAAAAAAAAAAAATCAAAAGAAAACACAACCAAAAATCAACCAAACAGAAAACCCCACAAATAAGACCACTGCAAAGAGGTGCCTTTCCTCTGTTTGTGAATTTTTCAATTAATGGTCAAAGCCAGCTGAAGTCATCAGATGACTATGACACTGGAGAGATTGGAAATTACTGGTCTCCCTCGAATTTCCCCTAGCTCTTAAAAAAAATCCCCTTTAGTTTCTTGCCCTTATATAAATATTCTTCCTTATTCCCATTTTCTATCAGCCAAGCTTTAACTCATTCTGACACCAACCATTTGCAACCACAGCAGTCACTTCCCTCCTAAGCAGGGACATTCACTTGGTTATAGGAAGCCAGCGATTGAAGACACTTAGGAAGAGAGCTGAATTCCTGCTCACCTGAGGGCAGCCAGCCGTGGATGATGTGGTACCAGGTGTGCTACATGTGATGGTAGCACTGCTGTAGGAGCTGGGTGAGGAAGGAGATCTGTTCCTGCACTTGAAAATCATTTCGAAGTAGCACAATTTTAGACATCTTCGAGCTCAGACTTTGTTTGTGGGTGTGAAGAACAAAACACTTCTCTCTGACTGCACGTCTCAAGATTACACATTTTAACAACACCAAAGTGCCTGAGCTGCTGCAGACCATCCATGCTAGTGGAGAACCAAACAACAACAAAAAAATTAAAAAATAATAATCAGAAACTTGTTTACACAACATGCAACCATCACTAGCAAAATACTAGCAGAATTGCAAATGAATTATTTTAACAGCCCCTAAATGTTTCCAGTGTGGCTCAAAGGCAAGGTCCCTCTTTGGAATTTATGGCTTCATGATGCTAAACCATACAACTGCAATTTGTAAAGAAACTAATCCATACCACTTAATTCCCTGCCTCAGATCCCTGTCCATGAGATGCAAATTATTCCTCTGTGTCTCATGGCAGAGGTAAAATCTGTGCAAATGCTAGGCTGGTAAGCAGTGGGGATGCTTGGCCCCTGATGGAGAGGAATTATTCCTGTCTCTGCCAGTGACTGCCTTGGAAGTGCTGGGGCTTCCCACTCATGCAAAGCCTTCCCAATAGGAAGGAGCCTAGAGCCATGGGGCCTTAAAATATATATATTTTTTTAATCTCTGTGGTGAGGTCAGGCAGGGGCCTCTTTTGGCCTGGCTGAGCTATGGCTCATGGCTTTGTGGGGTGGCTGAATGTGATGTTGAGCAGGCTATACTTCTATGTGTAAAGGAGGGGGATCTGTTTCGTGGAAACATCTTCCCTTAAGCTAAGATCTGATTCTGTTTTTTTCCTAAAAAAAAAATCTGTTTCAAGGCAAATTTTCTACATCTCCCATGTACATAAAAAACTCCCCTGAAGATGCAAAAAGCTTGTACCATTTTGTTTCTAGTTTTTATGGAGTGCTTAGAAGTCTCTCCACTTGCAATTATGCTGACAGATCAAGCACTTCATGATCACAAATTGTTTAAAGCATTAAGCATCAAATGTAGCTGTAGTACAGCCCAGAGACTCAAGTGTTTTCAATAAGCATTAGCAGCTAAAATGTTGCAGTCTCCATGAATACATTACAAGTGAAACCCCAAGAAGCGAAACTTCCTCTATGAAGAAAGAATTTGGAAAATATATTCCCAGGCATTTAAGGAAGGAGACCAACCTCAGCGTTGACTCAGGAGACAAGACTGGAGAAGCAAAGGCAAATAATAAACACATTTAAACAGTATTTAGCAAACAAACCTTGAATACTACTATTTAGGGTGGAGAGGATCTGTCTGGTCTTACAAGTAAGCCCTAAAAGGTAAAATTTGATAGCCGCAAAATGAATTCTTCCATATAATTCAGACCTTTACAGCATATCCAAAATTCAATATCATTGAATGCTTAGGTTTAGGTCAATCTGCTTTACGCAGTAGCTTTTCTTATGTAGGCACAAAGAGTTGCAACACAGCAAAGAGAAAAGGTGTAGAAGGTTTGGTGGAGTCCCTTGCCCATTGCAAGTGGAATTCAGGGGAGATCTGCTAGGGAAGGGAGCTGCAGAGAAATGTAAACCCAGGCCCTACGCATGAGCAAAAACAACACCCAAGAGCCATGTAGAAGTTCTGCCCCTATAAATTAAGATCTTCCTGCATTAGGAGTGTCTGTCCCAAGGCAGCCCAGGTCCCGTGCAGACATGCAGCACGTGCAGGGTTGTGTGACAGCCCTTGGCTGGGTGACTCTGACTGTTTCCTCCTGGGGCTGCGCCCTGCTCGTGCCTGGCGCCGCGTGGGCCACTCTCTGCGAGTGAATCAGTGTTGTGGTGCAAACAGATTTGTCTCTGCTCTGCTCTCACCAGGTCTAGGTAGCATAGCCACAAGAGCCAGACTTCACTCTCATCACCACTGGTAAGGGAGGCCTTTGTTAAGAAAGGTTTTCGTTAACAGATGTTTTTATTCCGCAACAAGCTGGTCCCACGCTCTCCCCAAAGCCACAGGATTCAGCGGGATTAGGGTTGAGGAGGTGGAAATACACAGAGGTGATGAGTGCTCGGGGTTGGCTCTGCACCTGTTTCAGGCACCCTTTGAGCAAGCAAGAACAAACCACTCTGAAAAAAAAAATGAAGCTATGAGATCTCCAACTATTTGCTGCTCACCTAACTTCTCTGAGGTTTCCTTTCCCACAATAAAGCACAGAGCACCGTGCTCTCTCACATGCAAATGCTGGGTAGATAAATCAGCAGGCGAAGCTGAGGCGTTGAGGTTGGTGCATTGAATGCATAGGCAGGCCCAGAGGGTGAGGATGGGCAGGACAGGTTCTGGTTGGAGGCCAGGAACTCGCTGTGTGCCCCAGGGGTCAATACTGGCTCCAGTCCTCTTCAATATCCTCATTAATGACACGGACAGAGTGGCAGAGGGCACCCCCAGCACGTTTGCTGGTGACACCAAGCTGGACAGGGTGGCTGATATGCCACAGAGTCATGCTGCCATCCAGAGGGACCCTCACAGGCTGGAGAAATGGGCTGGCAGGAATTTCATCAAGTTCAGCAAGGAGAACCACAAAATCCTGCACCTACAGAAGAACAACCCCAGACACCAGTACAGGCTGGGGGCCAGCCAGCTGGAAAGCAGCTCTGCAGAGGAAAGAACCTCAGGATCCTGGTGGACACCAAGCTGAACACGAGGCACCAATGTGCCCCTGTGGCAAAGAAGGCTGATGACACCCTGGGTCCCTTAGGCAAAGTGTTGCCAGAAGGATTGGGGAGATGATCCTTGGTCTCTGCTCAGCACTGGTGAGGCCACAGCTGGAATTCTGGTTTGGTTCTGGGCTCTTCTGTACACAGAGACATGGACATACTGGAGAGAGTCCAGCAAAGGGACACAAAGATGATGAAGGAACTGGAGCAGTCTCCTGAGAGGAAAGACTGAGAGCTGTGACTGTTCAGCCTGGAGAAGGGAAGGCTCAGGGGGAGCTCAGTGATGTGTATAAATTCCTGCAGGGAGGGTGCAAGCAGGACAGAGCCAGGCTCTGTGTAGTAGTGTCCAACGACAGGATCAGAGGCAACAGGCACAACCTGAAACACAGGTGGATCTGTCTGAACATCAAGAAACACTTTTTCACAGTGAGGGCAACTGAGCACTGGCACAGGTTGCCCAGACAGATTGTGTCTTGAAGATATTCACAAGATGTCTCAACACAGTCCTGGGCAATCAGGTCTGGGTGTCTGCTTTATCAGTGTGTTCAGCCCAGATCCTCCTCAGAGGTCCCATCCAACCTTCCACTCTGTGATTCTCTGAGGCATCGGTGCATGGAACAGATCACCCCATGGAAACACTCACAGGATGCTAATTTTTGCCACAGAACTTACCTGGTATGTGTTAAACATGGCCAAAACCTGGTCATAACATGGCCTAAACATAGACCACAAAGAACAAATGGAAAAGACTCACAAGTTACAAAATATGAGGGTCTTCTGGCCCCGCCAAAAGAAATTGTTGTATAGGATCATAGAGATACAGACTGAATTAAGATGTGCATTTTTGGCACTTTTTCTATCACGAACACTCATTTCTGTGTTTTGTGATCATCTTCTACGTTGGTTGTTTTTGCTCATGTTGTAGCTGGACGTTATGAATTTGCACATGCACGTATAGTATTTGTGGCCCTGACATAAGAAAAAAGCAGATAAAAATAGGACCTCAGTTCTCCAAATTTGCCTTATGATTGTTTTTTTTTTAATAAGCATTTAAACATTGTTTTTAACCACAGAAATCAGATACCAAGAAAACTTTCATCTTATTCCTGCAAAAGCAAAATGGAGTTTCTAAGTCATAGCACAGCGTGGGAGAAAGTGTGTTTCATGCTCACTGGAGGAAGTTATTTTAGAATGTGAATTTCACTGGTATTTCTCCTACTAAGGTGCCCTGACCCTCTTGACTAAGAGCTGCCCCTGTTAGCACAGCTACCCCCTCTCTGCAGCCAGGCTTAATGAAGCCATAGCACATGGAAATAGTGGTGGTTACAGGGCCCACACACAGGGCTTCATTTTGGGACTGGAGTCAAGGGAATGTGGAAGGAAGCGGCTCCCAAAGCTGCTGCCATGCTGTGCTCCACTGCTCAGGATGTTGAAATGAGCTGTGCCACCCCTCTGACTGGCGTAACTTGGTGCTGCACCATCATTTCCAGAGCTGGTGCTGCATGTGCAAAACAAAATCAGTCATATCATGCAGAAGCAGATTTCAGCTGCTGTGTTATTCAGTATTTCCCTCTTAGATTTACAGCCAGATTAGGTTTCAAACTTATCAAAACTCCAGCAAAACTCTGTTTTCTTCAGACTTTTATCATAAATTGGTAGGAACCTTCAGATTTTTATTCCTCTACAATTCCCATCATAGGAAGTTGAAGCCTCTAAAACATTGTCCTCCCACACAGATGCTGTTACTGAATGGACAGACGAATGTCAAAATCAGGGATTCTCCTCATTTCTGCTCTACTGCCAGATGAGTAATGGTGACCTGGGATGCAGGGGCTGAGCTGTGGAAAATCCCTGCCTGTTTCTTCAAAACTGAAATCTCCTGGAGATTTTTTTGTGTCTACACTCAAAACTTCCTGAAAATGTTTTGCACTAGAAGAGAGAAAATGTAACCAAAGCCAATGGGGCAAGCAAAAAGGGAGAGGCAATGATGATACAATGGAAAGAGGAGGCACAAACTTCCTGCTGTTTCTCTGTGAAGGGGCTGTTACCTCATTTGTTACGCTGCCTTGCCCTCAGAAAGTCCAGCTCCAAATCTTCTCTCAACGCTGGGAAATCCCAGCAGATGTAAACAACTACCTGAGAGTGGCTTTGCACCCGAAGAAGAAGCCCTGGAGGAAGCGCAGTGATGGATCTCCCAGGACTGCCTGCAGGCGCGGCTCCCTCTGAGCTTCCCTCCAGCCGCAGGCACATCACAGCTGGGCTCAGCTGATGGCCTCAAGGGCCTGATACCACAGGAGCTGCAGCCTGGCTTTTCTGCTGGGCTGGGAAGCAACATCCATGGCAAGGTCTCCAGCAGCAAAAGGAGGCTGCAGAGAGCCTTCATGGAATGGCAGAGAGTGGTGTGCTCTGAGGATGATGTGAGAAGAGCCACAGTGACTCTGAGGTGTTCCGAAATACCCAGCATCTGGCTGGAAGTTGCATGTGGTACCTGCCAGGCAGGGACCTGGCTGGAGACATGCCATGGTTAAGGACCACGATGCACATTTCAGGAGAGAAACCCTCCATGCCAAGTGTCTGCACAGGACTCCCCCAGAAGGTGTCCGCTGTGCTCTGGCTGCATCCCTGGCAGCAGGGACACCCTGGGACACCAGGTCCTGCTCACCCTGGGATGGATACCTGGGCTGTGGGACTCTGCTTGCTCCCTGCCAGGCCCAAGGAAGTGTCATTATGCAAACGTGGACACAACAGAAGAAAGCCTAGACCCAGCTTTGAAGTTGAACCTCACTCCTCAAATGCCATACCACATTCCACTGGGCTCAGTCAAGGGCAGTAGAGATACTGCCCTTAATTTAAGAGATTAAATGAGATGGCTACAAACTGGGGTGGATAGGGCTTCTCTACCCTGTCTGAGAAGAAATCTCATTTCAGCTCATCCAGTGTTGCAGAGGCAGGGAACAGATCCCCAGAGGTGGGAAGAGGATTCCCTCAGTCCCTTGCCCCATCTGAAAGGGCCTTGCTGCTGTGCAGTGTGGAGTGGTGCAGCCGTGCTGGGCTTGCTGGAGCCGTGCAAACGGGTGGAGCTGGGCTGCACTCCTGTAGCGCAGCACCTGCTGCACACAGGGCAGGAGCGTGTTTTGCACAAAAGAAGAACCCACTTCCTTTGTTCTGCACTGCAAAAAGAAAAATAAAATCAGGTGGAGAGCATTGTTTTCCCTCTGTCTTATTCCCAAGGCAATGGGCACAGTTGTCACCCTGGACATGGCTGTCACCCAGAACTTTGGGCTCTTGCATCTGTTTTCGAGGCCGGTGATGCCACTTGGGTCATCTCCCTCCTCTGCACAGGGGCTGGGACCCTGCTGACCCTCCTTTATCCAGGCCCCTTTGACACAGCGCTGGCACTTCCCTGCTCCCGTGGGCTCCATGAGAAGTCCTCCAGCCCCAGGCAGGTGGGATTCCTCTTGTGGGATCTGCAGCTCTCTTTTCAGTGCCTGCGTGCAGAGCCCAGGGGACGGGAGGGGCTGTACAAAGGGCCTGTTTGACTGCTCGGAAAAGTCCTGGGCATGAATTTGCATCACTAACCTCCCCGTCCATCCCTGCCAAGCACTGGTGATTCCGACTGGTCCGAGGCGCTCTGGGCCCCTGGATGGAAGCCAATGGCATTTTGCTGAGATTCATCCGAATTTATTTCCTCGACGATGGAGATAAAACTCTCATGTGGGAGACTTTAATGAGGGCGGGCAGGAGCTCTGCACCATCAGTGCCACAGAGAGCCCCGAATCGATGAGGCTGGAATTTGTTTCACCTGCAGCTGTTTGTCGTGCAGTGCTTTAGGGAGATTAAAGGATAGTCCTGGATCCAGTCGCTGGTGTGGGCTCAGGATTGCTGTAGACATAACACTTCTCTAATGTTAAATCCATTGGCTGTTTTCACCATCACAATGAAACAGCTCAAGAACATTTGAACCCCACGCAAGTCTGATTAGCTTAACTCTTGACAGATGTGCAAGTAGAAAACCCCTATTTTACTAGGGAATATTTTTAATAGTTTACTCAGTAGCTATTCTGTTATTAGCTGACCTTTCCCTCTGTGTAATATAAATCCTCGAGCAACAAAAGTATCTTCATTAACAGATGCTTGTTAGCCAATTTTCACTCTTAGTCTTGCTAGGTACTTCAACTTCTAGTAAATTCATGACAATAATGTGTAATTTCTATACAGATGACTCACAGTACATGAGTACACAGATTAGTACTGAGTTTAATGTCGCTGTTTTAAAACATTACAAATATTATGCAATTAAATAATTAGTTTAGCTTTATTGACCCAGAGGGAAATATGGAAATTCAGCTTAACTGTAATCTTAACTTTTGTATTTCTTGGCTTCAGTTTTTCAGTAGCATCCCAAATGCCCTGTGATGGGAATTTCCTGGTTTATTAGGATTTTTTTTTTTTGAGGGATAAAACCAGACACAGCAAGATCATCATCACCACCACAAAAAAAAAAAACCAACCAAAAAACCCCCCCAAAAAAAACAAACAAAAACCAAACAAACAAAAAAAAACCCAAAAAACCCAAACCCTAGAACCATTTAAAAAAGCCTAAAAATTCCTCTTGGGATTTGAAAACCCTAGTGGTCTCCAGTAAAAAAGCCATGGGGAAACCATGGGGAAGGCCATCCTGCTGGTCACAGGGCAGGCTGCACTTCTGCAAATATTTTGGGAAGTGCTGGGAAGGAAAGTACTCTCTCCATGCTGTAAGACACACACATACAGGGCTGAGGGATAAATCACAGCCCTCCACTGCTCAGCACTCTGTGGGGACAGAGCCTGCCGTGAGAGTTCCAGCTGGGTCAAGGGGCTTTGCCCCACTTTCACCACACAATATATCATCTTAATAACAAAAATATTTTTCCACTAAGGGCAAATTGTTTCATAGAACTCAGTCTCTGCCCTAAGGACCCCTGCCCAGTGATGTCTCTATGTGTGTGTGAAAGGCAAATCTGGATTTTACCACAGGCACAGCATGGCTTGCACTGGCCACAAGCACAATAAGCTCCTTTGAAAATTTGCCACAACTTTATTGTAAAAGCTGCCGTGGTCCGATCGTGCTGCCGTGACCATGTGCTTGTGCCCGGGCTGAGCACCCTGGACCGCACGTGAACCAGAACTGAAGTTGTTTTCATCGCTCAGTTGCATTTTGCATCCTTGTAGAAGTTTTCAGAGTAAAACCCGAAGTAGGTTCAGATGACGGGAGCGATTGCCGCGCAGGTACAGTCATTTATCTTCCCCAGTACAGCCGCTACTGAGACTATCCCCCGCGGCAGCAGTGTGCCTCTCACATACCGAAAGAAAAAAAAAAAAAGCCCCACCCAGAAAGAACACAGTTTTACTAACCCTAAGGGAAAAAAAACCCAACAAAAAACAACAAACAAAAAACCCCCAAATTTCACAGCGCTTTTATAATGTGAGCGAATCCCGGCAGGCGCTCACACGGCCGGGGAGCCCGAGTGCCGGACGCGGGCAGGAGGCTTTGCGCTCGCCGCCCCGCAAAAGTCCGGCGGGAGGAGGAGGAGGAGGAGGAGGAAGAGAAGAAGGCAGACGGCGGCATCGCCGCCCTCAGGTTGGAGCCCCTGACCTCCCTTTCGTGCTTGTGGCTTTGACCATCCCAGCCCCGCGGGGTCCGCGCCGCCGGGGACGGGAGGCAGCGCCGCGCCCGGCCCGGGGCTCGGAGCGGAGCCGGCGGCGGGGAGCGGCGGCGGGAGGTGAGCGGCGTGCGGGACACGCGTGCCGGGAGCTGCTGCAGCGCCGCAGCCGAGGGGACTCCGCTGTCACCGGGCATGAGCGCGGACCCCGTGCCCAAAGCGGGGCGAGCGGCGGGAGAGCGCGCGGGGAGCGGGCGCTCGGTGCTGGAGTGTTCTCAGCTCCCTGATCGGACGAGCATGAGTCATGGGATTTTTGAGGAAGGTTGGGGTGTTTTTTGTGAAGGGTTGGTTTTTTCCTCCCTTTGAATTTCTTCAGTTTTGTTGCTGCTTTGGTCCCGCCCGAGGGTAAGGAAAGTGCTCCTCAGCACTTCTGCGCGCCGGCCCCCCAGCCCTCCCAGTCTCGGCCCCTCCGTTTTTTGGGCATTTTCTCAATGAAGCTCCGCATTCCCCTCGCAGTGAGTAAATGATATCATTGCCACCAGATGAGTTTGGGACCTTCTTTGTGTGACAGGCAATTCCCCCTCCCAGCACCTCCAGTCCTTTCTCATATTGATTGGACTTCTGAAAAAAACAAAATTAAGAGTAGCTTGTGATAAGAAAAGGAGAATGAGTCACAGCCACTCTTGAGATGCTCTCAGCAAAATCACAAGAGAAGCATTTTTCCAAATGACTCGAGCTGTGTGCTGCTAGTGGGGGGTGGCTGGAGTAGGGGACAGGGCTTTTGCTTAGTGATGAGGGCCAGTTCTAAGGGTGCCGCTTCTGTTATTAATAAGCTGCAAGTTTCATGTCTATTCTTATTCTTATTCCAAGGGAGAGAGCAAGAGCTTGTGAGGCACCGTGGAAATGGCTCTTGTGGAGAACGTGTTCCTGCCCACCAACCTCACCTCCAGCAACCAGAGCATCTGCAATGTGCACAATCACCTCTTCTCAACCAAAGTCGCCTTCTCCCTTTTCTACATCATCCTGTTGGTGTTCGGTGCCTGTGGGAATGTCCTGGCCCTCTGTATCACCTTCCAGCGCAGGAAGAAGAAACTCAACTCCACTGACCTCTATCTGGTGAACCTGGCCCTCTCCGATGCCCTCTTCACCCTGGCACTGCCCGGCAGGATCGCCTACTACATCCTGGAGTCTGACTGGCCCTTTGGGGACTGGTTCTGCCGGATCACAGCTTTCATTTTCTACATGAACACCTATGTGAGCATCTACTTCATGACCTGCGTGAGCGTGGACCGCTACGTTGCCGTGGTGCGCACCAGGCACCCCGGCAGGATTCGGAAGATGAGCCGTGCCAGGGGCATCTGTGTCCTCATCTGGTCCTTGGTGTTCCTGCAGACGGCTCCGCTGCTCCTGCGGCCCATGACACGAAGGATGGGAGACAAGCTGACATGTATGGAGTACTTCAACTTCGAGGAGATTCCCAATCTGCCCTACCTGCTCCTGGTGGCCTGCATGCTTGGCTTCTTCCTGCCTGTGGGCATCATCTTGGTGTGCTATGTGAGGATCAACCTCAAGCTCTGCCAGACAGCCAAGGAGAACCCGCTGACAGTGAGGAATGGGCACCACCACAGGGCCTTCACTGTCATCCTGGTGGTTCTGCTGGCTGTCCTGCTCTGCTTCAGTCCCTACCACCTCAACATTGTCCAATTCATGGTCAGGAAGATTCTCTACCAGCCATCGTGCCGTGAGCAGCAAGCCTTCAAGATGTCCCTGCAAGTCACTGTGGCATTCATGAACCTCAACTGCTGCATCGATCCCATCATCTACTTCTTCGCCTTCCGGGGCTACAAGCGGAGGCTGCTCCGCATCTTCAGGAACAGCGGCTCCCTGGGCACCTCCTCCACTGCCAAGACCCCGTCGGAGAGCAACAGCAACAGCCAGCCCGCGGGCTCCAGCTCCGTCTAGCAGCACTAGCCCCTCCCCTTTGCCCCGGCCTCTTACGGACCATCCCCGATAGCAGGAGGTGGAGTTGAGCTGCAGGACCAGCACCTTCAACAGGCTCCATTGATTCCCTGCCTGGAGCCAGGGGCTCTCTCAAAGCCCACCCATCCGGGACAAAGCCCTGCCTGGCTCTGCATGCCTGGCTTTGTGCTCAGCGCTGCTGCACCTGCCAGCCTGGAGCACGGAGAGGCACCTTTTCATCCCAGCCCCAGGGGAGGAAGCTCGTGCAGCTGCTCTGTCTGGCAAACCCAGCTGGAGGTTTCCCAGCGCTGCACTGCACCTCTCTCCCTTGCCTGTCCACACCCCCGGTGGGGATGAGGTGTGCTGGTAACCACCATGGATGTCCCTCTGTCCCCTTCCCCTGCACTGCCCCTGGAGCACTACAGCAGCATCCCTGCAGGCTTCAGGGCAGGCAGGACGGAGGAGATGGACTCAGGGCAGTCCAGAAAAAGTCTGGGATGTTATTTGCATGCAGAAGATGGCCTATAGCTCCTTCTCCACACTGACAAACAGCAGCTCTGTTGTCTGCCTGCCCAGCATCCCGCTCCTGCACCAGGGCTCTGCATGGGGCAAGCAGTAAGTGTGGGGTGTGTGGGAGATGCTGGAAAAGTTCTCTCCTAAGGAAGAGGTGTGAGGATGTGAATTTGTAGAGCTCCTGGATGTGCTGCTGCCTACATTCACCATTTGGGTGACTGCTTCTTCCCCAGGGGGCCCTTCCTCACACCTAACCATACTGCAGTAGCCCTGGGACCCACTGCTAGGAAAGGGATCATAGGGATGGCCTGGATCCCAGCCCAGCTCTAAAGCTGCAAACCTGCCCTGGATGTACTCATGGGGCAAATCTTCCCATTACTCCTTAATTTGAAGGGAGTAGAGAAATAGGGACAAGAAATGAGGATGGCCTTTTGTGACCTTGACCAACCTTGAAGCTGGTGCCCTGAGGAGTCTGAGAGCCCTGCTAAGGAAGGTTGCTTGTGATTATTGCCACAGCAAGAGAAAGAGCCCTGGGACATCAGGATCCTGCTGAGGTTTGTGCCTCTCCGATGAGGAAAAAGTTGGCAGGAGCCTCCTCAGCTCTTTTCTGAAATCACTAGACTATGATAAAAAACCCACACATAGGATTTCACTGATCCTGGCATGTCTAGTCTTTTGTTTGAAGTTGGAAGGGACAGACACACACAGAGACATGAAAAGGAAAAAAAACCTGCTTATTGTACTGAAAAGTATACCTGAAAAGGTTTCATGAACAGACACTTTTGATTAATACAAATAATTCTTTAAGGTTATAACCTTTTTTTATGCTTAGAAAGTTAGTAATAGTCACATACAGCCCTTTATTGTTTTAAATGCACATGAATGAGCTTTTGGACAGTGATGGTTTTACTTATGGTATGGGTCTGAAGGCTGAAGGTATGCTGAAGGCTGACTAAGAGGGATGTCTAAAATAACTCAGGTGAGAAACAGACTCCAGTAGGTCCTTTCTGGAGGCTGAGCCATCCTCAAAGCAGGTTCAACCTTAAGTGCTGGACTGCAGAGGGCCTTTGTCCTGAAAAGCATATTACAATGGACAAGAAAGGCCTGGGAGGATATCAGTGCTCTGAACACCTTTGAAGGAGTCTGGCTAGGTTGGTAGTTCCTGTACAGTTACATTGCCCTATTAATATGTCTGGGAAGTGATGGCTGGAAGGGAATCTCTGCATCACCTCATCCAACAGGCCTCCCAAAGCAGGACTGTGGCTGGCACAATGTCAGGCTGGACATGGCTTCAGACATGTCATGTTCAGACATGGACATGTCATGCAAACAAGACTTAGAAACTCCAGGCAAGGTGGGTCCCCTGCTGAGGTGACAGTTCCCACTCTGCATTGCCCTCTGGGTAAAAATATTTTTCCCACTGTCATGTCTGAACCTCCACACCCACAGGTGGTGGCTGTTGCCCCTAACATCACCTACTCATGCTATGAAGAGCTTGGCTCTGCCATCTTTGTAACTCAAATTCCGCAGGACTGTGTTGGGGGCTGCCAGTGGTTCGTAGCTATTGGTTTCCATGTGAGCACCAGAGCAGGGGTCTGCAGCAATGGCCAACTCCTACTCAAGATCAAGACATTGAGATGTTTTGCCAAGCTGCAGCCCACAGCTGAGAAAAAGCCAATGTATGACCAAGCCTTCTCAGGAAAAGGTGGAGTATAAACATAATAATCTGCTGGACTCTGTTTTTCTCAGAAGTACTTTATTAAGAAAGGTACCTCCACCTCTTGCCACCACTAGGAGCCTTTGGAGTAGGAAATAGCTGAAGAGTTGGGTGTAGTGCTGCAAAATGCAGGAGGGATCTGGCCTTCCTCCTCTGGATGGATACCAGCCTCAGCTACTTTGCTTTTGAAAGTACCAGTCTGGGGACAGCAGGCAATTAGCTGGAGCTGAGGGAACATCCACAAGATGGAGAAGGAAGGGACTGGGGCAGAGTGGTCAAGAGGAATCTGGGCAAAGGAGAACTCTAAAGAATCCTGTCTTGCCCAGATTAGCTTGCCCACCTGCAGGTGATCCCTGTCTGCTTGAAAAAGGAGCATTTCTCTAAAACTGAAGAGAAAACATAGACAGCATTTTGTCTAGAGGAGCAGTTTTCTTTCACTTTGCCATTCACCTGTTCAGTCCAAGCTCCTCACATGATTCTTGCTGTACCTGCTAGCCCAGCAGCTACCGCCCGCTGCTACGCTTTGACCCACCAGCGATCCCTTGGAATCACAAAAACGCAGACGCACAGAATCATTTAGGTCGGAAAAGACCTCTGGAACAATTGGGACCAGCCATTAACCCAGCACTGCCAAGGCCACCGCTAAACCATGTCCACCAGCAGCACCTGCCTGTCTTCTAAAGTCCTCTCCGCCTGCTCCTGCCTCGCCCGCGGCTCCCCGGGCGCCGAGCCCCGCAGCCCCGGCTGGGGCCCCCCGAGGCGGAGGGAGCCCCCAGGGCGCAGTGCCCGCCCCGACGGTGCCTCCGGGCGAGAGGGGCAGCGCCGCTTTCCGCCAAAAGAGGGAGTCGGGACCTCTGCTCGGTGTCAAAAATACGCCCACGAATCCAAGAGGACGGGGACAGGCGGGGCTGTGCTTCCCCCACGCGTCTGCTGCCGCGTAGGAATGGGGCGCCTTCCGCAAGCCGGGTATCTGCATCAGAAGAATATCCTGGGCTGCATCAAAAGCAGTATGACCAGCAGGTCAAGGGAGATGATTTTGTCCCTATATTCAACTTTGGTGCAATCCCACCTGAAACACTGCATCTGGGTCTCCAGCGCAGGAACAACATGGACCTGTTGGAGCAAGTCCAGAAGAGGGCCACCAAGATAATCCAGGTTGTGGAGCACCTCTCCTTTGAAGACAGGATGAGAGCCTTGGGATTGTTCAGCCTGGAGAAGGATCCAGGGACACCTTAGAGCACTGAAAGTCTAGGTACCTGAAGCCTCCAGGGCAGCTGGAGAGGGACTTTTGACAACGGCCTGTTTTGACAAGAGCCTGTAGTGACAGGACGAGGAGGAATGTCTTCAAACTGAAAGAAGGCAGGTTTAGATGAGATATTAAGACAAAGCTCTTTACATGAGGGTGGTGAGAAACTGGAACAGGTTGCCAAGAGAAGCTGTCGATGACCCATTCCTGGAAGTGTTCAAGGGCTGGGTTTCATGGAACTTTGAGCAACCTGGTCTAGTGAAAGGTTCCCTGCCCTTGGCAGGGGGGCTGGAGAGAGGTCAAAAAGAACAGCTTTTTCCCTTAGCAGTGATTCCCAACTTACACACCTCTTCAGTGTGTGCTTCAAATTGTCCTGAGCTGAAACTATTGCATGTCATACATAATATTTGTAAGCCATCTTTGTAAGCCAGTAAAATATTGTGATGTAACAACGCACATATCTACTAAAAATAAAAGCTTCTCATGGCCAAGTAACAAGCCCCAGTGTGATTGATCAGGCCAGAAGATGTGGGCATCTGTTTTCTCCTCAGAGGTGCACCTGTGCCTCTGCCCCCCCACCCCAAGCAAATGCCCAGAAGCAGTGAGGGGCAAGCACAAGCTCTCAATCCAGTTCCCTTACACAGGTGGTGTGCTCTCATGGAATAGGGAATTATAAATCACCTTCTGTGGGAACAGCTGCAGGATGTGTGAAGAGCTGTGTCCTTTCTGAAGGAGGTCTCTCCACAGCTGGGATGGAGAGGCGCCAGAAGTCAGGTTGGCAGGGCTAACTGCTTTGGAAGCCAGAAGCATCTGCATTCTCATATACAAGTGGCTCCAGGGTTTGCTGCACTGCCCAGCTCCTGGGATTACCCTGCTTTCTCACTTGCCACATGTACCACCTCCTGCAAACTGACCAAAAAATTGTGAGGATTCCCCTATCAGACACCCCTAAAAAAGAGAGTGGATTTTCAGTACAAGATTAGCCATAACCTTGCATATTTTCATTTTCCACATGAAATCCTGTGAATTCTTTTAAAACTGAACTAAGTGCAATGCAACACTGTCCCCTTTCTCTCAGCAGATCTTCTCTTTCTGTCCTCAGTTCTTCTTTGTTCCTCTTTCCTAAACTCTCTGGGTTTGCTCAGTTCCACCTGCCTCATCTCTCTCAAGTCCCTTCCTTTGCTAATCTTACATGACACCTATGGTCCCTACCTATCCTCAGTCAAAAGGTCAGATCCTGCTTTCACTTCATCCATGATCCTGGAAATTTTCACCCATTTTTAATGTATATTTCTGCTTTCCCTACTGCAACCATTCAGATTAAGAAACAGCCTGCTACAAACAGGTATGAGTTAAACTAACTTCTCCTTCCTCTTAAAACTCTCCTTTGGAAAACAAATAATGACAGCTGAACTACCAAAGTGTTGAGATTCTCAACAGTCACACCCATTTGTCCAGTTGCAACATTCCTCTGCTCCCGCCGCTGGTGTCTCACCTCATATTTGCACCAAACACTGTTGGAAGCACACACCCTCTTTGAGTTTCAGAGTGGACTTTCTGTGGTGAAAGAATCCCTTTATACATGGAAACATGAGGAATCTAATCCTACTAAAAATTAAACCACTATTTTTTAAGTAAATGCACACACATTTTACATATATATACATAAATATGCATGCATGTGTGCATATATATGAACCTATATGTGATTCATGTGAATCACATGATTCATGTGATTCTCCGAGTAAAACAATTCATTTGTTCAAAACATGCTCATTTATATTAAATACTGATTACTGTGGCCACACAGTTAAAGAAAGTTAATCACACATAGGTTTTTCTTGTGGAAGAATACACAAGAATTTAATTGCACTTTTGTATCAAATCCCTCTACTAGTTCAAATAATGCATTTATTTATCTTCAAACAGATGTAGTTCTCCTCATGGGACTTGTAGTTTGGACTGTTTCCAAAGTCTTGTGCCTTTGCAATTACACAGATACTCCAAATACACACGTTTGAGAGAGGGGGGTCTTTGAATACAGACTTTTAATTTTCTTTTATCAAACTCTTAGCTCCACTTAAATTCATTGAACCAATATATAAATATTCTCACTCTCTGTATATATACACATGCATACACACATATATGCATATATATAATAATATATATACATATACATACAAACAGGAGAGCAAGAAAGGTTGCCCTTTGCCCAGTGCCTTGCAGTAAGTTTTTACGGCCTGTTCTTCTGTTCCAGACAAGAACAACAAGATCTTTTCTCCACCACATATTCCAGAAGGCACTGGTAAGTGCAAGACAGCACAGGCTGGTGCATGAACCAGCTGCAACAGTCCCTGCGCTCACTCAGTAACAGGCAGCCTTTAATGCCTGTTTTGAGGGAGGAAAATGGTTTTGGTAGGTGTTGAGACCAATCAATCTCCATTTTGGCAAAAAGTTAAGGCTTGAGAACCTGAGCCTGGTGGCTTATCAGGTAGATTTACAGAAATATCAACCTCACTGTGGGTGTATTTCAAAGTGTCACATACCTGCCTAGGAAAGTCCCTCAATAAATTACTCCAGTGCTGTCTCACAAGATTATATTCCCTGTCTAGCAAGGAAATTTTAACAGCAGCAACTACTTTTATTTCAAAATATCACATCTTGGCTTTACTAGAACTAGACTCAATTTTCTAGGGACTTGAAATCCAATACGTAGAAAAGTATTCTGCCTTTTTCATGCTGCCCAAAAAATATGGCTTGTGTCACACACAGATTAGAAACTGTATAATGAGACATTCAAAACCATATCAGACAAACCCAGTGTAGGCTGTGAAGAACAAGCTCCTCACATTCCCAGAAACAGTTCATGAAAATTTCACCATCAAATGGAAACTGAGTTGTTTTCCAGCTCTAACGTGTGAATCTTTCTTTTATGGTTCTTGCATGAACCAGGAACCGATTTCAACAGCATCTCAGACCCTTCTTTTACCACTTTTTTTTTTTTTTTAAATTGGAAAGCACAACCTGGAAGCATTTTAAACACAAAGTTTTCTCATAATCAAGTAAAATTTTCATTGGCATCACCAAGACCTGTATTTTACCCCTTAGGTTTAACCATGTTTTGCAGAACGCCCAGCAAAATGGGATTTTCCATGCAATCATGACATTTGAATCCCCCTGTACAGGCAACAGTGAGAAATTATTTAGACTTGGAGAATATCCACTTACATACCTCATATGCCACTCAACATGTTTTAAAATTCTAAGGAATAAATACTCGTTGTGCTTGCCCATATATCAGGGCAATGTCTGAAAAGGGCACATTTATTTACTCTGGGATAGGTATTTTATTTCCTACAGACAAAATTTGATTTCTGAATTAATTTACCAGTCTTTATTGCTATTTTTGGATAAAATATTTGTGAAGGAAGAATCAGTATGTTTCAAAATTAAAACCTGTACTTGTTTCAAAACATTTAAGTAGACTGCATATACACGTTATGGTAGGACTTGTTTTTCTTACATGTATCCTTTGTTTTCCTAGACAGCAGGTTTCCAGAGTTCCCTGGGTACAGAAGTGTCTGTGGTCTACACACACACACATAGCTTCAGCTTCACACAAACAAAACTTTTCAACCTTTATTAAAAAGCAGACCCTCCCTAAATAAAGTGATCACACAAACAAGACAAATCCTGAAGGAGATTGATCAAAGCCCAAGAAAACACACTGTCATTCCAAAATCCCCTTACTAACACACTGCAAAATACCAAAGAAATGCATATAGAACACTGACAAATTAAAAATTATGTAATTTGCTGAAAGTTTCATAAATCTGATGCAATTTCTAGATAATGACATGTATGCCCAAAGGACTTTTTTCAGTTTTATCAGTCAATTTACCACAGTATCACTCTGCTGTGGTAAACAGTGTTCATCTAGATTTCCAAAACATGCCCTACACATCTGTTATTACCTCTGTTACACTTCTTATGACCTACACCTTATTTTACATGTATGCATGTATTAAATATGCCTGTGTGTATATAAACAGAGACATATGCACAAGCTGCACACACACAAGTACAGACAGAAACACACATGAAATGCTAAGATTCCTGTGTAGACTGGTTCCACAGAGTTGCACTTTGGAATCTTGTATTCCTTCAGATTGCTTTTACAGATATATTCCCCTCTCTTCACTCCACCTCCTGAAACTCCTAACGTGCTAATACTGAGCACTTCTGAGAGTCAAGCCAAGCAAGCTGACTGAGGAATCAATCTAAGCTTCAAACCCAGCATGGCACAAACTTGGCACTTCTGTCCTGTTGCCTCCTGCATCAGCCTGGATCACTTCTAATGTTAATGTTTCAGTGGTCAACACTAAGACAGCGAAGACTCAGCACATGCAGGGCCATCCTCATCTCTGACGCTAGAAAACTAGACTTATGTGTAGAAAAGTTAGTTTTCTGTAATTTTCTTTTAAGCCAGTATGTAGCTAGCTGAAAAAACTGAAAGCAGCACATAGGACACTGCATCCATCTATTGTTACAGACATAATCTCTGAGTTAGCCATGGAAGTCATTCACATCAATCATTCCACTTCGGATCTTATTGCATCATTCGATTCACCTTTATTGCTTCCAGTGAGTATCTTCATGACCCGTATTTGAACAGCAATTCACTCAGTTTGTAAAAATTCAAATTTACAGCAGTCACTTGCCATAGCTCACCATACACACATGAATTTTCTCTCACCTTATCTGTCGATGATGTGCTGAATGACAACTTTTATTCAAAGAGAAATTTGAGAAATAAAATATTACAGGCATTAATAAAACTTTGCAAAGAATGACATAATAGTCCCATAACCCTTTACTGAGTTGAAAATTAAGTGATCTTCAAACCTCTTATTACTGTAATAAAAAATCAAGTACTGTAAAATAACATTTAAGCTAGAGAAATTAGACTTGTAAATGAAGAAAATATTATTTTTCTTGACAGGTAAATCTAGCTGTTGTAGTTGTTGGAGCTTTTTTTTCCTAGTCATTAAGTCTGATAATGTCTAACGAAGATTTACAAGAAAAAAAATCACCTATTTTATTTTAAAATAAATTTAGGTGATATCCAGTAACAAGTAGAAACTAAAGTTAATTTGAAAATGATAACCAGACTAGAAACCACCAAGTGATCCGAAGGCTTGGGAACAGTTCACATCATTTCTTAACATCGCTCTGAGTCACCCGTCACACGGAGCCCTGTCTCTCCTGCTCTTGCTGGCTGACCTTGGTGAGTCTGCCCAGCAGGTGGCTTTGATCCTCTCCCAGGCATGTACAAACGCATTGGGTGAAGTTCCTTCACACACAAAACCATCAGTGCTGCAGTAGAAAATTAGTGGCTACGTTTAAGTCATTATTTGAAGCCCTCAGAGCTTCTAGAGCATCTCCTCTGGAAAACCCCATTTCCATAAGTCGTGCAACCTGGAAAAGAAATGAAGTAACATCATTTTAAAACCAGAGTTTTATTCACAGTGTGCACATTAGTCAATATTGTCAGAAATCACTTTTCCACTGATCAAAGACCCATATGGGGCAGCTTGCTTCAAAACCTTGCCACAAAGATGACCGCTTTCTGCCACTTAATTCAAAGCTGATTGCAGAAAATGCCTCACCTGCATTTTCCTGGCTGGTCCAGTTCTGAAAGAAGAGTAAAATCCAAAGTCTGGTACCAGACATGAAAATTATAGTCTGACCTTGGGGCTTGCTGCTCTCAACAAGAACAGGATCTCAAGAAACCAACACTGACCAAAACACAGAATTATAGAACAGATGAGAAAACCTATCCAGAATGAATATTCAGCTCTTTTCCTTGAAAACATCTACTCCTCCAGAGGGCACAAAAAACCTCTCAAAACTATGCATTGCAAGTGTTGGGCTTTTTTAAATAAACCTTAAAGTTAGTCTGAATGTAGAGGTAGTACAATACTTTAATTGGTTTAGTAAAATTCTTGGAGGGCTTCTACATATACTCAAAAAAGCAATTTTTTTTGCCAAAAACCTCTGCAAAGCAAAAATCAATGACACCTGATGGAAGAAAAACATGGAAAAGGGCACATTAAGATAGTGATTTTGTTAAATCAATAACCACTTGACCAGCCCTCTTTATAATATCATGTACTTAATCTTTGTGCTCTGTGTTAACACCTAATCTTTGTGCTCTGCGTTAACAGATATTAAAAGCACCACGTGTAAAAACACAATGCAAATTTAATTTATGGTTAAATGCCGATTTAAAGTACACTTAAAATCTATAAATCTCACTCAGATATAACAGAAAGTCACAATATAACTCATTCACTTTTATAATTAATCTTCCATAAGTGGAAAAACAACATGTGGGAGGGCAGGGAATGGCATGTAAAATTAACTGTGGCTACTGGCAGCATAAAGCATTCCTCATCCTGCTTCAAAGGGTCTTATGACCAGACCCCACAACTCCTGAACCTAGAAGTCCTGGGCTACAGAAGCTGTCAGAGAGCTACTGCTACTCCTCCTCCTCTGCCTGCAGTGAGCTTGCAGCAGCAGAGTGAAACAGGAACACAGAAGAGGCTGTACACAGCTAGAGAGGAATTTTCCCAGGGTGCAAGACCAGTATGTAGCACTAGCACTGAAAGCATTTTTAAAAGAAAGTTGATACTAAAAGCAACTTTTCTTTCCTCTAAGACACCTCCAGAACTTTCAGTATTTTTAGTCATCTCTGCTTTGGTGACTTACTGAGAAATACACAAGTGCCAAGTTTGCCCAGAGGCACAGGTCTTCCTTTTCTTAATATAAATAAACCACCACAACATATTTGAGAACAGCTACCTTGGATGTCAGAACACCAACCTTACAATCCACTGCCACGTTTTTTCACCTTCTTGTAGGGAGAGAAATGAATTGTTACTTCTGACACTTCTGCAAAAACAATTTAAGTCCAAACTGAATTTTGTAACCTGCATCTCTCATTTTTCATCTAAGATCGTGGGTTTTTTATGAGAAAAAGGGCAGGCAGTGGAATAAAAGCTAACCACAGAAACATACTTCAGAAGTAAAGTTTTTATTCCAATTGCCATGAATTCTAACTTTAAGAAACGGTGGATGGAATTGCAACGCTCCTATTTGCAGAAATATTCATCAAGCATCACAGGGAATAGTAATAACAAAAACCTCTTTTCATCTGAGCATATTTTAACTACAGGAAATGAATCCAGCTCCAGAAAACAGTGTACAACTGGCAACAGTAACTAAAGGTGCTAAAACTCCACCAGAAATGCAGAGATTTTTGTACCACAAGCATTGCAAATGCTCACAAAATTTAATGTGATGAACAGATGAAACCCTTGCATTTCTGCCATTTTAAGACAACTTGTGTCATTATTAGCAGAGTCTTGAAAAACCAAAGGTGCTTTAATGACTTCTTCTTTGCAGGGGAACCAGAGAGCCTTGCAAATGACAGCAATCAAGTGAGCCCTACATCCTTAATGCATCAGAAAATGTAAGGATATATTGCTTTCATAAATCTGAGCCTTGGGTAAGAATCCAGACTAACAACTATTTCATTAGTTTTGGCCCAAAACCAGAAGTCCCCATAAGCAGAATTTGCCAATATTTAAAGAAGTAAGCCAAACCAGCAGGGAAATCTTTTGGCCCATCCCATACTGGCATTGAGTAGGCTTTCAGGACAGCCAAAACCAAGCTTCTGGGCTTTGCCTCAGAAGATGCTTTTTGGTGTGGGGTTTTTATTATTATTTTCTTTTTGTTTGTTAGTTGGGGTTTTGCTGATTTTTTGGGAGTTCTTTTGTTGTTGGGTTTTTCCCCCGCTTTCTAGATGTAGCCCAGGAAGTTTGCCGTCAGAAGTACAGTTAAAAGTTTTCAACATTTTGAACATAATCTAACACCAGTCAAAGCTAGAAATCAGATCATAGAAAAGGCTTCCTTTTGGGAGAAGCTCAGTTTAAACTAAAAATGACATTGCTGCTCCCAAGTGTTGACTTATCCCCTTATAAAAAAGGAAAAAAGGAAAGAAACCTAATCTTGTTCAAGCATAGCAGAGACCTGAAACTATGAAATGGCCAATACAGCTAACTGCAGGTAGGCTACAACCTGGAGAACTTGACTGTATGCAATCAATCCTGAATGCAGGAATAAGAATAATCTTAAATTCTTAGATTTCTGAGTAAATAATCATCTCCTTTTGAGAATAAAACAATCAAAAAACAGTCTAGAAGTCTAAATCTATACTTGATAGAAAGGACATAAACTTCTATGTGGTATCAGTATAAGGAATTAGTTGACCACATTATTAAGGGAAACATTCAATTTTAGCCCAAGTGTGTTTTACAGTCCACAGCTGGCATAAGATTTTTATTAAAAAAAAACCCAAAATGACTGAATTGAAAACTTAAGCTGGGGACTTCAGCGAAGATGATTTCTACATGACAAATAATGAAATTTATTTATCATTATTCTTTCTTTGAAACATTTATTTTATCAGATTTGAATAGTTTCCACTACTGAAACCATCAATATCTTTAAATACAAAATACAAGCAGTAACACATAAAAGTAGAAACTCCCAAGTAGCTCTGTAACTGTTTTGGATAGTAATGACAATACACCGTCTCTGTATTGTGGCCATTACCTTATATTCGCATTTTTGCTGCTATGGAAACCATTGGAGAAACTGTGTCAACAGATGATAAAAAAATTAGTAGAGATTAATTCCTAACCATTTAAAATGCCATTTGAAAATACAAAGTGTTTACCTGCTCTTCAGAAACCTCAGTAGGAGGAGGTATGCCTTGTTCAGATGGGTGATCTTGATAATTTGCATTCTGTCTATGACGTAAAGGAGGAAACAGTCTATTCCAGTTAATCATCCCACCCTGAAAGCAGACACTACTGTCAGTCTGTGCAAAAAGAACTACAGATTTTTTAAACAAAAAGATCATCCATACCACATTATATGAAAGCAGATGCTTAAGTAAAGTACTTTATTTTAAACAACAAAAACTGCTGTAGTCTCCTATAAAGCAAAACTTGGACTGGTTACCTCTTTACTCGTTAATTGAAGTAATCACTGCAAACTAAGGAAAAGTGCTAACAGAAGGAGGAAAGGATGTTTCAGATCCATTGGGATCTGGTTTAGCACAGTGCTAGGTTTCTGAGGCTGAAAGACAGCTGTCTTTACTAACAGGGGTTCGCCTGGCAAGAGATACAACAGCAGGTCCTGCAGTATTTTACAAAATGGTGGCTGAAGTTTATGAGCGAAAAAGACTACAAGAAATAAGTGAGGGAAAACAGCAGAAGGGGCTTCTCAGTGCATCAGTAGAATCACATCAGGAAAGTCGGGATAAACCCAACCTTCAGGACACCTGGGACTTCCATGCAAGTGACTACTTCTGTGACACCGGCGTGACTTGCAGACCCACCACATTTACCTCACTTCTGTGTATGAAATATTGTTGCAAAACCTGGCCACGTTCCAGTGCCAAAACATCTTGTAACTACATAGTAATAATGCAAAAACACAGCAGTAACATAGGTATGGTGCAAGTCACAGAACTGAAACTTCCTCTTAACAGCCAAGCTTCAACTCTTTTAAGATATTTGGAACATAAAGAAGAAATACTAAAATATAAGCTTTATAATTGTCCAGAAATAATGAATTCTCATTTCATTAGCTTAAATTGACATTTTGGAAGGGATTTTGTATCACACAAAGCCCATAGATCCTGTGAGCAGGTAAGAGCAAACTCTAATCTCTCTTTTCTATAGTTGAAACATCTTTTGCAGTCTGTAAGTCTGTGTTGTCCTTTCCCTCCTCCCCTGCTCTCCCTGTTACTATGGAGAATATCCCCCTCCCTTTCTGTATATATAGGACACGGCCTTCCTTCCTCTAGTGGCTCTATTTTAGTTCAGTAACGTTGTTTCTCAGAAGGCCTTCCTCTTACCAGAGTTTTCTCTTTTCTTCTCTCAGAGTGCTCTTCCTGCCTTTATGTACCCTTAGAGCATTAAATACCCTGGGCTCAATCAGATCAGCAACAGCTAAATGTGCTCACACACACACAAAAAATATTTAGCATTCCTGCCCTTTGTTTCCTTCCGTTCTGTCCAGAAGAGACCTGACCAATCCAGACACCACAGGGGGCAGTACAATGGCACACTTAAAAAAAGCATTTGAAGAGGCATGAAACTTGAAACATCAGCTTGAGAAATATTCTAGTCTCTTCTATACTAGAGTACATGTGAAGACGTAAAATAGCCAGAAGCCATCACCCATTTTCAAGACACAGATTCCACTGTTAGTGAATTTGAATTTTAGAAAGTATGCGTCTACATTTCCCATAAAATACTTGCTTAAGATTCATGGGATTTTGATCAAAGGATTCTGCTAAGTCTCATGTTAGTCAAACAGCACAATGTACTAAAAAGGAGAACTGGTTTGGAGCATAAGCCTAAGGAGAAAGAGGGATCAGATCTCCTGCTGACACCACTGCACTACCTTGTGGTCTTGGTGAATCGCATCCTGTACTTCCCCAACTATCATTTCCCAAAATTCAGAATTATGTTGTGTTTGAACTTTGAATTTCTCATAGTCTACTAAGTTCTACAGTTCAGTGAGAGAACTGCACTAATGCTGCTTTACCTGTTTTTACTATTTAGAGATGACTTGAGAAGAAGAAAGAAATGGTGCTACAAGTCCTCTCATATTAATGAGAGGAAAACATCCAGCATTTAATAGTCTGTGAATACTGATAGTTAGGATTAATCCACATTGTGGTGCACTTCTCATCTGTGTAGTATTTTAAACTTCACCAAAATTGGGTGCATGAGGATCCTGTATCTTAACTGAAAGAAAATAGTTTTCCTCACAGTCTTGCTTCTAATTAGATGACACACATCCAGAAGGTCAGGCTCAAAAGAACAGGATTCAAGGAACTGCAGCAGGAACTATGGAACTGGTAATGTGGTTAGTCTCATAAAGGAAAGGGAAAACTGGGAAGTGCAGCTAATATCTTAAATGCACAGAAGATGGAGATCAAGGCTATGGATTTACAGTATGGATGGTGACTGTGCAAAGACCTTCAGACAGACTTAACTAGCATAGCAGAAACATGCAGATCTATTTTAAATTGAGCCATACCAAGCACCAAATAATGTCTTTAACATCTTAATATCACAAATTCCAGTTTAAAAAATGCACAGAAGGAGACTTCCAAACCACTATTCATTCTTGCCTTACAGAAATAATTTTGCAGACCTCCCCTTCATAATTTCATGATCATTTCTGTAGTGCGGTGGTTTTACACTGTGCCATTAGACTTGTGAGAAGTCAGGAAGATTTCACATGAAGATATCCAGTCTGATTAATTTATGTAAGTGATCCTTCTAAACAATCTGAGACTCCCTCCTGGGAAATCAGCAAACCATATTTAAGCATTTCACATCATACTTGACCCTCAGCACCAGCACCCAACAGCACAGAGGAGCTCACACCAATCTCTTCACTCTCCACAGAAGCCTTGTCTCAGATAACAAAGCTCTCTTACTATTCAAAACTCTCTGAAACTATTCAAAACAATAATCAGTGGGAATGCTTCAGGGTTCACTGTGTAACTTGCTTTCATGAGCAGCACTTTCAGTGACAAGTGTGTGCCAGTCCAATCCATTCAGTGAAATCCAGGCAGTTCTTCTGTGATTCTGGTTGGCAGTTTGTTATAATAAGAATTAAGTTCAACACTACATGGTTCGGGGGCTGAGACTTAACATGATCCAGCACTGCACAAGGAGGATGCCTTAAACCTCTTGTATCCAGAGCTAGATTCCACAACTGATAGACTTGGGATATCTTGCACTGAGATTATCTCAGGCAATATTTTTCCTGGTCCTGATCTTTTGTGTCGGGGAGCAGCCAGTGCAGGTGTACTGTTGGAGAATGAGGAGCACAGAAAAATTCTAGACTATGATTCATAAAAATGCTGTGCACAATTTGATGCCTGGGTCCTTATCTCTGTTCACAACACCATCTTTAACATGTCATCAGGAAAAAGATTTGACAAAAGCACAGCTTCATTAATTATTTGACTAGAAGGGTGACAAGACAAACCTAAGAGAGGCCCATAAGCCTTTCTCACCCCTTTAATCCTATGCTGTAATTTTTTTAGAAAAACTCAGAAGTTTCCTTTAGTTTAAGCAGCACAGAGTGGGGGGAATCAGTTACTGCCTGATGGGAGACAAACATACCAAGGAAGTAATTTTACTGGTCTCTAATAAATCACTACTGGAAATGGATTAGGAGAACACTGGTGATGTTGGAACATCATTACAGGAAGATAACAAACGCATCACAAGTTTAGATGACCAAAGAATGAGATTTATGAATGGAGTGAACTAAAGAAATGGGGAAAAGACCAGCTCTTCACTACAGAAAAGGTTTTAAGGAAATGCCATATTGATGATTTACTCCTGGATAGCTGCCAAGGCTTGACATACAGAAGTTGTGCCTTCTGAAGTCACATCCTTGATTTTTTTTTTTTGGGGGGGGTTGTTGTTTTTTCTTTTAGTGGTGTCTGGGACAATTCTGTTTACAAGAAAGAAGTATCCTCCTTTCCTACAGAATAAGGAAGAAATATCTAGAGCTAGCAAATGTCTCTGATTTTACAGCCTGCTAAAATCTTATTATGCCACTTCTTTTCAGATAATCTTCTCTGTTTTGAAAAACAGCTCAACCTGTTTCCCACATACAGACAAAATAGCATATTTTGTAAACACACTTCTTATCCAAAGCTTCACAAATTAAAGTGTTGTATTATGGACAATTAACAAATATCCAGTTATGTAGCCTTCAGATATGCACATATTTTAATCACATTACAATTTTGAATTACAATCTTTTGAATCACACATTCAAAAGAAATGAAAGGCTTTATAAAAATCCTCTTGAAAGTGATACACACAGTTAAGATATTTTGATAATGTTATCTCTTGCAGATGGTTAATGCCAACTTCTCCTCTATTTGCACAAACAGGAAGCACCTCCTGATATGTCCTGTTCACCTTTTTTAAACATAACTACTGTGAAAAAAAAATGAAATTGCTTTGCATTTCACCTTTTAAAAGTTACATTTGTAAAATATTCCACTCTGTATAGAAGACTTTACTTGATAAAGACATATTCTCTTACTTTTTTTCATATAAAGCTTCATAACAAAATTTACTGAAAACAAGAATCATTGACTTGCTTTTCTGGCATAAATTTTTCAACAATGTATTGACTCCAAAGTCCACATACTGGTGATCTAAATAAACAAACAAAAAAAAAGCATAGCCTTGGATAACGTGATATCTGATGCCCTAAACATTGCATAAGCAAGAAAAATGGTGAAATTTCCAGTACACTTACTTAAAATCTAGCCTGCCTCTTTTGGTGAGGATAAAACTCTTCTCTTCTGTTTTTTGGTTGTTTGGGGAGACTGAGGATAAAACTCTTCTGTTTTTTGGTTGTTTGGGGAGACTTTTTTTTGGTGTTTTGTTTTCCTCTTACTTTAATAACTTCCCTCTTATAAAAGGGGGTAGAAACGTAACAGTATTAATGTTGTAAGTGTTGGTCTTAACGACAGAAAGAATTTTTCACCAAGTAAAGCACTCCAGCAATTTCTAATCATATTCTAATTTCCTGGAAATTTATCCTACAGATAAGCCTATTCAGCCAAAAGGTTCCATCTCCAGGTCTTAGTTTCTGCATCCTGAACTTTGATGCCTGCATTGTCCCTGAGGAGCTCATATGTCACACAAGTTCAGAAATCCACATGTGCTCTTTTCTGAAGGCTGATCAGCTATTTCCTTTGAAATCTAGAAGGAACACCTAAATTTGCTTTCTGAAGCTGCCTGAGAGACAATGGAAGGGATTTCAGCACTGGCATGACACTGGGAGTATCCAGTGTTTCAACTGCTGAAGGCAAGTCCACCAGCATGAGCATGGAGGCTGTACTTGAGGAAATAAGTGTAGCTCTGTTTGAGACATTTTGCACATAACAGTCTTAATGTTTTCTTTTAATAACAGTTTTAATCCTTACCCCATGGCTCTTTGGATCTGGACTTGTGACACTGAACTGGTACTGAAGCATGATGACTAGATAAATAATTCTTCACTCCCCTCCTATGCAAAAACCCTTTCAAAGAGTAATAAGGAATAAGAAGAGACTGGAACCAAAGTGAGAGATCAGAGTTTTAAAAACTGTTTTGATTTGACAAGCTGAGATAATAAACTCTTGGCACAAAGCAAATTCAAACCTAAATCCTCCAAAATACTACATAAGCACATTCCTAAAAGGCTAGTTTGTAATGACATGGGGAAAAAAAGCAGATCAGCAGCCCATTCTGGGATGTGAAGATTCAAGTTCTGTCTTAGGCTGAAAATAGGATTAGCTTCCATTTATTAACATCTCAAAGTCAATATACAAGTGGTCATATGCAACACTTTGCACCTGTAGCACCTCTTACGGTTATCTGTCCTGATTTCAGTTGGGATAGAGTTCATTTCTTCTCAGTAGCAGGTAGTGCTGTATTTTGGATTCAGTATAATGTTGGTAACACACTGATATTTGGTAGTTTGCTAAGCTGAATTGATCTTAAGTCACAGACTATTTTTTGTGTGTCTCATGCTCTGCCAGTGAGGAGGTACACAAAAAGAGGCTGGAAGGCTACATAGCTGAGACAGGTGAACTGAACTGGACAAAAGGACATTCCACACCATAGAATACCATGCCCAGTATATAAAACTGTGTGAGTTAACCAAAAGGAGGGCTGATCCAGGTTAAGGAATGGGGTCCGGCTTCTGTCAGCCAGTGGTGAGAAATTTATTGTGCATCACATGTTTGTGGGTTTAAAAAAAATTATTACTATTATTATTACTACTACTACTGCTATAATTTACTTTGTTTCAATTATTACACTGCTCTTATCTCAACCTAGTTGTGATGTTCCTCACCACTCCACCAGGGCAGCAGGGGGAGGTGAGGGTTGCTGTGTGGTGCTTAGTTGCTGGCTGGCTTTGAGCCACCACAGCAGCACATTAAGGAACAAGGGGTGGAAGCAGCTCCAACTTGCACATAACCAGTTGTTATGTGCGAGTATCAGAGTTCAAACCAGAAAACCTACACATTAAGGAGGACCATGTACTATCTGAACCACAGGCTTCTTTTTTACCACATACTATGGAAAATGCACTCTAGAAGAAGAAATGGCCCATCAAGACTCTTTAAGTGCAGATTGGAAGGACAGTAAAAGCAGACCTAGAATCCAATAACTGACTGCCTTCAAAACAGATGCCTTATTTGCCCCATGTTCATTAGAAATGAAGGGACAGGTACACCTAATGAACCCCTGCCTTCTGTGAACAGAACTGGATTCAACAACAGTGAATTAAATACTCTGGAAATGTCTGGGGTGATTTGTTACATCATAAGATTTTATAAGAAATTGCCTCTAGTTAAATTGCCAGAGGAAGGGAATATAGACTACTCACATAGGAGAATATTCTATAAAATATTCTATTTCCCAAACAATTTATTTGCTTTGAAATAAACAGTGTTTTGCTTTATAAAGGTGTCCAATTACTGCTTCTCTAGGGAAGATGATTACAAATATTAAACCAAATTCAAAGGCTACAGCTCAAAAGCTGAGTCAAAACAAAAGAGAATTTCTTAATTCCAGTCCAAGAGGAAAAATGATTGTTCAATATATGAGCAGGGTGCTACCAATGAGTAGGAGATGGAGAAACTCAATCTTATGATTGTGACAGCTGGCTGTTAATGAGACTCAGCTTATTCTAGTTGTACTGGTGTCTGCTGACTCTAGTTCTGTCAGCTTGTGGAATTGCCAACTTCCATAAAAAAGACAGAAATCTGAAGTTTCTGTGGCAGTCTGTAGAGGAAATAGTCATGAATTGTTCATTACCTGGGAATTCAACATTTTAAATTTCACACCAAGAAGCCATGAAAGAAGTCATACAGCAAAATAATCCAGAATGTTTAGATAGCAGTGGGTTATCAGTTGCTCAAATGCATTATTTAAATGAAACAATTAAAAACCAGAGTTCAGGCATGCCAATATCGGCAGCATATGCAGTTCTTACATCAAATAAACCCTTGATATAAATCCAAGTTTATTTTCAACACAAAGAAAATAGTTTTAAACAACCAAGGCTTGAAAATTCCAGAAGAGCACAAAAAAGCAAAGGATGAGTTTAAGAAACACAGGTCTGAAGGAAAAGATACTGTTTTCTCTACAAAAATGGAAACTGTCTGTTATTTCAAAATGTGTCCACACGTGTACATTGGCATGCAGAGGAAGGGAAGAATGAGGGAATACTGAGTCTAAATTTAGTCACAGTGATTACTGCTGCAGCATACAAGCTTCATTCATGGGCTGAAATGAATCTGTAAATCACTCACTGGTTAACACAATTCGTTAAAAATATGATGTCAAATCCTGTGCACACATATCCCAGGTGTCTAGGCACAAAAGCTCTTCTATCCTATTGGTACCCTACATATCACCCTACATATTTGGAGTTTACAGAAGTGTTGCTAAAGGTAGTTTCTATTCAAATATGTCACAAAATTCCAAAGAAGCCTTAGTAACACAGATTGATTGGAATAGAAATCCAATTAAAAAACCACACTTGGCTGAAAGTCTCACCCATTTATTCAGGTAAAGCTGTCTGGTAGTTTCCTTCCTGACAATGATACATAAATTTGTGGAACAAAACAGAAAAGCTGCTTCCATCCAAAGTTCTGGCTGTAAGAGCAAGTGGTTTTGTGGACTTGGCAGTGTATAAAGGTTGCAGATGGTCTTCATGGTTCAAAATATCTGTTTGAAGGACTTCTTGTTGGTACTCAAATTTGTGAAATTATTCAAGAAAACGTCATTGAAGTGCCACCTCAGTACCAGTAGGAGAGCAAAAAAATATTCCCAGGTCTAGCTCTTCACTTTGAAAAAGCAGAATTGGACTGTCTAGGAGTATATTCACTCAGGGATTTCTTTTCTACTATCATGAATGAGGATAACTTTCCTGAGGAAGAATTCTTGAGCCAGGGAAACCTCTGCTCCATTAATCTATTTTCTCCATTAATCAAGATCAATAGTTTATTGCTTAGATATAACCAGAAGGTAAATTACCAATCTAGACACACAGTCCTTAGATTACAAAATATGAAACTTGCAAATTGCTAAGGATATGAGGCTCCCCATAATACTAAAGACACTCAGTTTGCCTACCCACAGAACATCTCTCCTGTGTCCCAGGAGAAAGATATCTAATGAATGAACAATTAGAGGATGTCCCTTTGTTATAGAAATCTGGACTTTGCAAGCAGCAGAATCTCATAAGTGATGAAGATGAGATATACTTATGGTATGATGATACCATACATATGGTATGAAATATATATGTGGTATGAATTGTGGGAGATTCAGTGAAAATTAATGGCAGCTGGAAGAGAAGAACAAAAAGACAGGAGGGAAAAGATAACATAAGCTTGAAGTGGCCAACAGGGTAGAAAGAGAGGGAGTGAAATTCAGATTTTCATATATGACTGTAGGCTTATTGCAGTCTGAAGAAATCTGGTGAAGCTCTCCCCTGATCCAAGACACTTAAGATAATCCCAAGAAGAAGGCAGTATGATGTCCTTAACATGCTCAGCAAAAATGCTCTGCAGATACAAGACCCATTATTTCAAGATGAAGGGACTGAGGTTGATACACTGCCCATCCTGAATGGGCACAGCGAAGAGTGCTCCAAGAATTGTATTTAATGCCAACAGATGGTGCTTCCCACCTTTATGCAACCTTCCACCATCTTCCAGATAACAGTCGGTAGTGACATCAGAGCAGCCAATACCACCTAGGCACGGAATCTTCCCTATTTATTCACAATTTGGTTCTCTGCCAGCCTCCCTCCACGATTCTCAGTGGGAAGTGAAAGTCAAGTTGACACCCTGATACCCACACTGGTGCACAGATGCTGCAGTTGCTTCCCTTTTCCCACCACGGTTTTATTTGGGTTACAGAAAGATAAACTTTACAAAAATGCTGAGAAATAGAAGAGATCTAGAAATATAAACATCAGGAAAGGAAGACCAAACTTTTATCAATATTACAGTAGCAAAAGGACAAAATAGCAAATGATTACTGCTGGTCAGACATGACAGGAGAGGACTTCCCCCAAAGTGAAGAAGCATTTTATATAGGAGCAAATACAAAGTATGGGCAACAAGAGAGATGAAGGTGAAGAGGTGACAAAAATGTGGGAGGAAAATGGCAAAGCGGGGAATGAAAATGTGACAGTGATATGAAGAGGAACGGAAGATCAGATAATGAGAAAAAAAGAAAAACAGGACAAACTGTTTAGAAAGTAGGATAGATAAAAGAGTGTGAAAGAAAATAACTACGAAAGCAAAGTTTAAAAAGCAGCAACAAAATGGCAAGCTGCTATATTTAGGGAATAAATACAGCAAACATTTTATTCTACTGCATTTAAAGGTGAATGTAGGTGATGCTAAGTAATTAATTTAGGACAAGATCGCAATTTCTCAGCATATGCAGAGGAGTAAATAAAGAACACAGTAAGATCTAGAAAGTCTTCTAGATGAACACTACCATGGTGTTTAAGGGCTGTATCCACAGCAACTAGAAACCAACACAAAACCAGTCACCATTTAACCACACTCCCTTGAGAAACTACCAACATAACAGTTTCTAGCAACATATTCAGACACCATGCCCACTGAATATTTACGACCTACAGTGAGGTACATCTAATAATGAACTTGCTGGGTTCATTTTCAAATTCTACCACATGCCAAATCAACTCATTGAAGTCAAGGGTATTTGACAACCCAGTACTCACACACAGTTCCATGCTTCGGGTTCCTCCAGACTAGAAGATTTCAGCTAGAAAAAGGGTGGGAAAAGTAAAACTCAAAGAATTGCCAGCAAAGAAATTCTGGGGTGACTGTTCCTTGCTTTTTCTTTTTTGTAGAAAGCATCCAGAGTGAATTCTGCTTTGGATAAAAGGGCTTAGTGAACAGCAAGGAAAAAGAAAAGAATTATTTACATCTCAGTATCATAGAGGTATACTACAAACATCTTTTGAGAAAGGCTTTTCCCTCAATTTCTTCCCTTCCCCCCTTTTAAAATTTGTTTTTTAATTTAATTTTTTTACGTTGGTTTGAATAACCTGTCAAGCTCATGTTCTTCAGAATTTCTTGTGAAGACTCAAAAGAATAAACTTACTACAAAAAGCATCTATTTAAGAGAGGGGTCTCCCTTATGAGAATCTGCCAACAATGCCTATACAATGGAGCTCCATTAGAAGCTCCATTAGAAGCACTCCTTTCATAATGCTACCAACATCCTGGGAAACTGCATTGTCTCATTTCTCAGACAGATGAACTGAAGAGTAATGGAGTGGGAGCAATGAGCAGAGCACCTTCTCAGGGGGTAGCTGAACAAAATTGTTGCACTATGGCATAGAGAAGAAAGTCAAAGTTCACTTCCCTCACCAAGCAAAGCAGAAAGAGTGAGAGAAAATGTTAATTCATCTCACCTATGGCACACTACCTACAGACAGCATATTGGGACTTCAGAAATCCACACAATATTTACCCAGAATATAATTCAAAGCCCAATCTGACGTGTACTTCCCACCTTTTATTATTTTCAATTTTACAAAAAAAACTGTCTAAGAAACCGATCTGCATTCTTTATAGCTTCATTCCCGCAGGTAAAATTATCATCTAAATTCCTTTCATCTGCAGCATGATCTGTTCCACTCCACTGTTACACTTTGCCAAATTTCTAAAGGCAAAAGAATTGCCCAAATACACCAATACAGAAAATGGTGTTCAACTTTTCAAATATTATTTTGAAATTGCAAATATTCTGTTTTTCATTTTTACCACCAAACAGCAACATTTGTGAGTGATGCTTTTTCCAATTTAGCTGATGACCAGTAAATTCTATGAGTGAGTCATTAAAAAACACCAGGTGGGTCAAAAGCTTTCATGACACACCTTTTCTGAAGAGCCTCAATGGAACATTCATACATTGATCCTATGGCCTTCTGATCACGGGTTTCACAGATTAGCACTACTGGTTAAATAAATGCTCTGCTCAAGTTAAAGGCTAAACATGAAGGTAACTTGAAAGTGTTTCAGCAACTTGTAAAGGGAAGCATCTTACTGATGTTCAAACAGTGTTCCTGCATTTTAGTCAAACCCCTCCACCTTTTTAAAGAACTCTATTTGAAGTCAAACATGAAAAGACATTTTTCCACTTTCATTGTTCACAGCCTAGGGAAAGGACAAGATGAGAAGAAAATGTTATCAACAGTTCTTTTATCATTTACCATGCTGAACTTATTTACCACTTTTTGTAATTACAGAGATATTAAAAAGACTGTCCTTCCTAACTGGAAGTGGCTTCATTCTCATGTCTGAAGAAACTGGGCTGCACTCCTCACAGCTGCTTGTAGCACAACTTACAGTTTCAATTCATTTTCTATTACAACAGCAAAATTCAAGAATTTAGTAATTTCCAGTTCAGTTCTTATGTTAAAACTGATTAGCGTTTTAATAGGAATGGAGAAAAATAGATGTTTCTGTTTGAGGAATTATTTCATCATATTGAAATGTTAAGGAAACAAGAAAAACAGAATTATGTTATCAGGGACTGGAAATAAAGATTCATACTCCAGTTGCAGGCCAAAGCTTTATGCCATCATACCTCAAATTCTGGAAATGAATTAAGGGTAACACAGATAAATCTGTTTGCACTACACTACCCCCAACACAAGAAGAACTCATGTATCAGTACAGAGCTGCTGTGTTTCAGGCAAAGAAAACTCAGAGAAGACAGTGAACACATCTAAGACACAGGAACTGAGACACCACCTGCCTTGTTCTGCTGCCCTACAACATCAAGTCAGAATACCTGGATTTGTTGGTTTGTATAAAACAGAGAAAATAATAACACTTTGCTACTCTGTTCAGTAAGGAAATAAACCAAGAGGACTAAACATGGCAAATAGAAAGTCACTTGTGGTTTATCTCTGTAAGTTAGAGAATTTAATTTCTGCCCTTAAGAAACAACATATACACCCACAAACAAAGGAATTTCATAGAAAATTTTCAACCTCTCTGAAAAGGCTGCTAACCAGACAGATACACAGAAGAGTGAGGAGCATTTTGACTTCCTAACTTTACACAATGGCTTTCATTAAAGACCACCAAGAAGCAATCACTTTACCTTTCAGCCTCATTTTTTGTAACAGAATGCCAGGAGTACTGACATCCCCACAAGACTGACATCCTTCTCACATCTTGTGAAGCAGTTTTAACATATAAAGCTATACAAACCACTTAAATGGCTATCAGCAGTACAATAGTGTATGAAAGACTGATGGAGAAAAATTTAAAAACACATTACTTTTAAGAAGCAGGAACAATGCAAGATCTACGAACCAAAAAAAATTTCTTTCTTATATAGTCCTTAAAGAATGTATAGCAATACCTGCTGCTGTCTTTGCCGCCTCATTTGGGCAACCTGAGACATCATGATTTGACGATCCAGTAACTCCATTCTCTGCTGCCTCTGGATGTCAACTGTTGCTCCCATTCCCACTCGAACTTCATTCGTTGGTTCCGCAGACGAGAAGACTGGTTCAAGAGTCCATGAAAATATCTTTGCTACCCATCTGGGTACACAAAGAATTCGATGAACTTTTAAGATACTGCTATTGTAGCAAATCCCAGAAATCTAAAATCAAAACCGAAAATGTTAAAAAAACCCTGAAAACCAAAAAACCTAACTACATCACATTTACGTTGAATTTGGCTGCAGGTAACAGTTGGTCTTTCAGTTTTTAAAGCACTTTTACTGTATTTACTCACAGTTCTCAGTCAAGAATCAGAGAACAAACAGGGGATTTCTTTACTTCCCTACAACTACAAACTGCTTTTTTAAATCTGTGTGGTGCATTGCCTGTGACTCATAAAGCTGAAAGGGGCTTTTTGTTTGTTTTGGAATCTGAACCCAGGCCAAGTGACCTTTTCTAAAACTGGTCAAAATTAAAATAAAATTCTAATTTCTAGTAAAAGAGCTGGTCAGGGTATGCTGCATGCTGACCTGAGAAGATTAAGCCAGCTCTTGAGGATATTGCAGCACTCTACACACCCCTTCAAAAAAACCCCAAACCCCCTTAGGGCTTCTGTCCCTACCACCTGAAACTCTCCTTCTAGTAAAAATAAAAGCAAACCAGTGGAACTGAAGTTAAATCTAAGACTATGCACACACTCATTCCAAAAGAAGCCCACCTGCCTTACAGGAGGGAAAAAAATATTTGAAAACCAATTCATTAAAAACTGTGATACTGAAAAAGTCAGTTTTTGTGAGGCCCTTCTCCTACCCATAAGAAAAAAACACATTCTCTGTGTTCATGCTTGCATTAGGGCTTGATTTACTTTCAGATTCCACAGGAGAAAGAGAAATCATGAGCCCCATAAATGGAATTACAGTCACCACTCCGCCATTATTTTGAATGCCATTGTGAAACCACAGCACTTGAGCCCAAAGCGGTCCCATCTGCATTCTGCTTTATGCCACATTTCAGCATTTGTGACTCTCTATTGTCTGTAATGCCGCAAGAAATATGCTGTCACAGCAGAGTAAAATGAACAGGAAAAGATCTGAACCTCAACAAATCTGTAAACATACCCCAGAAATGAAATTATGCTGAAAGCAATGTAGAAACTCTGCATCTAATGTATTTATTTATTTATTTATTTATTTGGGGCTATTTGTTGTATCTCACTGACATTTGTGTAAATATACTAAATGCATTGCTGATTGTACAAAGGGAGACTGTTCAGGAAAAAAACAACATTCTTTAGGAGGGGGGATATTTTTCAGATTATTAATAAGGTTATTGTTAAATATCCAATGATGTAGTGAGACTTTTAGCAAAAACACATTCTGCTTTTGGAAACAATGATTTTTGTTTTATTCTACTTTCATTTTATGACTCATGATTGGATGTACAGCCCAAGCTGTTGGTTGCTTGACAGCACAAGCACAGGCTGTCATTCTAAGATGAGAGAACACTTTTAAACAACTCTTAACCTCTTCAGTCTTTCAGTCGTGCTATGAGAAAGGAGGTAAATGACATAAAGGCCATAATCACATCAGAGTGAAGGCTGCCTTTAATTAATATTTTCTGCATTCCAAGGAAGGTCCTAACTGGACAGGGCACTGTAACAGAAGCTTTTTCCTGACCTCAGAGAACCTTTCCTGAGCTCTAGTGAAAATGTTCCAGATGACTGTAAACTCATGACTAAAACTGTGCACATCAACTGGAAACTAAGGTATAGCTACAATCACCAAAGAACAAGAGGAAGAAAATTCATATCACTTCTGCAATTCACCTGTTTTTGGTATGTACTGCTTGAGCGGTCTGCCTAGCAAGAAGGTCCCCCAGAAGCAAACCCCTTGATCTTGAAAGAGTTAGGTAGATAGACCCCTCACTCAAGAAAACCTAGACTGCACAGTAACTGAGAAAGCAGTTTTTGGGGAGTGAGAATTACTGAACCAGATTGCAAATATTACATACACATTTAATCTGATGTTTTCTTCAACGCAAAATGCACAAGCAGCACCACAACACACAAATTCTCTCCCTTCCTTTCACCTTGCTAGGTGTAGGTATACGTAGTATCATTAGGCTATGGAACCAGGACCCCTCTTTCATTCCAGGGATTCTGCACACCTGACTGTATAGGTGTTAACTAGGCAGAGAAAGAAGTCCCATGCAAAATACTTTGTCCAACATCACACCAACATTCCTGCACTTCACTTAAATGGCCCTCCTAGATACTGATCTCTGCTCTCTCTTACCACCTTTGAAAAGGTCTAATGTTTTCAAAAATCTTGAACAGCTTCAAAAAGAACAAGTTCACAAGAACAAAACAAAGCAAGTGGTGATAGGAAAATCTATGTCTCCCTGAATATATGACAAATCTTGGCACGTGTCTGAACATACTAACCACAAACAGAAACATTATTTATCAAGTCAAGACAGAAAACAGAGAAATGAGACAACAGCAACCTATCTGCGGTGTCAGTACTTTGGAACTTGTTTGTCTTAGAAAGGAAGGCATACTGCAAGCCCCAGTTAGCAGCTGCATCAGTAAAAGGATTCTTGTATTTTTCTTAGCAGAGATGGCTGGGCATAGAATCATACAGGTTGGAAAAGACCTTTAAGATTATCAAGTCCAATTGTTAACCCAGTACTGCCAAGTCCACCAGGTATTTAAAGTGCCACATCTACATGTCTTTTAAACACCTATAGAAATAGTGACTCAACCTCTTTCTGCCCTGGGCAGCTTGTTCCAGTCCTGGATGAACCTTTTACTGAATAATTTTTCCTAATATTCAATCTAAACCTTTCCTGGCACAACTTAAAGGATATTTCCATTTATCTTACTTGGAAAAAGAGATTGACCCTCACCTCATCACAATCTCCTTTTAGGTAGTTGCAGACAGCAAGTCATTCCAGAGCACTTAACCAGAAGAAAAGTCTTTATAAGGCTAAAAGTTTATGGTCATGCTAAAATGAAGAATAAGAAACTTTAAAATGCTGTGGTCAGTTATTACCAATTTTCAACTATTGAGGACATGATAGCTATTTCTGTATTTCCAATAAACTCAGAATGGAGACATTTGTAGTTAAAAAAGGTCTCGTGATTCAGTCTGGCTCAGTGTCATACTCTCATCTTAATGTCAAGTATTTCCAAAGAACTTCCTCTATAGCTGGTTCATATGCAGAACCTAATAGATATAATTTTAAAAATCATAAGCTTTGACAAAGTATAAAGCACATTTTACACTGTTTTTGTTATTGACATTGAGTGAATGTCTAGTGTTTAAGAACATAAAGCAACACTGTTTATTGAATGAAGATAAAATTACCTCAATTATATTCCAACTTCAACACTGTAACTCAGATTAAAGGGCTACTTCCCCCAAACAGGGGAGCCTCCAGTGTATTTTACCCGCCAAAAGTCACCACAAAAAGACGTTGTGGTTATGTTCACATTGTTAAAATGGAGAATTTGTGGCTAGGAACATAAGGTGCATCTTAATTTCTGTTAGTCACATCATCTTCCACCATATTGTATGTGGCACAGTGCTAAGAAGAGGAAATGGAGGATGCTGGAAATTCTCTGGCACACTGCAGAATAAAAGTGTGCTTAGATATTTTAAATTTCTTAACACCATGGCTTACTATTGGTACTTCACATGAAGTTTCCTAACCTTCTCCTGCCCCCATATAAAGCCTAACTTCTCCTTCCCTCATGTCTTTCCAAAGTTGTACATTTTTAAGAAAAAGGGAAGTAGCTGTATTTTCTCTGTAATTAGAGAAACCAAACATGGAAACTCTCCAGTATTTCACATTGCAAAGACCCATATGCTCCACAGATTGATGGAGTAGTATTTAAAATTTAAATATTTAAATTTACTGTACTTGATTAACACCAAAAACGGAAATCAAACAGAAAAAAAAAAAGCAGACAGACTGGTGTAGAAAATTAGGTTGAAAATTATTTTAACTAACAGAACTTGACATCAAATAATTATTTTGTTCTGAAAAATGTAAATACATTCATCTTATGTACTCAAGACTTGGCTATTTTCAGATACCAACAAATGAAAAGTAAATAGTTTTCTTAAGGTGAAGTGACATTTTTATACCTATTGTATCTGCTTAATCCTTAGTATGTTCTGAATTGCATACATGTAGAATCAAAAAATGGGTTGAAGTTTGTGTCAGGATTCTGTGTTTATCTTCATTAGAGAAAGCATTTATCAAAACAAGAGGAATTGTGTGAAAACCACCCAAGAAACAAAACTACCCAACAAATAAACCCCACTACACATGTATTTTCAACTTTTGTTAAAATTCTAACAGATTATTTTGTTTGGATTTCCTTTTTGGAAATTATTGCAAATAATATAAACAGCGTTTTGCAAGAGTTACCTTGAGGTTAAAATAAAATTATAGTGATACTAAAATATTTATCTTCAATTTTGTTTCCAGTTCATTTGCCTCACAAATTTTCCAGATACCTTGAAACTTTTTTCTTCAGAGTTCATCAGTGCTTCACTGGTCAGATGGAATCACTGTCAGCTAAAGAACATTGTGTATGTGCAAGCATGACTGTACTGCCATTTCAGCACAGTATAGCTATTCTTAACTTTTACTGGTGTCCTAAGCATAGGTTCCCTTGGTCTCTGCCAATGTTCTGTAGGTGATAATTATCACATTATTAACCAAATCTCATTAATTAAAAGATCAGGATTTGATTAATTTAACCCAACATAAATATCTTTAATTTAAAAGCCTACTTAATAAGCTGGTTATTTAAAGTTGGTGTCATAGTCCACAGAGAGAAATGGGCACTCTTAGGATGTAACTCATGCTTTGGCAGATGTCTCCAAAGTACATACACAGCTGAATTACCCTCATGGAGTCCCTCACTGAAAAAGGGTAACGCTGCTGCCAAAAAAACAAATATTGATAGAACAATCTACTTCCTAATGAACCAGTTGGTATAGTTGAGACCATATTTTGGACACAGAAAAACTTCTTCAGATCCAAGAGAGAAATTCAGAAGTGAAATACAAACTGAAAACCAATATCCATTTTTCTACAGATATTAAAGAGAAAGTACCTTATGACACGTTATTACCTTTTCCTGTCCTCTCTCACTACTTTCTCCTTTTTCTAGAGTTGGAAATATCTGCATTTCCCTCCTCCCTAGACAATTACAACCTCACTTCCAAACCAACATCCTCTGTATTCCAGATGAACCAATTCCTTTTTTTCTCAGAGGCATTAACTGATGCAGGAAAAAGTGCTGGTAGCTTAGTCAGTTGTCATGTGTTCACACCTTGATGTGGGCAGGGAGTCACAGATCATGCCACAGGGGACATTAGGTCAATAAAGTCAGTAAAATGTAGTGACACTCAGATCAAGTCACTTACTGTCACTCAGCTGAACACTGACCACTGTCCACACACAAATAATGCACATTAGTTTTGGGCAGGATTCAGCACATGTCTTAATGTAGATGGACTTGCTGGAGCAAGTCCAGTGCAGGGCCACAGAGATGATCAAAGGACTGTGGGAGCATCTTTCACAGGAGGAGAGGCTGAGAGAAGTGGGGCAGTTTGGCCTGGAGAAGAGAAGGCCCAGGGGATTTTATCACAGTAAAGAAATGCTTGAAGGGAAATGAAGAGGACGAAACCAGGCTTTTCTCAGCAACAGGAAAAGGAGAAATGGGCACAAACTGAAACATGGGAGGCTCCCTCTGAGGATCAGGGAACACTTCACTGTGAGGCTGATTGAACAGTAGCATGGATTGCCCAGGGAGGTGGTAGAGACTGAATCCTTGTGGATACTCAAAAGCCATCAGAACATGGTCCTGGGGCAAGCTGTTCTGGGTGGCCCTGCCTGAGCAGGGAGGCTGGACCAGGTATTGCCCTCAGTGCTTCTGTGAACTCAGTATGTGCTCTTTGGCAGGTAGTTCTATCAGGAAAGGGGAATCACATCCACTACACACAAAATATATGGTTTTACTAGGTAAGTACCTCAACATAGCCAGAATTTTTAGTGAGTAGTCTCACTGATATTAACAACACTACTGATATTTATACTGTAATACCAATGTCAAATATTCAGAAATTAACTAGATCTAACATTTAGCTAACAGTTACCTGAATCCACTTACAATCACAGTTACAAAGTGTTCAAAAAGTATCATACATTGACTAAAGTCCTGCACCAGACGAAGTGTGGATGACTGAAGGATATCCAGACTAACTGGAGGATGAGGGAAAAGGCACAGCAGGACATGAATGTGGAGGCAACTGCATGCATTAACAGACTCTGACCAAAGATTGTCTTTGAGAAAGCACATATTTAATATTAATTTTAAGTATGTAGGAGGGATGATATTTTAAATGTGAACACTATACTGTGGGGTAATACAAATGCAAATACAAAATACTTTAAAACATGTTTTAAAACAACAAAGAATTCAGCATGCTTTGTTCAAAATCTCTTAAGAAAGATCTGAAACAGGAAGAAAACAACAAGAAAACCAATGATTCCTAGGTCTGATCAGATATTAGCTACATAATACTATTTTTAAGATAGTAATTAAATCCATTAAAGTCCAGTTTAATTATTTTGCTCCCCCAGCTGAATCACGTTTTATCCTATATATGCCAATTCCAAAGGACATTAATTCATTATACAAAAACACCTCAGCTGATTGAACAACTAACAGAAAGGATGGATAAAGTTCTTAATAAACAGAACACACAATTACAATCCAAGTACGCTTGGGAGCATTTAACAGCATCTGTAGTCTATGTAAAACTAAATTAGTCACTTCAAAATGATGAATAATAACTAATGTACTCAAAAAAAAGAACTGAAATTAAAATCATGCACTCAACACTGTCTGAACTTTCTATCTTAATCTTAAGCCACTAAAGTACAAGCTCCAAATTACAGATTCTCTATATTTCCAATATCTAAATATAAAAAGCACAACACAACTTTTCATACAATCTGTGAAAAGTAAATTCCAGCATAGCACAGTAACAATGCAGAAAACTGTTGCATTCAGCTTAGTGAAATGTTCAGGTGAAGCAGGGTTTTAGAAACTTCTGAATTTCAGTTTCCTATGGTTTGAACTGAACTCTACATAAATGGAAGGCAGCTCACAGGAGACTTGGTGGGTTCCAAATTTTGAACTTCAAGAAGTGCAGGTCATCTTGCAAACAAATAAAAAACTAACACGAGGTAAGAAGAAAGGCTAGAACACTAAAATCACAAAAAGGGCCTGAAAGATACCTTTCCCCATCAAATATAGCCCTAAGCCACTCAGAAAAACCCATGGCATGTGATCAGTCTGATGACATTATCCTAGAAAGTGGAGGGAACTGCATGTCTTCGTGGGACATGTCTTCTGCTGGTCACCAACCTGAGCTTACTTCTTTAAGCAGATGAGCTCTTGACACTTCTCCCAAATTTCAATCCTACCAGAGTATGGCGAGGAAAAATGTTAAGTGAGAATCCAAGATATTTTAAAGGGGTGGGAAAAAAAAAAGGGGGAGAAGATTTCTACATCCAATGAAACATGAATACCACTTCCTAAGGTGTTCTGACTATTTTAAAGAAAAAAACATAGTGAAGAAACTGTTTCAAGCTTTCACTGAACTGAGTGATATGCACTATATGGTAGCACTTCTGTAAACAACTACTGAAAGAATTTTGGGGCATCTCTAGTATGCTTCCTAATTTTATGACACAAACCCCAAAAAACTCCCATCATAAGAAACAAATTTGGTCTGTATGCACCAGGCATCATATATTCCTGGCAAAATAAATCACAAGAAACTAAATTAGTCTTATCAAACATAAGATGAGTATAGATTAGTGATTACAACAGATTTGTGAATTTCTTTACAGTCTACTACATAAATTTTCTCCTTATACATAAGCTTCATGTATTTAAACAGCATGTCTTATACAACATACCAGCAACTGACATACCAAAAGTAAAATGATTCATTGTCCAGTTTCATGTGGACAGTAAAGAGACTGCCTTTAAGACTGTAATCCTGTGCTGGTTTACAATTAGATCTAGCAAGATATACTTTATGACACAGGCAGACATAGCAGACCTTCTGTATTCCAGTAACAAAACGTGAGCTGTAATTTCTGCACGTGAGAAAAACTGACCATCAAAACTACAAACTGTCAAAAATTCCCTATCACCAGGCACATTACATCAATGCCTACCTGCCCACACAGACTCATACACTCGTTTCTGTAATGACGGCATCACTGAAAACCACTGAAAACAAGAACTCAAGGCAGTACAGTTCCCAGTACCTCTATACCCTGACTAGAATTCACAAGAAGGTCTAATGACACTTGCAAGGATGTAACTAGAAAGTCAGATCCCACTTAGTCATTCAAATATAGGCTGTGAGAATTTAAATAAACCTAAACCAGGAACACAGTAAAGACAAGGTGGAAAGTGACAACTCAGAAATTGTGCTGGCACCATCCGTTTTAATATTCCACATAAGCAGAAGTGCAACAAAAGCTAAATTACAGAACAGCATCATAACACACCCAACATGAGTGCCTAAGTGATCTTCAGTGCTTAAAATACAGTGAAGTGGCTACCAGGCAATAAACCAGTGAATAAATATCACACCTGACTTGATGTTTGTGCATTTACCTATCCTTTTTGTACAAATACCTGAAAATTTGAGTCCACAAAAACTAAGGTTGTAAGCTAGAAAAATGTTAAAAGTAGTAAGAATTACAAAACATAGGCTGTCAAAATGACTTAACATTAATTTGACAAACTATTTATTTCTGTAATTGTACATATACGTATGTTATCAACCAACTACACTTGTAGTGATAAAAGGCACCTTTATAGTGTTGCATATCCTTCTTCAGATTATTCAATACATTGTGAAACTTTATTCCTTTACCAAGTTTTCTCAAAAGACACCAAATCATAATTTCTAACAGAGAAAAAAAGAGACTTCTTAATCACAGAAGTGTGGCAGATATGCTATGCGAAAGAAATGGTAACATGAATTTCTTTTCAAATTACTGCACCTATTACAATGTCATGGAGTGCAGCTCTCTGCTTGCTGCAGAAAAAAATTGAGACTGAAAACATGTTGTAATTAATGATGACTTAACTCATTCTGACTGAAGCAATATGAAAACTTGAAATTATTTTTAGCCATCCTGTGACAAAGACGTAACTCAATTTAATCCTATGGATTTACACCTAAGTAAAACATACTGTCAGCTTGAAATTTAAGAAAGGCAAATTTATAAAAAAGATTACTAAGAAAGTTCAGCAAGTTTCATTATATAGAAGAATAAAATTTTATATTAAGAGGGAATTAAAATAGTAACTGCATAATGTATTATGAAAAAAATTGACCTACTCTTTATATGTCTATATAATCAAGTATAGACAGAGCTTCTGTCATCAGGAAAGAGGGAGTTAAAATGCCTTTCCATTTCTTTCCTTTCCTTCCCTCTCTAATGAACACCTGTTCAAAAGGAAGGGCTATTAAAAGAGCCAGCAGTGTAACAGGAAGGGTAGTGTGTTTGGAGGAAGTCACAGATCCTTCAGTGGGCACAGAGGCTTGGGCTGATTTCCAGGGGAGATAGATTCTGATTTGTTGGTTGCACTGCTTTCATTGATATTTATAGCAAGATCAAATCATGAACAGGCATCACTATTTGCTGCTCCATCACTCCTGTTATTACTTATCCTAGAAACTCACAGATTTTGCAACAGTCAATGCAAATGGTAAGAGATCAAACTACTAAGTTATAGCAGCATTTCCCTCTGAGCTCAACCCAAATTCAAATTAGTGGATACAGCAAGGGCAAAATTTAAGTTCTCCACCAACTTAATAATGAGCTCCCTTGGAAGTGGTGGCACTCACGCTGTTGAAAAAGGTTACAATTTCTTGGGCCAAGAAATCAGTCTGAGCTCCTAATTTCTGAGTTTGTAAAATTTAAAAAGAAGCTTACCAGTATATAAAAATCTGAAATATTTAGCACAATCTGTTTCAGCACTAAGTGTCTTAGTACCAACAACAGAGTCAGAAAGGAAAAAGACAGATCTAAGAGAGAAATTCAGAAGTGAATTTTATCTGACTGATGTGATGAATGTGATTTTGTGCCCTTTACTGTCATTGCCATTGTGAGAAACAGCTATACTACAGATCTCCTTGGAGAACAGCAAAGCGTGAAAAACGCTCACAGCAAAGCTATTAAAACCTGAGTTTTGGAATCAAAGCTTGAGGCTTGCTGAAAATTGAAAAAACAAACCTCAACCCGGGGTACACATTTTTACCATTTCCTCAGCAATCTCATTTATAGTTCTGGGTGTATAGCTATATCCATGGCAACAAAATTAATTTGATGCAGCGAACAGTGGCACCCTGAAAATATGAACCACCAATCTTGTTGTCTATCAGTTTATCACCAGCTAGTCAGTGCTTTACATATTTGGAAGTTGAAGAGGAAAACTTTCTACTTGTCAACACAAAATGTTACTTAGCAATTTCTGTTATTTTTGAGTCCAAATAGACTGTGCTGATCCCACATATAACAGAGTGTTTTAAGCAATATATGATTTTTATAACAGTAAGACTTACCAATCCACTTAAGGCTAAAATCCAGATGTAGGAACCAGACGTTAAGAGCTGGAAGACAAGGGTAGGGATTTAAATTTTTGTTTTACGAAATTATTGCTATATGAAGCACTAAGTTGCAATATGATATAGGTTATGCACTCATGATGACAATGGGAGACGTCAGACTGTTACCTCTGTTAAAATTCAGTTTACCATTAAAAAAGAAAAAGTATTCCAGAAGGAGCAAGTGGAAAAAACACAGGGATCCAACAATTGTTCTCCTTCTACAGAACAATACATTTTATTTTCATATAGCTTACTAAGTATAACAGGATGTCGGTTATAGGCTGCACAGAAAACAGGTCTGAAAGACAGACTGAAGCAAAGGAAATGACTCAGCAGCAAGAGGAGAAGAGTTCCAAGCAGGCAGGCACTCCAAGTGAAGCTCTCAGACATGCAGTCACAGACAGACTACGCATCAAAATTAAGGAAATAAAGTTCTTACCCTGTGACATATTTGCTGACATGAAATCACAGAAATAAGCTGGAGCAAATTTTTTTTTAAATCCTGATAAATCAACATGGCAGCCCATTGTTTCTAGCAAAGTATGTGACTAATCACCTGGAGAAGGTTATTACCAAACTGCAAAAATTGACTGAAAATGGTTACTAAAATGTTTCTGCGTGATGCTGACTGAATCGTGAGAACACCTTCCCTCTAGAGTTCTGACTACAGAAAGAATTACTTGAGATAAGGGCAGAGTTTACAAGTGAGGGGAAGGCAGCCCTTAGGCTCTGTATGATGGCAGCAACTGTTCAGGCTCAGCAGGGAGAGATCCCGCAGAGATATGGGGCTCAGTGACAGCACTGATCCACACTGGATCCGTTCTTTGTGTATGAAAGCAAAAGGTAAAAGACATGATGGAAAACAGCCCACACAATATCATGGCTTTCCCAAAGACTGCAATAATAGTGGAATTTAAGGGTTCAGAAGAGAGGAAACAAGATTTCTGAGAGGTCAAGAAAATAAGGTGCTGGAGCAGAAAGTGAAGGAGACCAAAGGCTGAACAGGAAAGAGGATGAATGGAATGTTCACGTGGAGCACAAGCCAATATTCTGAAACTGACTACTTATTCTAAAATACTCCCTACCACATTTGGTAGAGAGTATTATAACTATGGTGTTTTTCCCATTGATCGTGCCAGAGCTGCTTTTGAATCCCTAGAAAATATAGAAGTGAGCCTAATTTCTCAAAAATTTGCAAATCTCGTATTTCACCATTCAAATTGTGACACAAGTGTCCATTCATTTCTAGGCTGCTGGGTTTGGGGGTTTTTAATTGTTTTTTGAATCATTACTAGTTTTCCATACCAAGTAGCTATATTTTTTCAGTCATATTTCACAGAATAATGCATGATGTTGCTGTGCTCTATGTTACATGTGTCACACGGTAATGCATGGCATACAAATTAGATTAATTTATATAAAAGCGAAATTTGGCTAAAACCTTGATTATTTACTAACAGTCTTACCATAAAAAATACTGTATTCTACAGCTTTGTTTGAATTCTAATAGACAAGGGGAAAATATACAAATTCAAGAATATAAGCAAAATAGAAAGGTGAAAGATAAAAATGCTTTAGGATTGGGTTCCATTTTAATCTATTTTGATCTAATTCATTTTACTGATCATAAAAACCAAAACTGTGGAATTGTCTATTATATTTTCCCACATAAGACAAGGTAAGAACAGATCACTTGCTATCCACTTCGGCATACTAGATACACATATTTCTCTCTGTTTTAGTTTAGCTGATGGGATAGTTGCTAGCTAAATGCGTGTTGAATCATGCATGTGGAAGCATCAAAATTCATAGACAAACAGAAATACTAACTACTAACTATATTATTAGTTTAATAAAATATGAACAAGCAAGTACATACCATACCTGTAAACCCAGTATGTAGACCAGAGACTTGTTTGTTATAGAAAAGTGGCCCAATACTTGTGTCACCTGCACTCTTGGAATGGAGGAATAAAATGGAACAAACAGCGCAAACACAGGACCCAAGCTGCAAAAAGAAAGGTACAGATGGTTATAAGAATGATACTAACAACAGTAATGTCAAACAATCAAAAGGAGTTAATTTTAAGTACACAACAATCAAAATGTTACACGATCTTGCAAACAAAGGTCTTCCTTGGGAGCCCACACTAGGTAACTTCTGGCATTCTGGGTAATAGATTCATAAGCAAATAAGAACAAGTGACAAAAAGTATTTTATTTCCCAATCTTTAGGACTGGAGGCAGAAGAGAAGGCAACATATTTCATCTAATAGCAGATTCTTTACATAAAGCAGAGCACACAACAAGAACAGCAGTAATCTCCTACATCAGAACAAACATGATTCGAATGAACAAATGGTAAGGACTTTACCTTTCCCAAAAGGTTAAGGAAGCCACTTCACTTATGAAGCCAAGCTCCTGGTATTTATCCAGACTTAATGTGTTAGAGTATTGCCAAGAGAGTACAGCATCTAAGATGGGAATACTGACAGTTTAATTTCCCTTTGCCAGTGACTTCATTGGCCCTACAAATAAAATTTCCTTTAGGGTCCTCATCTTAATCATAACACAAGATGTTTTTGAAGTTTTTAAACCACCACTGGAAGGAGATTTATAGACTCTAAGACTTGAAGCACTTTTTACAATGACCAGATGCCTAGACTGATCTTGTGAGCACAATTTAGTGCATTTCATTCAGACACTCAATTTTGCATGTAATTCTTTTTACACAAACAAAATACACCTGTATAAACACATGCAACACAGTTTTGAAATAAACTGAAATTATTGAAGTTGTAAGAGACAAAATGCTATAAGAAAGCAACATGCAAAAATTATTCTTCATCTGAAGTTATTTAATTGTAGACAATATTCACTGAATAAATCAGGTTTTATAAGTGAAGATAGAAGAAAAACAAAGAAAAAATATCTTTTCTCTTCTTAGAAAAGTAATTCTGAATTATTTCTTTCTACTCTGACCAAATTGAGAGAATACCACATCTGTGGCATGCTTTTCAGGTTTTATTGATCCTGTGATAAACAGTGACTCAGACACAGAGATTTCACATGCAAGAATGCACTCAATCATAAGATGGGAAAGTACAAAAAGGAATTTCCCAAGACTGCAAGTGTATTTTAAAGAGATTAAAGAATGCTAAAAGGTTCCCTAAATGTTAGTATTCATTTATGTCAACAGAGACCACAGAAAGCACCACCCCAGTCCAGAGTAGCTATCAGCTTAATTCAGAGTCCGGTGTCTGACACTGCTCAGTACCCAAAAACCTAGAGGAGCTGGAGGAAACTTAGTGATGGGCCTTTTCTCCTAAAACAGTAAGTTCATAGGCACTACAGAGGTATGCTCCTAAAGGCATCAGTGTTTGTTTTTTAGACAGAGTTGAAATCTAATATAAATAGGTATTACCCAAATATCCATTCAGATATCTTTTTTTAAATGTCAAAACTGGTGCCCTTCAAAATGCTGTGTGAAACTAATTTGTACAGGCAATTCCACTGTGTGAAAAGTCATTCCAATTAATTTTAAACTTTCAACTTCTTTATATAATTCTATACTTTGAAATCTTCCCTTTATCTTCTGTTGCCTTCAGTATTTTCAATAGTTTACTAATGCTTTTTTTAGAATATCTATATGGGGATGCTGCTTATCTACAACAGGTCTGTCAGACAAGTTATGCACAGAATAATACTAGAATATGGCTGACACAGTAAAGTATAACAAAAGGATGGTCAAGGAAAATCTGCACCTACTGGTGAAAAAAGAGACCCAGTGACAAAGGACAAGAAAAAAGCCAGGGCACTCAATGTCTTTTTTCTGTCAGTTTTCAGTGGTTAGTTTTGCCTTAGGCCTTGCAAGTCCCTGAGCCTCCGGTGGGACTGGAGCAACACCTGCTGTGAAGGAAAACATTTTGGAGGCTCTTGATCCCAAGTGATCACACAGGAGATAAAAGGACCAGATAAGCTGCACGCCGAGGTTCTCAGGGAGGTGGCCAATGCTACCTCAGTGAAACATCACGGTGATTAGGGCAGGTTCCTGACTGGGTAATTGCAAATGTCACACCCATCTTCAAGGAGGGCAAGAAGAGAATCTTGATAGCTACAAAGCTCACCTCAATCCCTGGGAAAGTTACAGAGCAAAGCTCCTAGGTGCCATTGCCAGCTACATGATGGACAAGGCAGCTGCTAATATCCCATATGGATTTACCAAGAGTGACTCTGGTACTGTGGGTAAGGAAGGGGAAGATGGCAAATGTTGTACACTCTGACTTTGACTTGGTTTCTTCTTCAGCCCTTAAAGAAAAACAGGGAAGATATGCACTGCATAAGCAGTGAAGATTTGAGGGAATCTGGCTACATTGCTGGACTCAAAGGGTTCTGATCAGCAGCACCAACTTTAATGGCAAGCACTTACTAGCAGCTTCCCTCATGGATCCCTACTGGGATGAACACTATTTATTGTCTTTATTAAACTACCTGGATGACAGGACAGAGTGCACTCCCAACAAGCTAGTGAGTGAAATCAAAATGAAGGGAGCAGTCAATACTCTGGAGAGCAGGATCACGTTCAGCTATTCCCTGACAGACTTGAGAAATGAGCCAACATTAGGAATGTTAGGGAGTTCAACAGAAGTAACAGTGCACTGAGTCTTCCATCTGGGTTGGAAAACCTTGGGCAGTGGCATAGACTGGCTAGAAAACAGACTTGCAGATAAGAAGCTGGAGAATCCTTTGAGTGTTAGTCAGCTTTTGAGTGCCACTTTATTCTTGCAGGAAAGGTCAATCACATACAGGGCAGCACTATCAATATGTTGTCATAAGGCCAAGAGAAGTAATTGCTCAGCTCTTCTGAGCCTAAATCTAAATAATTGTGTCCACTTTCAGGCTTCATGCTTCAAGAAAGATATTAATATACTAGAGCAACTCCAGACAGGATAATGTATTTTACCAGGCTGCCCAGAGTTACAATCTCCATCTTCAGAGATACAACCTGGACACCCAGGCCAAAATAACCCATTCTCGTTGGACATGTTTTGAACCCAGGATTAACTAGATGACTGCCAGAGATCCTGTCAAACCTAAGATACCTTATTGCTCTGTGAAAAATCAAAGCCTTATTCCCAGAGCTCATGATTGGAATTTCTGTTCCTGTATTTCACTGGGCAGCTACAAACATCCAACCACATACTGCAAATACAAGGACTGGTTCTTAACTCTTCTAGTGATGTTAATTAGGTGTTTGGTATCATATATCAGATTCAACATCTACAAGTGGAAAACATTCTTACTGAAGGACTACTTCAGTGTTTTCTTTTACTTCACTTCTTTCTTATCCTCCTGTATTTGATTTTCCTCTCATCTCTTTGAGTCTCCTTTTCTGTGCTTTCCCTCCTTTTGCAGAGACCTTCAGCCCAGCCCTTTGTTCATGATACTATGAGACTATCAGGAACATCCTTTCATGTGCCATGATTAACTTCTACTAGAAATCTGTGATGTCAGTGTGCAAAGAAGGGCTATAGATGCAAGCATATTCTGACTGAATTTTTGCCTACTTCATATTTAGGAAGTTAATTTTAGTCACATTTTCATAGAAAATGAAATTTTCAAACAACCCAGAAAACTCTAAAACCTGAAAACTGAATTCTAGAGTTTGAAAATTCTACATATCCATCCCAAGGATGTACTGTAGTAGCCATCTCTACAATAATTATATCCTCATTTTGAAGAGCACATTAAATTTCAACATTTGAAGTGAAACAGAAACACAGAGACAAGATAGGAACATTCTACATCATATGAATCTATGAGACTGGTTTTGTACAAAAATAAAAAATACATATACAAACAACATCCTTGAAATAAATAAATCAGAGATGTAAAAATTGTCTGAGAAGAAAAAATCAGGGGCAGGTACATCTTACAAGAGAAATGCACTATTTAAAGTCTAAAAGGGTGACCGTTAAATGCAGATTAAAATAAAACATTAGGACTAGCAAATATATGCACACAACAAGAAAAATGGTTCTAAAATGCATGAACAAAGGGTTAGAAAGCTAAATAAATGTAGCTTCTGCAAAAACGCTGCTGTCAACAGAAGTTCTGTGGGATTAAGTCTGCAGAAACAACCTATTTTATTCAGAATGACTCACTACACTTACTAACTGTGGTGCTGTGTTTTTCTTCATTCAAGTTCTCCAAAAAAACCATTAAACTGACAAATTCACAACCATGTATTTTTTAGGGGACTAAAAATATCATTTATGAAAAACAGCTGCAGATGATACAGGCACGCAAGCAGTGCACTTGGAATTCAAGTTACTAAGTCATTTCAGTGACCTGCGTTCCTACAGTCAGCCCAAACACTGCTATATTACACTTGAGGTTCCAGCCTTTATTCTGAACATGCTAAATATTCAGAATAACATTCATTAAAATTAAGTAACTCTGTGGAATGTGACTACCCTTGATGGTTGTGTTCCTCTATCTGCTGGAGCCTTGGACTCAAAAGACCCTTCTACTGCACCCAATCCTATCACTACACATAAGCAGGACAGCCCATTGCCTGAAGTCTCTCAATAGCAGCAAAGCATTAGGCTTTGCTCACTACCTAACACCAGTATTTCACAGGAAAGCAGCAAGAATGCAGAGAAAAAATTAAAAATGCATCTGGAGGTGAAAAGAAAGGTTCCTCTGGTCCCTGGATATCCCTGCAGAATCTGTGCAACTTGCAGTTCATTAAAATTTGAGACTAACAATCTAACCAACAGTTTACAATTCCCTCATGAAGACAGGAGCCAGACACCTATCCTAAAGTAAGCTTTAGTTTTTAATGCCAAGACTATCCAACAATATATTTTGTAACCTGCGGGGTTCCATGTTCCTCATCCTGCCTGCCAAAATCTGAACAGTGTTTGTACATATATGGTAATCACAAATTTATGTCTGCACATATATGGTAAACACAAACACCTTCTGACACACAGCAATTTTTTAATTTATATGTCCAAATCCTGGAGCAGTCAAACAGATATTGGACCAACAGCAGCAGTATCAGAACAGAAAACAAACAGCTAGAAGGATAAACAGTTAGTGAAAGAATGCAACCTGCACCATTTAGCTCAAGTAATTAGCTTGAGCTAATTTCTCATCATGCTAGGCTGGATTGGTATCTAATATACCCGTGTGACTCAAAGGGTACAATCTAGTACTGTATCTTAATCAAAGGAAGGCAATATTTTATCAGATCAAAGCAGGAAACACATACTGGTGTTGTTTTATAATGATAAAACAATTCTGAAACAAACACTTCCTTTAATAAAAGCTGGGGTACTAATGTCAGCCCTTGAGCAAAGACATATTTGCGTATCTCAAAATTTCCATTTCTACAGCAGACCTTAGGTGCTGGACATGGAACCACACTGTGGTATTACTTTGTGTACATATGAAGCAAGTTCCCTGTGCAATTTCCCTTTAAGCAGTCCTGAATTCTCATTATTTCATTTAAAACAATTTTAGTCTCTGATGAAGCTGAATAATTAAAAAATTATTCAAAAACAAGTAAGGAAAACCAAATTCACAATAATCCAGAATAAAAATAATCCAGAATAAAATTGGTAAATTTCCCCAAAGACTTTCTAAAATGTGATGTTAGAAGATGAATGCTTCATTAAGACTGAGGAGCTGAAAGCCCTGGATAGAGCCCTTCAGCTCTTTGGCATCTAAGGGGAATCAAGTCGTGTACAGTGGGAGTTCAACACAAGAAAAATCAGTGTACAGTGTCAACCAAGTGCTCCAAGTAGGTACAAGAGTAGCTCACAAGGCTCTGTGCTCTGCTATAGCAAAAACATTTCCTATAATACAAAGTAACTTTGCCATTAGACCTGCATTTATTTGAGGCTTTCTGATGAGAGGGATGTGTTAGCAGAGATCCTATCTCTCTACACACCTTCACCACTACAATGTCAGCCAACACCTGTGCTGTGAACACAGCCCTACTAATTCCAAAGAGGCATCCTGCACTCTGCATGGGTTGGACCCCCCAAAAATACCCTTATCATGCCTTGTTGCTTGTTTAAAATCAGGCCACTAAATGAGGTCATGAAACAGTCCTTTGCAGTCATCAATGATCAGTATCAGTTTTTGGGGAAAAGCCTAGGTAGCTCTCAACCACAGCCTCTAACAGCAAACAAAAGGATTTTCCATCTACCTCAAATCTCCAAAACCCTCTTAACAAACACACAATTTGACTTTTACATTAAAAGTTCTTCACCCAGAAACAAGGTTATTTCAGGTACAAATGGGTTAACTCACAATTTAACATCTCATTCCCTTCCTACTCCCTAGCCACTCATTCTTGTCAATATTATTTTAAGGGAATCAAATTTGTGTTTTAGAAGCTTTTGATCTTTCATGTATTTACCTTACGTTTTTCATTATCATTTTTATCACTGTTTAAAATGTAATAAACAACTTACAAAGGCAGACATTTTTACTAATCTCTCAAAGTCAGAGAGTTCTTTAACTCCCTCATTCATTTTTGAAAGGCATTTCTGTAAATCCTTATCATTACGATACTAAAACCATACTGGGAATGTCCACGGGCATTTGAGACATCTGCTTTAACACCACATCTCGGTATGTCTCAGTTTTGAGGTTTCCTCATGCTGCATCAGATCTTGTTGTTAAGAAGAAGTTCTAAGTATGTACTGATTACACAGCTCTTTGCTGTAAATTAAGATATTTTGAAATTCAGATGGCAAATAAACAAAGTTTTTCTCATGAGAGGGATTTTAGCTGGTCAACAATTAGTCAAGTAAACCTCTGGGTGAAGTCCCTTCTGCGAAAGTCAGTAGTGCGTAACTTCAGGGGGGAGGTGGAAGTGTTGTTTCTAATTACTCTCTTTGAGCAGACTAATTGTAAAAGGATCAAAAATAGATGCTTTCACATCCCATAAAACAGTAGGCAGCAAATCAAGACCGGCACACAAACAGGGCTGGAGCTTTTTTAAGCACTTGAAAAAAACCTACCCCTCCCACAAAGGACTCACGTAATCACTCTTGAGAACAATGTGCAAGGATAAACCTTCTCAGTGAAGCCATCCTGTTAATGCCCTTAACTGCTCAGAGGATCCAAGAAGCTACAGAGATGTAAGTACAAAAAAGAACTACTTTTTACTTTTTTTCCTTTGCCACGGAGCAATAGCAAACAATTCCAGAAATATCTCCTTTTTTGAATTATACTGGATATTTTCATGTGGTAGTAAGGATAAATGATCTTGTATGGGAAAGACCCATGGGAGAAATGCTCTGATGTTTTATATTCCCTTATTAATATGCTACTAGTTAGTTTCTACTTAAAGGATCTACAACATCTACTTGTTGAGCTACAACATCAACAAGTTATTCCAACTCCTTTCTCATAATACAGCCTTCTGACAATCACAGGGAAACATTTCATACTGCCTTAACTTAGACAATTTTTTAGCAACTAATTTAAATTATACTAGTGCAGAAGTAACTTCTGTATAAGTAGTAAAGGAAGCACTGAAGCTCTAAAGTCACTGAACTCACAGAATAATAGTAAGAGGGAGCCTTAAAACAAATCCATGCTGTGCTTGTGAATGCATAGCTTACTTTTATCACATGCGTTCCTTGTCTATGAAAACAGCCTTTATTATCAGCTTGAAAACTTCTCACTCTTCTCATGTCTGAACATTGCAACAGAGCATTTTAAGAGTTCAAAGCTTTATGAGCTAATTCCTCTTTTAACTTCTAGTGCACATTTCTTTAAAGGTTTTTAGAAGGCATTCTTCTTCTGAACTGCAATGACCAAACATCACTCTCCTTACTATTGATCTTTAGATATGTTACAAGTGGTTTGATTTTTATACAGCTTCCCAATTTAAAAGGGTACATTTTTCCTATTATACTAGCAAAACAAGACAGTCTGTTCCACAGACAATAATTCAACTATCTTTTATCTAAAAAAATAAGAGAGAGTACTTGCCTTTGAGGAGAAAATACAAGAAATCTGTCTAACATCTTCATAATTGCTCCCGAAGAGACAAGGCAATTGAAAATTTACCTAGCAATTAGTCTTTAAGAGCTCAAATCTCATTTCTTTCTGGTCAAAAGACTCAGGACCATGTATAGAGAATAAAAAACTTAATATAGAAGCTTTAATCTGAAGCTGTAAACCCTAAAATTAAATACTATACCTGTGTGGGTTAAATGTAACTCAGAAAAAAAAACCCCAAACTCAAATAGGTGCATATGTTTTCTAGTACTAAAATACAAATCGTCATTTGACAACTTTTTTCTTCTGCTAGAAAGAATGTCATTTTCAGTGGCTCACACTTTTATTTTGCTTATCTGCTCTAGTTTTAGGCTCTCTCCTTTTTACATTTCGTACACCTAAACAAGTATAAACTGAAGGGAAGTTAATCTTAGCATCAATACAGCTCTTCATGTCAGTATGTGTTTTTGGCAGAGATTATTTATGTTAGATAGGTCTCACACCTTTTATAGAACACATCACCCTTGTAAAGAGATATCCAACAGATAAGACCAGGATGTACCCTTCAAATTACTTCCACTTTTTCTTTAGTTAGTTATGCACTTCAGCTCAACTTCTTTTATTTCCATCTCACTTACTGTAGTTTCTACTATTTTTTAGCACCACATATAACTGTCATACAACAACTGTCATGCAAAATCATAGCAGTAGACAAAAGCAGGACCATAAAGATCCCACAGTTGTGTGCACTTGCATATTCTGTTAAGAAGCTAAAGAATATTCTAATTCCTTATAGCCACTGTTAAAACAATTTAAGGTGCTCTTAAGACAATATTTGTGATTCTCTGATGTGTGCATTATAAATTTGGGTTTACTATGCCAACAAATTTGGATCTATACCAAAGAGGGATAAAAGTACTAGCCTGGAAACTCCTCAAAATTAACTGTGGTTTGTGACCTGAGGACTCAATCCTCAGGTCATTAGGCTGACTCACCAGCCTTTAGAACACAAAATTCAACAGCTTTTGAAAAGAAATTAATAAAAAGCACTAGAAGCATATGAGTGTTAACGTGTTAGAAAGAAAGAGGAAGCTTTAGGACATGCCTGTCTCTTGTCTCAGCTTTTATTAAATTACATGCAGTCCTCAGTTGCCAGTCCACACACCCTATTATGCACCTTAGGTATATGTTCTTTCTATTTTAACAAAGTGTTCTACTATGCAACTTAGCACACACACTTTTTAATACACATAACTTAGTTGAATCAAGCCTTTTTCTCAAACAGAGGAAACACTCTACAATAGAGATCACTGTACGGTAAAATAGAAATACAAACAGGAAATACGTCTGGTCAATAGAAAAAAATTATATTAAGAAAAAAATTAAATCTACAAAAACACAGTATTGTGTATTTCCAATTTTCTAATGTTTTAAAACCATGTAAGACCTACACAGATTATATCTATAGAGGACTGTAGGATCAGTGAATCTTGCACAGAAATCTCTTTCCTGACCATTCCTTTAAAATAATCTATACTCTTTATGCATAGAAAAACAACATTAACCCCCAACATGATTTGTTAAAGAAATATTGTCCATCTCACAGTGATTAAACCATACTATGTGTAGAAAACCAGGAGAGATCTTTCTACTGAACTGCTGTGCCTTTCCAAGAATATAATCAGTACCCTTAAATTAGCAACTAGACCTGGGACAAATGGACCAGGGATTCATCTTCAAAGAATGAAAATTATGAAGAGACACAGACAAATCATATGTTAGATTACAATACAGAGTAAAAGCCTTCTACATATCCCCTCTTCTGTTGAAAAGACAGACAGTGCTCCTCAGCAAAAGCAGGAGATGAGAACAAGAAGAAATTTAATTAGCATTCAGACAGAACTTTGTACCACTGTTTGCACACAATCCCAGCCCATGTAATCTAAAGTGTAATACTGCAACTCTTGGCTCCCATCTTAAGTCTATGCTTCTTAACAATTAAATGTATGTAATATTATGATACTACATATAAAACTTATCACACATGAACATGTCTGTGAAGCGGAGCTTTGGATTACACAGTACATTCAGACTGGGGTCACCATCCTGTTCATCAAACACCTTTTGCTGTGGGGATTAAATACAAAACAAATGTATAAACATAAAACAATTTACTAATGCCATTCAAATGTTTTCACACAACATGAATCTCCTACACAAGCTATTTTTCCTTCTTTGATGAGATTACAATATTGGTTTAGAAAGACACCTGCACAGATTTCAGACATGCTAGATTTTGTAAGCAGCTTGCCATTGTGCTGGGATTTTTTCCCCAGATGGATGCTATTGCTGTGAAACATCAAGATGCACAGAGAATAGATTAGCAGCTGCCCAGCTAACAAGCCTCATAAGGTAATTGACCAAAGAAACTTGCTGGTCAAAAAGCAAATACTACCAAAACTAGAAAATGGCAAGGGAAAGAACAGTACAGAACAACCTGCACTGGTTGCAAGCCTGGGCATAGTATTTAACAGTAAAATTAATTTCAAACTCTCCCAGGCATAAGGTCCTCCCAGGTCAAAGCAGAGAGCAATGGCCACGCCCTTACAATGGAGATATCCTATGACAGAGTGAATCAGAGAAATACTCCTGGATCACAGTGAACTAACTTCACAAACTCCCACTGCAATACTACACATCTCTATCTTGCATACATAATCCCCTGAGCAGAAAAAGCAGGGATGTAGTTGTGAGTTTGCCTCCAGGCACAGTAATACCAAGAGGCATCTGGAACCCCAAGCCCTGTGTGGGACACAGCTGGGGTTAGAACAGACATCACAGGATCATTTTACCTTGTAGTGAAGTATTTTAGAAGCTTACCTCGAATTGCCCAAACCATGAGATTCTGTAAAGGTAGAGACTCAATGAAAATACCAATTGCAAATTAATTTTTGAGACATTTAAGAGAGAGACCCACATTTTTTAACAGGGAGGTTGACTGACCAAAGACTAGAGTACAAATAGGCAATTTGCTTTCTCTTCAGTTCTCCAAGACAAACAGCATTTTAGAAAGTACCCTTGTATGCTTTAAATGGAAAGTTAGCGGAATCCATACACAATAACTAAAAAAATATAATCTGAACTATGCGGAAGATTACATTAAGTGAGCAAGTGGTCTGTGTCACTGAGTGTTTATAGACTCAGAAAATATGAAAACTTTAACAACATTCTTTACAATACACATATACAGATAGAAATTTTCAATACTTTATACCTTAACATTTTGGCATGTAACTCTAAGCCAAAACCCTCAAGTACTGTTTTCTTAAATTATTTAACTGGTAAGGGAAATTAATGTTATCTTTCTTCCAAGTATATGCTTCAAAGTAATATCATTAATAAACCTGGAAAGCCACTGGAAGGGTCTTTAATCCAACAATCTAGGAGAGCAAAAGTTTAAGTAGTGATTCTAGGGGGTAAATTCATTGGTGCATCTGGATTTGGGACAGTAAATGGCCATGATCACATGAGTTATTCAGGCATATAGCTCATTAAAACAGAGTAATGTCCAGCTAGTCTGAGGTTTGCAGCAGTAAGGCTGTAACATTCTCCATTTATTCTCCAATAATGCAAAACTCACAAAAAGTATTCAAAATGTTCTTTTTTCAGATACATTCTGTAGAGGATGTCATATGATGTATGTATTAAGTGGATCACTCAGGACTGCTGCCAAGAAATAAACAGCAACCTGACACAAGGAATTGGGTTTTTTAAAATATATCTTATCTTACTTAATAGTCCAGACACTTTTCAGGAAGAAAATGTTATTTTTAATGAAGCCCTCTCCATGATTGCCAAGAAAATGTGAAATACTTGCTGAGGTGAATGGAGTTCATCCAACAACAATTAGAGTTCAGAAATACAAAGAAATTATCACAGCTTGAATAATGCACATTATGGTGGATCATATCAACTTTATCATCTGTTTGGGCCACAAAACAGATAAAATCTCTCCCTCTTTTTTTTTTTTTTTAATGAATATATTCAGGTACTGTAGCACCTAAACACCTTGGTGACTCTCAAAATGTCCATACATACCCACAGGTAGAAAAACACAAATACTCATCTACAGCATTGTAAAATGTGTTCCCTACATTAACAGTCAACATATTTTGGGGATAACAGAGTATCAAAAAGAATACTTTTTTCCCCTCGGGCTGACTCCCACAGCAGGCAGAAGAGCCTGCCAAGGAGCACAGCTTGGCTGACTGCACACTGCCCTAGAAGAGGCATGAGCTGTGCTCCTCCAGCTTTGTCCTCATCCATTTGTGGCCAGTTTCTCCTGCCAGGGAACTGCTCCCAGTATATATCCATGCTAGCACCTTGGATAGACACAAACACTATCTCTCAGCTAGGACACCTTCTCAATATAGCCACAGTTATATATAAGGATGAACATCCTATTTTGAACAAGTTCTAGATTAATTTATTACATTAAAGATCCAACTTCATAGCACAAAATTAGGTAACATACAATTTATTAAATTCTACTATTGATGTAGAAAACTATATATTTTAATGAATATACATGTTTTTTCCTAAACTACAGTTCAATGTGTTTGTATAATAGATATTCTACATTTCACTAATGTTTATACAAAGACATAAGAATGGACGTGACAATTATGTGCCCTATTTTTGAACCAAAACTATTAAAATTTTAAACCAAAAAAAAGCACTTAATATGCTGTATCTAGTTACTGCAATTGAACTGTTTATCACAAATCTTAGATTTTCCTTTCCTAAATATGTTGACAAAATTATTTTACCTGCATTGCAAGAAAGAGACTAACAGAAGATAGACATGATGCTGGGAATGTGAACAAGAATTAGAAGCATTTAAATATGAGAAACAAAACAAAGTACCTCACTGACTCATATACAGGTACCTGCACAAACCCATACCATTTTATGCAAAGCCTGTTACACTTAGGTAAAACAAAATCCATCCTACACACTTCTACAAGGGAAAAGATGGGAGGAAATAATACTGTAACTATCCTCAGGGTAATAACTACTGCATTAATCAATCACCAAACACACTAAGACAGCGTGAACAATGCAGAATTAACTAATATAACATTACTGACATTCTTAAATCTGCACTACAGCTGGAGTTGTTATTTACTAGATTAGTTCCTTTATTCAAGGCACAGAACTCCCACTTCAGATTTGACACACAACCCTGAATGCCGTATTCCCATGTCTTGAAAGACAGCACTTACTTCACAAATATCTAAGAATCAGAACATTGTACATCTATCAGTCAAAAATTACTGACCTGTCTTCTCTCCAATCTACAGAATGCAGCAAACATTTAATGTACTACCTGGAAGTCAAATTTCCTCCTTAAGCATGTAATGTAACTAATTTACACATATTAATATACATCATCCACATCCATTACTGTTTACAGAGAACTATTAATTGGGAGCACCCTGAAATAAGCAGAACAATCTCCTCAAATCATGAAAAAAAATACTAATCTTTAAATGCTTTCACAAGGTAATAAAATGAATGCTTTCTAAAATGTGTGGTTTAAATCTCTTAAAACTGAGAGGTATTTCCCAGAAAGACTTTTTGGAAGTACAACAGACTACAGTTGCTTGTAAATATTGTCTGTTGAATGACAAATCTTCAGAAATAACAAAGAAATGTTTATTACAGGTACAAGACAGACCTAAAATTCCAAATGCAACAGCTTTTATCTTCAGGTAGTATTCTTGGTTAAAGCAGAAGCAATCTTGTTTTGATTGCTGTTTAAATTCATAAATGGTGCCCCTAAGAGGCACCCTTTTTTAGAACAGCTGCATGAGGAGTAACATGAGATGCCCCATCCTTTCTGAGCTTCATGCTTACATTACACAATTGTCAGGGAACAGCATACATAGGAAATGTTTGCACTGTGAGCAGTATCAACAGAACGGGGTTCTTCCCATTTCTGAAATTCTGCTGGATCATTTTAAAATATTTTTAAGCCCCCCCCCCAAATCACTACCACTTTGCAACTCTTCTATGCTACTTATGACTCTGCAGATGAAACAATTTCTAAAATCTACTAAATTAACAAAGTCTAAAATAGTTCACCTGAACTACCTCCCTTTAGCAGGGTAACTAAAGAATGTTTAAAGTAGTAGTCTTAAGAATTTATGTATGTAAAAATATTTGAATTAGATTACAAAAGACAATTCTTAAAACTAGAATTAAACAAGTTATTATTGGAATCTATGACCTTAAAGGTCTTTTCCAACCTAAACAATCTATGATTTTATTATTTTGTCAATATGATAATAATGCTGAGAAAAAAAAAGGTTTCTCTAAACAAGTTAAAGCATCACAGTGTGAATTGTTAGGAACAAAAATTCCCTTAAAATTAACTAAAGCACATTTAAAAGATTTTGTCTGCTTGTCTGATCCTTGGAGACTTCATTCTATGCTTTATCATGTGGTTTCTTCAGCCTCTTTTTTGCCCTCAGGTTGCTTTAAACAGTCTCCCACCTCCTGAGCATCTATAGACTTCACTTTACAAATATATTACATCTCTGGTTTATTACACTGCCCATTGTCTGATTTTCTTTATTAGAGAAGCAATTGGGATCAAAGCAGAAAAGCCAGAAGGAGGCATCTGTTTGTTTTCAGATAGAGTCTTGAAAAGTATTTTACAGCAATAAAGTTTCATTTCTTTTTTTTTAGTCTTATTTTGCAACAGAGGCTGTCCATTGTTACATAGAAGTAATTTATCTACATTTCTAACAAAATGTTCCTTTTTGTCGTTTTTTTTTTTTCCTCATGTTAGGTCTACTGAGTTTCCTGTAACAACAGTCGTTGCAGAAATGGACCTTTTCACAGCCTCTGAGACCAACATTTCCACCTGTGACTTATACGAGCACAAAGACACAGCACGGATATTACTGTCTGTCTTCTACGGCTCCATCTTGATTCTTGGGGTGCTTGGAAACACCATTGCCCTCACCGTCATTTTTAAAAACAGAAAGAAGATCAACTCCACTACCCTCTATTCAACAAATCTCGTCTTCTCTGACCTGCTGTTCTGCATTGCCTTGCCAACCAGGATCGCCTACTACGCCCTGGGATTCCACTGGCCGTTCGGAGAAGCGCTGTGTCGAATCACCGCGCTCTTGTTCTACATCAACACCTACGCAGGTGTCAACTTCATGACGTGCCTCAGCATTGACAGGTTCTTCGCTGTCGTCCACCCCTTCCGATACAAGATCAGAAGGATTAAATATGCCAAGGGCATTTGTGTCTTTGTCTGGTTTCTTGTATTCAGTCAAACGTTCCCATTACTTATACAATCCATGTCGCAGGAAGAAAATGAAAGGACTACATGTATGGAATATCCGAACTTTGAGAAAATAGAACATCTGCCATTTATACTTCTTGCTGCCTGTTTAATAGGGTACCTTATTCCCCTGGGGATTATTCTATTTTGCTACTCTCAAATCAGCTGCAAACTTTTTCAAACAGCCAAGGAAAATCCACTGACTGAAAAATCAGGGATAAACAAAAAAGCCATCAATACAATCATATTTGTAATTATAGTGTTCATCATCTGCTTTACTCCTTATCATGTTGCAATCATACAACACATGATTAAGAAACTTCAGCAAGAACCCTTGTGCACTGAAAAGAAAATTTTCCAGAAGTCACTCCACTATACTGTATTTCTGATGAATTTTAACTGCTGCCTAGATCCTTTCATCTATTTCTTTGCATGCAAAGGATACAAGAGAACTGTACTGAAAATACTGAGACGACAAGTGAGTGTATCAATTTCAAGTGCTGCCAGGTCACATCATGAAGAAAGCTCACGTGATGCAGGAGAAACACAAATGACGGTACTTGCTAAATCTTCCAATGGAAAGCTACCTGAAAAATAAAGTCTGTAGTACACCACAATGAACCAAGACTAAAAATCCACAGTCCACAGCAAAAACTCTTAGTGCTCCCCTACAGCAGCTTAAGTAAAAATCTGTTTCTCAGGATGTCAGGGAATCAAGGAGTGAAGGACTGAAAAAGATTTGTCACAGAACAGCAGGAAAACTCAGCATTATAGTCTTATTGCTGTATCCTTTTGACTGATCACTTATTTTTTCCAGGAAATATGCATCATTGCGGATGTTCAAATTCCATGCTGCACATACATATGCCTGGATGTTACTAACTCAAGCAGAGCCAAATCACAGTTAGGACTGAGCACAAATATAGCTTACAATTCAGACCAACTACAACCAGAACATCTGAAAATTTCAAGATCTCTAGCTGAGTTACAATTACAGCAATGGTTTTGTTGGTCCAGTCACACAGAGGAAATAAAATTTTGATACACAATGGACAACTTCTTTGCTCATTTGACTATGACAAGTACTTAGTTTATAGCTCTTTGGAGCTGAAACTACATTTTACAATATTTGGAGCATACATGCCTTGTTGGACAATTCACACAGAAAACATTGTCAAATATAACACATTAAAAAAAGCTATTGAACTGTTTGGTTCTCCCCAACACTGAACGTCTCCTGCATGTAAAATCACTCATCTTCACAAGGTGTATTATCACTTCTTTTCCTAAAGGAAAACTTTCCTTTTTAGTGTTTATTGTAAAAAGTCTCTCTCTACTCCTGTTGTATATAGATTATTTATAAACATGAATTGAAGCAAGAGACTGTAATATAAAAACTGCACCATTTCAGTTAAAAAACAGTGAGACAGTGTTCTTCAGAACTTCTGCTGAAGTCAGACATGGACATAAGACAAACACTTTAGAAACCTGAATAAATGTTCATAGTTGAGACCATTCAAAAAGTAAATTAATGGATTAATTCTGATGGTGTCAGATGGCTACCTCTCTTTAAGCACTGTTTACCTGAGAGATCAATAAATGAGAACAGCAGAATTGGTTGGGAAAGAACAAGTTTCCCATCATGCCTTCATACAGCATATCTGGGATCTCTTTAGGCATGCTGAAATTGGCTCAGGAAATAGACCAAATGACTTAAACACATCCTGCTGGAATCAGCTCAATACCAGCTGAGAATCCAGGATGTAAGCCCTGGGTTCCTGCTGATGTGCCCTTCTGTCACATTTCAGTTTCCTTCCCTACTTTATTCCTGGCCCCTCTATCTTTTCTTTACCGTTCTATCTTATTAATATGCCTTCTCTGGCCAACACAACTTGGTAACTCAACCAGAAGGTTGTGATAGAAAATCAAAGGGTGCCTGATAATCATCAGTAAAAGCCAGATGTGAGAACAAATGTTATTTATTTTAGCTGTATCTCTCTGACATTGAGAGTGTACTGGAAGTCAAACAAACACATTACATTTGTCATCTTTGCAATTCCTTCCTTCCTCACATGCTGATCTCTACCTACCTGCAAACACAGAAGGGTCGTACCTGATGAGCAGTACAGAAACATTAAATTAACAATTAATTTTTTATGGCAAAGAAATGACAAAGCCTCCTATATTTCATACCACTTAGACTGCCACAATTGAGTTTCTAATTCTAAAATACTAATTCTCTCTTTTCTAATTCTAAAAGACACTATGCAGCTTCAGAAAAGCAGTGTAAGAAGAATAACTTTTATCAGAACAAGTTCTACTTAATTCTGTATGTTCTAGCAGTTCTGTTCTTGTCAGCTTTTTTAATAAACTATTTTAAAACATTATTTAAGAATGTATTCCTATTGAATTAAGCAAATGGTAACCAGATAAAATCATAGACAGACCACTCATGAATACCTAGAAGTGGTAGAAATAAAATATATGTATTGTTAACATCTCACTAGTACAAGCTTATTTTATTCTACTAATGTCTAGGCTTTTTTGAGTTTTTAGTATGCATTTCACCTGTGGTTATAGAGACAAGAAGCCTTTTTTATATTTGTCTGTAAAATATAACTCAAATATGTATTAAAACACCACATATTGCAGGTAACTACACTCTTCTCGGGGGAAGCAAAGTGAAGATTTCTACTGAACATCCTTCTCTATCCCCATTTTCTCACACTAGCAATTCTGTTATTTTCAATATTGGATTTTGTTTCTAAATCACATCAGCATTCCCAAACAGCTAACTTTACATCAAAATACTGCTCTAGCGTAAGTTCAGTTAAATATATGTTTGAGAAAAGCTACTTTTTTCTCATTATTTAAATACTTCTCAAATGCAGAAGAAATCAGTAAAATTAAAAACTTCTAAAAGTTAAGATAAGCTCAGTTTCCTGACAAAAGTCCTGCAAGCACTGACACACAGATGGACAATGACAATTCATATCTGTGGCAGCTGATGCCACTGCTCCTCCTCACTCCTTATCAGGATGCACTTGCAGCTCAAGCACACTTGTGTCAATGAGGAGACTTTTCTGTCATCTGCTAAAAGCAGCAGTGAGGGATCCACTTGGTTTGGGACACTGCACTGAAGCAAAACACTTAGAGAGCATCTGTCCTATTCCTTGTACCAGCTGTGGCATGGGGCTGGCAGCCATCACCAGAGATTCATGGGATCAAAGGAGAACAGTGAGAATAAAAAGTTACAGCTTGTCTCAAATAACTGGTTTCCTCCACGATGCCCTTTTGTGGCTTGAAGTAGTGTGAGCTTTGCAAGAAAAAATAAGCTTTTTCTTTGGGGGAAGCTTTTTATACATTCTAAGCAATGTTTTTTTCTGTGTGAAAGGCTGGTAAATGATCACATAGACCTGGGACTCCTTCATACTTTTCACATAAAAATTAAGCAACAGCCAAGTAGCAGTAGGTTCAAATGGCTTGCTCATTGTGGGGATCTGACTGGAACATTTCAGAAAAACTGGATCTGTATTTGGAAGGTGAAGTAAAGTCAGGATCTTGAAACACATCTTGAAAAAAAACAACAGAATCTCTTTTATCTCTAGACTTTGGAGTGCCAGGCCAGGCAGTTGCTAAGAGGACTCCAACTGTGTGGAGTCCCAGTTCTAGTACTAACACCACATGTCCACTGCTGACATCTCTCTCAAATCCTACCTGGTAGGGAATGTGACAGAGCATATAGGAAGCAAAAATTATGATGGTGGCCAATTGGAACATTTTGGCTGTCTCTGTCCAAGTCCAGAAAAGAAAGCTGGATAGACATCTACTGTCAAACACATGATCAAGTAAAGGTGCACTATGTGAAAAATCCCAAAACACACTTCCAGCAGAAAAGAATCTAGTACCTTCTTTTCTTTTACTGAGATCACAAAACTAAACAATAATAGTGCCAGTACCCTCAGCTGCCTCAGACTCTAAGGTATTGAAGACTAACAAACCATGGAGATAAAGAAGGTAGTCTTCTGTGGCTTACAGTCCCAGCAGAAGAGGACAGGTATTTCCCAGGGGATTGCTGTCTGTCTGTGTGGTCTGTGGCTCTGAAAGCTATATAGATGGGGAATCTGTAAGCAGCATGGTCAACTAGCAAAAGATAGTGACAGCAACTGTCTGAAGTTGTAAACCTGATACCACAAATAACACAGTTCTTGAAAGTGGTTAGTGACTCCTCTTAAATCAGCAAACTCATTAGTGTAAAAAAAAAAAAAAAGGAAGGCTTTGAGCTTTTTAAAATAGATATTCCACTTAAGACTAACATTGTTCTGAAATTTAAAAGCTTTTATATAAGCAAGGAAAGAAGAGACTCCAATAAAACAATAAGACAGCCTGCAATGTAGGAAAAATAAATAGCATGCAGCTGAAGAGAAAGAGAAGAAAAGCTTTGCCTTATATGACCACTTCTGGAGGAACTGAAAAGCAGTGACATACTCTGTTCTCCTCTATCGCCATATCTGTGGTACAGAGCAGGGGAACAACTGAAGATAAACGAAGGTTTGTATTCAGCAGTATCCCACTGTACTGGCTCAATACAGAACCAGTGTGTCAACAGACACACAAATTACTTGAAAAACAACAAATTCATCTGAGTGCAATATTTCCTAATACAGTCTTGGCTAATCTGCAGCCTGCAGACTAAGACTGTGGTACAAAAGAAATACAAAAACTCTGCCAAGCTGTAACACTTCTCTGAAAAATGGGAATTACTGTTTGTGTAGTAAATGCTAAGATATATTTCCTCAATTTTTTCCCCTCAGAATACTCCCTTGGCTTCCTGCAATGTCTAACTTTGGACTTCCTGAGACAGATGTCTCATCTTTGCACATGACAGCCCTCAATCAATGTTTTCTTCCATCAGTCTGTCTGGTCCCTTTTTGAACTCAAATAAAATGTTTGTGACTACAGCGTTTTGCAGCAAGAAGTTGCATAGAATAACTACCCATGGTGTCTGGAGCATTTTTGTTCACTTGTGACACCTGTTAGTTTCATCTGAAGTCTCTTGCTTCTTATACCAGGAAGGAGTGAACACAGTGACTCCCTATCTACCCTGCCCACAGTACTTGTGATTTACAGACCTGCATCAAATCCCCTTCCTTCAAGTTATCTTGTCTCTTCTCCTGTGAACAGTCAGATAAAAGCTGTTCACCACTTCTTTCAAACTCTAAAAGAAGGAAAGAAGGCAAGTATAAAAAAGAATGGGAATCCAGCTGTGTTTGTGCTGTGGAGCAGAAGATAACAGGGTATCTCTATACACACGAGATCAACAGCATACTGATCTACTTTTCCTACCATATTAGCATAAAGATTCTCTAAACTAACTGACAAATTTGGAAAACCTTGCTCCAAGGCACGAAATAGGGAAGAACTAGGCCTCAATGGGTTGGAAAAATGGACTCACATGAACCTCATGAAGTTCAGCCAGCCAAATGCAGAACTGAGCTAGAATAACCCCACACAATAGTGGAGGCTGGGCATGACCTGGTTAGAAAGCAGATTGGCCAAAAATTCTGAGCTCTGGTAGACAGGTTAAAGATGAGCTAATAGTGTTACTTCATAGCCAAACATGTATGGGACTCTGTTTTAAGATAATTCTTTCCCCTCCATTCGGTACTGAGATCATGCCTGGAATTCAGTACCAAGTTTTGGGTCTCCCAGTAGAAGAAAGATACTTGGCACATTGGAACAAGCCCAGCAGACTGCCACCAAGAATGTGGAAGGAGCTTGCAGCACATGTTACCAGAGGAAAGGCAGAGGGAACTCAGATGGTTCAGACTGAGAAATGTTACTGCTATCTGCAACTGCCTAATGGGGAGGGATGCAGAAAAGATGGGAACACCCAGTAACAGGCAAAAGTTGCATCAAGGACCATTTACACATTAAGAAGCATTTTTTCATCATGAGGTTAGTCAAACATTAGGAAAGGTTCCAGGAAAGTTTTTGATATATTGGTCCTTAGAGATATTCCAAACTTGATTTGACACAGCCACACTGAAATTGGTACTTCCAGGGCGGGACAACAGAATCCTCAGTGGCTCCTTTCAACCTGCATTCTTTTATGACTAGCAAATTGGTCCAAGTTATACAGGAAAGCAACATGAAACTCAATGGCCTTGCAGTAAAACTAGCAAATTACTTAACTTTAAAATCTTCTGGTCTTGTCCTCTACTTATGCCCTTAGCAAAATGCTGTCATTAGCATCCTCCTAAAATAAAAGAAAGGTCAAGGCATGGCATAGATTTCTTTTCACAAAACTGCATTTATTTTTCCTCACTGCAAAAGTATGAATTTCTCCTCTTCCTCTTTTGTATTCCTCAGTTGTGACAGATGTTGTGCAAAGAGCTAAACTAAAAAAAGAAAGTTTTGCACCTGTTGGAAGGCAGCAACATTGTGGTTATCCTATCCCCTCCAGAAAAGTATGCATTGTCTTATACCATGCAAAAGGAGAGCTGTGTTCCTCCCTCTAATCAGCAAAGCTTAGCAATTTCATCCTTCCTGTGGCACATAACTTTCAAGGGAAGTTGTGGTTAGTTTAACTCCAAGGCAGCCTACTTTAAATATAGAGATGCTGATTATTCTCAACTCACCAGCCTCAAGAGCAGCCAGCCAGTATTTCATTGGCAGCTACTAAGTACTAGATATCTCAGTATCAGAGCTCTGAAGTTGGACGATTACAGCAACTCTGTCTAGAAGTAACAATGACAGATCATTGTCCCCAGTGGGATGGGGAGAGATGAAGCTCCCCAGCTAGCTGCATGTGTGAGGCATTTTTGACAAAAAGGGACAACAGAAGATTCCTCGCAAATTATCACACTATAAAGACAACTCTGGGTCAATTCTTTATTTTTGTCTTTCAAAAAAATCAATACATTGTATTCTCAATGCCAGCTATTTGAAACAGCCTGAACACCCACCAGAACCTTATTTCATTCACTCAGATGGGGGCAAACCAACTATTTTAAATTTGCAAGGACTAGCTATCAGGATAATCAAGTAATCTGAAATTCCTGACATAATAGATTACATTGTATTAATGTAATTAAGCAAAGGTGTTTCACACTTTAACTCCTTTAAAGCCAAAAACTATAACAGAAGCTTTAAAACTAACATACTCGGATACAAACACCAGAACTAACGACCACAAACACCAGGAGTGACTGCAAGAGGAGCAGTTCACAACTCCAGGTACAGGCAGGGCACCTCGGCCCCTCCTTACCGTTCTCCGGCACCATTTCAGCTGTTCAGCCAGCACCCAAATCCCAGACCCTTGGCTATACCCAAGAGCACAGGGAGAGCTGCCCACAGCTGGCAAACCTAGAGGCCAAGCTCATGGCTGAGAGCAAACAGCTGAGGACCACTGCAGATGGAGAGCCCAGGGTCAGGGAAGTGCCTCCTCGTGTCTGACCTGGTTTTACTGCCTCCACAAAATGTCTCTCTACATTTCCTCCAGTGCATGAGGAAGCTGAACTTGGAAAAATTAATTCCTCTGGCTACAGCCCTGCCTTCCTAATAGTGTGGCTGCTGGTGGTGTGGAGGCACTTAACTGTGCAGCTCAGCATCTCTATTCAAGCAGTGAAGCACAACTGCCATCACAATCCCCTTGCAGCACTTCTTGTGCTGCAGCTTGCACATTCCTGCTGAAATTCTGTGATTAATGATCCGATTTGTAATTTTAAAATGCCCACAAAAATTTTTTTGGAACAGACATCAATAAAGAGTTAGTACCATAAGTGCTATTTTATTATAGTATTTTAACTACAGATGAAGTCTCATTTTTATGTGGCCCAGACAAGGTCTTCATAACACAAAAAAAAAAAAAAAAAAGGAAAAAAATTCTCAGAAATCTGATTCTAATGCTCTTTCAAGAAGTACCACTTTCTAGACCCAAACAAAAACAGGAAACAAGTGTGCCTCACTGGCCACATTCACAGAAGTAGAAAGAGGTTTTGCTACTCTCTTTCACAATGTTACTCAGCTTTGTGAACATGTCAAAAAAAGGTCTAAACGACTAAGAACCATAACTTATACTCCATTTCATCTGACGACACAACACAACTGCTCACAGCAGGATTCCTCCATACACAGGATGCTGACAGCACTGGTCTGGGAAGAATGTCAAGTTGTACCAGCAAGACACACCAAGAATTGCAGGACACCTCAGGACTATAAAGAAAATTGTATTTTAGTTAAGCGACCTTTGCTTAGAACAGCAATACTTCTTCAATGGATAAGAAAACATAAAATCAGCTGTATTTTGAACCAAAATGTTGGCAATTGCAGAAATAACCTTATAAATAATGATTTACCTACTGTACCAGACAGCAGTGGATGACTATTTTGTGAAAAGGCAGTGACCCACCAGGCCTCTGTATCATGCATGCTACATGGTCACTACTTAATCAAGACACACCTAATCAATAGTATAATTAATCACTATATACTAAGTCAATACATAATTACCCAATGTGCAGTCAATGCACACTCAAGTATATGTTTATAATGTAATGTCTCATTCATATGAATTATTATCTGCAACTGTTTTGTGACTGCATATTAATGATATGAGTGTATATTGCTCAAGGGGGTCTTGAAAGCCATGTCCTTACTCCCTGCTGGATTCTGCCAGTGACTGATCAATTTGTACTGTGAGAACACCCTGAAGGAATACAAGTGATGTCAGAGCTGGTGAACCTCACCACAGATGTGCTGCCCCAGACCTGAGGTCCAGCCAGTGCTGTAACATCTGGTTGTTCCCAGCAATGGAAAATAGGTAGGATTTCAAAATGTGCTATTGGCTTTTCTAGGCTGTTAATGGACAGTGATCTGCCTTGCAAGTGTCTGTGCCTTTCTTACAGGGATTCAGTCCTTTCCTTGGTGCAAAAGACCTCCTTGGTCTTTTATTTATCACCTTTCCAACTGCAAATACCAGGAGGTAAGGGCTCAGTTGTAATTCCTTTTCTCCAAGAAGTATTCTATCAAATCAAAAAGACCAAAGCCACTGTCACGGGTTGGTGTTTTCCCGAGAAAACTCATCTCCCTGTCAACCAATGACATCCACTAAGTTAAAAAAACTTAAATAAATTAATTTTTGTTATGAGTAAAATGAAAGAAAAAAAAAAACTAATGAAAAGGCTTTGTGGGGAATAAAAAAGGAACAAAATCATAAGCAAATAAGTCATGGAAAACCAAACAGTGAGTGATCTTAAAATCTGTGAGAGAATCAAGCAGTGCTCTCTCTGAGAAAAACTGTAATCGAGCAGTGGTTGAAAGAAAACAAAGAATTGTAATATGAATTTGAAAAAATTCCCACCTTTTATGGTCTAGGGATAGTAAAAAACACACAAAAATTAAACCACCAATTAAGGCTACATGAACTTGGGAAAAAAATAGTTAAAATTTTTTGTGATTCCTGTGCCTCATATGCAGGAGCTTAAATATTGGTGTAAAAAAATTCACAAACACATCAGAAGCAAAACAAACTTGTGTTTTATTTGTTCAAAACAAACTAGTGAAATAAAAAGTTCCTTAAATATAAAAATTTAGATTTTACTATTTGAGAACTCTTATCTGTGCTTCCCTAAAAATCCCACTTGCTGGTGTTTGGTAACAACACCAAGCAAATGAAATACTGTGGGCAACATCACAATTTGCTCTCCCCACTTGGTTTCAGTTTTAAGCTTTTAATACTTTTCAATAAAAAAAGATTGCCAGCAGAGTGGTTAAAATTCTCATCAAATTAATGTTTTCCACTCTTAATACGTACCTCCCTCTTACAAAACCTGTTTGTATAGAGAAACAATTTCTGACTAAAATGTCAGGTTTTTCTTTTAAGTATATTATTAGAGGAAAAAAAAAGTCAGCTTTTATTTTTTTCAAGTTTTGTTGAAATACAAATATAGCAATTTATCTTTTCCCTTCTTTTAATTTTTTTTTTAGTAAGTTCATAATGTTGGGACAGGATGCAACTCTCAGTAGCAGCATTCCCCCCTCTGGTCACTCAGCCCAAACTTCATTACCATTTCTGCTTGCTCACATATAACAAGAAAAAAATCAAAACTGCCTCACCAAAGCACATTTCTTTCTAATCTGCTACCCTGATTTTAAGAGACAAATACTAAATTGCTCAGCGACATCCAATATCTCATCATAATATGTCTTCTGTGGAGTTTCTTCATAGCAACTACTGTTTCTAATAGCCCTTGTTTAAAATTATCCAGTGCAGAAATCCAATTACAGCTTATTTATCTTCAAAAAGAGTAAAGACAGCTGGCATTATTTAGCCAGGTTGGCCGAGACACATGTAATGTTTACCTCCATAAACTGCTCACGGAGTACTGACTACAGAGATTAATCTTGCTGCAGGACAGACCAGTTTCCAATTAGAATAATTAGTTCTCAGATCTCTAAAAATGCTTGGTACCTTCCACCTAACAAAAGCAAAACCTAACTAAGCAGTAAGTGTGAAAGTGATGAGTGCCTGTGATTATAATTGCCACTCAATACTCTGAATTTTAAAAGCACAGCTCATTTCTGGGAAGCCTTTCAAAGATGTATCATCTTGTTTCCAGACGTATTCAATCATTGGTAAATTTTTCTTACTTTTTGCCAAATTCCCTCCCACTGCTTTCATCCTCTATGAGTGTTCCTATCTGAGAGGTACAACAGCAGATAGACTTCACGCCCCAACTGCAAGGCAGAGAGGTAAGTATCCTAATTATTGTGAAACTAGAGCATTGCCACATTTCAAGATCACCCTCAAAATCCTCAGCAAATCTTGACACCACTTAAAAACCACCTGATTATGCATTTCTTATTACATCTGATATGTTGAATAGCACAACTTTGTATAGGGCAGAGCTTCTGGATGATAATGACTCCTCTTACAATCACTAAAATCAGGGCTTGTGATACACCACAGAGAACCCCAGGTCAGAGGTTATGGTCTTCTGCCTCATGTACCCTCATCCTCTTCATGGGTTACTGACTCTGCAGCAACACATGCCTCAACATCAGGCACCTGAAGCTGGGCTGATGCAATCAACTGTCAATCTTGTGGTATAGAGCAATGGAAAGAGAAAGTCCTGTTCTATCTCTGAGCTACATGTTTCCATCACTCTCCTTGCCCTAGTGTTGGTATGCATCCACCTCAGAAGTGAGAAAATTTAGAAATTTAAGCTGATGGGAAACGATCCCTGACAAAACATACGCATATATATGTTTTAGATATATATGTCTCTTCTGCCCCATATGTTAAGCTCTTCCTATTTCCCTCAAGAATCTAAATATGTTTGGTCTCGTTTTCTGATCCTGTCCCCTTATTTTTCCAGCTCTTTTCATAGTCAGTCCTATATTAAGCAGAAATTACTTTAAATTAGTCCCTGCTATACGTATTTGGTGCAAGATTTTTTTTTTTATGGGATTAATCAGTGACAGTCTGGAAGTGCATCACTTAAGCACTTAAGGACAAAGACCTTCCAGCTTAATGCTAGAAAGGTGAACCCCTGACTATCCACTCCCCTTGTTGGTTAAACATAGTGTGGAAGGAGTGAAACACACCCTAACCTTTCCATTTCCTTATCTCAAACTTCTGATACACAGGAGTTCAGAAGCAGATCTGAAGATATGAGATATGCAGACTGATAGTACAACCCTGTCTTCAGTTATAAGCACAAGTCCTTTTTTTCCTTTGAATGAATATTTGCAGGAGCATTCACTGGGATTACTGCAAACACACACTTCTTTTAACCACAGCCCCAAAAAAAGTTACTTGAAGAAGGAACATAGTGATCCCACTGTGCAGCCCCAGCCTTGTGTTTGCCCCGAGCTCCTTTGTCACCTCACAGTCTGCTGTTTACTACAACAGTCAGAACAGAGACAAGTTATTGCACTGAAGAAGCAAAAAACCTTTAGAAATACAAAAAGAGAAAAGTGCTTGATGTCCAAGAGGTAAAGAAATGCCCCAGTTCTAAAAAAGGAAGGATTTAAATGAAACACAGCAGGTTGATTTTCTGACAAGTGATACAGGAATGTGGGGTGAATTCTGAGGAGAATCTTTAAAAAGAAAAGAGGAAAAGTACAGGATGTTCTACTGTTTCAGCCACATAGGCTTCAATCTTCTTTCAAACTTTGGCAGAGCACACAATGACCAAAACACTATCAGAAGGTGAAAAAAGCTGGTGACCACAGGCTCAAAGAGCTGGGATGTGAGGAAACACTGCATCAACCGAATATTTCACTAAGAAAAAGGATCATTAATTGAAGGCAAAACAAACAAAACCACTTCTCATCAAGCCATTGCTAAAACCCCTGGTGAAAAGAAATAGAAAAGTTCTCCACAGAAAGGCACAGAGATTAATGCTCAGTATCCCTTTAGGGAACCAATTTTATTAAATGTACAAGACAGAGATATACAAAAGTAAAAAAAAAACTGAGCAAAAGTTTTAAAATTGAGAAATATATTTTGTCTCATACCAATGGAAAATCAGCTCATTTACGAACTGCAAAGGAGTAAGTGCTTCTTCTTGACTGTTTCTCACTTAAGGACTTAGTGGACATACTTTACCAAATGCAAAAGCTATCCCCAGGCCAGAAAAAAAAATAACAAAAAGCAAAGAAGTAGATGCGGTGTGACTGCCTTGTTAGCTGAGATAGTCCTGAACAAAAGCTCCCTCTCAGATGGAATGCTGTCATCATGGCTAACTCATCTACATCCTGACCAATCTCTATACTGTCAGAAAACTGGAAAAGGTGTCCACATATCTGACTGGCTCCAGAACAGAGGAAAACATTTTTAAAACAGCTCTAAGAAACTGTCTCGGGTTTCCTGCTCATGACACACCCAACTGAAGCACTCGAAGCCCCACTCAATAATTTGTCAGTACATAAAGTCAGTTCCACCAAATGATCAGTACCCTTAACCAAAGCAGGAGAGTGATGTGTCACCCTTCATGCCTGTGTAATACACGACAGTGCTGTCAGCTTTAAGCTGTACCTGGATGGACGAAGGGACCACCCACCCCAAAGCTGCTGCCTAGCTGATTTACAGATAGGCAAACTAAAGACACAAGGTCTCTGTTCCTCAAAAGATGACAGAGGAGGTGCCTGATTTAGGCCATGGAAATCTGTGACTACACACCTGGTAATGATGACAATAAGCTAAAATCCCATGGGCACTGGTTTTACCATTACTGTAAACTCTCTCTTTCTCAAACTATGCTCGTGTGCAAGGCAAGCAATGAGCAAAGTACCACATATGGACACACAGCCAAGGGGCTCACTGAAGGCACTCACATATGTTGCCCTGATTTTTAAAAGTGTTGTCTTTAACAGTTCTTTTGAAAGTTTTAAAGTTCTTTTAAAAGTTTTCTATGCTTTCTGATATTTACATATTTCTGCTGGAGTTCTCATACACTGTTCATGTAAATAATGATTGTTTTGCATTCTTCTTTGTGGGAGGAGAGAATTGATAGACTGTTAGTTTAACCAGTGTGGTTAGAGAGGTGGCAATGTCATCCTCCAATCCACTGTCACTTTCAGAATTCTATATATTGCAAGGTCAGAAATAAAATTAGCTCTTCTTCTCTTTTGACCTTACCAAGCTTCTGTGTACTCGTGTCCAATAGTGACACACATACACAAGGATGTGAGGCTGCACACCCTAGCCTGCCCTCCAGGCATGGACAGGGATAGCCTGGAAGTAAACTCATGCTTCTATGGTGGACAGCCAAGCCTTTTATAATCTTTCTGAATCTAAAAGAGAGCTGTCTAGCAGATCTTAAGGATCTTGACACTTAATCTGGTAAACTACCATTTGTGAGGCACTACTGAATCGAGAGGGCAACCTCATTTAAGCTAAGCACCTACTTCAAGAGGCCCTTCAGACACATATAACCTCAAATATGGAACTATACTGGGAATAATCCAACTTGTAATAGAGATTAGCTTTTAACTCGAATATATATATGTATGTTTTTATTCTGCAAACTTCTTGCCTTAGAGAAAATATATTTGGTAAGCAGTGATCCAAGACCCCAGCATATTACACACCTCAATTCCAAGGGTTATGATTTCATTGACTTGTTTTTCAACATTATTACTTTCACAGCTGTTCTTACTTCACCTGAGAAGTATTTTCAAAACATGCAGATGCTACCTGAACTTACGGCTACCAAAACTTCACCTGTTTAATATTTCCTAAAGTAAAGGAAGTGCAGAGAACTGTTATGAACAAAAGGGCCTTCCTGGTTCCCATGGGGACACTGCTGAATTGAGCTAAGTACTGACATTGAAATGTTAATTAGCCAATTGCTCCTGGGAATCACCTACACCCCCCACCCACACTGCCATTCTAGGACTGGGATGCAAAATAGAGGAACCACTGGAATCATGGGAGGGGGTTTGGGGGATAAAAACACCCCTAAATGGAAGGCTGGGCACAGTGGAGGGGGCTGGATGGGTGCGCTGGCTGGGGAAAAGGGAACCACATCCCTGTCTATGTCTGACCTGTCACTATAGCCTCCAGAAGACTGGACTGGGCTGTGGGAAGGAGGAACAAAGAAGCAGCTCTTCCTGGTGTTACCAGGAGGAAAGGAGAGGAGACAGCTGGTGCTGGACTTCCAACAGGCTCTGCACATCCCCTCACCCTTCAGCTACCAGTGTGCCAGGAGGAAACGAGAGAGGACGGCCTGCTGATTGGGACTTCAGATACAGACCGCACACCTCTTCACCTCCGGCTCCCAGGGTGCCATGAAGCCTTCAGGGACAGACTCTGCACGCCTTCTCCCCCTTCGGCTACTGGGAAAAAGCTACAACTGCAGGGAGAGCTCCGTGTCGAGCCCCCTGCCCAGCTAATCTTTTTAATAAAGAGCTGAACATTAATAAAGGCATAAACCTTGTTCATTTCAAGAACCACCTGGGTAGCATCAGTCTCCCAGAATCCTTTGCATGGACAAGTCTGGCTACATGACAACTTCCTGAGGTGGGAAGGGAGAGGTGGGCACAACGCATGAATGAGAGCTGTAGCCTTTCCTATCATCTCCTGATGTCTGATCCTCCACTGCACTATGAGCTCCAACATTTCAGCACAGAAACCCTGCTTCTCTCTACTCTACTGATCCCACAAATGGCCCAGATCACCCAGTCCACACCTCAGTATGTGACGGGATGAAGAGGGTCTTCTCCCAGCTCCCATGTGATACAAGCATTAAATGATCTTATCAGGATCTGTATTTAGTGTAATGCTTGGGCAGAGTGGAGCCAAAGTGGAGCAATTAATGTTGACCTATGTGGCAAAGCACACAAGCTATTTTTGCATCATTTACTATGACCTATTTTCATGGTAGAGACAATAAGTTGAAGCTAAATACAGAATGTGACTCATATATCTCCTGTTCAATATTTTAAGTGTAATTCTGTAGAACAGTTGAGTTATTGGCTACTCCTCAGTCCTCTTCTACAGTATATATTATTGGTAAATGTTGTGCTGTTTTTTAGCTGGGCCATTTTTAAACTACTTTTATATACTTGGTAAAAAAATCAAATTTCTTCTAACCACATTATGATGAGGATATTGTAACAGACATCATAATGTATCTTCAAAGGCTGAAGACTAGTAAAGGGAGGTTTTAATGTTTACCTTATTCACACAGTTTGGCTTACTTCACAATACTTGAACATTAAAATGCTTCCCACTATTTTAGGGCTTTTTGGTCAAGAGACTATTCACACCTCCTTGTGATTCATGGCTGTAGTTTGACTTTTCCAATGAGTAAGTACTGTAAGGCACAAATTGCTGGCAGGAAACCCTTTAGCTTGTTCTTGATAAAACAGAAACAAAATAGAAAAGCTGTAGCAGAGAAGTGATTTCTTTGCAAAACAAACTTCCCCATTAAGACCCCCATATAACCCTTTTTCTCAACTACAGATCAAGGTATTCGAAGCAAAGTGATGACTAAACAAAAGGAGAGTATTCAGTAAGCATAAAATAAAAGCAAAGAGGAAATTTTAAAAGATCTTGTTACTTATACCGAAAGTCTTCACGGTCATTTAACTCTGAAAAAGAGACATTTTTATTTCTGAATTCTTTAGCGAAACAACTGCAGTATTTTTTTTTTACTAACTGTACACAATACTTTCTGTTTCATGCACACTTGTTTTTTAAAAGCCCAGTCATACAACTGTACCTTCTCAGATACTACTGAACTTACTGAATCAATTTCTATTCATTACTTTGGTAAATCAAGAGGGGTTTCTTTAAAGCGTCAGTCACTGCAAGAGGGAAGAAATTAAAAAAACATCACTGGAATGGAAGCCATTCGTTCTGTGATGGAGGAGGATATAATTTACATGAAAGGGTATCAGATCCTTAAAACAAAATGTAGCAATCTATGCTTGTAGCAGAACTAGACAGGAGACAACTGATGTTTCTAGGATGCAATGACTCCTTTAAGCTTGTTTCCCTTCAGATCAAATGACAGAGGGCACTGCAGTGGGCCAATTTGCAAACAATAGTCAAAATGATAATTTGTACAGAATTGTTTGGCACAGACATCTACAATTAGATGCAGGATTTCCTTTTAAATTCCAAAGGGACTTCCACATCCCTGTCTTCCTTTACTACGGCTGAACATGACGAACAAACAAGGTGTTCCTAACTCCGGAAAGAGGAAGGGAAGAGAGGGGAAAAAACCCCCAAGCTGCCAGTAAAGACAGAAAGAAAGCTTGATCATGCCCATGTGGACTGAAAATAACCTTCAAGGGTCAACTGCTAAGCTAAAAAGGAGGCCCCTATTCCCACATAGGAAAGAAAGCATTGTTTATTCTCATGAAATAATTTAATCATAAAACTTTCAGAACACTCCTTCTGAAAAATGGAATGCTGCAAAAAGACAGGTGTTACTATTGTGTCTTATTTTAATAAAGACATATCAGATAAATGCAACAACAAAATCAGGAAGAGGGTAGCTTAAAAAACAGAGAGTTGCTCAATTTGTATTATTAGTTTAGATCCCTGTGCTATATAACAAAGCCAAAAGAAGAATGGTAAATGTTTCCCAGTCTTCTCTTCCTCCCCTAGGTGTCTTCTAATTCTTCACTTTTTCAGGGTAAACTCAAGCTATGCATAGTAAGAAAGTCTTTGCTTACAACTCATTCTCAGAATTGTATCTTAATGTACAGAATTAATTGAAGAGAAATGCAAAGAGAAGACCTGTATGAAATGTAACTATTTCAGCAATAACAGAATTTGAAGTTCCACAACTATGGGAACAATCACGGCTTCCATGTCACATGTATGTCCCTTTCATAGAAAAGTCAAAGTGGCTTTCATTCTTTATAATCAGTTTTCCTGAAAAACTGGCTAAGTAGTGCAGGTGTATAAAGCAATTAATCCATCAGCCATTTCTACTGTTCCAAAGACGAGTTGCTATGCTTGCTAAAGATCCGCAGATGGCAGCATTGATGCAGTAATTAGTCCTCACCACAGCAGAGGTCAAAACCATTTCACCCAACCATTTCTTATTTGAGGCTAAACCCCATTTTCCAGAGTCAGAACTCTTAGCACCAGGCAGTACAAGCACTGGGCCAGGAACTGTCAGGCAGTTCCTGGATCTCAGCAGTCAGATCCAGGATCTCCACTACAAGACACTGTGTTAATCACTCATTCAATAACTGTGACAGGTTACCTTGGAAATAAGCTACATCATCCAGACAGTAATGAACACTGTGAACTACAGGCTGCTGGTACAGTTCTTATGGTTACCTCCATATGCTGCCAAATTTGAAAGAAGAAGGAATACAGAGATGTCCAACATCCTGTCACCTTTACTGCCCTTTCTTCTCACACTGTTCCTTCAAAACAAGCTTTGCACTCCCTCTCATTTCTGCTATTTGGGTAAATGATATGAATTTGGTGGCCTCAATCATCAGACAGCACATGGCTCAGTTACAAGCAAATGAAGGCAATGTCCCAGATGTTCCAAGACTAAAATAAAAAAGCATTGACAGGCAGTATGATTTAGAGGCAAAGGATGAAAAGCGGCAGAGAATATGGAACACACAAGTCCCAGTTCAGTTGCTTAAATTACTGAACTTCAGATTTATGCCCTGACTTACTCTTCTAGGCCTCCTGTCATGATAAACCTCAGGATTTTCAGTCCCTTCCTTTAATGTGTGCATGCACGCGTGCATGCGTGTGTGTGTGTGTGTATGTGTGTAAAACAGATACAATTTTTGTAGCTGAACAGCAAGTTGGGAAATACAGAGTCCTCTGACTGGACCTAGCTGTATACTTGAAAAGACAAATATGTGACTCTGAAATCCCCTGCTTGCAGCCAGCTCTGCTGTCCACCATAGCCAGCTCAGAGCACAAGCTGGCCTTGTCCTGATGCTCTGGTGCACTGAGCACACTCACACTCAGCACCTCTTTCATTTCCCTCCAAGGACAATGCTGAACCTACACACCAAGCAAACTGGCCCAGCAGAGCTCCTAACCAACCAGATTCACTGCTGTGCAGCAGGCCCTAGGCTGCTTTGTCCCAGTCTGGATTATGTCAGCCCCTTTATCATCCTGATGCTCCTCTCATGTCACCTCAACTCCACCACAGCACACCAAGCTTCAGAACCCCAACACTCTGCTGCTTGTTCATCTGCCAAGCACAGGTGGTGCAGGCAGAACAGCATTAGAAGACTGTTACTTCTGCAAAGCAAGCTACCTGCCAGGGCTGGGCAACACACTGTAAGGCACCCTTGAATTTGAAGTGCTTATTCTAATTCACACAGCCCACCCTCACTTCAGGTACTTTTGATGAAACCCTTCACTGGTCTGCTAAAGTCTATGTAGTAATTTTTAATTGTTTAACTTCTGATAACATCTACTTGGGCTTCGTACTGACAGAGCTTGTCCAAACTCCTGAACTCTGGAGGAGTCAGAACAACTCTCCCTACTCCTGCACTTGACTTCATCAAAAGAATCTAGTACATTCAGCTCCAAAAAAAAAGACATTTCTTTTGAAACACTTATTCTATTCCTGGGAGGCATATCAAGTTTCAGAACAATACTTCTTATGCACCTGAGACCTTTAAGAGCAGTTTAATAGTAAAAACATCACATACCACATACTTAGTAAGGAAAAAGTATTGGAAAAAACTCTCCTAGACACTTCCAAACTGGAAATAACTGAGTTACTGAGTTAACTGAGTTAACTGCATAGTTCCTGACAATGCAGGTTTAAAAAAAAATAAAAAAGTTGAGCATTCATGCAGGTTTTAAAAAAACTATGAAATATCTGTCATGAGAATTATGCACTTTTTGAATTAGGAAAGCTGCTTCCCAAAAAACAGAACACAGGAATTTGTCAAAGGCAACGTATGCTCATCAACAAGCATGGAGCTGTGTTGGTATTTGCCATGAGCTAATGGACACTCTGAGATCGCTGGTGTGTAGAAGACCACTGTCTCCAGTCTACTATCTCACCGTCACAGACATCTCAGAGATTCAACTTTCATTTTTATTCATTTTTGAAGCATTGTTTCTTTCAAAGGCTGACTGACAGTGATAAACAGATGAACTATAGGCCAAATGTATATTTTTAGGCTATTTAGTGGCAGGGTGTGTCCTGGCTGTATGAGAGGTGGTGCAGGGTGGTGGAGGGAAGGGAGGAGAGGTAGGAAAAAAAAAATAAATGAACCCAGTGGAAACATGGCATGTTGATTTTTTTTTTAAGAGGAAAAACAAGATCTCCTTCCTCAAACCATACCATGTACTAACAAAACTGAGAAGATAAAGCAAACTACAACAGTAAATAAGACACATCAAGTACAGCTAACTAGGCTGCAGTTCTCTTAAGCTGCTCCCTTTTCCATTCCTTCAGCTCTGCTGCAACTGTATTTACACCCCCTCACATAGACGAGTGGGAGAAGAGGGACAGCTATGCCGTGACGCAGCCTCTGAGCAACACACAGCAGAACTGGAAACAATCGCAATAACTTCATGCATTCAGTGCCAACTTTTAACCAGTAGTTTATTCTTCAGTATTTACTGTGGTGAACACAGTATGGGAATTATAAATGAATCCAGTTTTCATCAAGGTTGAGAACAGTAACCCAAAAGTGCACGTGAACTCACCCACAACAGCAAGCTGGTAAGTTAACAAACTGACATGGGAGAGTTGCTTCCTGCACCACTGGTGCAGTGAACCATGCAAGAAGCTTCAGTTCTTTCTTTTCAATAGATCCCAACGGTGGAAAGTTTGAAAGGAGAAGAAGAACATGAGCTCAAGCCAAGTCCCCACCAGACTGAGGCAGAGGGTAATCCTTCTGTCCCAGTGTCTGCAGAACTTCTCCGTATCAGCTGGACAAAGCTTGCATTACACAGTAAGTGAACAGGAAAAACTGACTTTTCTGTACCATGACTAAACCACTGAAAGACCCAGCAGTACATTAATTCTGCAAAAGCAACAGCATGAAAGCAATCTATTCAGTCCTACTTCGAGGTTGTTGCAAGTAATCGAACTCATTTCTTCTGAGGCTTACTGCCAGTTAGTGAAAACACCATAACAGACCACATGCACTCTGCCTTATCCCCAGACAGGAAGTACATTGGCTTAGCTTTTAACTACTTAAAACCAGCTTTGGCACAACACAATGCAATGACAATTAGCTTGTCTACTGCCCAAACTTCAGAATAGCAAAAGAAGACCCCAGATGGAATTGAGCATTTAATCAACAGAAGCTGGAGCAGAGGAAGTATTCACACATGTGTGGGAAACCAATGCAAGGCACTCATTTCTAGCTGATAAAACAGCAGAGGAAATAAAAATAGAGCCAGGTGCTTCCTATAGCAGAAACCAAAGTAACAGGGGAATGTGGCACTGCAGAGCAGCCCACTGTCTCTTGCAAATCACAGGCAGTGCAACTTTTGACTTGGGTGTTCACCTCCAAATGCTTATCACCCTGCAGCTGCAGCCAGCTGAGCACCTAGACAAGGAGTATGCATCTGCTGGTACTGCGAACATCTCTTTTCAGCCTCCTGCTGCCAAACAGAGCTACTTCTCCACCACTGGGGGAAGGCTTGCCAGCCTACAAGCAGCAGAGAGGTTTGGCTGCCTCTTCTCCACCAGGAAGGCTGTGAAAAGCCTGAGTGAAAGCAGAACACACAGTGACATGCTGCAGCAAACCACATGGATGGCTAACCTGCCAGCAAACTCAACTGGGCTGCTGTTAGCCACCTGTGTAAACTGTGGGATTTGATTCCAGCTGCCCTTGCAAATCATGACCTCCCTTTCAGGGCCAGAACTTTCTCCAAAAATGACACAGCTACAAGAGGTCACACTTTCCACCCTCCCCAAGCAAACAACAAGCCAAGAGACAACTCATAGCATATAGGTTCTCGGATCCCAAACTTAACATCTGCCTGCTTTCCACTAAACCCAGAATCACTTTTGTACTTCCTCTTTTGCTAAGGGAGGCACTAGCTGTCCACTTACCTGTTTTGGCATAAACATAAACTGCATAATTATAAATGCATTAACTGTGTTCACAGTGCAGTTCAGCTTGGAAGGTGCCTCCACACTTCTGTATTTTTTCCCAAAATAAAGTAGTCTTGCCTAGGAGAGTTCAAAAGAACAGTTCTTCTCTTCCAGAAGATATACATATGACACTGAATTTCACTGAACTGTTGAAAACTGTGCTTTGTTCTGCTGAAGCATGCTCTGGAGTTGCTTTACTAATGATAAAGCCACTGAAGAGTTTTCAGCACTGGTTAGTCCTTTTAAGATATTCCTTAGTCCTAAAATATTAAGCACTTTTAAATAGATTTATATTTCTCTAGGGTGATCCAGGTAGGATTTGCAGCTCACTGCATTTAAAAGGCCTTTGGAATGATTATAAAAAAAGAAGTTGCATATTAGTTCACCTGAACAGAAAAAAACCCTAAATATTTAAAGGTAATCTACACACCAAAAATCATATCCGGGTCCCTCCCTCTAATTACTTTAACCATCACACTGACCTATGCAGACACCTACATGCTAACATAAACCCATTCAGCTGAGATAAATTACATGACTCCAATAGAGAAGGGCTTCTTTTCCCAGATGTTATCTTGAGCACTAAGTGAGGATCACGTACCTACATTAGTTTTATAGTCAGTGAAGAAAGATGTTCCCACAAACAAACCTGATTCTAGCTATTATTGAACTGCAGGAGTTTGTTGCTTCTGGCACCAAGTGAATATCCTGGCGAGACCAAAACATTATTGCTCCCCTATTCAAGACAGAGCTCTCTGCTACCACCTCCCAAAGACTGCCAGCCAGAGACCTGAAGCAGCAAGCACTCTACAGAGAACATGGAATGAGCTCCTTCTCTGAACTGCCCTTCCAAAGGGTGGATCTTTTCTCAAGCTGAGAAAGAGGAAGTTAGTCTTCTTTATCTATAATCATTTGTGAATACTCCCATCCCACCTAAGATGTCTGTTGCAGTGACACAGCTGAGAGATATTACTCCCTTTTAACACAGACTAAAACCTCTTTTCATACAGCATTTTTCAGCAAACCTCTTGAATAAGCATGTTAATAATTCAGACAGTAAAGAACATATAGAAATATTGCTGCTGTGTTAATAAAATGTTGTAAGGACAGGCATAAACAAAGCTGAGTACTCAAGTGAATCAAACTTCTCATTTCAAATGCAGTGACTTTCTGTCACTTTCAGACTGACTATTATCCAAGGCAATATAAATAAAATGGGGATTTCCACAAAAAATCCACTAGACTATAGTCTACTAAAAACGCATTTACACTGCGCTTATTAAAAACTTTTGCATAACCAAGATGTGCATTCTTGCAGATACCTTTCTATGGAAACTTTCAACGTAAAATATGCTTTCATTACACCACAAACATTTAGAAGTTGAAAATATATGTAGTACAACAGCCCAGTCTGACCACACTGGAAATAATACAAAAGTTTGACTGTTGAAAGCTAATAGAAATACCAGTTCACAGACACCACACCTATGTGAAACAGTAACTTTTAAGTATGACCAATAAAAGAGCTCAAAACTAGTGCGATTACGTCATTGTTTCCTGCTTGAGAAGAGCAGCTATTTTAGCTAAGTGAAGCTGAGCAAAGAAGAGGAAGTCTAAACCTTTTACAGATTTGAGGCCATGAAAGAAGCATCTCTGAAGAAATTTTGTAGAGCATAAAACGTGAGTAAAGATCCCTTATGTCGTGCTAGCAAAGTTACTTGGATGTTCATACATGTTGCTAAGAAATTTTGTTCAGAAGCAGAACATGGGCATTAATTCTAGAATTAATGAAAAGATATTTAATTTTTAATGGCCTTTCAAAATATCACCAGCATTCTATAAATAACATTTAAAGAAAAATTACTGCATTTGTAAAAGCATAGTACCATAAATATTGTTGTTTAGGATTTTAACAAAAATTTTTAAAGTACGCAATAAATGAAAACATCAGTAAGTACATTTATCACTAAAATAAAAATGTTTGTTTTAATGAAACAAAAACCAGGAGATCATGTTACTTGGTATCTCTGTGCTTCACTTGAAAGCAATGTTCTCCTTAGGAAAATGCAAGCAAATATAAGGGACAGAAAAAGTAAAAAGGGGGATTGGGAAGAGAGATACACACATGGCCCTTTAAATGGAATCACTGTTACCTAACTCGCATTAAGAATCCGGAGGAAAAGATTTAATTGTGACTTTGCTGTGAATGTCTTGTTCTCATATAGGGCACATAGCTGGCCTTCACAGTTCACACTAGACACTCAGAATGTCAGTCATCATTAAAAAAATAAAAGAGTGATAAAACATACAGACAAACACCAGAGGAATCATTCAGAATTAACAGACAAGTCTTCCAGCAACCAGTGACTCCAAGGGCCCTTCAGCAAGTGCTTTAAGCAATATCAGTAAGTAAATGTTCCCATTATGAAAAATGGCAACTAGGGCAAAACCATTCACCCAGAGGCACCCAAATATCTGCTTGGACTGACCTGGGAGATATCAAATTGAACTCCATGCAGACAAGTACCAACGAAAAAGCAAAGTATTTCCATTCCAACTGTGCATTTAAACTCATGAAGTTGGGAAACAGTCTCCAACAAAAAAAAAAAAAACAAAAAACAAAACAAAAAAAAAGAAACAAAAAAACCACCAAACCAAACAAAAAAGCAAAACAAAAGCCCAACTAACCCTTTCTGTTACAGCAAGTCAGTTCTTTGATATATCTCAAAACTGTCACAAACTTGAAATAATCAGCAAATAAGGCATGAAAAGAAGATCACACCAGATTCGGCTTCCTCTCTTCCCATCAACATCAGGCTAATGGTTATTTTGAAAACATGACCTGACCAGAAATAATTACAGTCACTGCAAGTCTGAAGGAGACAAGAGCAAAACCAAAACTAAAAACATGATGTTTCTTAATATTCAAGTGAATTATTCTACCTGTCTTATATATTACTACTCAATTCACCTGCCAAATCACTCGCGATATTGGTAGTTGGGCACTGTCAAACACAATCATTAGCAAGAGAGAAAAAATAACAGAACAAAAGAGAAAAAAAGCCCACTTACAATGGGCAAGGGCAGGGAGGAGGTGTATATTAAGCAACATTTGGACAATTTTGTGCAACGGTAATGAAAGTGGAACAGTGTGCCAGATAATATTTTAACTGTGCTGCTAGAACATGCACAATGTTTTTTAGCATATGCCATCTGACTTTCAATAAGGTTTGCAAGTATTCTTTAATTATTTTATTTTTCTTGTTTTTAGAGTTCTTCATGCAATGAGGAATTTGAGAGGCATTTATACAGACGTCCTCCAAACCTCTTTTTTGTATTACATACATGGCTTTTCCCATACAAAACATAAATTCTGTTGCATGTTCTAATGTCCTCATCTGAGCACAAAACACACCTTTTTTTGTTTTGTACGGCCAGAAAAAAGACCTTGAAGTTAAGGGTTAAATACTTCTATGTGTAACTTTAATGTATCTGTAAACTGGAGAACTGTAAGAAAATTAGAAGCTCAAATTTTATATTTCAAGGCAGAAACTAACCTATATAAAGATTTAACTGGTCATATTTAAGTCAGTTACTCCATGATACTCTTCTCAAAAGCAGCTGGTATTTGCCAGTGTCAAACCAGGATGCTAGATTAATAAACACTGGTTAAATCCAACTGTGCATTTTTGTACCACTGAGAAAGTACTTGGTAACATTACAGAGAAGGCATTAACCAGATGGGCAGTAACAACAAACCTGGTTTTTAATGCATTCTTCACTTCTGGAGATAAAACACACAGGAACTATGCACCCTTCTGCTCTTGAGAACAGTTCTGGTGCCTAACAGATACTGTAGAACTCCTTTGGCAGTTTGTCACAAGTGGGAAGATCAGACAAACGACTAACTTGTTCCTCCTCCTCCTCTTCACAAAGCTGCCATAGGACTGGGTAAAAGGCCAGACAAGAGGAACCCTCCCACATAAAGTCATGAAACTGTGACCATACCAAGAGCCAGGAAAGTGCTGGGGGTGAGGGTTAAACAAAGCACTCATGCAAATACCAGGTAAGGTCTGCCATCCTCATGGGCTCCAGAGAAAACCAGGGATCCTCTCCTTCAGCTCTCATCACCTCAGCCTGCACAGTGATATTTCAGATGTCCAACTCCTATCACCAAGAAGCTGGATGAAGGAACATAACTGTGCTCTGGGGTAGCCGGCTACCAGACAGCAACTTTTTCCCCCAAACTAGTACTGTTCCCTATGGCCTGGCTGGAGACTGTGCTGCTTCCCTCCTTTGCACTTTTTTAAACAGGAAGTCTATTAATCTATTAATTTTATTTGTATGTTGGGTGGGTGATTCTGATACTGTATTAGAAGCTATGCAGATATACTCAAATAGTTTTTTTAAGTGTCTTTAATAAGCAAGCACCTGTTCTTTTGGGAGTTAAGTAGGTCCTACACAGGTAAAAGGCAAAGTCAATACTCTTTGCATATCCAAATGTCACTACATGCCATGCTGACTTGTTTTTATTCATAACTAGTTTTAGTCAGATTTTTTTTTTAACAGAGACAGCTTGAAGAAGTATTTTCTTTAGATAGTAGCTGTCATAGCTCAAATACAACTATTCCAATCTAATTATCAGCTACTGATACACACCTGAAATGTCAATCTTGACTTTTTGATTCCTTATATTAAAAGGCCCTGTAAGTAGTTAAAATATTTTATTAAAACATGCTTATAAATACTATTTTCACAAGTTTGACAATACATATGTTTCCTTCAGAGGATGATAATGTATTTGCAGTCAGAAAAAGCAACAAAACTAGCACATTTCAGAGCTAAACAATAGTTTTATCACTAAACACCATCCTAAAACAGTCTTCCTGTTTGTTGTAAAAGACAGATTTTATCTGACTGAGAGTAATTTCCCATATTTTATCTAATTTTAGGGGATTTATGGAGTACAACAACTACTCTTAAATTTAATTAAACTATGACACCAGAAAATTCCCATCCAGAAGAATACAGGATTGCATCACTGGTCTTCTACAGCTTTGTGTTCACAGTGGGATTGTTGGTGAATGCCACTGCACTATGGGTGTTCAGCTGCACTACCAAGAAGAGAACAACTATAACTGTATATATGATGAATGTCGCATTACTTGACCTGTTTTTCATATTTTCCTTGCCTTTTCGGATAATCTACCATGGGACAGAAACGTGGCCTTTTGGAGATACATTCTGCCGGATCCTTGGGGCTTTCACTGTGTTTTATCCAGCCATTGCTCTGTGGCTGCTTGCTTTTATCAGCGTAGACAGATTTATGGCTATTGTCCAGCCCAAACATGTCAAAGAACTAAAAAATACACAAAAAGCTGTGCTGGCTTGCACTGGAATCTGGATAATGACCCTCTCAACAACATCCCCATTGGTGTTTTTACGGTCTGATCCAGATCAAGCCTCAAATTTCACCACCTGCATGAAAATGCTTGATATCATCCATTTAAAGGAAGTAAATACACTGAATTTTTGTCGCTTAATTTTTTTCTTTTTGATCCCCTTGTTTATCATGATGGGGTGTTACCTAGTCATTATTTATAATTTTATTCACGGCAAGACTTCCAAACTGAAGCCTAAGGCCAAGGAGAGATCCATAAGAATTATAGTTACTCTGATTGCTCAGGTACTCATCTGCTTTGTACCCTTCCACATTTGCTTTGCCTTCCTGATGTTGCAAGATGAAAATACAAGTTACAATCCCTGGGCAGCCTTTACCACCTTTCTCATGAATCTCAGTACATGCTTGGATGTTATACTGTACTACATTGTTTCCAAACAATTCCAGGCAAGAGTCATCAGTGTAATCCTTTATCGCAATTACCTTCGAAGCATGCGCAGGAAAAGTTTTCGAACTGGAAGCGTAAGATCACTCAATAATATGAACAGTGAAATGATATAAAAAGAGAAAAAAATTTCAGGGGACTTCTACAATGTAAACAAGAGATTCTTTTCTAAATTCTAGCACTTGGCTACACAGAAGGATGTTCTATAACCAAAGGTAAAGGTAAAGATATATTTGTTGCATTGTAAATATGACAAAAGCAGAATAATAATTGCACCCCTTTTATTTGCTCAACATCTCTTGTTGTTTCACTTGAAATGAACTAAAACATAGCATCAGTGTTAAAATTTCCAATGCTTTTATCACCTCAAACAATTGTGAATATTGTCACATGTGAAACTGTCTATTAATATAATATTAATAAACAACACTGAAGAATTATGATGCCATGCATATATTAATTTTTTATATTTGCATAATCAAATGCTCCTGAAATTACTGTATATCCCACATTTCTAAAATTAATTTCATTCTCTCAATATCAAATTCATTATGACTTAATGAGAAGGCATATGTAGGTAAAATTTATATTTTACTTAATTAAAAACTTCTTTGATGCAGATTTCTTTGTAACTGACTACATTCTGCAGTCATCAAAGTACCATCAAAGAGTAAAATGGTCAAACTGTTCATTACCTACCTGTGGGTATGGTGTGCTCATTTATGACACCTTACTTTTGCACAAAGTATCTTTTTACATATAGGAAAATATTAATTTCTCCAGACACATTAGCAGCCTATGTCCTGGCAACAAACTCTAGGTAACAAACATGAGTAACTGTTGTAGTTACTCAAGCTTTCAACTTCTTTTGAATACTCACACGCTACAAAAAATGTATTTTTATAGTATCAAACACGTGCTTTTTGTCCCTTATAAATCAGTCTTTAGATACTTTCAACAGATGCTATGGAAAAGCAGAAATAAAAAAAAAGGTCTAATATGGTGTTTAATATTAACAGTCTTACTCCAAGAGCTTTTATTATTACCTCAGAGGGTGAAACACATGGAAACTGAAGTCTGTGTGATCTCACCTGCCAGAAGCTTAAGCATAAAGGGTTGCAAGCTCTGTGGTTCTATGGTAATATGCACATCTTTTATTAAGTGCAGACATCTCAAACATAGGCTATGCAAAACTGAACCCTGAACACCTTAAAGCTCTGAGAATTTCAGCTGCAAGCATGAAATGGAGTAACAAGCTCTGGCACTCAATTTTTGAAAAACATACAAAACACCAATGCGAAATGCATAGCATTTAAAAGTGAACATAAAGCACATGACTTACAGTTCTGTTGCCTTTCTGATTTAAGACAGAAATCAGTACAACCTGATTCCACTTTTTACAAATTGAATGGATCCAAACAATTTAGACTGAACAAATACATCAATAATTCGTGTGCTGCAAGCCATGTTGCAATCATGTTAACAGAGGACATGAGAGTAATGGAATGGAAACTAATAATCTGATGGATAAATTATAAATTAAACACAAATCATAGCTAAGAAATAAATGTTTGAAATTATAGTAGTTGTGCCAAGAACCTTTACACTTCAGTTCAAAAGAGGATTAAATTAATTTGAAGTGTTATATGAAGAATGTTTTCTGAAGATTTTATTTTAAAAAACCTATCTATTGATACTATATCTAAAATAACCAATTCATTAGAAGCTACTTACAAACCAGAAGGCAAGCTGTTGATGGTGATGCCAAATATGTACTGAGTGATTTCTACAAGGAGAAGATCAAACAAAGCTGAGAGCATCCAAGCGCCCAGTAAAAAAGACTGGAAAGAAAAAGTTTAATTTGAATCAATTCAGCAGTTTCAAAAAAAGGTTTTAATATACTTTTAAATATAAGAAAAAATAAGAAAACCTCTATACTACTTCAATTAAGACAATTCAATCTTTAACACAATGTAATTCCAGGCCTACTTGTCTAGATACTGAGGAATCAAGAGTCCGATTGTTTCCAAAATTAAATTCAATGGGTCTGATATCTTATAACTGATACAACTGCAAATAGAAATTAAAATAATCCACCGACTGCAAGGTATTATCAATATAAATTTAAATTTATTAAAACCAAATTATCTTTAAAACCCTTTAACCTATATTTCTATACAACATGCTAGAAATAAAATAGTAGTCATCCAAGAGTACAAGACTGAACTGTATAGAAAAGTTTCTATTAAAAAGCCCTCAAAACTGGAACTTACTGAAAATTTTCTGCTGCCATATCTTCTTTCAAATATTCGGAAATTGTAAATGAGCAGACTGCTGCAGAATGTGTCTTTCAAATCAAGACATATTGTTCTTCCACATACAAGTCTCCAAATCTGGAAGATTAATATCATCATGTTAAGCCACCTGTCCTTCAAGAAAATTCTTTACAGAATTTGTGCCCAGAGACAATTCAATACTGGAGTCAGGTAAGAGAATTGCAGCACAGTTAAAGAGGGAAATACAGACAGTAGAATGTTATCAAATCTCTTAAAAATATTTTCAAAGCAGATGTCTAACTGTTAAAATAAATAAACAATTGAAATTAACTCAAAATACACTTTGAGGTTCCTAGTTTACACTTAGAAATAAAAATGTAAATCACAACCCTATTGAATTTAGAATTATAAAAAAAATTTTTATGCAACCTCTAGACACAAACTAGTACAACTAGTACTAGTGTAGCTGTTCTAAGAAGGCCTAATCACATTAGCTTGCTCAGGGCCATGTCAAGCTGAATCTTGAACATCTCTAAGGATGGAAATTGTTCCTCTGTGGGATTTCTTGTATTTCAATTCTTGCCCATTGCCTCCTGTCCTTTCACTGGGCCCGGCTTCCTCCCATTAGATTTTTACATGCACTGGTAAGATCTACCCTAAACCTTCGCTTTCCCAGATTAAGCACTCCCAGCTCTCTCAGCCTCTCCTCACACACCAAATGCTCCAGCCCCTGACCAGCCTGGTGGCCCTCCACTGGACTCTCTTCAACATGCCAATTTTGACTCAGGAGTCCAGCACAGGGGACAATACTTCAGACTGCTCTCACTGAGAGTAGAGATGATCACCATCCAGGCCTCCCTGTGAGGCTCTTCCTATCTATTGCAGCCCCAGATGCTGTTTGGCTTCTTAGCCACAATGCTCATTGCTGCTTCATGTCCAATTTAAGCCTCCACCAGGACCCTCAAGGCTTTTCCTGTAAAGTGATTTCCAGCTGCTCAGCCCACAGCCTGTACTGGTGCAAGGTGTTACTCCTCTCTGATGCAGGAGTTTGTATTCAGCCTTTGCTGAACCAAGGTTCCTACTGACCCTTTTCTCTCTCTAAATGGCTGCAGAACTAACATGTGTAACAACTACAAATCCAAGTTTTACATCACCCACAGTATTGTTAAGAGAACGTTATGTCCTACTGTCCAAGTTATGAATGAAGACATTAAACAGTATTGGCCTCAATCCACTTCACTCACCATACTCACTATCCCATGTCAACATGCCCACTTTTAAATCCTAGCCTGAGTACCACCCCTCCTGAAGTCAAGACTGGCAGGGCTATGACCTTGCAGCTGAATATTTCATGACACGCACTAACTGAGCAGCTCTCACACAGACTATGAAAGGCTTCTATTCTAGCCTTACTGCTCTTTGCTTCAGCCACCTTAAAATATACACAGGTATGATGTAATGAAGATCTTCTACACACAGCATCTTCACTGCTCTTGAGGACCCTCTGTATGGAGACAAGGACCTTTTAGTTTTGGACAGCAGATATTTTGCCTTCCAAATCAAATGTATTCTTCAACTGTTCACTTTAATTCATGTGCTCTCTACCAGCTTTAAGAAGTGTTAAAATTCAACATCCAAAATGTTTGTTCATTCCCTGAAAAAATTCCTTTCCATTAAACACATCCTTGCAGGTGAATTTATTCTAAACAAATTTTCTTTTAAGAGTTCTCATTTGAATATCAGCACCAGACAGGAGTTAAAGAATCGTCCCTCTCTTGATCTCAGAGGTACTCAGTGATATAGTACATAGCTTACTCCAAAGGCTGTGGAATAATCTCATGAAATAAAAAATCCAAACTCACAAATTCCCCAAAGCAACACAATAAAAGTGTTATAACTTTTACAGATACTTTTAAGTGGTTATGGTTAAGACATGGTAGAGGTGTTTTTTTTTAATAAAATGCAGCTACTGCTGTTTTTCAGCAGATCAAACATATGAAAAGAGAGGATTCCTCTGAAGACAAATCTCAAAACAAACAAATAAATAAATCCCACACCCACACAATTTCCATTTAAAGCTTGAATACTTTCTCAGACTTTTTCATTCCCCACCTCAAACACTTGGCTGTAACATTTTTTAAAGGCAGACATCATTTATGTATTTTCACTGCACAGCATCAGCAAGACACCTGGAAAATATGAGTAGTGCTCTTGCAGAGTTGTAATTTATTATTACAATAAAGCTCTTGGCTTTGACAAGAAAGATTACAGAGAGTACAACAGCACAGACCATCGCAAGCTAGATCTAATAATCTTTTAAAGTTTACAGGCTACAGTTGGCATCCTCAAAGACATTAATTTGATTACATCCTTTTGTTTGATGCAATTGTAAAATCTGTGAGGTAAGATAAACACAGAGGCATTTACTGACCTTTCTCTATTGAGCAGTAATTTGCCACTTCCAAAAATTAAAAACATCCCAAAATGAATACCCACAGAACTAATCACTTTTAAGTGCACTATTTCAACATTTAGAGCTGATACTATAGGATCCTTAATTAAATTAAAATAAAATGCTACAAAATACAATACCTAGGGTATCTTAGTTTGAAACAGGAATGAGTATGAAATTAACCAATTCAGCTGATTAGTGAAGAGCATGACAAACTCCTCCATCATCTGGAATTTTCAATTTAGAAGCAGCAGTTCTAGTCAATGTTTAGTTTTCCACAACTAACTACAACAGTTAACTAGAGAATGAAAATTATTGCCTCCATTCTTAAAATAAATAATTTATAATCAGCATGCCTAATCAAAGTAGGTTTCTTCAGCCTCAAAAATTAGGCACAATAAGATACTGATATTCATATCAAAATACTTGTATTATTAAATGGGTTATATCACACTTCATTCATAGCAAGTAAACAAATGCCAATGCCTGAAAGGAAAAACAACACACACCAAGTAATTTTGCAGAAAAGAAAAAAAAATAAAAGCTATATTGATTGTTTCAGATCAGTTTTTCTCATGTTTTCCAGAAAGTAGCATGCTGGGGAGACATAAACAAAGGGAAAGAACCAGAGGACGAACTGTGGGGGAAAACCACTGCAAACCAGAGTTTGCAGTCTCTTTTCACATAAAGTGAACAGACTCTTACCTGAAAATCCTCTTTTACAGCTTGCAGGTTATATGCAAAGAACTTCTGATAATGTTGGAAGAGCAGAGTCAATAGAATCGAGATGGCACTTGGGACAAGTAACAAACTCTTTGACAAAGGCGCTTTATCTTAAAGACAAAACAAATAAGCAATCAAATCATTTTAGAGACAAGTCTTGCACATTCAAAAAGTGACATATTAAAACAGGTGACTGGAAGACATAATAGCAGTGACACCACCTTGACTTTTTAGCTCAACAACTTCCTAAGTTCTCAAAAACTCGAGAATAGATAGGAAGAACACACTAATCAAAGGAAATGCTTAGAGATATTAATGACAGTTAAATATTAACCAGACATTTTGTTTCCAACATTGTCTCGAGAAATTGGCTACAGTTAAACCTAAGTTCTTTGCACCTACTGAGGTCATGTCCTCCTATACTGCCCTCCTATGGATCAATCACATTTCAGGAAATAAAATAATCACTTTTTTTCCTAGCAAAATATACATGCACATCTAGTAAACTTTGTTTCCTTTGAACTAGGGATTAAGATTAGCTTTTTCTGGGAGGCTATGAAGCAGAAACCACCTGAATAAATGGACTTTCTCACCACTGCACTTAGATCCACCATTCAAGGAAACATATCTAAGTCAATTTGCGTGAAACTCATCTTCTTTCTATTCAATCATTACAATTATTCATCAAGAAATTACTAGAATCAGGATGTTGGTGAAATCAGAACTTCTTTCCCTCTAGGGGCATGACTTTCAGAAAGGACACTCAGAAGAAAGCAGGCAAAGAACAGTGAAATCTGCAATACACATTTCACATTTACTAAAATTTGTCAGTAGAATATCCAGCAGGAGCATAGCCAGCAATTCATCCTAACCTCTTGGTGCAGTGGATGCAATAAAACACAAATTCTTGCCCAACAACTCAAGCCAACACAGAGACTCTGAAATATTATTTATTCTATGACTTTTCTCCTTTTCACAAATGCAGCCTGAATCACATTTACTTCCTCTCCAAACATCTCAGCTATGGCACAGAATCCATTCATTTTCAGACAACTGTTTTTGTAGGGTACTACAAAAATCCATAGTTCTTTTGTTATTCTTCTTAATATAGTGAAAGGAGCAATGAGATTACTTTAGAAGTACTAATGGGGAGTAAAGAAAAGGAACACAGCAGAGAAAAAACTGCATGAAACAGTATAATACAATAAACATTTACTACCTGTCCAGATTAAAGTGAATACCATGAATTATTTTTTTCAACATCTGCTGCATGCTAGAACAGTGAACTGCTAGAAAAAGCAGATGGCAATAGGCACCAAAGAGAAGATTTTAATTTTTTAATTACAGCACGATCCAAATGCCATAAAAAATATGGCTCTTGCTACACAGATCAAGCATTACCATCATTCAAATATTAACTGATGACACCAATAATGACTTTGATGGGCAATGTTAGCTGTTCACCACCTTGAAGTCTGCAGTCTTCTGATGTTCACCATGAGAAGAAAACATCTCTATGTGTATCATAATGAAAACTTGTACTTAAAACTATTAATTCAGTCCACACCCATACCTTTTGAGTTCATTATTTAAACATGCATTTTCCATTTAAGCAAGTATGGCCTTGAAGAACTATCCTTCTATAGAAATTAGGCAGTGACTTGGATTGACACAGGTAGATGTTACTATGCTAAGGCAGAAAGTCTGGCTGATTCCTTTTATTAATGCAAGAAAACTGTCCATATTTCAATCTAGTACCTTTCTTTGTTTGTTTTTTCTCTCCAAAAATAAATTTTATATTCTTTAGACATACTTTTTTTTTTTTTCAATTATTCATGCCTCTAATTCAGTTGGGCTTTTCAAAACCATCTGAAGCCATCAGAGTACTGGACAACACTGAAGAGAAAAAAGAAGCTGGAGCTTCCTGAAAGCTACTATGCAGACAATGCACATAGATATTCATTTGAAACCTCAAGCAATACTCCCTGTATTAACTTAGTTAAATTAACATTTCTTAATGTGGAAAAGTCAATTTTATAATCAGGATACATATTTTTGATACCTGGAAGTACGGTCTAATTCAGAAGAATTGTAATAGTCACAACAGTAAACATTTCTAAGCCAAAGTTTGATGAAAACTGTTATTTTACTATCAAATGCATTTATGTTATTTCATGAATTTTAAGAAATTTTCAAAAGAACTAATTAATCCTATAAAACATTTTACATAAGGATCACATTATCACAGACACACATGAGAACAAAATCTCAATATCCCACCATGACTATATTTTTCTATATAGGTTTAATATGTAGCTTTTACTGCAATTTTTTCTTTATTAGATAATTTTTACAAGTAATATACACTGAAATATTTCATCCCATCAAGTTAATTCCTAATTTGAATGCTTTTAAAAATAACCAACCTACAGAGCCTTATCTGTTTTCTCCAAAAGTGTGAACACACATTTTTATTAAGAGCCTCCTTTTAGCTTTCAGCTTAGACACTTTAAACCCTGACACAGGAAAAAAATACTTATTATTATACATGTCATCAAGTGAAAAACCACAGAAGCACCTAACCCATGAATCTGACTGTCACCCACAGGGAACATCATGTGAGTGATGGAAATTTTTATTCTCCAGCTTCTCATAATGTCATTATGGTTGAGAAGTTTATTCTTGTCTGGTGAACTTGAAAAAATATAATAATGCATCCTCTGAAATTCTTTTTCCAAGTGTTTCACTGCACAGTGTAGCAGTTTGTGTTATCCCTCAACAGCATATAGATCCTTCTCAAGGACTGCTGTGAAGTCACAGGGAAGGAGCAACCTTCCCACAACTGTGGAATGTTTCAACCAATATCAGACCAAAATTGACAAACAATGCCAGATTTTGCATAATCTGGCATTTTGACATCCAAGTAAAATTCCTTACTTACAATGCAAAGGTAAAATTTAGAAAGCAGAATTCTAATCCAATGAATGTGCAATCATGTATGAGATGGAAATAATTACCACAAACCTAGCAGGGCACCAGTCTGCTGGCAGCACGGATGCAAATATTCACCAGAAGGAGAAAACACAGTATCCTTATAGCACATGGAGAAAGAAGAATGAAAGGATAAATACTCATTTTGACTTTGAAAGTTAAAATGTATCAAATACTGTCTTCAAAGATCTTGGAATAAATTTGCAATCCCAAAGTGCTCCTTAAGTGTCATTTCTTTCAAACAACAGGCAGTTATAGCACTGGTGCTGCACCACATCTACTGAGCTTCCACCTAAGTGCACAGAGAAATGTTGTTAATAACCACCAGAATATGCCCACGCTATGATGAAGAGCAAGGAATTAGGTTCCACTACAGATCTTTGCTTCTTCCTGGTGCAATGGAGAAGTTCCCCCCCAAAACCACCCTCATAATCTCATGGGCAAGTGTCCCAACCTGTATGCTACCAACTGTGCAATGCCAAGCTGATCCTAAAATGTGACATAAATGAGAAAACCACTTCTAAGCCTCCACATTCTGTCCCTGCACATATTACAATGCCCACAAATCCTCTTCTCACAACCCACCACTCTGCTGGTTGCCACTGCCTATTTTACAATACAGAGAGTGAAGGATACAAGTGTCCACCTGTCACAAACAGAGGGGGAGGTTTATGGCACAACTGCCCGAGTTGCAGCTTCAGATATCACCACTGCACTAAATGCCAAGAACGAGAAGATACAGCAACAGCTACAGTTTTTTAAATTTTTCCTGTCCCTGCCTGTTCATTACTCGCAGATGAAGAGACAGCAGATGGGCATAGCAAAACAGGCAGCCAGACTAAGCTACTGTTGCAGAAGAGCTCTTGCAGGAACTTCACCATCTCCAGGCTCAGGACTCAAGTGTTGACTTGGGAGAGGATCCCACTGCTGGTTGATGTGAAGTGATGGGCCAGATGATGAGCAGTGGCTGCAGAAGTTCAAACTAGCTCAGGGCAATTTCTGTGGGGATCCCTACCGAGCTTACACCACAGCTGCAGAAAAAACATGCTGTGTAACAACTCTTTTTTTCCACTGTCACCTGCAACTTTCCCAAACCCAGCTGCTATAAGGCAGGCACATCACTTTCAAACAGATCATTAATGCTGGGGGCTACTATAATGGCAAAAAATGCCCACAAACCAGTTTTTAAATGCTTATACACAAGATCTGTGAATTAAACCATAACTGATACACATCTGAATAAACATTACTTCCCAAATGCATTTACATAATCTGCATTTTGAGTGGTTATTTTTCCTGCATTAAACCATCATGGAGATATCAATCTATTGTATTCCAAGACCTGTCCAAGAACCCACGGCGGGCTAACCAATTGGCAGTGATGTTTGTTTGCAAGTGAAAAGAGTAAGAGTATCACTGCAGGAACAGGTTTTCACCAAATGCTTCTAAATTCAATCCAGAAGCTGAGAGGTGAATAATATTAGTACTAAGAAAGCTAATAGAGAAACTGTGATCATGGCTAAAATCTATTTTTTAAAGGCACAGGCAAGACTGTAATCAAACCACTTGCCTGTACATTTACTGTTTAGAAGACTGCTAGGTGTAGCCTAGGTCACAAACTATTAAAAAGAAAAAGAGAGCCACAAAAAGAAAAAAAAAAGAAAACCTTTGTTTCTAAAAGCAATACTTGAAACTGAATTAGGTTGAAAATATCAAAAATATCAAACTTTTCTTCCTTCCAACCAGAGATGTTACCATACTCCTTTTAGTATACACTGTCAGAAATATCAGTTATGGCTACACCACACGACCATGTGGAGTTCCCCACACAAGCTTGAAATTAACTGAGCTAGTTCTGCAGAAGCAGAATAGCCACAGTTTTGTGGCCTTCATTGCTGTGCTGCTTCCAGGGCTCACACTAACCAGGCTGCACTGTGGCATGCTGATGTACAAGCTAATTTGTTTTCCCATATAGTACTGTACTGCATAATACTGTTATACACAAGTCTTATGCATTCAGTACGTTTCCTTTTTCCTTCAGTCATACCACAAAGCATTAATTTACATAGCTTTATTATTTTCCTGATGCCTCTGCACAACAGAGTTCATTCCTGCCAGTTATGCAAGCAGAGGAGCACAGAGATCCTTCCTTGCCTTGGGGATTTTTAACAAATTGCTAGCACTGCACTACAAGGTTCACTGAGGTAAAAGCCTAAGTTGCACTAGCAAGTTCAAAGGGCTCTCCTCACTCCTACTACAAAAAATAGCTTGTGTGTAGTAGTCAAAGTAGTCAAATATTTTCCAGATGTAACAAGTGTGTACACTTTAAAAGATGGACTCAAATGTTACCTTAACAGACTTTCCTGCTAGACTCCTGTGCAGTACATAACCAGCATGAAGAATATTGGGAGGGGATATTACAACATCTGCAGAAAGGTTTCGTGTTGGTCCAGCTGGTTTAAACTGTTGGTAAGGCCTTTGTGCCTTATAATGGAAAGCCTGCCTGTGTATCATACTTTGCTCCTGGGACGCAGCCTCTTGGCAAACTAAGCAGCACTACAGTAAAGCAAACAGCCAGGCTATTCACACACTCCTGTGAGCCTTTGCAGAACTGCTCAAGTGTTTCAGCAGCATTATACACGGGACCAAAGCCACCAACAAAAGCAACCAGCCTGGGTCAGGCACCACAGCCCACCTCTCAAGCACACCTAAAGGTGCTGCCAGGATGCCCCCTGAGCACGTTGCAATCCAGCTCAGCTGGGTTAGTGCTCTGATAAGCCATCTGCATATGTCTGCACTGTGTCTCCTACTAGTACCCAGAGCCGCTGGCTCTTTTTTCCAGAGCATACCAGTTCCTCCAATATTCCAGATAACAGAACCAGTTTCCACAGCAGAGGCAAACTGTCTTTGTCCTTTAAGAAGGTGGTGTCCTTTGTTTCCTGGCTTCCCTATCCCACAGTCATACCATGTACCAGGTATGTTTATTTTTACTTTTACATCTCCTCGTCCCAACGTTATAGATGTGAATCGGTCTGTCAGAGGTGGCACAGCAGGCTGCAGGAGCCTTCAGTGTGCCCTGGCATGATCATTGCTATTGCTGCTGAACCAGGTGTCCACTTATTTCATTCAGGGTCACTGATACAGGTCCCATTATCCACTGACACTGGGGGCAGAACACACACATACAGTTCTCTGGTGCAACATCAGGTACCAATTCATTAACTACCTGAACCATCAGATTCTGTGCATCAGTGACAGAATCCCACACTCCTGCTGCTACTGCAGCAACTTCTGCTACACACACATAAACAAGTCTGAGGGCACAGGTACACGTGTGCCACAGTTGTGTCCTAGGTGAGCCTATGTCACTGCACCTAAATCCACGCCTCTACTGGAGTTTGTCAGTGCACTCATACCAGCCAAATCTTACTGTAAAAACCCACTTTAGGGCATCAGGCAAGTTCAGTAAGAACATATGTTGTATTTGGTTTTGAGAAGGGGAAAAAAAAAGCACAACACTGAGTATGGAGCTGTCTCAGGGAAGGTTTAGGTTACAAACGTTCTTTGCCTAGAGAGCGACCAGACACTGGAACAGGCTCCCCAGGGCAGTGATCACAGCACCAGCCTGACAGAGTTCAAGAAGCATTTGGACAATGCTCTCAGGCACACGGTGTGATTCTTGAGCTCTCCTGTGCAGGGCTAGAAGATGGACTTGATAGTCCTTGTGGGTCTTTTCCAGATCAGGATATTCTATGATTTTCTTTCTGCAGAATGATATCTAGTTTTTTTTCCCTACCACATATATGCTTATTATGACAAGCATTTCCCACTCATCCGTCTGATGGATCAAACCTGGAAAAACTTGTAAATACTGACCATGACTTTCCACCCATTCAGTCTAACAAGGATACTCTTCCTCCTACATTCTTTCTCATAAAATTATACACAGACACATGCCATTGAAAAGTCCCTCTACAGTATCTGTTTGGGGGCACAGAGAGAGATAAAAAATCAGGAGCTGAAAATCAAGGCACAGTATTATCAGATCCATCTGAAAAATACTCTTCCCTTCTTTGGATTCCTCATACAAAATACAGCTACAACTAACACCCCTTTTTAAATGCCAGAATTATTCCCCACCTAGTTAGAGGGTGCTTTCACACTCAACTGATTTCACAGAACCACAGAATCAATTAAGTTAGAAAAGACCTCTGAGATCATCACATCCAACCTGTGACCAAACACTATCCTGTCGACAAGACCATGGCACTGAGTACTACATTTCAGTCTTTTCTTAAAAACACCTCCAGGGATGGTGACTCTACCACTTCCTTGGGCAGCCCATTCCAATATCTAATTATCCTTTCTGTGAAGAAATTCCTCCCAATGTCCAACTTGAACCTCCCCTGGTACAGCTGGAGGCTAAGTCCTCTGGTCTTGTCCTGTCGCTGGTTACCTGCAAGAAGAGGGCAACCCTCACTTTGCTTCTGTTCAATTACTTGTAAAGAGTGATAAGATCACCCCTGAACCTCCTCTTCTCCAGCCAAAACAACCCCAGCTCCCTCATCCACTTCTCAAAGGACATGCATTCCAGGTGCTTCATCAGCTCCACTGCCCTTCTCTGGACATGCTACAGCACCCCAATGTTCTGTCTAAATTGAGGGGCACAGAACTGGAGACAGTACCCAAGATGTGACCTCACCAGTGCTGAGTACAGAGGGACAATCGCAGCCCTGGTCCTGCTGGCCACACTACTACAGGATGCCATTGGCCTTCCTGGCCACTCGGGCACACTGACTCATGTTCAGCTGGCTGTCAACCAGCACCAGATCGTTTTCCTCGGGGCAGTTTTCCAGCCACTCTTCTCCAGATCTGTAGAGCTGCCTGGGCTGGTTGCAACCCAAGTGCAGGATCTGGCACTTGACCTTTTTGAACCTCATACTGTTTGATCCAGCCTGTTCAGATGCCTCTGCAGAGCCCTCCTGCCCTTCAGCACACCGACACTACCACCCATTCTGTACTGAGCACGCAGTTAGTCAGCAAAGCTTTGACTTATCATTTGTCCTCGCCTGCTCTTAGGACTGTGTGTGCTGCCCAAGTCCACACCGCAGCCAGGTCAGCTCCCCACTGCTGCTTCCAGACGCTGCAGATTCTGTGTCCTGTAAAACAAGCTCAGAGCCAGCCCCTGATACCTGTGAAGTCATTCAGGTAGCACCGGAACATGACATTATTTACATTATAATTACGCTGTGCATAAAAATAAAGCTAAGCAGAGCTACGGGCACGTTACTCCTTACATTTGCCTTGCCAATAAACTGGTTTTAAAAATAAGTCTAATTTCAAATTAAGAAAATAGGGTGGGTTTTTTTTTTTTTTTTTTTTTTTTGCTACGTATCTTGGCATGGAGGTCTATATAGATGTATGCAAATACATATAAACACACAGAGAGACACACACACACGGACATGCACACACCTACACAGGCAGACACACAGGCAGACACACACGCGGACACACCCGCGGCTCCTCCCGCCGTCACACAGTTTAAAAGTCCAGCCAAGAGAGGACCGAAGCCAGCGGCTCTCCCGGGGCCGACGGCGGCAGCGCCACCCGCGCTCCCACCGCTGGCCGCCGCCCTCCCTGCACCGCGGCGGGCCCGGTACTCACAGAAGCCGTTGGAGCCGGTGCTGGTGAACATGGCAGCGGGCCGGCCCGGCGGGCGGGCGCGGCGGGCGCAGCCCCGAGCTCGGGCAGCCCCTGAGGAGCCGCGGCGGGCCGGGGCCGGGGCCAGGCCGGCTCGGGGAGGGCTAAGGCGGCCGCGAGGGGCCAAACGCCGCCGCCAGGCGACCGGGCGGCGCCCCCTGCCGGGCCCGGCGGGTGAGCGGCGGCGCGGCGGCGCTCCGGTGCGCCTGTGTTTTCTGGAATTACTCCTGCCCCTAGAAACGGGAGCAGCGTCTTCCACTGAGGGAGGCAGAGCATTGGGACAGGCTGCCCAGGGAGGGCGCGGGGTCTCCCTCTCTGGACGCGTTCAAAACCCACCTGGTCACATTCCTGTGCCACCTGCTCCAGGGCACCTTGCCTTGCCTTGGCTGGGAAGTTGGACTAATCGATCTCCAGAAGCCTCTTCAGCCCTAACTATTCTGTGATTTCATGATTTAACACGATTTAAATTTTAAATATGTAGGTGCCCTGAGGAAGCCTGGCTCCTTGCACTTGGGAAAGCTCTGTGCCTCGAGGCTCACCGTGATTTGGGGAGCCCAGCAGGTAAATGTCTCATTAGAGCTGTGGGTGAGCTGTCATTACAGCTAACAGAGTCAGAGTTAATACAGACAGCAGAGTTTGGAGAGCTTTTCAGGTGGCCAAATGAAGGTGTCTGCTTTAGGATCAAATTAATTCCTCCCCAGGCTCCACCAAGGGACCACATTGAAGAGATCACCACAGGCTCTGATGGCACATCAGACTCCAGCTCTCCAACAGCATGGTAGGCACCCAATATGAGGTGAGCTGAAATCCCCATTTCATAGGAGATATAGTATCATAAAGCTGAAACTATTAGGCAACCAAATTTCGCCGACATTTTCAATGAAAATGCAGAACTCAGACTTTACTGAAATAAGTCATGCGAGGCATTTAAAAAGGTGACCATGCTTTGCAGCATGAGGTGTGTGCACTTTGTGTTCATGTGATGATGGAACTGCAGGCCTCAAGTCACATTTACCTTACTGCAGTACAATACTGAAAACCAATGCCACTCTGGAACTGCAAAAAATAACTTGTCAGCTAGGTAACAATTTTTGAGTAGGCAGCCAATCATAAAAATGTTTAGATAAGTGATATATTTCTTATATTCCATACATTTTGTAATATACCATAAAAATGCATTTTAATATTTGTATTCAATGCAATTATTAGCTATCATTCCAGAGTGCTGAGTTCCTGAAACTTTGTAAACTTAATCTCTTAAATACTGCCAAGGGGACATAAAAAGCTTTGGTCTACAAAGACTTCAGCTAAGATCAGCATATCAGCATGCATTTTTTAAATGGCCAATTTCCAGCACTAACTTCAGATTTCTGTTGCTCACTTGTCCTCTCTGTACAAGGCCTGTATTAGGCAGGTGGGATTGAGACTCATAATCCGCTCACAGAGCAGAAGGTATGTCTAAACCAGCCAGGAAGAAGAGACAAAGAGATAGCACATTGGAAATCCTGACTTATCCCAAGTTGAAGTTCTTTCCTCCGAAAAGAATCTAAATTGGATTCACAGCATGAAACCCATCACATACTTTGTGTCTTTGGCTACAGAAAACCAGCTTACTCTGCTGTCAAAGCACAGCTGAAAGAAATTATTTGCTACAGAAATTTTCCTTCTTTCTTTCAAATGCAAATGACTCTGGCTGCTGTATGCTACATATGCAAACTCTGTCTTGCCAGTGCACTGCTGAATGCCTGTAACCACACAGAAGTGACAAGCAACCCTCATTTCTAAGGAATGGAAGGTAAATAAGGAGGTGCAAAGCCTGCAAAGCTTGCAATAGCTCCAGTGTGAAACCTCTTTGGGAAAAGCTTGGGTGCCTTCTGAAGCTGTAGGGATCTAATGAGGTACTCATGGCTTAATTAGTTACGATTTTGATCGCTTTCAACTAACCTCCACTTAAAGTAATTAAGCCTTTTTGTGGATCTGGCTTTACTGTAGGTGAGGATAAAACCTATCCAGTATCCAAACTTTTCCAATATTGCCTGTGTAATAGGTTTAGGAATGTTGTTTCAGTGGTGAAGATAAAGCTTGCTTTTTTTTCTTTTCACCGTCTCTCAGAATCGAGTGAAGTTTACAGTTCTAAGAGCCAAGACCTAGTATTTTTCTGTTTTATAGGCTCTGTTTTGAAGATTTCCCTAGATTGATGTACTGCAAGGTAATCATATTAGAGGGATTCTCCTCTGCAACGTCAGGTGCTGGAATTGGATTCAAGTCATAATCACTGAACATACTAGAGACTTGGGCATGTATTCCACTGAATGAGGATGCATTTGGGAAATGTTTAAGGGCCATTTTTAAAGCAGCTCTGTGGACTCATTATCATTGACAGACGCAGCAAAGCTGGATGAGTAGCAATAGCTGGCAAACCAAAACCCTTGCAGATTTGTCAACACTGCTGGAATACAGGCAGCTGGCTCTCAATCTATTTGCTGCTATCTTATAAATGTCTACAAATGCATTACGGAATCTGTGAAACCCCTGATGTTTTTATCCCTTGTTTTTTAAAAAAATATATTATGTCAATATTTCTGAGATTACAGCAGATGAGATCCACTATGTATTTTTGAGAAAACTGCACACCCCTTGCTAATAATTATAGTTTCACATACTGATTGAATAGTAGAGGAAATGTAGTTTCTGCCCTCAGATAATGTGCCAACAAGAGAGGTATTTTTATCACAACACCATCACTGTCAACTGGTAGCGTGTCATAAGAATTAAGCAAATTATTTGCATCGTTAAGTATACAGTGTTGACTACTTTGGAGTTAAATGAAATCATCAGTCCTCATGCTTGCCTTGGAACATATCCCAGAATAGGAAGGCTAGCACTTATCTACTAATCTACTCAGAACAAGCTTAGAAGGCTTTGACACTGCTCAAATGTCAGCTTGAATATCTCCCATTTGTTTATTACATCTAGTTAGTGGGGTCAATGTGGTATGGTCAAAAGAGTTATTTAAATTTCATGCTCAAAAGAAAATCCCAGGAGACTGGAATTTAAATTTCTAACTATTTTCTAAAATTATTAGGTTGTTTTCTTCTCTGAACATGTGATGTTTGTGAAGCAATTCTTAATTACTAATGAATCTCCAACAGTCAGATGCTCCTCTGGCATATAGAATGAAGAACAGCAGCAGAGTAAAACAGGATGGAAATGTAACACCTTGCTTAGGAATTTTCTGACTAAATTCAGTGTAGGTTAATGATTCTGCAGGTTAATTGCAAGTGTTCTCTGTCTCTTTGCCATTTAGGGTTTCTATGGCATTCATAGCAGTTCTTGCAATTCTTACAATTACCTGAAATATTAACATATACATAGACGTTAATGCTAAATTTAATTATTTCAGTAACTTCTTCCTACAGTTTCTAACCTTTGTGTTTGGTTACAGATGTTAAGGAAAACAGCTGTGCAACACACATGTCCTGCAAAAATCCAGGAGCAGTGTAGCTTGCTGATGGCAGCTTGCATAGGAACAGGAGGAAGGACAGAAGGCAGATGCTCACTCTGCTGAAATCAGACTGATTTGACCTTTCCAAAATTAGTGAATTTCTTTCACTCATTCAGAAGAAAGACTTGATACTGCAGCAGACCTTCTGTCCTCTTAAAGTCTAGTGTGTGTCATTTTATTACATAGTTTTGGGGTTTTTTACTGGAGCTGGAAGATACAGAATGTTTTCTAGCTTAGCTCTTTCCAAGTAGAGCTGGTAGGCGTACCGTTAATAAGGAGCAATGGAGTTGCTGAAGGAGTATTGGGCTTTGTTGTTTATTTTTGCAATTGGTTTTGCCTCACACTATTATAAAAAAAAATTAGGACACTCAAACATGTTCCATTAGTTAAGGTTCTAGCCATGAAATTTTTTGCAAAACTTAAAATGACATTTTAAATTTGAATGCCATGTCAGTGTCTGGTAACATGAATGTTTGCTTCAGGTACTCAAACATGTCACTGTCTCGTTTTTCAGCTGGACCCCCTGAATGGCAGGCAATGACAGTGCAGTAACAATTTAAGGTACTGGTTTATCTGGAGCTGAGCCACATACAGTCTTACACTGCAGGTCTTAACCATTACTTCCCTTTTAACCATCAGTCATGTGATCCTAAGCACTTGCACCAAATGCACCCAGATGTTGGCACCTCTGTGTTCAAGGTACAGCACCAAGCACTTGATCAGCAGCTCGGTCTCTAAGTACTTGTAAAACACTGCCTAAAGGTACTTAAATTCCATGTCACATTATTTTCAATAAATTTATTTCAATGAAGGTTGAAATCCTATGAAAAACAAGAACATATGGCAGGCATAATCAGGAACCAGATCCTAATACAAACATATTGGGAAAGCAAGGTTAAGATAGAATATTAAAAACTCAGATTAAAATCAACAATTAAGAAGCATCAGAATCAATCTGCCTATGTTCATGTTTTATTTCACTTAGATGAGACTTCTTGAGAGAATTAAAAATGCACTGGTCTGGCTGCCCTTGTCTGAGCAGCTGTTGCTGCATTTTAGATCACTCATTTGAAGGCCATTAATTTACTGCAAAGTAAATTGTGAAACATAGTAAGCATTAGCAAAATGATAATGTTTAAGCATAGTGCTCAGAAGACCCAATTAAGGAATCCATTAGGAGGACAAATAATTACATATAGCATTGCATAACACAATGTACTTTGCATATCTGTGTTCTCTGATGCATACAAGAGATCAAGCACTAGTCATCTATTTCAGACTGAATTTATGTCAAAGAGTACCTCTGAGATCTGGAGCATATGCTAAATTACCCAATATAACTATCAGTGATAGCAAAAACACTAGAGCCTTTAAGATGCAGAAAATTATTTGTATTGTTCCACACAGGTATGACTGTGCTGAAATTGCCTATTCTGAAAATCAGATGTTAGAAGATATTGATAAGGTTTTTAAAGGCCTTTTTTTCTCCCTGATAGCTACTCATATGTCTCTATTTCTCAGATATCCTCATCCTCTTGCTTCACATCCATACTGTAATGCTATCTGTATATCTCCACACAGTGCAAAGATTATTAATCACCTGTGTTTACACTTGGAGGCAAATCTGTGTTTAAGGGAATACCTGAGAGCCACATCATGATGTTATCAGGCCTGTAGCATAACATTGCTAAGAGATTAAAAAAAACAATAAAGCTTTAAGCAGTTCTCATTATCTCATTTGTATCTGAGTTAAATTTTAACATGAAGGAATAGTCTTGTCTTTCTTTCACCTAATTACTGAAATCAGAAGAAGTTTGTGTTCATATAATTGTATTGAAATACAATGATCTCTCAGAAGACTTTGCAAAAGAATAAAGGATGTTCATCCCAGCAATATACCTGCACAGTATTTGCAATAGAAATATGTACACCTACAGGAAATAAGCATTCCCGGGTTTTTTTTCTCCTCCATAAATGTTGTAAATGGCAAAGTTAGGTGTCAAAAAGCTTTCGCATACAAAAGTATAAAATTTTGCCCAGCTGTGTCCTTTAAATGGCCATCAGAAAATCAAACTGCTTTTCATTATCAGAAAGAAGAACTACTGTAAAAACAATCAGTGTATTCATAAATAATGTTTATGTACAGTAGGGCTATTAAAAATTACAGAAAATACTGTTTATTACAATTATTCTTGATTCTTTGCTATACTTTTTCCAATATGGAGCATTATCTGTGTGCAGCTACAGACATTGTAATGCTAGGCAGATTTCTAAAAGTGAAGATTGGATCTAGTCAGAGACTGAAATACAAAACTCATTAAGTGCAAAAACTGGAATTCTTACTGCATACTTTTCTTCTCTGCACATAGGAAGTATTTCTTGTTTTACTTGCTGAATACAATTTAACATACTTAATACATTTCTAAAATATCTAGAGCACTTCATAAATTGGGATACTATAAAAATCTGTGTTTGTGGGGCTAGTTGTAGTAGAAATCACCAACAGTGGCAAAGAAATCTTTCCTGGCATGATGACTCGCTCATCTGCCATTTTGGGCTCTTCCTCACCTCACCTTACCCATGAGGTGGGACAGTGTCACTTTCTGGTCAGCTGGCACCACAGTGAGAGCTGTTTGCCACTGAGCTCCCAGGACAGACTTGACTGGGGTGTTAAGCCAGAGAAACCAGCACCAACATTTTGTGTCACCACAATTTTCAAAGTAAGCCCCAAAATGCCTGGGTGATGAAGCTTCCAGGGGATCTTTCCACATGGCCTTCAGCCTAGACAGACCAGCCTGGGCTACAAGCCTCACTGCTCCAGGGTAGCTTCTCTGAAGCAAATGCAGCTGCACTGAGGAAAAATGAAGCGGCAATTGGGAATTCATTGCAAGAGGAGAAACTGGAAGGCCCTTTTTGAAGAGGTGTGTAAAACACACCATTAATCTTTTCTATTTTACATGTGCTGGAGCTCTTGCCACAGACTCTTCTGGGAACACAGTGTTGGGTAGCTGGGTAGCTGGAGTCCAGACATGTCCTCCTGGCTCATATGTTGATCTGGCAGTTGTGCTAAAGGTTGAGGCCATTTTTGGCCCTTAAGAAATAGTTATGAAGTACTAAATCTGATCATACTAAAGCTCAGGTTTATTGCTTTGTCCCTACTGTAAACCAAGTTAGCAAACTTTTCAAGTGGGAGAAAAATAAACCAGCAAAGTCAATACACTCCTTTATACATACCAGACATGCATTCACTGCAGCATTTGTTTCTTAGGTATGTATTTATACTAGTAACTATATATTTTGCACATAAGTCATGTTACACAGGTTACAAGAAAGGGTTAGTACACATACTTCATGAGTACTGGACGGGACACTGATGTTGATTAATTTTGTATGTGAATGTAATTTGTGAAGAAAGTTTTCTCAGCCATTCTCCTACGATTTTGATTCCAGATTTCATGGCAGTTATTTCTTCCACAGCAACATGGTCAAGGTCTCAACAAAAAATGATTTTAACTTATTGTGCAGTCAATATGAGTAAGCACTGATTTGTTTGTGTATACAGGAGAAGCAGCTTTACAGCTGAATTCAGCATCAATCGCTGGTGATGTACATTTGGGGGCAAAAATTAAGCGTTTGTATCCTAGGCTGCCTCACACAAACCCCAGAAATTTTGCTTGCTTATAAGTTAATTGCTTTCTTCTGACCATCGTTGTGTTAATAGACACCATGCTTAGGAAAAGCACCAATTTGGGGCTTAAGTATCTGCATTTGATGCAACAATTGAGATGTGTCAGTACATTTTGCTGTAAAACAGGAAAGAAAAAAAATGCAACAAAAAAGAGAGCATGCCAGCCCCAGGTGATTTATGGCCTGATTCACAGTGCCCTGAATTCATCAGCCAGAAGCCTGCTATGTTTTCAGCAGACTTTGGCTCAGATGGGTGCACTTTAAACTTCCAAACCGCAGACAGTGCAGCAGCAAGCTGGGGCAGATGGAAAGTGGCCGTCACAGCCGGGATGATTCAGGGAGCAGATGGGCTCTGCCGCTCTCCGCCTTTGTTTTGAGAGGGGAGCGGGAGGACACGGAGCTCACATCCAGTGGGAGACCGCCTTTGCTCTACATGGATGGCGATGGCATGAATGGAGATACTAAGGCGAAAACAAAATGAGAGCGGAAGGGAGTGGTCCGAGAGGAAGGCTGGGTGGAATGTGCGGAATTAGCACAGGGTGGAGCAAGAGACAGGAGAAAAAAACAGAGGCACACTTGGGGTTATGCAATTTGGCAGGTCTTAACCCCTGACACAGGCGGAGGAGGAATCCATAAAAAGCTCTGAGGAGAAGTGGTAAAGGGGATTGACAGGAAAGGTAACACCAATAGTACGGAGCCCAGGTGGTCTGTGCAGGTTGGCATGATGACTTTAAAAAAGAGAAAGAAAAGATGAACAAGAAAACAAGATAAAGGAAAAGACTAAAAGCAGCATTACTGAACTATCTTGAAGAATTCTTGTTGCTTTGCATGTGGTGTTCACTGAGCCTCTTTCTTTTCTGTGAGTTCATGCAACAAAAAGGTTTCCTGACCTGCAGTAACTAGGGTGTTCTGTATTCTGAGTAACTTCATATTCCACATGAGGTACAAAAGAAGTGCAAAAAGTGTCTTTCCTGTGTAAAATACAAATATTATAGGACCGTGTGGGTGTAGGCAACACACAATAAAACCTTCCAAATAATGTGCAGGTAAGTAACTTTTCTTGCAGAGTACTTGCCAATAAATATTAAATGTATGTGCACACAGAACTACAGTATACACTATCCATAATCTGCAAGCTAAACTAAGGAGGTGCTGGGACGCTGCTAAAAAGATCAGGGAGCTGCTTCAGCAAAAAACCACACAGTTTAAAAATTTTGTCTACTATTGGTACTTCTGTCATAGAAAATGCTTAATGAAAACCTGGGCTGATCACTGACTATGTCATAGTAATGGCACATGCTAAAAAGCCCTATCTGCAGCTTCAGCCTATGAGAATGAACCTTTCTCTGAAATGAGCAGAAAATGGGAAGAGAGCTCATTGTGCTATGCTAGGAAAAAAAAATCCTAATATAATTTAAGACTTGATTTTATAGACTTTGAACTGAAATTTGATGACTCACCAGTGTTTGGGTGATTACTACTAGCACTCTTAAGGAAGTTCCAAGGTTCTTTGCAAGTAAGGGGCTAATAGTTTCTAAATCCAGGGAGCATGAAACTTGGCTTCTCCCTTCTCTGCAAGAAGCACAAGGAGGAAAATCAGTAAGTGGATCACTTAATTCAAGTGACATTGTGCAACCAGCTATGGTAAGAATGTGGGGTGGGGCCTGAGAAACACTATTGACATGGAAAATTAGAAAAGGTGTGTGTCTTTCATCACGTATTTGGTTTCTTCATTTTGTCTTGCTGATATAGTAACAACAAAGATGATCTTCTCAGACATAGCCATAATTAAAAAGACATTGGCTTGGATTCAAGATAAGAATGTTTCAGACTTTGAGAACAGAACTGAGTTCCAAAGTGGTAGATTAGTCACTGCAGAATTAAGAACTTCAAGGATTTAATTAGAGTGTGGAGAAAAAAAATCATATAAATTTTCACAGTGCAGTAGAGGTAAAGTGGAGTACTTTCTCTTTCCTTTTCACATTTAAGAGGTAAGCTGAATTCATGAGAAAAAAAAAAAAAAACAGAAAACGTTGCCAAAATCCAGGTGCTAATATTGTCTTGGCTAAACCACAGCAATTATGGTCCCTCTGTCAGCATCCCTGCTGGCTTTCCCACAGGTCTGAGGAATGAAAGAAATTTGAAAAGATTTACAAATAATAATTTAACCAACAACAACAAAAAAAAAGTATGTTTAAAAGAAGCTCTAGATTTTGGCCTGTTTGAGAAGATGATTAAACAACAGATGTTCCTGTCCCTTACAAAGCTTTATTGACCAATAACCCTTCCCCCTTAAATCACAGTGTACAAATGAGTGTCTTGGTTTTTATTCACAGTATGATAACAAAATGGGGTAGCCTGATTGATAAATCACTTCTAGGCCTAGGAATCTTTGCCAACAGCTTTCATAATCAAACTCTCTTCAGACCCAACAGGGATTATTTAATCTCTTTCCTGTGTGACAGTGCTCATAATTTGACTATTTGGTTCTGCATATTCCCACTGCCGAAAAATGAGGGACCAGGCTGCTAATATGGCTCTGTCACAGTTTCTTTGCACAGGTACCTGGTCTTTCAATCATCTGTGCTGCTCTATGGCAACAGGAAACCCTAATTAAATTGTGTGGGCTTAAAAGAATGAAAATGGATGTGTGACTTCAGATGCTTATACCACTTTAGACACACATAAGTCTATGGGGCCAGATGGGATCCACCCAAGGGCACCAAGGGATTTGGCAGATCTTGTCACCAAGCCATTTTCCATCATTTACCAGCAGCTCTGGCTCAGTGGAGAGGTCCTTGTTGACTGGAAGTCAGCAAATGGGATGCCCTAATTACTAAATGTAACACCCATCTAAGAAGGGCTGGAAGGAGGATCTGGGGAACTACAGGCCTGACCTCAGTGCTGGGAAGGTCACAGAACAGTTCATCCTGAGTGCCGTCATAGGTTATTAGATAATTAATATTACTGTTCTCCCTTGCTCCCCTGCAGCACGTTGTTACAATCTCTCTGGTGATGGCAGCCAGCAGCACAGCACAGCTGGTAGAAGAAACATATAGGTTGGCTATTAGGAAAATTTTCTCAAGCATTGGTACAGGCTACCCAGAGAAGTGGTTGAGTTACTACAGGTATTTAAAAGATAGGTAGATGTGGCACTTAGGGACATAGTTTAGTGGTGGACTTGGCAATGCAGGGTTAATGATTGGACTCAAGGATCTTAGAGCTTTTCTTCAATCTGAACCATTCTATGATTCTATGCTCTATGACTTAAGTGCCAGGGGCCAAATGCCTCATCCACTCTCCTCCTATGTCAAGTGATTTTTTTTTAAGGCTTCCTGTGTGGAAAGTCTTGTGCAATAGCTATGAGACATAATTAGAGTTTAATAATTATTTCATATCTGCCTTTTGCATGGATTTTCCTATTTTACAAGAAAAGCTGTCTTGAGGTTTAGTATAATCTAAGATAGAATAACTTTTGCACACAAAACACCTGCAAGAGATTCAATAATATCACTTGGTGGAAAGCCTCTTTCTAGCACTTTTCATCATTTCAGGCTTTTCCTTCATGTGAACACATTTAAAGAATTTTTCATAACTTGTGCTCACCAGCCAAGGAGAGGCTGGGAACAAGGCAGTGATGGTAAAGAGGCTGCTTTCCAGCCCAAGTTTACAAGTGGAAATCAAATGTGAGGCTAAAGTGCTCACTCACCCAGTCTACCATAAGCTCCATCAATACCACCTCCAAGAGAAGCGTCACCTTGCACAGGAGTGAAACCCTATGGTTCTGTCCTGCTCAGCTGTTTCGTGACTTGCACCACATGACCCATGAATATAGCACTCAGATTGGGTTATTTCTGCATCCGGGGTCAACATCTTGATGGTTATATGAGAATTTCTCCTTGTCTGTTAGCCCCATGACTAGGTTATGTGCTGATTATACTTCCTTTTCAGTTTTGGCTGTCCCTTGTATAGACAAGTACTCAAAAATTATGCAAAGGTAAAGGTTTGATTCTCCTCTCATGTTAATGTGATTTTAGATTTTGTTTTGATACACGTGTGTGTGTATACATATACACATATACACATATGCATATATTTTGCTCATGACAGCTTACATCCCTGAAGCACAGAAATATTTGTTTGGAGAACATGTATGGACAAGCTGGTAGCAGCATGTGTTTCAGTACCTGCCTTTGCCATTCTACCTTAGTACTGCAGGCACTGCAAAATAGAAAAGCAGCCCAGATGTATTACATCATCCTGTAACTTTATTATGAGATTTAATACCTTCTGTGATCTTCTTTTATGTGAAATCCATATATTTTCAGAGAATTCCTACTTTTATGTTTCCAAAGGAAAGGCTTTGAGGTCTTGACATTGCAAAGAAAGATTTGAAAAATGTGAAGCAAGTTGAGCCCAGAGATTCGGAAAGAAAACACCAAAGCAAATAAAAGGCACTTTATTGTATCTGGAGGCTTACTCATGTGTTTTGGGAAATGTAATTAGCAGTATTTTGTAGGGTCACCTTTTCCCTACTTCACCTATGTAAACAATTGTACTAAAAAATAATAATTATAAAGCATTACTACTCTTATTTTGTAAAAGTAGCAATGCTGTCTTACTCAGACCAGCTATGCAAAGGATAGAGCAATGATTCTGTTTTGTTCTCTTTAAATTCTTGGGCAAACTGATAGTGATGTCAAAACACAGCTAATTGACACAGCTCTTCTTTGGGGAGATAAGAAGGAGTCAGAGCAGCAGGCCAGAATATTATTAATTTTAAGAAATTAATCGTGGCTGTGTACATTAAAAATAGCCTATCTATGCAGATACTCTGTGCTCAGACTTTATGTTCACTTCTCTAGGTATTTTGGGCAGTATCATCTAGCCATTGTCTTGGTGTGCACAGCTGACATCCTGCTTTCTGTGTGCCCCTTTTTAAATGGAGACAGAGAGGCAAGAACTCTTCTGGAACAATGAAGGTGCCCATAGGGGCCATTCACTTAAGAGTTGAACTCAAGGATCCTTCTGGATCATTTCCAACTCAGAATAGTCTATAATTCTTTCTTTATTCTGTGAAGCAATTCAGTTTGGATAAAATGTCAAAAGGATGAGGTACTTTTGAAACAAACCCACCAGCCTCACAAGACAAAATACTGCATGACTGGAACAAGAGCAGAATTGTTCAATGGCATGGAAAATGAAACAATACAAGTCTAATAAAATTGGCCAACAGTTTATTTAATGTGTAGGCAAGATTTCTTTCAAAGCAGCCATTCTCTCCCCACCTGTCAAAATTAATTTCAGAGCTGAAAGTCTTATATATTTGATGTAGATCGTTAGATGGATTAAAAAATATAGCTCCATCCATTAATTTCCTTGAACCAAAATCACTTAATTGTAGTTGAGAATTTGCCCTCTTCCTCCTCCAAAACTGAGACAATATATAGTTTCTTTTTATCACTTTATACAAAAACCATCTCACTTACAAAATGTGTGAGTTTTTTAAACTGTGTTAAAGGTCATTTTGTTTAGGCATGCAAATCTCTTTCCTGAACACAAACAATATGTGCAGCTATAATTTTCCTTGCAACTAATTCACCCTCAGAGTTGTGGGTGATTAAGTGTCTTTACCACATTCGATTGGCAGAGAAATAAGCACTTTCAAATATATTGTAATTCGATTTTGGTTTTTTTTTTTTTTTGTCTAGCCTTGTTAAATGCTTAGTTACCTCTCTTTGAACTGACTTCATGAACACACTAATGAAATACTTCTCCGAGTAGTTTTGTTAAGCACAGCTAATTAATGCAGTGAAGTACAACTGAATTAAGCAGGAGAATCACTGCTCATAAATAAAGATAAAAAAAATTATAAGAGGTATGACTGATATGCATGTAATTACCTGCTTGGGAGGCAGCCTGATCTGGAAGAACCTGAAGAGGTTTGGGAGGCAGGAAATCCTGTCTCATCATCCTCATTCCACCCATGACTTGTGCTGCCACAGGCAAGTTGCTCTGCCTCTCCTTTCCCACAAGGCTGTCACTCAGTGACAGTCATGTAAGGATTTATTAATGAAAGAGACAAAGCAACTGAAACCCTTAAAGTGTGATTTTGGTATTTGTGAATATTAGAATCATAGAATAGTTTGGGTTGGAAGTGACCTTAAAGATCATCAAGTTCCAATCACCTGACAAGAGCAGGGGCACCTTTTGATAGACCAGGTTGCTCAGAGTCCCATCCAGTCTGACCTTGAATACTCCCAGGTATGGAATATCCACAATATCTCTGGGCAACCTGTGCCAGTGCCTCACCAGCCTCAGAAAGAAGAATTTCATTCTCAAATCTAATCTAAATCTACCATCCTCCTCCAGTTCAAAGCCATTCACCTTTGTCCTATAATTACAGGCCCTTGTAAAAAGTCCCTCTCCAGTTCTCTTGTACCCCTTTTTAGGTACTGGGAGGCCACTACATGGTCTCTCCGGAGCCTTTTGTCCTCCAGGCTGAACAAACCCAAATCTGTCAGCCTGTCTTCACAGAAGAGATGCTCCAGCCATTTGATCAATTTGTAGTACTCCTCTGTACTTGGTCAAGCACCCTTACCCTGGGGACCCAGAGCTGGACGCAGCAGTCCAGCTGGGATCTGAGCAGAGCAGCCTAGAAGGGCAGAATCACCTCCCTTGATGTGCTGGCCATGCTGCTTCTGGTGCAGCCCAGGATATGCTTGGCCTTCTGGGCTACAAGCACACATTGCCCATGTTGAGATTCTTGTTCATCAGGACCCCAAGTCCTTCTTCTCCTGGCTGCTCCATACTAAAGGAGCGCTCCAAATTTTCTTTCACCATTCTCCATATCTCATTCAGAAGTGAGAAAACAGAAACTCATAACTTCTCCAGTGATTACTCCTTGAATGCTAAACAATTCTGACTTTCGTTACTGTAAAGTAATGGATCATGAAGCAGATTGCAAGAAAGGAATATTCATAAAAAGGTGCATGATCCTGAAGAGAGTGTTGCCAAACAATAGCACAGAATCAAGATCTTATATGTCTTTCAACCATGAACAAGAAATCAGTGACAATCTTCAAAAAAAAAAGTTTAATATCTCAGTTATTGCCAACTAATAATCAATAAAACTGTTTTTATAATGTTACGTTAATCCATGATTTTACTCAAAAGCAATGTTTATAAAAGGATCTCAATGCCTGTTTTGTAACATTTCACTCCTACAATAGATAAACAAAATGTGAAGATGGGGAAATCCAAGAGGAAGTAAACTAGAGGTTGAGTCAACACTGTAACCTTGCAGTCAAAGGGTAAGTGTAAAATCCTGAAATGCACACATCAGCTTCAATGAGCTCTGCTGATCCCAATACTCTACATTCATTTCAAATGAGAGAAATTCCAGTTATTTCTACAGCATGCCCTGATATTCAGACCTTGCTGCGTGTGAGGTGTCTTAAAAACACAGCTGGAACGTCTGTGTTTTCCCATGTTACAAAGCAACTACGAAGTTGTAATACTGTTAATATTGTCTCATTTAGTAACACTTAAAGTCTGAAAGTATCACCTTTCTAACCTATTAGGGTTTAGTACAGACCTGGTGAGAGGATTCCTGTGTGAGCTCCTTCCAGGAGTCAGTGCACAGGTTTTAGGGCACAGGAGAAGGAGGAAAATCTTTTCAGGTTCCTCACAGCACAGCCTGTAAATGCTTTCTCTTTTCAGTGTATTTAATTCAGGGAAGATTTTTACTGCCACTCAATTAATCTAATTTATTTATCTTATGCAAGTCACCTTGCATACATGCCAGGCTATGGCACTGTGGCTTCTTTTGCCATTATAACTCTGTAACATTCATTCACAAAGAAGTCTTAAATTTCCTGTTGGGGTGGATAACTGCACCTTTAGAATGCTGGGAAATGAATAGGTTTGCCTCCTTCATAGTTTTCTGTTCTGAGTCATCACTGAGCAAACACTGTAGTGAAGAGAAGAAATGAAGAAAATGTCTGAGTGGCACAGAGAAGCTGCATATTGGTCCCTAAATGCTGAAAATGTCAGGAAATGTAGATGATAAGCAGGGAAATTTTTGACCTTCATCTGAGAGGAGAAATCAAAGAGGTATTTGTAAAAAATTCAGGCTAATAAGAGGTATTTTACCTTTCTTCTTACAAAATTATCTCACCCAGGTACTTGAAGGATAATGACTGTAACAATATTACAGCTGCAGCAAAATGGAAACCGGCCAGGTCCTGGCTTTGTTTCTGGCAAGGAGCTTAAGCACTTTGTACCTTTGATACTGTTCCATGAAACCAGGGGTATGAATCATGAAAGGGTATTACAGAATGTAAAAATGCAGGAGTTAAGCATTTAAAACAACTTTTTCATCAGGAGGTAGGTAAAGAGGGTAAAAGACAGGAGAAGGTTGACTGATCTCAGGCTGACTGTTTTGAACAGTTGACTCAGACGAAGCAAGGCAATTTGGATCAGGAACATAAGACTGGGAAGCTGAAAGACTTGGGTTAAATGCTAACAAAACAACTAGAATTTGTGAAACAGAGGAAATTACCTAGCCCAGCTGGACCATACAAGAGGAAGGACAAGAGCCTTCCACAGATGCCAGACATGGAGATTTCAGAGCTCTCCAACAGAAAAACCAAGAACCAGAAAGACAAACATGGATGAAATTTCAAATCCTTTGGTGGGGGGAAATATTAAGGAGCCATACACATTGTAACAAACAACACGAGCCAACACAATATCTGGCATCAAGATGGTGGCATAAGATCTGCCCAGGATTACATCAGTGGACAAGAGCTTGCCAGCAGTAGCAGGTTGCTCTCAGCAAGCTCTGAGGGATGACAGCAGCCCTGCTGGCTCACAGGAATGCTTTGTGCTGTACAGCATGCCAGGGGAATGAATGAGTGAGCAAAGCAAGGGAGGAAAGAAGGAAGCATTGTTTGGAGAACAAATGGGATATTTGCACTCAGGTGTGTGAGCCAGTGTAATACCAAAGACCACTGGTTCTCGGGAATATCTCCAGCAGTAAAAGGCTGTCAAGGGAAAAAAAAAACCAAACAGTTCCCACCCTGCCTAGCTGGGTGTCAATAAGAGGGATGCACTACCTTGAGGAGAATGGCTTGGCAGAGAGTCAGACAGGACTATGGGATGGTAGCAGTAAATCCAAGTCCCTCTCCCTGCAACACTGAAAGGCCTGAAGCAGGAGACATAGTAGTGTGTCTATTGATTTTTGCTGTTCACTCTCTGTCTAGGTGAATTGGGAGCCAGACTAGTTGAACAGAAATGTTCAGTAACCTTGGTAAACTGACCACAGATTCCTGGAGGGAATTTACCTACTTGCTGCTGATGGCTTTGCAAGCATCTGCAAAGCTGGGGGTGAGCAAGAGAGCTGGCATCCAGGGACTGACTCCAAAATTGGAAAACCACAGGATTACCTTTAGCAAGAGGGAAATTAAAAAAATGCCTGCCACAAGAAAGGTGCTTTTATCAAGGCTGGTGAGACTACAGTAATGACGTGGGCCCAAGCCCTCAGTGATACTACTCAGCCAGGGTTAGGTTTGCTGCAGACTTCACAGGATCTCTGGCATTGCTCTGTGCAAGATGTGGAATTTCCTGTATTTCATAGCAGCTGGCAACGCTTGGGGACTGTCAGTAAGCAGCTTCTGCACCAAAGTGGATAAAGTGCACAAGCCATACCTGCAATTCAGCCAACCATGTGTTCTGCACTGTGTATCTGACCCATGCAGGCCCTGTAGCCCTGTAGCCATCCAGACTGGCTCTGCATCCCAAGGCACTCAGTTGGCCAGGCTCAGTCTTCATTCATGCTGTGTAGACAATCCATATCCTACAAGGCAGAGTGAATAAACATGGCCTTTGTGAATCACTGTGCATCCCAAGAATGGAATCTGTGGAGAGCTTTTCAGAGACTCACAGTTATTGCAAGGAAAGCAAAATAACTCTTTTGGATTCTTTTCTGACCTCATCTGGATGTGGATGTGACCAACTCTGGCATCTGTCCAATGTTGCCTGAAACAAAACTATTTGTCCTATGAAGCCCTGTCTAAACTCATGCTATCACAAGTATGACAGCAAACATTTTAAACCACACTTACAGTCATTTCTTTGACATACCCTTTGACTCTGTTGTATCAACTGCTGACAGAGTCAAGGACCTGTCTGGAGGTGGCCTTTCTTGCTTTTTTTTTCTTTTCTATTTTTACTGTTTTAGTCACCTACTAATATCAGAGCTGCTAACCGAAGCAGACGTGATTGTCTCAGCTGTCACTGGGATAGAAGTGGCATTGTAAATAACAGGATCCAGACCATATAGCACTTTAAAGATCCAATTGCAACAAGCCAATATACAAGTAGTGACAAATAGGAAGCCACTGCAGCCTTTCAAGCATCAAAGCAGACCTTTCACAAGAACTATCACCATTGTCAGCTATTTCATTCATACCTCTGAGTACCATCTTACATGGAGTGTGCTGCAACAGCTCCTTCTCAAAGCTGCATGTTCAGCTTTAATGAGAAAAGGAAATGGTAGGCAGAAATAAAGTAATTGAACTGCCACAGTTATGGCAACCCTAAGAGCAGCTGAATCAATGAGAAGAGAAAAAGTGTATTGAGGGCAATGAAGACTGTCAAAAGGAAGAATGTCACTGAGAAGGGCAAGGTTAGAAAAGCATCATTAAAGCTAGATACAAGGGTACAAGCGAAGGCCTGAAAAGAAATTATCTTCACAGAATTAAGCATATATTTAATTTGACTTCTAAACCAGCTTACGCTTAACCAGTTTTCCAGTATGAACAGTAGCTGTTCTTATCAGAGCACATATCCCCTGAAATTTTGTGTCAGTGTCCACGGTATGCCAACCAGCCTATCTACAGAAAACAGTTCTTTTAACAAAATCATTGTGCTTTTGATATCTAGAGAAATGAAATATAATATACATTTTGCATATCTTTATATATTTATAGGTGACTGATGACTACAGTTCATCATCTGTTGGTAAGAGAGTGTTTGAACAGCTAATTTATTTTATATTTGAACATACAATGTTAAGTCTGATTCTGCTAGCAATTCTAATACCCAAACTTTGCAATTTTTTGGGATTCTTACCATATTTTCCAACAAAAATTTTCATTTTAAGGGGGCTTTTCAGAAGCACAGTGCTTTTTATGGCAAGTAAAACTGGCAATACTCTTAAGATCAACTTTAACAGTAATCAAATCACTGATTTTGCTAGATGTCAGTGAACATTATATGACCTTTCATTAATTTATGTAATAACTTAGAGTTTATTTTTCTATGTTATGTTAAAACCTGTAAATTGAAGTGCTGTTACTACACAGGAGGAGTTCAGATCACAATCCTATGTTTGTTTTGTAAGGATCATGGGTTACATGCCCTGTCCTGACTTCATTGACACAACTTTATCAAGAAGAGGAACTACCCTGTGATTTAAAAAAATTCATTTTGATTGTATGATGTGGGCATGGCTCATCAGTATCCCTGCCAAAGTTTGAGTTTCACACTTTTGCCCTCCTCAGGCTATATCTTGGGAGGGAATCTCAAAAAGGAGAGTGGAGGGGACAAAAATTAGGTAACTAAAAGATGGATGTCCATATCTGTACCAGTTGCATTTGGCTTCCTTTAGCGCTGATGGTCGGAAAGGGACACCTGCAGAGAGCAGCTCATGTCCCTCTAAGGCAGACAGCTGAAGCAGATCCAACAAAGTGCTCTCTGGAGACACTTGTAATTTATTTACATGGTGGGGTTTAGACAACTGTTTAGGTGGTGAATTGTATGTACCCCAACTTCAATGTCTGTGTTGTTTCAAAAACAGAACCAAGCTGTCTAATCTACTTAGGCCTTCACCCCATGGAAATCACATGCAAAGCCCATGGTGGGATCCTAAGGTTACTGGAAATTTGCAGCTTCCTCAAGAATGCAGATGTAGATCTCCAGGACTCAGCATAAACCCAAACAAACTCACACCCCTTCTAGCATACACCTGGCTATTGGCATAGCCAAGATGGTCTCTGACTGTGCTGCTCTCAGGGTACTCTGATGGGGCATGGCAAGGGCATTCTGCCAACTCTTTGCCACTGCAAACAGTTTTATGATAATAAAAACCACAGCTTTAACAGGCTTTGTTACCCATTTGTATGAAGACAACTCACCTAAGCCATGGTAGAAGCCAGTGTCAGAAGTTCAGATTTTGCAGTATCCAGCCACCACAGTAGTTTCTCCTTTACATTTTTCACCAGTACACCACGTGTGGCACAACCCAGTGCCTTTTCCATGGAGTGCTGCACACATAACTGAATTTGCCACACTAGAGTTTATACTGGCATTGCCACACCTGGAGATGCCACAAGGAATGGCTTAAGGGAAGCTCAGCCTGTGGAAAGGCTACTGGAGAGCTGACTGGGGATGACATGCAGTGGTGGCAGCTGGGGGCCATGTATTGCTGGGTGAAAGGATTTTGCAGGGCTGCCTTGGAGTGACGCTCACATCCCACTAGGTTTCATTAGCTCCTCTGGCTGCTGGAACAAAATATTCTCCTGTGTGGACAAGCTCAGCCTGTTTTCTGGGACATTCAGTCTGCTCTTTAAATCAAAGTTATTCACTCTTTCCAGTCTAAAACAAAAAAGAGTTGTGGACAAGGGAAGGGTTAATTTTTAAAGCAGAGGTGACACAGGACACTAGTACTATAACCATTTACCTTGATTCACTGGAGCTTTATAATATCCATTGTGATGTGGTATTATAAAAAAATGGACAACATTCAGATTTTAAGTTCATTTTAACAGCAAGTAAAATGTTTGGCCTGAAAACTTGCCTTTCTGTAGGCTGAATGTGCTTCCGTGCTAGCAGCTTCCAGGAAACTCTTAGGTTACAATTACAAGAAGTTAAAACTGCAGCAGCAGGATTGTTAACTGGAAGTCAGAATTTCCTTTACACCATTCCTCTTATGTTTAGTCCTAAGGCTAACTTAAATACTTTGTTTCTTTTCCTTTTCTGTTACATTGTTTTCGTATATTGGTACTCAGTTACTGTTTTGTTTTCTCCATCTGATCCTAACCTCTAACGGTTCTTTGGTTTGTTTCTTTCACCTTACACTGGATTATCTACCTAAAGCAACATTTTCCAAAAATCCTTTCAAGTTATGGCACCTTCTCTTTTAAATTTATTATTAACATGTCCAGTTCCTGAAACAGGTAAAAAATATCTTGTAGTCCTTTCCAGGTTTCCTAATTACATGGCCACTAACACAAAAAAAAGAATGTAAGCAGGAAAGACAGTGATAAGAACTGATTAAAAAAGCATTTGTTCTGGGGAATGAAATTGAAATACATTTCATAAACTAAAGGAAGGGAAGAAAAGAAGATAATGGAAGGATTCAATTGAAAGATACAGGGATTTTTCTTAAAATGGTATTTTAGAAAATTAAAAATTATGAGTGAAGATAACTAGAGCATAACAGAAAATCTAAAGAAAGTGAGGCATGATTTAATAAGTCTCCCAGTCATGGAATCTAGGGATGATGCTTCAGGACAGATGGTATCTCAAACAGATCTGTGCTCTGCAAACTTACATGACCCCTTTTCTTTAAATTAAGATGCAAGGAGATGAGCCTGAGAAAGTAAGAAAGTGAGAAAGTGAGAAAGGGCAGAGCTGGAATGCTGGCTAAATGAGCCACAGGGACAGAGGACAGTTTGTTTGATCCTCTCTGTCTGCTATTTGAAGATAGATCTGAAAGATGATAAGTGCTGAAGACACTGTCCAACACATTAGGGGTTTTCTGAAAATAAATGGAAATCTTGTTGAAAGCAGGAGCATTTTTATTTAGTGGAATTTTACTCACTGTTATTGAGCAACAATGCTGAGAAGTGGAAACAAAATTTTTGTCTGAACAAACCCAAGGCTTTCTGTTTGCTCACTTATTATATATGTAAAATATAAAAATAGCATATTTATTTATATGGTTGCTTGCATTACAAATATGAGTTTTACAGACAATTTATCACTGCTGCAGACCCTGGAACGTGCCAGTAAATCTGTGGCCCTGTGTCTCCTTACAGCTGCTTTTGTATTTGGAATATAAGCCATGTTAACTCCTGAAGGATTTATCAGTTTAGAGGACAGCTGTGAAGTGTTTAGGAGAGAACCTAAGGACATGTTGTACATGGCCCCAAAATAAATCTGGGTTTGGCTGCTCCATCTTCTAACACGTGAGACTTCTCTACAGAGAAAAAAACTTCCGATGGAGGAGACACAGCCTTCCAGGGACCTCCAGCAATTACTTCCCCACTCTACACCACAGCCTTTGAAGGCTTTTTTCTATGAATTCCGTCTAACAAAAGAAAACAACACAGTATATTGGTGGATGAATGGATGCAATATGTATTATTAAAAAGCAGCCAAAACATTCCAGCAGATGCACATTTTTCCATGAGTAAAAAGAAAATAAAAAAACCCAAAAATAAACCCAAACAAAAATGTATTACTCACATTGCTTAATAGGTTTCTGGAAGGGTCTTAGGTTTTACGGTTGCTACAGATACTACTACACATAACAAGACAGCTGTAGCTTTCAAACAGACAGTAACCCAATAAGTTTGTTGCTAACTAATTTTGAACACACATGCAATTAAAATTAAATGCAAGGCCTGTATGACAGTTCTTGGGGGACAGAGAAGTAACATCTAAATGATGTAAATCCTATATAGCAAGCAAGAGCAGTTTTAAATGTAAATTTATTTTCTGTTTGTTTGTTTTCTTTTTTGAAACAACGTAAGTACATATGAAAGAGTACATCAGGAAAATCAAGGAAATCAAACCTAAAATGACATTTTTCTTTTGTCCTTGCAAAGGAAGGCTGACAAATATTCATAGCTTCCATTCATCATGTTTCATTGGAAAATATGAGACAGTGGAATCTGATTCATTCACTCACAGGTATCCTCCTCCAAGACCAATGTGCTTAACAACTAAACAAATTTCAATTGTCCTTCTAAGAAATCTGATTTTTTGATCACTGGTCACATTTGAAAGGTTTCAAATATGGATCTGAATTATTATTTTGATTAGGAGATGTTGCTCTTTGGTAGTATTGCACCAGGTTATAAATTCAGTCTGTCATATAGTCCAGGATTGATTAGGAAGTATTTAACTTCCTTAGTATTTATATTTCTTAGAAAGATGTCTGACTCTTCCCCTTCTGTACTAGTCATGATAATTCCAGCATTCCATTTTACAATTTTCTTATTTACACCACATCCACAAATTCATTCTTGCAGCTGTTCCTCATGTGATTATTTCTAGTAGTGTCATTGTGGTTCCCCATGTGAATAAGGCTTATTGTTGTGGTATACCATCATAGGCTACAAATATGCAAAAATTATAAAGGGACAGGAAACTTTCAAACCCTTTAAATATTTTTGTACTATTTTTCAGCTTTGCTTGGCTTTTTTTGTTTTATTTAATTTTGTTTTAAGATTGCCCTGCAGCTATTTAAAAGTTGCTTTAAAAAGTTTAAAAACTGATTCCACTGAGTTACTTTACATAAGCTAACCATAGCAAGTACTTAGCAAGCAGCTTCAAAATCTGCCAAACCAAACCCTTAGCCAGTAGAAATTAGCAATTGTGCAGTTATTTTTAACAGCTGTATGTTGTATTACAATAAAATATTCTAGAATGTTTTTATTTTATGACAGTATACTGCATTTTCTTATGACAGTGTTTCTTATTGTGACTATGTTTATTATAAATGACAGCCAGAATAATTGGCAAGGAAGAAAGCATAGGAACCAAATCCTAGCATTTTAGAGTATATACTTATACCAGAGAAACAATCTCCTAAATACACTAATTGAACAGATACTAGGCAAGCTGCAATATACAGGAAAAAAAAAAAAAGTGTTTTCTTTTTCTTGTGGACAACATATGGTGAAAGCTGTTCCCTGGTGCCAGCAAGGATCTCTGCTGCATCAGTTCCTCTGCTGTGGAGGTAAGAACTTGGGCTTTAGGACTCACCTATACTGTAAATAATCACTGCTCAGATGCTTTGCTGAATACAGGTCATGTCCTACTATTTATTTATCAGATGATGTCTTGGAACTGTATCTAAACTGACCTTGAAACAAGGAACACTTACCCAAATTCTTTGAGTAGGAAGAAGTTACCTACTCAGAATGGAAGAAATGTGAACTATGCTGAACTAAGGGAATGAACAGCAAGTCAATAATGGAGGATTTGTGTTCACACAGACTACTTTGAATTACAGTGTCTGCAGGAGACCTTGTCAGTGCTTTTATGTGTTAAGAGGTTATCAGCCATCTCCTCTATGCTGCTCTTAGTTTAAAATGGGTGGGGAATCACAAACATTAACACTGCAAGAAATGTATTACTGATTTTTGTAGTAAGGGATATAGTCTTATAATAATAAATACTGCACATGAATACTGATGAAGTACCAGAATTATTCTGCAATTTTAATGGAAACATCTTTGACAACATCAAAAAAAGACTGATTACAGATAAGAAATCCGGGAATCAGCATATGGTCTGGCTTAGCTGGAAATCTCCATCCCTACTGAGAAGAGAAATCCTCTTCTAAAGGTTTCAACAATCCTTATGCTGATGATAAAAGAAAGATGTATCCCATGGTAGGCTCTTAAGCAGCTTCTGGTGGTCATGGCATGACACGAAGCATCTCTTAAAAGTACATACCAATCCTAAACAGCAGTTCATGGAAAACTGTGAAGGTAAATAAACATTTTAAATTGTAAAAGTTAAACTCTAAATAATTAAAAACTATGAGTTTATTGGTACAAAACATTATGCATCTATTTTTACTTTTGTTAAGTGTAGGCTTTTTAACTTGGTCCAACAAAAACTATCTAAACAGAGTTTACAAAATCAGAGCAGCTACTCAGAATTCCTGCATCAATTTTCTATCAGGTTTAAAATCACACAGTTGTCATCTACCATTGGCTATAGAAGAAAATTATGAACTCAGTTCATATTGCATGACTAACTCTCCAAAAGATGTTAGCAATACTCATGGGTAGAGTCTTACAACTAATGCTGAAGAAGGAATACTATGTCTGAATGAAACTGATTGAATGAAAAAATTAAAGAAGTGTCATAATTGTTTTAGGAGTCACTAGGAAAGACAGAAAGTTAATTATTTTGTATCCTCGTGAACTTGCATAGGAATATATTTACATAGAACTATAGCTACCCTGGTTGGAGTTCAGCCAGGTCATGGGAGGTAACATTACCTCTGCTTTTAAGAAAAAAGAAGCTACATTTATGCTGTGCATCAGTGCAGAGAAAGATTTTGTTTGCTTATATTAATTCTGTAATACCTCTGCTGAACATGAGAAATAAAATCGGAAAAACGAGCTTTTAAAACTGCACATGAATGGGTAGAAAGATCATGTAGTATTTACTTGGTCCTTCCTCATGTTTTTATTGGCAGGGTTACAAGAACTAAGGCTAAAACACAGAGTTACACTGAAATTAATGACATCATTCTGCAAAACAGGCAATGGATATAGTCTTATGAACAGTAACATGCTGGAAATTATAGAGAAACTCCCACTAAATGCTCCTTCCTTTCACTTCATGAAAATCATGATACCAGATTTCCAGGTAAGGAATAAACTAAACTAATTTTTGCATTTCCATTTATGAGCAGCAGAAACATCTATGTGCTCTTTTTACTAATATAATTGAAGGAAACAACCTCAAAGTAATTTATGGTATATCTCCGCAATGGAAACACATATTTATTCTACCTTACACCAACCAGCTGTTTTCAGGTATTTGCTTTTAGGATGAACTTTGTAGACCTGAGGACACCATCTGATTAAAAAAAAAAAAACAACCAACCGTGTTATCTTAAAAAGGCATACTATGGATTTCATGGAGGAGAAGAGATCAGTGTTGTATGTTCAAAGCAATTTTTAAATGCTTGTACCTTTCTGTACATAAACTTTGGCACACTATTATGTTCCACTGGGGTGCTGGGGAAGAACTAAATGCTGCTATTCAGAAATATCTGTGTGGACTGCTTGTATAATATTTCGAAGGGTAGATTAGCTGTACCTGGGACAAAGTCAGTCTTAACCAGATGCAGCAAAAACATTCTATTATTCTTTTCAAGCTTTGGGAGAATTTAAAAAAGGAGCTTAAATGAACCTACTCCAGCACATCACTGAATGGGTTAGTGTGTTTCAAGATGCTAAAAAATCTACCTATCAGCAGTATTGTTTTAATTTAACTTTTACAGGTATAGAAAACTATTAACTCATTTTAAATTACTGATAAAACGCTAACAAAATGTAGCTTTTTATGTTGCTGCCTTTCAGACTACCAAAAAAAAAAAATCCTCAGAAGACCCCCTACATCTTCTCTGGATTTTAACATCCATTCTTAAGTTGTTTATTATTTGTAAAACCTCCACACTGTCCGTTTAACTAATATTTAGTGAGCACAACCTTGCTTCCTCTCATCTTTTAGCACCTACTCTGGCCACATCATAGAATAAGCTGAGTTGGAAGGGACCCACAAGGATTATCAAGTCCAACCTCTGGCTCTGCAGAGGATACCCCAAGAGTCAAACCATGTGCCCGAGAACATTGTCCAAATGCTCCTTGAGCTCTGTCAGGCTGGGGCTGTGACCTCTGCCCTCGGGGGCTGTTCCAGTGCCCAGCCACTCTCTGAGGGAAGAACCTTTTCCCTGATATCCAACCTAAACCTTCCCTGACTCAGCTTCATGCTGTTTCCTCAAGTCCTGTCACTGGTCACAAGAGGGAAGAGATTAGTACTTTTGGTGACCTTTAGCTCAACAGCTCTTCCCCAACGGAAAGGATTTTCAGGTCAGAAAGGTTATGATTTTCTTGACCCCCACAGCAACAAAAGCCAAGAAATTTTATAATGTGAGCTTTGCTTTGAGTCCATAACTTGAGGGATGACTTAGATCACAGGATTCAGAAAAGCCATTGAATCTTAATTTAGAAATTGGGAAATAGAGCTTAGTGGGTCCTTATGGGTAATACCAAATAACTCCTCTTGTGGCTAAAAGAGAAGGATGTTACTCTACATGAGTATAATTTCACCTGCCATTTATTGGTTCTCATTGTCATCTTAGCTGACAGATTAAAGAGACTTTTAATATTTGAAATCCTAGTACATCATGATCCAGGCTTTGTATAAGCTAGACAGATGCTTCTTCATTCTCTCACTGCAAGGCAGATTTTCCTGGCTTTTCCACTTTGTCAATCATTTGTGTTAAATACCACTATTTCAATAACAGTTTGATGAATGCCATATATAACATCATCATTACTACTTCTTAGTATTCCTTCACTTTTAAATCCAAAATTTGTACCATAAGCATTAATCTTCTTGAGTTGTTCATAACCACAATATAACACTTCTATAATTTGACTTGTAAATATTCTTTGTACTTAGATGCCTTTCTTTCCTATAAATATTTATATCTGCATCTATTTTTTTCCATAAAGCTATGTTGCAAGTTTTGTATAAAAATGTTTTTAATAGAATATTAGCATTCAATAGAATATACCTTAATGTCTTCATAGAAACTCATAATTATACAGTGACCCTTGCCAGGTTAAATACTAATCCCATTAAGCAAGAGGCCTAAATTTCAGCAAAACATGTTGACATTAGAAAGTCAGTAATTCTTTAATTCTTACATGTGATTCTTGCTTTTGACTTTCATGATTTTGTCAAAGAGTCTAATGTATTTTAGCTCCAAACTCCCTTTGCTTTGCAGTTCTAATGGATACCAAATCAGTTTCTCTTCATTTTTGGAAAAAAAACACAGGTTGATTATTATCATGAATGATTTAGAATCCTATAAAATTCTGTGCCATAACTCAGTTGGTCTTGAAAGTTTAAATGTTCTAAGTTTTACTGGTTGCTATTTAGCATCGTTACTACGTACTGATTGAATAAAACATTTGCAATTACATCCATAAAGTATTACTGCATCATCCGGGTTTCTATTAAAAAATAAATGCTTCTGTGCATTGGTATTGTTACTGAAAGTCATGTATTTCAAAGTAGCAGGGAAGCCATGCCATTGTCTAGATATTTTTCTTTCTTCATCCTCATCTTTAAAAAAAATTATTCCCCTTGCCCTTTAGGCAGTGATCCAAGATTTTCATTCCTATATTTAGCTGTTATTAGTCATCCTCATTGTTTCATAACTGCAATTCACCATTTCATATTTTACTTTTGTTTTATACACAGAATTGTCACTTTCTTGTTCTTGCTTTATCTGAATGTATTTAGCTGAAAAGAAACTCTGATGATTGCCATAACCTCATTTTTGGGATATTCTGTATGGTTTTCTTAAGTAAACTATCATTTACCAATTTTCCTACATATCTCTACCTATACAGGTGTCATTCAGAGTTTTTTCAGGCTTGGAACACTGTCTTTTTTCCAGGAAAATGCATAATACCCGTAAGAACTATTTATAGATAATAAACATGGTTAAATTATGCAAATATAGTTGAATTATACCATTTTACATTAAAGAAACCATTAAACTCTCTAGATTAAACTATTTTTATTTTGGTCAGAATTGTCAGAATTTAAAACACCTGAGAGTTCTGAAAATAACAAATGATTTAATTTTAGAAAATAATAATCTATTATTTATATAAAATCTAGGGCATGCTTACTTGTGGAGGTTTGAGATCTAGACATATCCTACAGATTGAGATACAAAAATTAAAAGGATGATGGTAAGATAACTCAATCTAGCTGAATGTTTACATAACTGCTCATCCAGTTCTGTATTCAGATAATCTCTCTCACCAGTATGCAATTTTCTGATTTATCAGCCTAAACATTGACTCATAAACACACCAGCTCTTGGACTTGAGAAAACAGAAACTCCAGTGATTTTTAGTGAGCCTGGCAAGTCACACTCTCTGCACATTATGTCTTTCTTAAGGTATAAACTAGTTTGAACACTCGAGTTGTGACAGACATCCTACTAAAAAATCCCAGCTTGTGCATTTGAATAAATGAGCCTTTGATGCATATCTGCAGAGTATCTGTAGGAAAGATCCTTCAAGGACAAAAACTCTGTGTAGGATACGAATTTCTTCATTTGAACATTTTTTATCCTCTGTCTTTCTGAAGGAATTACCTCAATTACTTGGAATCTTATTAGTTACAGATGTATCTGTGAAGCAGCCAAAAAAGTAGGCCCTTTATCCAGCACTACATGCACCCTCATACACAAACACTTTGTGCTATTTTTTCCAAACTGAAAGCCCCCATACCCCTCGTCCACATCACTCAGTCCCTCCCTCATTCTGTATAGCTGTATATTCAGTGTAGGGAAGTGCTGATGGTTTATATAAAAAGGTGCTTAAGAAGATAAAGGTGCACAAGCTCTAATGCTCTCAAATGCTCCAGGCATTTAAACGTGTCTAATGCCTGCATACCTTCCAGCAGTGCTGCCACCCAGGCTCTCAGCAGGAATTCATGGTAATTAAGCATGCTAGAGGCAGCCACACTTTTATAGAACCACAGAATCAAATTCTTAGGGGTGGAAAGGGCTTCTAGAGATCATCTACTCCAAACCCCCTGCCAAAGCAGGGTCATCTGGAGCAGGTGACCTCCCTCAGCAGTCTGTTCCAGTGGTATGCCACCCTCAATGGAAGAAGTTCTCTCTTGTCTTGAGGTGGAAATTCTTGTGTCTATGGCCATTGCTCCTCATCCTGTCACTGGGCACCACTGAAGTGTCTGACACCTGCATTTGAGACATTCATATGCATTAAGGAGATCCCCTTGCAGTCTTCTCTTGTCTAGACCAAACAGGCCGAGCTCCTTCATTCTCCCCTTTTAAGAAATTGCTCCAGAGCCCTCATCACCTTTGCAGTCCTTACTCAAATAAGGACACGTGCGACTTTGTTTACAAATAGGTACAATTCATGAGGGCAAAAAAGTAAAATAGAAAGCTTCAGACAAAAAGCTGGATGCATGAGCAGCACACAAGCTCATACTACCATGTGGGTGCTGCAGCTCCAGCACCCATTTCCCAAGGTTTTGGACTCTCACTTAAACAGCTGCATGTGCATGTGTGTCTACAGTACAGAATAAGGTAATGGACAAGGCTGGAAGGGAGCACTGTGGGATGTCTGGTCCAACCTCCCTGCTCAAGCAGGGTCATCCCAGAGCACAGGGCTGTGTCCAGGAGGTTCTTGAATCTCCAGTGAATGAGAATCTTTAGTCTCTCTGGGCAACCTTTTCCAGTGCTTGATCACTTGCACGGTAAAGAAGTTCTTCCTTATATTCAAATGGAACTTCTGTGCATCGGTCTCTGCCCGTTTCTCTTGTCCTGCTGCTTGGCACCACCGAGCAGAGCCTGCCTCCATCCTCTTGGCACCCTCCCTTCAATACTGATATATGTAGATGAGGTCCTGTCTCAGTCTCCTCGAGGCTGAACAGGCCCAGCTTCCTCAGCCTGTTCTCATACGAGCGATGCTCCAGTCCCCCATCATCTTTGTTCCCCGCCGCTGGACCCGCTCCAGGTCTCCCTTGCACGGTAGTGGACACGGCACTCCAGATGCGGCTTCACCAGGCTGAGCAGAGGGGCAGGATGCCTCCCTCCCCTGTGCGGGCCCGGCCGGGATCAGCAGCCGCCGCCGGGGCACAGCGCGGTCGGGCACAGCGCGGCGGAGCCGCCGCTCCCGCCGGGGCGGGGCCGCTCGCCGGGCGGCAACTTCCGGCTCGGGCCGACCCCGCCCCGCCGCAGCCCCGGTCCGGCGGGCCAATGAGAGCGCGGAGCCGCAGCCGGGCAGGTAACCCGGCGGCCAATCAGAACGGCGCTGCGGGAACAGGTGGGCACGGCGAGGCCCCGCCCCCCGCCCCGCTGGCGGCCGCGCCAATCGGGCAGGGAGGGAGGGGCTGCCCGCGGCACCCGGCCCCGCGGGGCTGCGCTCGCTGCCCGCCCCCGCCGGCCCCCGCCGCTGTCCGCCTGTCCGTCCGTCCGTCCGTCCGTCCGTCCCGCGGCCGCGCCGGGAGGGCTGCGGCGGCCCCGCGCCGAGGGAGGGAGGGAGGGAGGGAGCGCGGAGGCAGCAGCCATGGCACTCGTGGCTCCGGAGACTCGGAAGTTCACGCGGGCGCTGAGCAAGCCCGGCACGGCGGCCGAGCTGCGGCAGAGCGTCTCGGAGGTGGTGCGCGGCTCCGTCCTCCTGGTGAGTGCGGCGGCGGCTCAGGCGGGGCTCCGGCCGGGGCCTGGCGGGGCTGCGCGGTGCCCCCGAGGAGGAGACGGGCCCTTTGATCCCCGCGGGCTGTCACGGCGGCGGGCTGCGATCCCTCGCGGGCGCGCGGCTCCTCGGTGCTCGGGCGGCTGCCGCGGCGGGCCGAGGTGCGGGGCAGCCGCAGGCGGGGCGGGCGCTCCCGGCCGCGGGGCAGCGCGCCCGCCCGCCCGGGGATGCGGCTCCCGGCGGGCACGGCCGGGCGCTCCCGCCCGCCCCCCGCAAGCTTCACCTGTGGAGCGGGCAGCTGGCGCCCGGCCCGGCGGCGCCCGGTCGCTTTTGCGTGCGTCGAAATAGCGGCGCGAAAGTGATTTTTCATCTTGCTGCTCTCTACTCTCTTTACAACTAAGACGCAGTTTTTCGTTGTGTCGTGCGGAATGGAAGATAAGCGCTGGCAAGTGTAGCAGGAGGGTTTTAGCGTGTTGTTTATCCCGGCAGTCCCCGTTCTGTGCTCGCACATGGTTGCTCCTCTCTCCAGTGTACGGTTGGGCGCGTTCATTTAATTTAAACTGCTGAAAGTAAATTTGTGTAAGTAGTTGTCTAAACCGGGTAGCTTAGTTTAGATTCAGCTGAGAGGGGATGTCATCTGTGCATATAAATATCTCAAAGGCATCAAGAGGATGGTGCCAAACACTTTTCAGTGGTGCCCAGTAAAAGGACAAGGACCAATGGCCATAAACAAGAATTTCCACCTCAAGAGGAGGGAGAACTTCTTTCTATTGAGTGTGGCAGACCACTAGAACAAGCTTCCCAGGGAGGTAATGGAGTTTCCCTCTCTGGAGACATTTGAAACCCACCTGGATGTGTTTCTGTGTCACCTGCTCCAGGTGACCCTGCCTTGGCAGGGGATTTGGACTAGATGATCTCTAGAAGTCCTTTCAGATCCTCGGAATTTAATTCTGTTAGATGCTGTACTGAGGCAGCAGGTGATGACATCTTAAACAGCCTCAGTAAGACTTTCCAGGGTTTCTCTTCTGGGACTCTTATTCATGGTATGCATTTGTTTTCTTTGTGGTTTTGTTATCTCCAAGGGGAATGTTTCAGTAAGCGTTTAACTCTGTGTAAGTGAAGAACTTTTGCTGCTGGGATTCCTGATACTGGGAGCTGATCTGTCCTTTGTTCTTTGCTTTTGCTAAGTAGGATCTTGTCTTTTTTTGAACCTCCTGTTGGGACAGTGTCTTGTCATAGCTGTGTGTTGTGAGAGTAACAAAAGCTGTAGCTGTGATTGAAAGACAAATACCTTTTTTTTTAAAGACAATGGATCTAAAATTAAATTGCTCTTTAGTTATCTGTGCATCACAGAACTTATAAAATGTGCAAAATTTGGAGTCTTCCTGGATACTGACAGCTTTCCACAAGGGGCTAGCACATTTACATGGAGTGAACATCCAAATATGTTAACACTTCTCTAGGGACCAAGTACTTTTTGGGAACTGTGGAAAAAAGAGTATATGTATTTTAAAATACTTCTTGTTTTGTGGAAGCACAAAGGAGATTTAGGTATTTTCATGACATAAATGTTTACAACAGTCTGCAACCCTGCCATTCCCTCCTCCGCCTTTAGAAGGTTTTTCCTTAGTTCACTTATGACTAGTGTCAGTGCGTTGGCGTTCATATGCATCTGTAATTAATTCAGCTTGACCATAATAATGGTCAACCTGAATTAATTAAATTATTAAGTATATAATAGGGTGATAGGCACTAATATCCCAGGAATTTTTAAGCTGTCACAACAGCATATTCTGCAGAATTTTATGGAGATTAAAGAAGGGATGGTGCAAAGTGGTATACTGTCCTGATGTTATCCTGGATAAGGTCTTCATCAGCATTTTAGAAACAAAAGGAGTGACTTAGCATTCATGGTGATATAACATTCATGTCAGGTTTTTGATCCTTTTATGTTAACTTGGCACATGAAGCTGAATCCCCATCTCCCTCACGTGCAGTCTTGTGCTGAAGTTCACCTTCCTATTTCAGCTGTATTTTGCCCCAGCTGCTATGTCTCTCTCACTATAAGTACTGTTCATTTTATCACTGAACTCCAATATTCTTTTGCACACACTGTTTAAGTAATGGAATAAAAGGCTAGTAATTACAGGTTTACATTTACATTTTCTTCCTCCTATTAATATACTGTAACTGTTTTTGTTGAACATTGATGTTTGGAATGAAATAGTACTTTTATAAAGGAGAAATTTTGGTGGGATAGTATTGTTTCTTGCTATAGAATACTTAAAAAAAATTTACATCTCTAAGTTTGACAGGTTTACTTGTTTCTTATCTGAGTTTCTGGGCTTTGTTATCTGAATAAAGATATCTGGTCTTTGTTATCTGGTGAAAAGACGATTCTTACCAGTGTTACAGTAGTTGTGGAATACTCTGTTCAGATGTGGGTCTTTAAAGTAAAGAAGACCCACTTTCCTTCCAAAGCTGCCTCTCAAAGCTCTTTGATATAGCACTTTCCCAGGATTTTTTCAACCAAGTTGTTAATAAATTGTCTTACTTAAAACATAGTTCAGCACTGGTAACTAAAGGGATCTTAGTGTCATCAGTTGCTCATTAACAAGTGCTGAGGTTTTCCAGTACTGAAAAACTGCTGTTTGCCATTGACTAGTCATGCTGTGTAGAACCTGGAGGTAGGAAAGAATTAATTCCAACTAGTAGTTCATGGTGGATGGTCTGTCCAGGTCTTTACAACCAACTATTGTTTTGTACTGTACATCTCTGCAGCAGAATGTACTGAGTAGTGATGCAAAACATCCAGTCATTACTTGCAGCAGCGGATAAATGGGAGCTACAAATATCTCTGAGCTTGAGTAGATTCTATAAGTTGCTGTTGTGGCTACTGTTTAACAGTTCCATCCATTTTTACAATCAACAATATATGGCTAGATTGAAAAGGAAAAAGAAAAGCTTTGCCCATCTTTAAATGGGGTTTATTAGATCACGTTACTAAAATACATGCATTTTTCCCTATTTTATTAATGTTCTTGAGATTATATTGATGAAAGAGAACTGAAAACAGCATGTCGGTAAGATAGCATGGTACATCTTAAATTTTCAGGTTGCTTTTCATTGGATCTAAAAGTCATAGACTTTCAGCCAGCTGACAGACTAAATAACTTGACTGTGTAGTAAAAAAACATGAAGCAGATGTGGTTTGCCAAGCTAGTTTTCATCACAGAATGAAGCAAGCTCTCTTGTCAGCATTTGACATCTCATATGTTCTCTCTATTAGATATAGTTTGCTGAACCAACAAGTTTGGTTGGCTGAAATTAAATCTTTTTATTTGGCAATCAGCTTTTCACTGTGTTGTAAGGCACATAATGTATTTATTTGGATTCAGTTTTTATATTTTCTGCTTGACAGTAGCATCCTTGCTGAATATCCTCTTGTGCATTGTTGATGTTGTTTTGACTTCAGACTTGTCATGTGACTTAATTTGATGCTTCTGGCCACCCAAATATATTTATGTCTGAGAGGGAAGATTATGGGGATGACAAGTGTGTCTCTTAAACCAGCAATCTTGCCAAGAGCAGTTTTCAATGCAGTTTTAGTATTATGCATAATTGAAAGTGATGTCTTTAAGTGATGATGAGTTACTCAAAGCATGTTGCATACAGATCAGTGTCTCTTTCAGTAGTATGTTAATGATAACTCATCTCAAAGTGACAAAATTACTCTACATTAGGGTTATTTATAATAATATGCCTATATTAGAGCTGCCATTTAAGGATAATAAGCAATTAAGATAATGTTTGACCTATAAAATTTGATCTGCTTTTGCATAGCTGTGAATAAAATGCCTTTGTCAAATATGCAGCTAATGAAAATGTTTAAATATGCCAAATAATGCAGCAAAAGTTGTTTCCCCCATGTCAAAATTAATACTTTACAGAAGAATTTTGCAATATGGGAAAATAGGATGAAGTCTGAGAGATTCTCAAATTGCTCTATGCAATTCCTCTTTTTGATTTGGATATGTAAAATAGATTTTAAATATTTAAGGACTAGAACTGTATCTTAAGATAGTCTTGGGCTTCATACGTTAAGTTCAAATACCTGATGGAGCTCTTGAGTTCTAAAACTCCTCCAGAAATTCAGCTTTTCAGACGTGGTAGAAAATCAGTATATCACAAAGGCAAAGGCAACTCCTACTGAGTCTTTGATCTCAAATTATTTGGTATTCTTTCTTTTCTTTATAAGAAAACTTATGTCAGCTTTGTCCTTCCAATCCTGATCTCTGCCTCCTGTTAATCTCAACTCCATAAGAAAAGATGGTGAGGTGCACTCAATTCTGTATTATTGCCAAGTTTTTAATACAGCATTTCTCCAAAAATACTGGGAGGATTACGTAGTATTTATTTTGGGTTGGCATTTTCCTTTCTGATTCCTGTATCATTTCATATACCATGTACACACGAGGCTTATGTGCTTCTCTCCAAAGCAGCTTCTCTGTATGTGATGAGCAAAGTATTTGGATCCTCATTAACTGCCAGATTTCAGTTGTAGTGTGTGTAGAAAACAGTCAGTGGCTTCCTTTAGGAAAGTAGGAATTCAAAAGTGGTATGTAATGCTAAAGGGATGAGGGAGACTGGGATCTTTTATTGCTGATGGGTACAGAAAAGCTGGTAACATGGATGAAGCTTGAGCTCTCTGCACATGGAATGTGAAGTTGTATACATAAGGTATTTGGAAGCAGCAAATCATTATGAATGGCTGAGTGAAAGCAGGGAGATGTGAACTGACACTCAAGATTTTAAAGGAAAAAATTGTTGCTGACAATGAACATCACCATAACATATTTCATCTTGTAAGAATGTGCTAAAAATGGTGATGCTAATTCAGTCACTCTGAACTGCTGAACTTTCTTTACCTGGGGGAAAAAGCCTAGTACTTGATGCTAAGAAGTTATTTTAGTTTATGGTATGTACTGCTTACCTTTCGTAAAGGAAATAAATATTCTCAGAGAGTAAGATCTTTTTAATAAAGGTGCTAATTTTATTTTTGCAAAGTGCAATATATAAACTTTTTGATTGGATACAAGACAGTAGTTAGAACACTTTTTTCTGAAAAGTTTGACACTGCAAAAAAGACTGGGTGTGATAGATATTTCTGTGGTTGCAAAGATTCAGAGGCTGGACTACAGTACTAAAGTTTCTATTAAGAAATGATATTAAACTTATTTGAATTTTTAAGTTCTTGCTCAGGAAGGCAATATGAGAGAGAAAATACAAGACTGTTGAGTTTCTGTGTGGACAGCTAGACATTTAAGCTTTTAACATTAGATCGTTCTTGTAAGGCATTATTTTCTGGAATTTTTTCTTTCCTGCTAGACAAGGATAATTATATTTAAGATAGAAGAATAAGTGCTTTATAGATGTAGTTGTTTCTAATACAGCAAATGTCAGATGTACCTGATGCTGGTTTGGGTTTTCCGTCTTGCGCAGTACGGGATACCACAGCATAGCTTATCTTTCTTCTCTTCCTCCTACTCATGCCCTTTAATCCTCAGTCAGGATGTTTCTATCTCAATGGAAGTAGAACTCATTACACCTACATTTAAATTTGGGACTTTCACAACTCTGGGATTATAATTTTTTAAAGATCTTGTGCAATAAACTTAAAAGTGCGTATCTCACCTAAAGTCATTGGTTATGCTTCAAAAAGGTCTGTAACCACTCATCTTGAAAACTAGACCCTTAGTGTAAACTGTCTTTTTTGTTGCATAGGTGTGAGTGCTCAGGTAATTTTTAAGCCTATGTGGTCATTGGGCTCTTTTGTGAATAGTCTGTACCTGAGATGAGATGACCATCAGAGATATGAATGTGTATTCAAGATCAACAGTTTGTGAACTTGTAAATTTTGTCAGATATTTGTATTTTTGAGGTAACTTTGAGATTCTGTTAAATTCAGGTGGGTTTGCTTTAAAAATAATGAGTGGTTATTCATAAGTTGTTGAAGCAAACAAGGGGAGTTCAGTTTTCAAGATAGCAAGCAGCTTGATTGTGGCCTCCTGAGAAATGTATAGCCTATATGGCTTTTATTTAAGAATTTTTGTAATTGTTAGAGGTGTTTTGATGCCAGTGGTTCTTTATGGAGATAAAAGGTGTAATAACATCTCCTGTGCTGGTGTCCAGGAAGCTCTTATTTAGATCTTAAGTTTCTGATGGTAGCTAAAGAATTTACTAATGCAATGACTATAAAAAATAATATGTATTAAAATAATATATATATACAACTTCTTTCCTTAGCTAGTGTTTATTTTTTATTTTGAAATTGAACAGTCTCAAGTACTTCATTGGACTTGGGAACTCCATCATTTTTAAAAGAGTGAAGACAAATTGGTTTTCCCTTGCCCCTCCTTAGATTGTCTGTGTCCATGAAATTATTAATTATGCAAAGCAGAAAAGTTGCAAAAGTAGTCCATGAATTACACAACATTTTCTCAGTGAAGTATTTTTGAAATTACTTATTTCTAAAGACAAGAAGATACTCCAATAATTCTGGTCAGGTAGCTTATTCAAGACCTTAATTTAGAAGGTAGATAGATTTGTGAAAGGTGGCTTACATTCTGTCTTAGTCCAGAGGCACTGATGTCTTTGGCCTCTTAAATTTAATAATCTATGCGATAGTGGTAGGTATTGCGTCTTGAGAAAGCTATGTTTTTGTTTTTTTTAAATTTTATTTGATTGTAAGTAAAGTTTTTTTGTGAGAATGAAAGTGAGCATGCATTATCTCAAAATAGAGATTTCTTCTGGCACTAAAAATGCAATAAATTAACACATATTGAAACCTAACCCTTTTAATATTATGGACTAGATTTCTTGTGTTAAGCAAGGGCTAAAATTCCATGGGTGGAATAGACTCTGCTTTGGAAAAAGATGTGCTAGGTTGTCTGAAGGTCTTCAGAAAGTTGATCAGAAGCTCTGAACGGGATTTTGTGAAGAAAACTGTTGTGGACCACAAAGGTTTGGTCAGACAAATACAACATCTGTTGCTGGTGTTGTCTTCTACTTACACTGCCATTGTGACCATTTGGGAGAAATAGCATCTTTGCTGCAGATACATTAAGAAAATAAAAGAGTGAGGGATGGGATTCTTTGTTAGTGTAAGGATGGATGGCTGCATCTGTTCCAGCAGTTTGTCATCTCCTCATCTGTGCCCAATAATCAGATACAAGAGGAGGAATGGGGAATCCAGGTACTGTCTTCTGTCTTCTCCTGCTGGATCCAGAGATTCCTAGCAGTTCAAGTGAGGGGGAAAATGAGGAAGCAGAAACCAAAAGCCTTTGTTAAAAAGTCTGGATCTGGCATCTGAGGCTGGTGAAACTAACCATTCCATTCTGTGACTAGGCAGTGTTACCTTGAGCCTAGTGGTGAATATGCAGAATTAAAAAAAAAAAAAAAAAAAAAAAAGCAAAAGCAGTTAAGATCTCTCCAAGGGATGGGATGCAAAGGAGTGCCATGGTTCTTTAACACAGTCCCAGGCTGCCTGAGCCTGGAAGGGACCTTTGGAGGTCATTTGGTTCAGCTCTCTGTCTCAAGCAGCAGCAAATAGAGCCAGTCCAGGGAGCTTCTGAGTATCTCCAAGGATGGAGATTCCCAACCTCTCTGGGCAACCTGTGCCAATGCTTACAGTGAAAAAGTGCTGTGTTCCCTGGTGTTGAGAGGTAACTCTTGTGTTTCAGGCTGTGCTCATTGCCTCCAGCCCTGTCACTGAGCATCCCTGAGCAGAGCCTGGCTCTGTCCTCTTTGCACCCTCCCTGCAGGTATTTGTGTACATGGGTGGGATTCCCCTGAGCCTTCTCCAGGCTGGACAGTGCCAGCTGATTGTCCTTACAGGAGGGGTGCTCCAGTTCCTTTATCATCTTTATGGCCCACTGCTGTGCTCTCTCCAACACATCCATGGCTCATGCAGATTGCAGGCTCTTCGGACTGGAGTACTTGTTGATGTCAATGTTAATGGAGGCTTTTTCTGGAATTCTAGTTTTAAATCTCTGGGTCCAGGCCAAGTTTGGGGTAGGGGCCCTCTCTGAATAGAAAGGCCTATTCGACTAAAGAACCGGCTAGAATTTTTCTTCAGCTCACTAGCTGATGAAAAGGATGCCCGGTAGCTTTAGAAAAACATTTGTAATTCAACCCCTGCAACTGTGTCAAAAAAAAGAAACAACAAAACCAACATTAAAGTTCTGGATCATTTTTCAATCTGGAGACTGGGAGGAGGAAGAAGTAAGTCAGCTGAGGCTGCACATTGCTGAAAAACTCAGATTCACAGTGTTTCTGTGGAAAGGTTAAATGCAAAGCAGATCTTGTTTCGTGCAATATTCTCAGTAATGATAGTTCAGAAAGAAAGTGTCAACTTCATAATTCTGTGCAAATCAAGGAAACATGATTTAGACTGGCTTTTTTTCTCCTAACTGTATTTATAGTACTCATGGAAAATTTCTTCTAGTAACAATTCTAGGAAAGAATACTGGAAAATGAAAAATGTAGGACACCAAATCTACAAAGGTAGTCACTTTCCAAAATGATACCTTATTCTTCTAAACTTGTTTAAAGTTTTCAGGGAAGAATGAACAGTGTTAGTCCTTACAAGTCAAAATCAAATAGTCCTTTTTGAAGTTTCTTCTGCTAAGAAGCATTTTTTTTTCATGCAGTGGAAATATCAAGTGACCTTGAATAAAATTATCTAAGCTACCTAAATATGCTTTAAAACACAACTTCTCCCCAAACCCAAATAAAAAGACCGAAACAATGCCAAACCACCCAAAATGAAAAAAAAACCAAGGAAGATGAACACATAAATGTAGTCACAACAAACCTGAGAAGGAGTAATGCTGATCCATAGCTGCTAGGGTTCAGAGAAGCCTGTAATATAGATCCATCAGTGTAAATAAATAATCCTTAGCTGCTGCTTTGTGTACTTCTGGGTGTTTTTTGATACTCAGGTGGAGCTATTGACTTAAAAAGAAATGGCATGTTGACAGATACTGATCTGGGTTTGGAAATTTGAGGCTTAGATGAAACTCTTTTTACTACTTCCAGGTACTCTGTGGGTGGGGAGGAGTTGCTTGTTGAATTCAGAGATAAGACAGAAGCTTATATTTTGACTACTATAAAAGTATTCTCCCAACAAAGAGTGGGAGAATTTGAATCAGAATAGATAAAGCTTGCATAATATGAAGTTGAGAAAGCATTTAAAGATCGGGTTACATCAGTGTAGGATTTAATACATTTCACTTGTTATAGCACCCAACTTGTAAAGTAGTTAATTTCAGGAGCCTGGAATTCAATGTGACTGAGTTTATAGACATAAAATTCGGTTTCAGCCTGCAAATCCAGAGCCTCCACTGCCTTTGGATGCTTTAGTTTTGATATGGAGATACATGATCTTGCTACCTTACTTGTTACCCAATGCACAGCTGCCCTTCATAGGCTGAAAGGAGTGCTGAGACATACATGAATGAGAAGGTAGATGCTCCACAGGAAGAGCTGGGTGTTTTCCATGGGGAGGCCAATGTCAAGATAAGTTCTTTTCTCATTTTAACAGATTTGTCAAGAAATCAAAAGTCAAATGGAAATGCTGTGGGTATCAACATACAGAAAAGAAGCTTGAGTTTTAAGGTGATGGAGGGGTTGTCATCCATTTTCAAGTTAGATCACATTGACAATACTATTTCACACTTTGCTCTTTAGTGTTGCATAATGGTCTTTATATCCCTTGGTTTCAAAAGAAGTCTTCTTCTTCACCAGGGAGCTGATTCTGCACGGTCTGCTTGCCCTTCACTTCATGCCTTTCTGGGCTTGTTTGTAGCCATGTTGGTAAGGGACTACCAGGCAACAGAATGATACAGAACTGAAGCTTTGTGAAAATAAGATAGAAAGTGATCTCCCTAGAACAGTGATGTTGTCAAGTGGTATTTCAGATGTCTTTCTGCCAGGCATATTTGCATGCACTTGCACTGGCACTTACATGTGCAATGTCATGTTGTCTGATCTGGTAGGTTGTTTACGTGAAAATCATAGTAATATATTTGTCTTTAAGGGATGTTCAAGGAGGCCACACTCTCTCTGTGTGCTAGTCCAAAAGGGATTTTAAATCTGTGTTGGTCCTCAAACGTCAGTGAGTTTAAAAAGAGCATTCAGGTTAATGAATAGATGACACACATCATAATGATTTGAAGGATGCTATTCTGGTTTCTTTCAGAAATTGTCCTTGGATTTTTTCTTGCCAGGCTTGTTATCACTTTGGAGTTATTTGCCTGGTATTGTATATGGCTTAATATGGTTGTTATATTAATTTCTTCCCAGCCAGAGCATACAACATGATCCAGTAAGTTTTTTCTCACATTAAATATGAGGTTCCTATTAGGGAAGAAAAATCAAATAATCCTGGTGTATACAGTCTTGCTGATAAAGTTCAAGGGACAATACATCCAACATAATATTTTGGCAGCAATTCATCTCCTGTAGGGGAAGTTGGAACTTGTTCCTGGCAGAGCTCGGAACAAAGGAAAGGAGAAAGACCTGAACCTGAATGACCTTCTTAGACAAATTAAAAGTAAAAAAAGGATGTCTGAGCCTGAAGTTTCCCCTGCTCATACCTGAATACGGTAAGCTTGATAAAAAAATGGATTTAAATTTTTTTCCTAGTCTGCTGTATTGTTGACCATTATTTATTCCATCATGGTTTAATCAATGTTTCTAAAATAATATCCTGTAATTACTGTCTTGATTTGTAGCTTTCTAATGGAAATAATATTCTGTTATCAGCTATTTAAAATCCCAGAATAATCACTTTAACTTCAGAAAGCTCAAAGTTACGTGACCACTAGATGGAGTCCACTGAGCATATTTCAATATCAGAAATCCTGTGTTATGGCTTGCAGTCTTTTGTGTCTCATGTTTAGCAATAAATGCTTATTTATTCAGTTTAGATTGGCTTGGTCAACTTCCCAAAGTTCCTTGGGTTGTTCTTGGTATGTCTGTCCTCACGGTGTATTTGAGTTAAGTTTGAACTTAAGGCACAGAGGTGGCAGATCCCATTGCTCATCTGTGGACCAACATGTATTACTCGTGTAAGAATGGGTCTGTGAGAAGACAGAGGTTTCTGCAGCTCTCAAATATGTAATTTAGATAAGATAACTGTTAGCTAAGATATTTGGCATTTTGCAGCTAGCAGGGCTAGAAATCTGTGTGCATCTCTCCATCAGCAGCTATGTAATATCTGTCATACGTGTATGTAGGATTTAAAACAGCGTTTCTTAGATTGCTTCATTTATATCGCCTCATTTCTCTAAATATATAAAAGGCAAAATAGACACAAAAAAATACTTTGTACAGGTAGGACAGACTAAATTTTGCTCCAATTTGCATAAGCATTTATTTTTACTTTTGATGCGATTTTTGACATTTGTGGCATCTTGTATGGATGATAAACTGCCTCTGGTCTTCAGCCTGGTGCTATATTTAGTATTTCTAATGTCGTGGTAGCTTTTTGTTTCTGTTGGATGAAAATCTCTTCTTAGGGTCTTGCTGAGTGCACAGATGCTCAGTCAAAATTACTGGGAATTTAACCATGCTAGTCTCAAGACTACCTCCTAGAGTAACTATACTGGCTTTCTTCTGAAGGATGAAATTCTCTTGGAGCTTTTGTCTTTCTCTGTTTCTGCTTCCCATTAGGAAGCAGCAATAAGATTTCCTTTTAGCTTTCACTTAAGGCTGAGCTATGCAAGATCTCTTAGATTTTTCTTATATGTGAAACTACATGAGGGCATTTCACATTAAACTCGGTCCATTATCCATTAGACTCAGTCCAATATATCAATATCTTTCTTGTCCTGAGAAGCCTGTTCAGCATGTTCAACTCACTGTTCAGCAGGATGTCATCTTTATCCACTCATCCATCCTTATCCACTCAATGAGACCACACCTAGCTAATTGGGGTCCAAGGATGCTATGGGAGACTGTCAGAAGCATTCTTTCACTAACAGTATTCAGTGTCCATTGCTATCTCCTGGTCCACAAAACCAACTATCACATCACAGAAGACAAACAGGCTGGTCAGGCATAATTTGTCCTTAGTAAATCCATGTGGTCTGCTTGGAGCTGATATACATCTCTTACTTTCTATATATCAAGAAATTGCTTCCAGGAGGGTTTGCATTATAATTTTCCTGGAGATTGGAGTGAATCTGACCAGCTTGTAGTTTTCTATATTCTCCTTACTATTTTGGAGAGCAAATGTGAGGGTAACTAACAATCCATATTCAAACACATCCTCTACACTAGTTTTGACAAATCAAGTGCTTAAGAATTTTAAGACAAAATAAAACTCACTGTTGTGGCCACAAAGAAACTTTCAGCATAGTTTCTTCTTTCTGAAGAAACCTTACTTCTTGAAGAGAATTATCTGGCAAAACTCTTCTGTGAAATCTGCATGCAGCAGTCATCGCAGGAATAGGTTTTACAAAAGGAACCAGCATCTGAACTTTCCGGTCCTCTATGAACACTCCTATTAAGTATGAAGTGTTTTATATACACTTTACTCTTGCAGGGCTATTGGATCTTCAGGTCTTTCCTGCAGCACAGCTTTTTCAGGCAGAAGTGAGGGTGTTGCCTTTGAAATACTGTCATTGGATTGTTAAGGCACTCCAAAAATGCCAAGTGATGTTGGTTTTCACCTCTGGACTGAGGAAGCTTTAGGGTCCCATCTCTAGTGTTCTGAGCCAATATTCAGGCAGCTGCCAGATGAGAGGTAGTGCTCCACCTACAAAGACTTAATGTTTTGTGAAAAGTGGAATTCAGGATGTGTTAAGATTTCTAAGGAACCAGACATTCAGTCATATCATTAGTTTGGGCATTTTAAATGTCATGGACAACTTTGTAGTTGAAAACACAAGTACTTGCTGCTTATGTTTCAAGAGATAAATGATGTTTTTGTGGTGCTTATGCTAGGACTTAGGTACTTGAATCCTACATGAAGTATGTTCTCTTGCAAATAGGGGGCTGTGTTTTCATGAAGTGTTTTCCTTTAGTAGTGGCTTTTCTGAAAACAAAAGCATGTTTTGTAGTAACCCATTCAATTGGAAGGTCTCCCTAGTTTGACCCCCTACCTTCTTAACTGTTCAATTTCTGTCTAGAACTCTTTAAATTTTCATTTTGATATTGAGAATTTTATAGGATGAGATGAACATTTTTTATCAACCCAGGTTGATTTGGTAACCTTCATATATATTAAGCATTGTCAAATGGAAACTTGTAAACATTATTTAGAGCTGTGTGATTGCTAGCACACATTTAATTTGTACCTGTATCATTATTCCTTTTTGGAACTCATTTGATTGTCAAAGGATTGCTTAAAATGTTGATTTGTAATTCTCTAGTTACCAAGTGCAAAGTGATTTACTGTAATCAAAGGAGTGGTTAGGCCCTTAAAACAATTTTGTTTTTTAGAAAGAACTAGAACTTATTACTTTTTCCAAAAGAACATGTCTCAAAAATAGGTGATTCTGAACGATCTGGAGCTAACAGAGCTAAATAATTTTTTTGTCATCCTGGTGCAGTCAGTGCAGATTGCATATAGTGTATAGCAGGGAGGAGCTTGTTGTTCCCCATATAAATGAGTAGTTTGGCTTAGGTGTGTAGCATTTGCAATGTATACTAACACAAATAGCTCGTTAGTCTGCATGCTTTCTGGTGTAGGCCCTTTTTCATAAACCAAGAGAAGTCAGGCATTATTGTTGTCTCCTCCCTATAGCCTTACATTCCTCCCCTCCACTCTTTGCCTTATGGAAAAATACCTTTCCATAACCCAGGCTCAGCTAAAGGCAGTTTGCAAAGGGTAGTTTGCTGCTCATATGTACAGTATGGGCTTATTCATATATTGATTTGTTCTGCTTTGGTATTTTAACCATTGGATTGAGACTTTTACCTACCTTGGGCTGTCTTTTAGCTCTCTTCAATGGGCAAAGTGCTGTCAGACCTTGGTAAGAATTTTTCCGGCCTCCCATTTGTCCTGGTTCTCCCCAGCACAGGGTTAACATTTGCAGTAACCAGGAGGGGGCATGGGTAGTTCCCAGAGGTTATTCTCTTCCAGCTTATGTCATTTTCTGGGGACAGGGGAAGGGGTCTCTTGCAGTGGGGGTAGTGTGATGGTGGTTCTGGTACTACTGGGGGCGTTTGGTGAGCAATTGTGTGAACCGTTCGCCTCTTTCTTGTACACTGTTATTAGTATTGCTGCTGTTACTGTGTTTTCTTATTTAATTGCTGTTTCTAGTAAATTGTTGCCCTTTCAGCCTGTGATCTTTTATGCCTCCTGTTCTCCAGCCACCCACATTGTGGAAGAGCAGGGGGCAATGAAGGAGGGGTGCATGGTTTGGAATGTTTCAGTGGGGACGCTAAATTGGGGAAAACTTACTAAACCATGACACCATTTCACTTTGAGATGTGATACTGAAGTGTATAATATCTCATTGTGTCACGTTGCTGCCTGGATGGTCACTGCTTGTGCAGTGTGGTGGTTCATTACAGTTCAAGGAATCTCCTTAATGAAGCTGGAAACTTCCACTTTGCACCAAATTAATAAAAAGTTTGCTTGTTGGCAGACTTCATTGCGTTATATATTATTCAGATTTCTCCTGCTCTCTGTGATTTCTTCCTACTCCTCATGTCCCCATAATTATTTCTCTTTCAAGATCTATTTGGAATCACAGAATCTAAGCTGAGTTGAATGGGACCCACAAGGATCATCAAATCTGACTCCTGGCCCTGCACTGGACCATTCCCAAGAATCACACCATGTGCCTGAGGGCATTGTCCAAACACTTCTTGAGCTCTGTCAGGCTGGCGCTGTGACCACTGCCCTGGGGAAGCTGTTCAGTGCCCAGCCACCCTCTGGGTGAAGAACTTTTTTCTAATAGCCAGCCTAAACCTCCCCTGACACAACTCCAGGCCATTCCCTCAGTCCTGTCACTGGTCACCACAGAAAAGGAGATCAGTGCCTGCCCCTCCCCTTCCCCTTACAAGGAAGTTCTAGACTGTGATGAGGATGCTTTTCCATGGTGGTGTTACCATTGTGTTGATCCATGTCAGTTTCAGGTGCTGTTTCTAAAATTCTGTAGAAACCTGATGCTAAATTTATTCAAGATATAGTGGGAACTAAATTTTCTCTTAATTGGTTTTGAATTAGAACACCTCCCAGGGTCATTTCCAACCTGAGTTAGACTATAGTGTTTCTCTTTTCAAATTCAATTTTTTGTCGTCTTGTTTCTCCATAACCTAGCTAGTATTTTACAAGTAAGGTAATTTTCTAGACATTTGGAAGAACTGTCTAGTGCATAACGTGTTGTTAATTGACCTGTTTTTCTCCTACTCTCTTAAGATTCTTAAGGTATAAGCTACTATTTTTTTTTTTTGCTAGAGACAGTTGCTATTATAAAGTCTTTGAAATTGCATGGAAAACCCTCTAATCAGTGCTTCCTTTTAATGATCTCTCCACTTTTGATACCATCTGTGTAATGTCAGGTCTCTGTAATCCTGTGTTTCAGGCAGGAATGAAATGGTTTCTGCACCAGAAACAGTTAACTTTTGGGGAATGCCTTCTGTGGTAATTCCCATGACTGTTTTTCCTTGCATGTTTGCAAGGATGTCTTTATCCAGCTTTAGTGAATGGAGCACTGCATTTCCCTCACTGACCTACTTCCTCTTTTTAGAGAGGGTAGGATAGGTAGGGAGATGTTGCTGTGCAAGCTTCATGGTTATGTATGAAGTATCTCTGTCCTTCACAGTAGAATTTATGCCAAATTCCTCACCATGACCTTCTTTGTTCTCCCTGATGATAAAGCTGTTCGTTATTAGCAGAACTGCCTTAAAACAATTGGTATTTCTCCCAGTACAAGAAATGGTCTAACTTCTGCCTTTCTGAATAGGGGACTGACAGGAACTGCTTGGATCACTGTCAAATGTTGTTGGGTTTTAGGGGTTTTTTTATTGATGTGTTTGCATGTTATTATGTTTTATCTATGTTAGAAATGTAATGAGAAGCATATTGACATGTATTAGCTAGGCAGATGTTAGGGGAAAATGCTGTTAAGGCTGAAATATTTCTTGTGAAGTATCATTATAGCTTGCAAATATTTCCTTAAGAAGAAAATTTTTATGGGGACAAATCAGTAGCTGACATCTTGAATCTGTTTATTCCCTCCCTTCATGCTTTTAATTTAGCTTCTTTTAACTCCACTGCAACAATTGTGATTTTGTAAGATCACTTTTCCATCCAGTTTTACAATTTGGTGAGTAAATAAGTAAATATATCTCAGTGCTTTCAGTTTAGCAGAAATATAAAACTCACCAGCACCCTCTGACAGGGTGATACAGCACTCTTGTGATGTGGATTGGGAAAGTTATTTTTTGAAAATTGCTTGCCTTTAAAAGTAGTTTTAAAAATTTAACATTTCTTCTCAGTGTCAGTTAAAGATATTTATGTACTTGTACAACAGATACTGTTGCAGTATGTGAACAAGTGTCCTGTAGTGATAAATTCAGTCAGTACAGGTGTGAGTCACTATAAAACAAAAAAATGTATGTATTTTAAATTTCATTCTATATTTTTGTTTCAGAGGTGGATGTTGATCTGAACTAGACAGTATTTTTTTTTCTTTTGTGACTATTGATTATTTGCAATCAAGGACTAATACATTCAGCTTTTGGCAGGTGGGAATTGACAGATCACTTTGCATGTAAGAAAGAAAGGGAAAAGTGAAGACAGTCTTCAGCTCCCCTGTGGTTTGCCTGAACTGATAATAGCATTCTCTGACATACAGATTTGATTGAAAGAAGTGCATATAGCATGCTGTTTTCTTTGCATAGCAGCAGTGATTTAAGAATTTCCCCCTCATATTTTCAGTTTTTTATATTGGAGCTTTTTGTTTCAGACATTAAAAAGCACATGTAGGTCAAGTAAAGAAGTGTTTGCCAGTACGAACTCTGCTAAGCATTCTGGGAGGCTGCTTTCTTGCAGCAGATGAGGATTCTTTGTGGCTGGCAGCAGAAACTGCAGCAGTATCTTTGCAGTTTCCTTTCATCTTTGATTATGTTCTAAGGATCTCTGAATATAGGAGCCTTTTCCATAAGCCCTTGGAATATCTTTTCATCTCTCTGGTGGAGTGCAGCACATGCTGAAAGCCTCCTATCTTCTACAGCTGAGGTATCCTTGCTTTTCATCGCCCTCTGATTTTTTGTCTTCAGCAGCTGGATTTTTGGCAGTATTTGGCTTAAACAAATAGGATTACATTTCAGTAGCTGATGGTTTCCAGTCGAGGAACATACTAAATGTGAGACATAATGAGGATTGTACAAAGACATATTTCTGCAAAGCACAGGAAAATTACTCGAGTCGAGCAACGGAAGAAGACATTCTGCAAATGCAATCAGGGCTGCTAGAAATGCAAAATTCAACAGATTGGGAATGGGTTGCACGACAAGTGTGATTCTGTTTAAAGGCATTCGAACAGTTTTTGAGAGAAACTGTGGCTATATATGCAAACAGCAAGGAGAAAACAATGCCCTTGAATACACAGCATTCAGCTTGCCAGATGAAGATTCAGAAATATTGATTCATTCATTCCTGGTAAATAAAAACTTATTTCATTAATAATTTTATCTGCTAATTGAAAGCTAAACTAAGCCAGAGTAGCATGTTTATTTAACATCTGCTATGTACAGACATGGATATATATCCTGTCCTGATATTGTAGGATGTTAGTGCATGTATGTGGCATGTGTGCATGCAACTGTAATGTTAAAGCTTAAGATTCATATTCCTTATATCATTTAGATTTGTACTGATAGCTCTGAAGAGTTTCCACTCTGTAATTGTTGTAGAAGATTGTCTGCTCTTAGATCTTTCTAAACATACTCTTGAAATGTATTTGGCACTTGGACTGAGGAACAACTGATGGTTATGTTATTTGAAAAAACTAAGGAAGGCATTGTTGAGGAAACAGTAACCCAGCATTTAAGGTTTATTTTTTTCTTATGTATTTAAGTGCATTTTTTTCCCTCTGAAATGGTTTAACTGTTCTATTTCTGTTTAACTTCCTGAAAGGGATACAGGAGCATTCTAGAAGAAAAAAAAATTGTTAAAGGGAGCAATAACTGTTTCCTGAACCTGCTTTACTCTGAAAGGCTTTTTAGGTGTTTCCTGATGTAAAGAAACCAGGCTTTAAAGTGAGGCTGTGGTCGTTGTACCCCCCAGGTTCATGACGTGTTTGTGCGTCAGGTGTATTACATTTAGGTTTGAGGGGGTGGAATTGCAAGAGCTAACTAATGTGCATAGCTTGCTTCATGGTTGGGCTAGTTAAGGATTTAAATATTAATTGAGACCAATTTGAGTTTACTTGCTAATTGCTTTGTCACTGGCTCGGTAGTTGGGATGAGAGGGGCGTGGTACACTGAAATGGATGGACAGATTTTGAGCTTGTTATCTTGCTGGCATACCCATGCTGTGCAACTGCAGCTATGGAAAGTCTTTAGAAAATTCATAAAGCTTTTGTTGCCTTTGTGCTGTTCAGGTCCTTTTTTGCTGACCTGAAATTTAAGGGGAAAAAGGGTGTATGGTTGCACATATGTGTAGATCTATCTATATACATGTGTGTGTATGTGTGCACTCATATGTATATTTCTATACATGGATACACACACAAGCTTCTAGGAGAGAACACAGAATAATCAGAACTGTCTTCAGATGCTTTAAATAATTTACAGGATGTATATTACCCTTCATGATAGCATTGCATTTGCTTAATATAGTTTGATATTACAAATAAAATGGCCTCTTCTGGGTGTTAGAAGCCTTTTTATACTGTTAGCCATTTTTAAGTTACCCTTATACAGAATAATTTTAGAAATTTGTTAAATTCTGAGTAATGAGTACTTTCATTACTTTGATAACCCATTGAATTTAAGACCAAACACCCTTACTGGCCTGAAATTCTACATATAGTTAGAGAAGTGAATGAAGGAATACTTCTTTTTTTAATGTAATTTGACTTACTGAATCTTGGAGTATGCATTGAAATTTTTTTTGGTATATATTTCTTCTTTGTTTCACATGGTACTGTTCCAGCAATAATTTTTCTTTCATTTAGTCCTACAGAATTGCTATGAACTGGCAAGATTAAGCACAAAATATGTTTAATCTGGAATTTACAACTGAAGTTCTGCATCTGTCTCTTAGGGGGTTGGGTTTTTTTTCAACTCCAAAATGTCTAGATGCATTTAAATAATGATATTATTTTTTTTTTAATTTTCCTGTATGGCTTTGTTAGCTTGGTTTAACTAGAAGTAGTGGATTAAGATATTTTCCTGGGAAAACACCTGTATGTTAGTAGGGAGGAGTGTGTAGAATCAAAGAGTACAAATGACTTCCTGTTCATTGTAATGGACCAGTGTAGTCCAGAAGAATAAAAGTCAGAGTTTTATAAGAAAAAAACAGGACTTTATTTAAAGGTCATGCTCTTGGTAATCAGAGCTGGCACTGGTTATTGCTTTCTTAGGTGTTGTCTGAGGCTGGGTAGCAGTTGCTACAGAGTTAGCCCTGAAGATTGGGAAGTGGGATTCTCTGAAGAATGGGAAGAAGGGGAAAGATACTGCAATCCTGGCAACACATGACAAGTGACAAGTGATTTTATGGAACTCCTCGAAGTATATAAGACTTATATCACTCAAATTACATCTGTAGAGTTTGCTGTGAAAGCTAGCTTGTCGAGCTCTTTCCCTTCCAAAGTGGTGCCTTTCAGGGGGAGAAATGGTGTTGCTCCTCATCAAGAAGCTGTGCATGTAGGTAGGTGAAGGCTCCAGGAGTCTCATTTCTGAAGAGAACCGGTATGGCCAAGACCAAGAGTGACACCAAAAACAGTGTCACTTGCTGGTGTTGTTTTTTATTTTGGTGATTATTGCAACAGATGCAAGTGGGTGTGTGGTTTTACCTCTTTGTCTGTGCTGTAACATATCTGAGCTGCGATGGCTTAGCTTAGCCTGTTTGGCTGTACCTCCTATCACATCTGTTTAGCCACTTTGGATCAAATATCTCCTGATACAGAGCTATTGTCAAAACACCAGTGAATTTCAGGGAGTCCTTTCATTTAACAACATATTGATCCTCTTGTAAAATCAATGTTGAAAACCTGAAAATATCTAGTGAAAAGGAAACTCCCAGGAAGTAGCTCCATTTGAAGAAAAAAATCACCTCCTCTGAGAAGAAAGTGAGGAGTCAGAGGCAGCTGATTTAGCATATGTTTCTTATTTACCGTTTAACCCAGATGTCAGGGGGTTAAATCTAAAGTCTAGTAAAATCTAATTACAGTTTTATCTTAAGAGCACCTACTCTTTTGATTGCTCGAAGGAAAGATAAAATGAAGCCTATGTGAGAATGCCTTCTCAGGAGTACAGTTTATTTCTGTCCATCTCATGTCATTCAAACTTGCAGTGAAAATGGTATAGCTTAGCTTCTGGAGTATTTCTAACCTATCACTTACTATTGTTAGAACATGGTGTCTTGTAGGGTCTTTAGGTCCACATGGATAAGGATCTTTATTTTAATAAAAGATTATAAGTTTAGTTTGAGATGCTGTTAAAAGTAGCACCAAAATTAATGAAATTATATTTTCCCCAAATGCCCATCTTGGGCATATTTATTTTTGGCAAGTGTTGAGAAAACATATTAATGTGCTTAATTTTGTAGTAAGGAAGGATATAGTTTCAGAATAGTAGCTTGAATGCTTATTTACTTTATTTAATTTGTCTCAATTTTCCTGTGATTAAAAAAAAATAATTTTCAGAACAATATTGCATGTTATTTCTTTATATATTAAAATTCTGTTTTTGTTTGTTTTTTTTTGGTTTTGGGTTTTTTTGTTATCACTGTATAAGGAAACATTATCTCAGAGTCAGATGTTAATGTACAAGTTAGGTCTTAAACAGCTGTTTTGGGTGGTTGATAAAGGTGGAAAATTAACAGGGTAAATGATATGATGATAACAGAAGTAACAAAATTTAGAAAATTTGAGGCTTGCTAACAAGCCCCTTGAAGTATTGGGTGATGAAAGAAGCTGGGATGAGTGGGCTACCAGCACCTGTTGAAGAGCTAGAAAATTGAAGTGATACAGACTACACTGGAGGACATTAACTTTTTTTTTTACATATTTTTCTGAAAATTGCAGAAAACAACTAATTTTTTCCATGTTTGAAATGCTTTCTGCTCGGTTTGCCTATCCAGCGCTGCCATTTCTTTCATTCAGCTTTAGAACCACGTAGTTTGGTAAAAGTGCTTAAGGTAGTATGATAGCTGTAGCTCGTGCAAGATGGGGCCTAATAATTTTAAGTTGTCTTTAAATTTGTTATGTCTAATGTTGAAAATATCTGTTACTTAAATTGCCCTTACAGAATTTCTGAAAAGAAATATGAGGCATTTTCAAATAGTACGTGTACAGCTTTTAATAGGGTAGATTTAGGTGTTGGCTGGAAACAGAACCTGCTACATTTTAGTAGCTGCAGTGTCTTAGTCAGTGTCACCAGTTGACTTGACAGCAGCATCATCATTAGGTGTTCCCGAGTATTTTGGTGTCTGCTTTTCCTGTGCTGCTCATGAGTCATTTGGTTTATTAATAAACTGTGACATCTTTTAAGATACACCAAAGTCTGGGCATGTGGGAAGATTGACTAATGACACCAGTGAGCTACATCATTCTGGAAATCGCTCCAGAGGAGACACTCAAGTTGCAGATGTTTTGATTTCAAAATAAACTATATATGTATATTTTTTAAAAAAAGTTCTTCTTAATTTAATGTGTTGTGTTTTAAATAAACCTTAAAGCCTTCATTTACTAAACAGCTTATATTAAGGTGTGTTCTTGCTGTCTGAATTTGAGAATTAATATCAACTTGTTTGTATGGGGTAGAAAGGTTTAGTAGAAACAAAGTGGAAATATAAAAAAAGAAAGAGTTCTGAGGAAGTAATTGTGCTAAGTGGAAGTTGTTTTATTTTAATATGCTCAAACAGCTTATACAGCAATTCTGTAACGGTGTGTAGACAATTTGTATGAGTTAGTCTATTGTTACACTCTCATAACTTGCTTCAACTTGTAACTGTATTACAAGTGGCTTTCATTCATCAGCAAGGGGAGCAAGGGGAGCATTAGGCTTCATTAGGCCTCTTAATGAGGAAGAAACAGATATGTATGAGTACAGCATCTAACTGTGGCATGGGGTTTTTCATGGGTCACTTGAATTAGAACCCTTCTTTTATCTCCTTTCATCTTACTGCTCTGGCTGAATAAAAACCTGGCGTCTGATGTGCTGACTTGTAGTTTTGGCTAAATCGCCTGATGGTTTCTGTAGACTTCTTTTGTTTTGACCTTTAATTAGATTCCTTTGGGAAGAATGCTCAAATCTCCATCTCCTCATATCCCTCTGCCCTCTAATCAGGGGAAATTGCAGCACATATTCACCAAGTGCGTAGTACCTACATCAAATACACATCTTTGAAAGATTCATGAGAGGACTATCAGAAACAGGTTGGCAAGCACTCAGTGCGCTGGCATGCAGAAGATAAGATGAAGCATTTTATCTTCAGGAAAAAAGTCTTCAGGCCTGGGGATAAAATCAGGATAACTGGTCAAGTCTACATGTGTAAACCATTGTTCATCCATGACAACATATGTTGGACTAGCACAGAAAGATGGCCAACCCAAAACTATGGCACCAGTTTACATCCAGGTGGAAAACATGTTCCCTTTGAATGTAGCAGAAGGATATCTTGTGCTGAAAGAGGTCAAAAGTGTGGAGCTAAAAAAACTACAAAGAGCAGCACAACCCCATCAAACAAACAAAAATCCCAAACAGAAACTGACCAATCAGAAAAAAAATTCTGAGCCCAAAGAAAGCCAAAACCACCCTAAAAACCCCATTAAAAAACCTCCTGAAACGTCCCTGTAAAGTTTTATATGGATTTAAGGAATAAGAAGAAGACTTCTGTGGTGGACAAGCTGCACAGGTGGGGTTTTTAAGACTAGAGTCTAGACTTCATGAGCATATAGAAAGGAGTTCACATCTCTGCTTTTCTTTCTCAATACTTCTATCCACCTGCATTAGGATCAGCCTGAAGTGCTCATTTGACTCATCTATAGATGTATGTACCCTATTTTGTTGTGAAATTAAATGCAGCTAAAATCAGTCATAGGATCATGAAATCCTTTGGTTTGGAAGGGACACCTTCCACTAGCAGGTTGTTTGGAGCCCCATCGAACCTGGCCTTGAACAACTAACTCCAGGCACCTTCCTACACGGCGGGAAGTCACCTCCCCTTCCCCCCCACCACCCTTCCTCAAGCTTGCTTGGCACAGAGCTACTTCTATTGGAGAGATCTTCAGACTTGGGAGTCTGATTCACTTTTTGGTGTCTGTTCTGTCCTGTTCATTTCTGATAGTCATAAGGTCCTGTCCAGTTAGGCCAAAAGCTGTCTTTAGTGCAATACTGTTCTCACACTCAGTCTGCTTGTGTATGTCCTGTCTGTAAGGACATATGTCAGAACCATAGTTAATTCAGAAGTGCAGTTTAAATATTGACATCTCCTATTTGTTTGATTTGTTTTCTTTTATTTTTTCCTCTGGGACCTGAACGAAGTCTGGTTTTGCCCGAAAACAGATTCCTACTAAGATGGTATGAAATTAATTGCACCACAGGTTGATACTTCATAGATAATGGTATGCAGATATGTGTCATGGACAAAAAATAATCTGTATTTTGTTTAGGTCTGCTGTGATTTTACACTTGTTTTGATTTTTATTTGTCACAGTGTAAGAGTGCCCAAACTAAGCTACTGTATAATGAGATATGACATGTCTGTATTGACAACTTTAGCCAAATTCTTATTCTGGGAAATAAAACTTTTAAAAAATGCATTGTGCAGAATTACTATGGATCCAATAGAGATGCTCACTGTAAGAATCCTTTAACTTTATACTGCTGCTGAAAGAAAGGGTTTTTTATTAGAGCTTCTTGAGTGGTAGTACAGACCTGTACGTTGGTGTTACATTTTTGCATTGATGCAACCTACTCATGATTGAGATCTCTTCTGTTTAGTATCTCGGCATCTCTGTCCTATCCAGGCTACTTAACTCTCTCCCTAAAAATAGTGTTTTGAGAGCGAGTAATTTTCTCTGCAATACAAAATTTAAGATTGTATCATTTATACTGATTTAAAGATACCTCTACAAAGAGTGGTTGTTGTTCTCCCTGTTATGAAATAGGCTTATTTCTTGCTTTACCAAAGAAAGTGAACATGAAAAGTTGCATAATGTGTAGCACACTCCTATCTGTGTCTTAAACATTTTCCCTGTTTCCAATTGAGAATGTTCTTATTGATGGAACTGCAGATTACATGTTTGCAGTGTTTGCCATAGAAGGAGTCTTCCTGAGTTTTGTGTGACTTTTTCTGTTTCATCTGAGTGTAGTGTGGATGGCAGGGAATTTGCAAGGTGAATTTCATGCTGCATTCCATCTGTTATCAGCCTTTTTCTTGAACTTGTGAATATGTTCTTCCAGGGAAGCGCTTATCTGTTGGTCACTTATGAAACTTGGCAGCATTAAGATAGATATAGCTGCAACACTGAATCTTCCACTGACTTGTGAAATGTTAGTCTTGAATACAGCTGCAAGGCAGGCTGCCAAGTGTGGGAGGGCAGTGCTGGATTATCTTGTACCAATACAGATGAGAGCAAAAAGTACTGGCTTTAATGGTCCTTGTCACTCCACTAAGGTAGGTCCATATTTTCAGATGAGCTACTGCCTTAAAAATCCAGCCCAAACCAAAAACCAACCAACCAAAACAACCCAACCCCCAAAGTCCTAGCAAAACAAAGCATCAGCTCCCCTCCAGTTCCTTATTTTGAATTATTTTTTAAGAGATGCTGTGTGTTGCCAGGGAGTTTACAGACACAAAGTAGAGAGTGTAGCCATAGAGCATGCAACAGGAGTAGGGTTTTAGCAAATAATATCAAATCCTTCTATTTTTCCATATACAGGACATGCAAACCTACAGTAATATTATTCCTTCTCTTGTTCTAACCTCCCCCCTGCCACAACTGCTATAAGTTAAGGACAGTTTTTTCACTAGAACAGCTTGCAGAGGCAAGTTTGCTGCCTTTAATTATAGCTAGTAGGTTTAGTGACCTTGATGCAGACTTTAAGTAGGACTTGAAGCAAAAGAGGGGCCATCAAACAAAACTACTCAGATTTTAGGGTATTCCTACAGGGAGGCTGGGTAGTCATTTTTTCTTCCATTAAAGTTCAGAGGAGGTTCTCATATGCTGGCTGTTCCCTTACCATCACTCACTTTCTATTATGTGGTGTTGTGCATTAGCTAAGTATGTTCTTGAAGTGAAAAGTGATTTGAAGGAATAAGGGAGTATATGTGATGAACTTGTCTTTTGGGTAGCAAATTGGCTGGATGAATCACTGGGGTATGCCAGAGCTACTGAGAACTTTGTTACCTTTGTAATTTTGTAGTTACTTAGGCTGTTCCTTAGGAGTATATGATGCAAGAAGAGAGACAAATATTTGATTGTTGGAAGTGGTGTGAAAACTACGGTTGCTAAAAGTACCATGTGAAGTCCTTCAAGCCACAGTGTTTGTAAAAAGATTAATTGCATTGTTACCATTATAATGTGAGTTATTTTGCAGATAGGTCTAGTAATTTCCTGTAGTTTTGAGAGCCATGTTGGAAATGCAGTCAGTTTTTGTACAGTGCCATTTTTTGTGTATGCACTATATTCCTGGATTTTCTGTTGATCATTATTGAGGTAACTAACTGACTGATGCAACAAATTGAGTACTATTTTTTGTTACTTTTTTAAAAATTGCAGTTAAGGAGGTTAAAACTACATGTCATGTAACAAGATGATAAAAGTTTCATCATGTCTTAAAGTTCTGGTTTTCATCTTTCACTTTTTGAATTTCAATGTGTTATTGGTAAATTGTTTCAATACAGTAATAAAGTATCTTAAATATTTTGACTGTGTGATGCCTGGATAAACAATATCTCTTGGGATTTTTTTTGTTTGGTTTGCTTTGATATTTTTGCTGTGTTTTTTTTGTTTGTTTCCCCCCTAAGTATTTTTAAATTAATTAAGTTATTGAGGTAATCACTAAGTCCTTAACAGAAAGTAAATGTTGGAAGAACTCATCAATTTGGCAGTTAAGGTCTGTTTCATGCAGGATACGGTACCAGAGGTACTGCCTCACACTTCTGTTTTTGTTAAATGAAAGAACCTCTTCCAACAGTATATCTGTGAGTGAAATGCAAGCTAGAAATTCCATGAGTCATTCATAAGGAAAAATAGCTTCTATATCTTTAAACGGATGTTATAAAAATGTTAGCCTGTTGGCTTTCTTTTTGTGCCTCATCACATTTTGAGAAGAATAGGAAGAATGGCAGGCAAAGAAAATCACATTTATACTGAATTAATGTAATCCAGATGCATTCAGGCAAAGTACCTGACCAGGGTAAAGTAATGTTGCCATTTAGAAGAAAAATCCTTTGTTAAATTAAGCAGAAGAAATACTACTTACAATATATAAAATTTTTAAGTCTTTATTAGTATGAGTGTTCACAAATGCCTTTTGCATAATTAGGTTGTGCATTTCTGGTTGCAGTTAAGTATAATTGCAGGCCATCTCAATGAAACAAATTCCTGTTTGGCAGCTGCATCCTCAAGTAATGGTGTAATTTAGTCTAAGCTGTTCTGTGCTTCCGTTCTCTGAAAACAAAGGGGGCTGGTGCAAAATAAAAAGTGTAACTAAATGTTCTTGAACTATTGTGTACCTTGCTTTATACAGGAAGATCTGTTTTGTAAATTTGACTAACTGCTGGTTTCCTTCTTAACTCTTAATGAAGCTTCATAAAGTACTATTTTCTGGAGTTTGGTTTCTCAGTATAAGAGAGGCAGCTTAAAAAGTACATGGATTGAACTTGTATTTCCTAGAGGAAAAGTCAGAAACATAATAATTATTGTCTGCACTAAAATGTTATTATTTCTTTCAGTCCACTTTTTAGAAATGTAGTTGCATTGTGGACTCAATTTCAGACTTGTTCAGACTCAATTTCATGAGTGCAGGCTGAGACAGGATTTTGTTACACAAGTGTGCGAGTGGAGAGGAGAGGAAGAGAAAGGGAGATCAATGTCTTATGTTAGGTCTGAATAATAAGAAACCTGTGCCTTCTTAAAAATACTAGCAATAAAGTAGGATAGTTCTGCTTCTCCACAACTTCATCTGCTTTCTGCAGTTTAAGGTCACTTTCTCTTCTATTAGAGAATAGATAAAAGTTAATGCCAAGTTAAATTTAGGATATTAGTTATATTGAACTGAGATAAATAACTGTCCCAAGAGAACTGAGAATTGAATGAAGGTGATGGCTTAGTTTGCATAGCTGTCTGGTTCCTTAGTAGACAGAGTCTAAAATAAGGATGTGCTTCTCTGGGGAGTTGACTTTTCTCTCAGATGTATTTTTGCTTGGTAAATACAGCTACTGAGGTTTGTGAACTTGGAGGTTGCAACTCATTAGTGCTGAAAAGAAACAAAGGGAAAATCAAAATATTTCTCTCAAAACCTGGAGAAACTGCTCATCATCATTCACTTTTTCTTTTCCCCTGGAAGAATTTAGCTATAAGCAGTGTGTGGGGATGTTGGAATAGTCAAATCTTAAACATTTCCAAAAATGTCAGCTGAGTTATGTACAAAATTCCTTTGCAATTGCTGTTTCTTATTTTGCCAATGTATGTGTGTGCTGAACAATGGCTGTAAGTAGTGGTATGGTAAGAGAGTGGGTTGGGTTAAAAAAGCAAAGTTGAAGTACGACTTGTCACCTGCCTAGGAAGGTGGTGGAGTCACCATCCCTGGATGTGTTTAAAAATAGACTGGCTGTGGTACTCAGTGCCATGGTTTAGTTGAGGTGGTAGGGCATGGGTTGGACTCAATGATCTTGAAGGTCTCTTCTAACCTTGTGATTCTGTGATTGAGTTTATGTTGTAATTAAGGACTGGAATGAAGAGAGAAATCACTGAGCACTGTTGTAGCCTGAATATCTTGAGGCCAAGAGACACTTCTGCAAGCTGTTCACAAGACAAGGCTGACACCCTGCAGGGTTTTGTACTGGCCAAAGGCAGCAGGTGATGGCTGGCCGCTCTTCATGGCTGCAGAAGGTTCTCCCAAGTGTCTTCTCTCAAAATGTTTGAAGATTTTGTTGCATTGTCTTTTTGGATGCTGATCAGTCATGAACACCTACAGTGTTGAAGGGTTGTGAGGAGTAAGGAATGAGCACAAATAATGTGCAATGCAGGACTGAGCTAACTGGCTGGAGAGAGGAAAGAGGCAGAGGGATACTGGTAGTTGAAGAGTTAAGTTTTTTGTATTTTATTTTGAGTTAGTATCTTTGTAGAGTATGTAAGTTTTTTACTGTGAAGGCAATTTGGTATTAAGTGAAACTTTTAATATGGATTTAGCACTAAGATAAAAAGTCATGCCCACTCGACTCCCAAAAAAGAGCAGCATATCTGTTCAGGGCGAGTGTCCTTGGTGGATTGTTGGTAGCACCTGAGTAAGTGACATTAATGGAAAAAAAATTTAAAAAGCACAATACTTAGGGTTTTATACTTCTAAGAAGACACAGTTGTTAATAAATTACTAATTTTTACACTAAAAATATTTTTGAATTATTGGAGTCTTGATTTTATACATGCTGTAAAAGACTCAGCCTGTTTTACGTAGTAATTTTAGATATGCACATTCTCTTTTGTGTTTGGCTCATAACCTTAAGGCATTAAAATGGATCCACCTTTTTTTTTTTTTTTTTCCCCAGAGGAATACAGCATGTTTAGGGGCTGGCCTTTGTCTGTCATGCATTCCCACCATAACAGATTTAGCAAACTGCAGCTGAGAAGTTAGACTAGTTTGTACTTTGTGCTGCTTGTGCCAGGGAAAAAGCTTTTGTTTTCACTGAATCACTGGCATGTCGATTACTTTGATGCCAGAAAGCATCCAGTTTTGCTGCTGTCTGTATTTTCAATGAAAGAATGCAGGCAAGAACAAACAGAAATCCTAAGAAAGAGCTTACTATAGACTCTCCACAGAAGGGCAGGGATGCAGGTCCTTCTGAAGTGCAAGCAGAGAGTCCTGTGGTTATGCTGGTAAGAATTCTTTAAACAAGCTGTCTCTTCCCTTTAATAATTCCAGTTCTCTCTGTCAATGAAAAACTTCTTCATCTGCTGCTGGTGAGAATTTCGAGCATTCTTATTTGTGAATAATTTGCATTTAAGATTTAGATTTGATTCTCTGTCTTTTTAATTGTTTTTTGCTGTTCTGGTTTACCAGATCTTTCGTTCTCTTTGAGTGTGACTTTGGAATTTGGCTTTCAAACAACTGCTTTTCAGTCTCTTCTGTCTAGCATGTTTATACAGCTCTATGAACCTAGAATGAAAACTGCATATGCTTTAAAACTCTTTCTAGCATGTCTGTTTTTTAATTGCCCAGCATATCTTCCAATTAATATATATTTGAACTTCTTAAAGTGTGTGTGTGTAACAGTTAAATTTTACTTAAATTATCAAAGAACTATCTAAATAATTAATGACTACTTCTGTTAAACTATCTATCTATCTATCTATAAAGGACTTATTTTTGAATTCTTTCAATGCACATTGAGGAATTTAAAGTTTTAAAATAGTTTCCAGTGAAGGAAAAGGGAAATTTTCTGTATGTGGGGGAAATAGTCAAATAAGAACTATTTTGTCTGAAACACTACGAGACACTTAGTTCTGCTGGAACTTTAATAATATAGCAAGAGAACATAGAGAACAAGAGCTGTAATGAATCCACCAACTCTCTTCAGAAGAGAATTGGTAAACTAGTACTTACATATCAGTAGAAAGAAGTACTTCAATAGTTCTTACTAACATTTCAGCTTTATTTAGTATTATTTCAAGCTTAATTGCTGTTGCTGATGGTCCTCTCTTTATTTGTCTGACTGTAGTTGAAGTTAGTGGGGTGATCCTTAAATTATAGTGTCCCCCCCTCCCTCTTATTTGAGCTTCACACTATGTCTTTAGGAATTGAACTAAAACATTTTGCCCATCCGTATATAGAAATATTCCTCTATAACTTTTTGGAAATTGTTACTGTATATAACTGAAAGCTTACATGTATGCTAGTAAGACAAACTTTCTTTTCCTTGTCACTGGGTTTTTTTGGTTTTGTTCTATTCAGAGAGTTGTTAATAGAATGTGGGTTTTTTTTTTTTTTTGATGGGTGTGTTCTGATTTCTGGTCCAGATTTTCATCAGTACAATATGAGCTAATCTTCTGTGTGCTTTCCTGCCTTTGGAATGTTTAACTTTATTTAGAATTGTTTTTATTCCCCCGTGAATACTCAGAGAGGATATTAGTGTTTCTGCAGATACTTGGAGTACTGCAGCTAATCAGCAAGGCACATGTACTTATTTAAGAAGAAAAAAGTATAAAACAGTACAGTGTTTACTTATCAGCATTTAGGTACCTCCTTATAATTTGTCAAATACTGCTTAATTTAATGTCCATGGAATAATACACCTCCAGTGTTTGCACTCATTTTTTCATTTTTGGATAAAGTGTATACATTCAACACAAAGGTCAGTATTTGAAGGGAAGAACATTTAAGTTTTGCATAGGTCACATTAAAAATGTCTTCACTGTCATTTCAGTTATTATTTTGTTCCTAATCTGTTTACATACATATGTACGTACATATATACATACATATATATATACACCAGTGTATATATAGCAGAATTGTAGATCCATTTTGTCTAGTTATTGGGGAAGGCTAGATGAAGTGGTGCAAGTAACCTGCAGCAAGTGTGCTGCCAGGCACAAAGCAAAAAGTAGGGTGATATGTTTCATTTGACATTGACATTTGGGTCCATTTTTATTTCATTGGGCTGTGATATTGCAGTAAATTTTTACTGGCACAGTGAAGGTAGGTACCCTGTCATTGGTGCAGATGCACCCTGAGGTAATAACTGAGACTGACAAAGTTGCTAGTTGCTGTAACAAAATCTAAACAGCAGAATTTCTTGTTTTCTGGGTTAAAAACCTGGGAATTACGTTAGATAGCAATACTCAAAAGTATATGAAACAGTAGGCTTCTGGTTTATTCTAGTAATACTTCTCATTTACTATTGTCTAAAATATTCTTTCAAGTGTGGATGTATTCCTCTTGTGCAAATATGATGTGATTTGCCTAGCGTTCAATTTAGGTGTTCTTTATAAAGATGAGATAGACTCAGCTATCAGGAATTAACAGGTTTTTTTGTCATATTGATTTCTGTCATATTCATTTTTTTTTTTTAATGTAGTTCATGAGAGTCTGTTGGAGTATTGAGGGAACTGGATATCTATTACTGGAAGCATCCCATGTGTTGTTGAAATGTTATTTGATTGAGTGCTGTGCCTGAAGTAACTTTTCCTGAATAGGTGGGTGGGTTCACAGAGAGTCATCCTCTGCTTTCAGTGCCAGTATGTCGGTATTGTGTGCTCTTTTGTGTCCCTGTGATTTGAATCACATTGTGTCATAACTTTGCTCTTGAGGTTAACAAGCAACAAGAGCCCGTGGAAAAAGCATTTAGATTTTCCAGGTGGTGCCTCAAAACCCTGCTTGGGATGAGCTGCTGTTGTGCTGGCTATTGTAGAAGTTACTGGATGGGTATGCCTGCTGACCAGCTGCATTTTGATAGTCAAGTTGTAACTGCTTATCAAAACAGATGATGTTTCTGGGAAGTTGGATCTTTTGGAGGTCATCTTTCCACTTGGAAACTTGCTGGAAGTATAAAATGTAACAGTTAAAAGTAAGCTCTAGGATACAAGTAATTTCTTGAATTAATTTTTAAAACCTCAAGCTGGGCAATTTATTTTATGTATATTATGGGACAGTAAGATATATGGAGCTGTTACCCATGTTCAGTATTAAATAATTTCACTGTATGTCCGCAGTGGCTTTCCTCAGGCCACTATTAAGAAATACATAGCACCTATTCATCTATTTATGTGCTACTTCCTGCTATGCCTGTAGCTCCATTTTACTCCTTATGGGAACTTGTTAATTTGCAGATGTATAAGCCAAACATGTTTTTATAAGATAAATCATGTTTTGTAGCAGGAGGGTAACAATATTCAGTGTGCTTAGCCTTACCATCTATTGTTTTCTGAGAAGGGAATTGGACAATAACAATTGTCTCAATTTAAGCATGCAAGAAAAACATGTCCTGTGGGTTTTTTTCCTGTAAAGTGTAATGTAGGTAATCACTGAACTCTTAGCTTAAAATGTATTTTATCTGATGAATTTTGACACTACTTGTTCAAATATATACACTGTATTCTGACAGAATAAAATGCTTGCTGTGTGGGTGTCATGACTGCTGTTTTGAAATATTTTCTATTTCTACTAAGTTTCCATGCTTATAACACTAAGGAAAAACCCAAAGTGGTACGGCAGAAAATTTGCTCTTTTATCTTTCAAAAATATAGCATTGGCTGGCTTGAGACCAGCCATGAAAACGCCTATGCTCTTAGCATTTTCCTAGATCACAGAAATAAAAATGTTGTTTGCTGCAGATTAATAGGAAAAGTTAAGCCTTGTAAAGACTGACTTTTAGTGCCTATAAACTTGATGTTGCAGTTTTAGCTGGGCTGAGTTTTATGTGTCTGCTGGTCCATAAATTGTATTTAACAATCGTGTAACTACCCATCATATTTTCTTTTATATTACATGAAATAATAGACCAATTTCTTTTTTTAGGTGTAGAAGAGCCTGAGAGAGAATCTGTTTCCTTTTGCTGTTTTATATCTGGCTAAATGCCAGTATCAGTGTGTTGTTTATTGTTTTCTTTTTTCATATCTGGTACAAACTGATAAAACATCCTCTTCCTTTTGAATCTGACAAATGACTAAGAAAGAAATGAGTAACATTTAGGAGAAACCCAAGGAAGCAAATTCTTCATTAATTTTTACATAAATGATATTTCTGCAAATCAAGTACCTCACTGATTAAATAGGAAAAGTCTGTATTTAAGACCTCAACTCCAGTGAAGGAGTTCTCATGAGGGAGGATTTTTCTTTTTAATCTTGTATTTACAGCATGCAAACAAAATGTAAGCAAAGCTTATATTCTTTTAAAATTACTTTTCATATATTTTATAGTTGTGGTAAGCCAGTTTTGTGACTACAGGGCAACGAAAGGCATTTGCAATTAATTGGATGATTTTTAAAGCTTCATTTTTGGGTTTTGAATTAGCTATGCTAGACAAGTATGTGTGTGTATGTGTGTGTGTTTGCATGCCCACAAAATAATTTTAGTTGCATTTTTTTTAAAGTAATCCTTTTCCTCTGGTTTTGCGGGTGAAATGAGAGAAGCCAGAACTAGCTTTCTTCCAGTCTTCACCTGTCACCTTCCCAAGAGAATTAACAGGAGGATGGACATAGCTCTTCACACCAGGGAGAAGTGGATGAGAGTGCTGATCATATACAGCACCATGTAAAAATCCATTACCCATTGGAGATGACAGCTTTCCCTTGCTAGCAGGCTGTGAACTTGCTAGTTCAGGTAGTAGCTGTCCTGCTTTGAGAGCTTTCTGACTATATTGACCAAACATATGTTTATTCTTTCCTTTGAAAAACTCCCCAGATTGCCAAAAGTGGCAATTACACAGCCATCTGATCAGCATTTCAGACACAATCTGACTGGAAGCCCCCTGGTTGGAAGGAATTATCTCAAGATAGATCACCTCCTAATCTGTCCCAAAAGCTCTGGCTCAGTTGCTGTCTTAGTGTGAGAAGTCTCAGAAACATGCCACGAGAGAGGGGAAGGGTCCTTCTGGTGTCAGCCCTGCTTTTAATTGCTTTAAGCCAATTGTGAAGCCAGACCTTTTCAGCTAACTGCAGAGGCTATATAGAGAAATCAAATGGTCCTTCTCTGCTGGTCATTTTTTAGACATAGCTAAATTTGCAGTATTTATTTTGGTTTCTCCTAAAGGTTAGTCATCCTGCACCACTCTCAAACCAACCTGTCACCACAGCATGTTGTGTATAATTTCTCATGGCAAACTCTTGAGAAGGAGTGGTCACATGGGAAAGGCAAACTTGACCAAAAGGAGTGACTGGGCCACGTTACTCTAGTAGTCTCTAAACCTTTCTTTACCTTAAGAAAGAGTGTATTGCATAAGAGCTCAAGCTCAGTGGTTGGCAGGTGGGCATCGTGCTTGCCTGGATAGGTAGAGACCGACCTGTTACACTGAAAGTGAGAGAAAGGTGAGCAAAGGGTGTTTTGTTTTCTGGCTGATGTGTTGCCTTGTACTTCATTTGTAGACCAGTAAAGTTTGAAATGCTCTTTGTATTCTGTTATCTCTTTTTCTGTGCTTAAGGAAGAAAATTTGTAATGGACAATTACTGCCTTAGTGAGAGTTGGAAGAGGTGAAGTTACTGTAGTTTATTTGGAATCAGAACTGGTTATGACAATCCATTGGAGTGAGGTTGCTAAATCTGAAATTTTGTGAAGGGGTAATTTTGCAGTGTCAGAATGTAGGAAATGTGTAAAATAGTTGGGTGGACAAGGTGTTAAGGAAGTGTGGAGCACGTAATTTCATTAGCTTGGGATTCACTGCAGCACTCTGAATACTCAAATGCAAACTTGCAACCAAAATATTTTGTGTAAATTAGTACATTAGAGAAAATGTAATATTTTCTTAGGTTATGTTTGCCTTATGCTTTTCTGAGCAAAATTGTCCAACCATTTCAGCTACAGATAGGTACATGAACATGAACTTAAGCCTTTTCTGATGGACACTGACATTAGTTCTTGGCTTTGTGATAACTCATGTTCATGAATGACGGGAGAAGATGAGGCAGTAGCTGGGGTTCGGGTGGTAAGCTCTCCAAATGTGTCAGAGTGCAATATGGACTGAACTGAACAGCCCTTCTCCATCTCATCTGAGCAGAAAGATGTCAAATGCAACATAATAATCATGGCTCTTAGATGTATTGCCCTGTGCTGAGTATGTTCTTACATAGCTAAGGAACTTCTGGTAAATCCTTCCTGTGTGATTGTAAATTCTAGCTATTTTTCTTAACAAAGCTGCATTTTGTTCATAATTTTTGGTAGATTTTTCCAGATTGCTTTTTTTTTTGCCTCTTCAGCTGTTATGCTTTATTATGTTCCTACATTTTTCTTGCCAGTAAAACTACTGTGTGATACACATGAGGGAATCTCAAATAGCTTGTGAACTAAGCTTGAAAACTTCTGTAACTTTCTTTGACCAAAGCTTTCCTAATTCCTTGACAAACAAATTTATTCAATTTACTTTTGGATGAAGAAAACACCGGTAGGGTTTCTCAGGAATATTATTAATATACTGTTGATAAACAGCAGTTACTGATAGAGATATTTGTTCTGTGCAGGACAATTAGAATTTGGAAGGTTATTGTCATGAGTTATACAAAACAATATATGAAGCTTGTCTTGTCATTTTACCTATAATGATGACAGAAGCTAGTCTTGCTGCTGAAATTATCTTTACTATACCTTACCTGTAAATTAGTACCCCTGATCTTGAGAAAGTGTAATTTGTAAAGTCTCCTGCAACTCTTTCTTGTAAAAAAAAAAAAGTAATTTTATGTTTGTTAGTGTGATGCTGAATTTCAGTTGTAGAAAGTTCAAGCTAGATTGTAACCCCATCTTTGCATTAGTTTGCACACTCCAAGGCAGAGCTGCCTTCTCTGAGCTCTGTCTAAACCTACTTTGCCATCTGACCACTTAACAGAGGGCTTGGCAGGGTGAAGGATTTTCTCTGTCTGATTGTGCAGGGGCAGCTGTAATGCCTCGTCTGCGGAAAGGGGTTTAATGTGGAATCAATGCACAGTTACTGAGGAAAGCTGCTTGTGCAATTAAGAGGGAAGTAGATGCCCTATGGGAATTTTGAAAAAAAATAGAAAGAAGGAGGAATGTCAATTAGCCTGCCCCTGCTGCAGGTTACTGCTGAATTAAAATGCACCTCAGTCTTTGAGCTAAGGTTATTTTCATTCTTGTAAAACCCAGATCAGAGCTTTCTGGGCTGTATCAAGCAAAGGTAGCCATCAACATAAGAGACTAGTAATTTTTTTTATCATTTTTTTGCAGTGAGAATACATATGTGATTATGCTAATAAACTCTGGCTTACTGGATTTTGTGAAATAGTTCTGAGGCAATCAGCATGCTTGTCTTTAATTGTCACTTGCACTTCCCCATATGGTATAATATGACAAAGTCTGCATTTTGAATACTGTATGTTTTTGATGTAGATGCAATGTAATCCTGCCAATCTTTTAAATAGTAACTCTTAGAATAAGTCAACAATTGTAATTTTCCCTCAATATACCTGAATTTATTTTGATTTTTTTCTTTTTTCCTGTAGGCAAAACCAAAACTTATAGAACCAATAGACTATGAAAATGTCATTGTTCAGAGAAAAACACAGATTTTGAATGATCCTCTACGTGAGATGCTACTGTTCCCTTATGATGACTTCCAGGTAATTTAATCCACTCTGTTTTCGTTGTGGTGGTTTTTTTGTTTGTTTGAGGTTGGTTTCTTTTTTTACCACAGGTTTTTAGTAGTAGGAGCCATGAGGTGACAACTTCCTATTTCTTTGTTTCTTAACTCTCTTTAGCTCCAAAAATCTGCACAAAATCTTTCCTGTGAGTCCCGTTACCCTGCTTTATTTATTCTTTTGAGTACAGAAGAAAATAGCATAATTTCCTCATCTGATCATAAGATCTACAACTCAACAATTTTACTGCCTTTTGAAGTAGATGATCAGTCACTTGTAGGTATTCCCCCTCCCTTTCCAACGTAGGAAATTTTGTGATGACTGTTTTAAAAAAGCATCTGCTTTCTTTAATTCTTAAACTGTTTATTTCCCCCATTATTAATAATGAAAGGCATGAACTTGTTCAAATGCAGTCTGCTACTCTTAGCTGCATTGTCCCAGCCAAAACTGTATTCTAGAAAAATACCCCTTATATAACTGTTTCTGACTCAATTAAGCCAGACTTAACCAACCTTTGTTATAATCTCGTTATATTTTTTTAAAATGACGATGTTTATCTAAATAAATAGTTTATTTCACTACACCTTTTAAAAAATCTTGTAGATTTAGTTGGGATAACTACCAAGCATCTTAGAGACTGGAGCTGGAGTAAATAGTGAGGAAAGTCTCTTGTCCACATGCCCATACCTGCAATCAAAATGTCTATTTGAAAAGTATGCAGACATCTGATCAGTCTGTAAATTAATTTTATTCAACCAAGTAGTTGAAGTTAAGTTTGTTTACTGTGCGGAAAGTCAATGATGAGTTGGTATATTTCTACAGAAGGACATCTAAGATCCTATAAATTGCATCTTGAATTTGTAATGAATTTTCTCCAACCTATTAGAGTGTTTACCTGAATGCAGCTGGACTCTTTTTAATACAGTCTGGGGGTTTCTTTTTCTTTGATTCTGACACAAATAACTCTACTCGTAGTCATCTCACTCTCAGCTAAAATATTTGAGTTTTGGGAAGCTACAGTTATTTAGAGAGGAGTTTGGGCTTCATGTGTTCACAGCCACACATGTAAGTTTATAGGATGGTAGTAAGCCTTCTTGAAAAGGATGTTGTACTGAGATAAGTGTTTAAATACAGAATCTCTCAGGATGATACCCTACACCAGGTATTGGCTTCAGGACTGAAAAACATGAGTTGGCTACACCACCAAAATCCCCTTCTGTAGTGTGTCTCTGTCACAGATCAAGAGGAATCCAGGTTACTTCTGCTAAGTGTGCTCATATCTGATTGACTAGTTCACTTACGGGATCATTCTGGTGAATAGCTCTGATTTATCAGTGGAGAAGAAACAAACCCATTAAGAATATCCTCAGGCATTGTGTCTGAGCAGTCTGGGGGTAGGGCTGAAGTGTTTAACTGCTGTTTCTAGGGACCTCCTGCAATTCTTGTCTCAGGTCTGTAGGAATGAAACTAGTCCACAGCTCTCAATCTCATCCTTCTAAAGGAATGACTGAATTTTGTCATAAATTGTAATGGCTTTTGTCATCTTTTCTTTGGATTCTGTAGTCAGATTTTCATCAAGGCAGGCATTAAAGAGTGTGTTACATCAGAAGATTTTCTTCAATTAGTCACAGTTTTGGAATATAGTCAGTTTTTCTGTTTCTTTATCCCTCATCAGTATAATATCTGAACAAATTTTCTGGGCTTCCCCAGTTTTGGCAGTCTCATTTTATACGTGATTCACACGAAGACTGGTTTGTACTATCAAACTGTATTACCAAACTTTTATTTCCTCAGAGACTTGCTGGTACAAACTAAATCCAAATATTTTTGTTGTACTCATGACTCTTCTGCACTACTTTGATCTGTCTAGCTTGTTTTCAACAACACAAAGCATTTAAATCTGTCATTCAATGTATTAAGGAACTTTTCCCAAGTCAGAGAACAGAAAACTCTTAAGTGCTTATTATTTTTATTTGAAAGTTAAACCTTTTAACCCTGTTCAGTTTTCTCTAGCCATATTTACAGGTTTGAAATCACTAGTCATTATATAGTTCCCAGTATCATTTGAATAATTAAAAAAATATTAAGGCATATTTTCAGTGTTTGCCATTCAGCTTCGCATGTATTTTTTTAATTCCTCTATCTTGTAGCTGTCACTCAGTGTATGAGCAGCTCTTGGGTAAGTCATGGCTCAAATGTTTGATACTGGCCTCATCCCCATCAAGAAAAATTTAAAATAGTGAGTTAGAGCATTTAGGACTACCTATAAACACACTTAGGACTGTTTATAAGTGGAAACGCCTACCATTGTCTAGAAACCTGTTCAGGCTATTTCCTTTTGGAGCATTCAGTTTTTATCTTTACAAAATTCTTCCTCACACTTAGGTTAATTTGATTACAATGTAAAAACCCTCGCTTGGAAAGGAAGCCCAGCAGTGTTAATTTATAATGACATTAAGAATAAGGCTATTTTATCCAGCATAGCCCTAAAACTACCACTTAAAATGGCACAGGAAATACTTATCTAGATATCTCTTATAATACTTACTAGATATCACTTAGTATTTTTGGAAGATTACAGAAGAAGGTGCATGTTTTCAAAGAAGCACCATTGATGATACCACCATTGAATTTATGTTAAAGTTTAAATTATTTAGAGAGAAATTGGAAAGAAATATTTGTGCTTGACTTGAATTTTTTTCAGGTATTGCAGTTAGATAACATAAAGTTAATTTATTAGGTGTGAGAATCTAGTATTAAAGGAGCATCAATTAATTTTTGTCCATATCAGAAATTAAAAAGCACAGCAACTGGCTTTTTTTTTTTTGATCACATATAGCTTTTCTCTCTTTTTCTCTTCCTCTAGATTAAAATTGTCTAGTGAGGGAAAGGGGGAAAAAAACCAGCATAAAGGGGGAAAATAACTTTTTCTGTTCAGGTATGACTGTTGTCTAAACATGCTGTCAGAAGTAGCTCTAAGCTGAAATCACTACCAAAGAAACATTTGAGCAGAAATGCTCCAGTCTTGGAAAACTCATACAGTTTGAAGGATTGTTCTTCAGCCAGCTATCTGGTTACAAGAACCTGTCCAGATTTCCACTTAACTGCATTTTCCATTGTCCCAAACATGGTTATCTGAGGTTATGAAACCTGTTTTCCCTCGTTTTATATATGTTTGATAGCAGTTCATTTACTTCTCATAAGAACATAATTTCTGTTCTGCTTTGTGCAGAGCTTCAAATAAAAAAAAAAGTAGGCTTTTCTTTCAAGTTTTTTTTCCTTCATGTTATTATATTTAAATCATAGCAAGATTTGCTTTTCTGTAGTTACCAGAAGAGTTCCTAATCAGCAACTTCCTCTCCATATGTTGGGTCTTTTAAAATTTACCACTTGAAGATTGTTTCAGCTGCTTTTCACAAGCTCAAGCTCTGAGTTTTCTGCACTGAATTCACTTACCAGGTTACTCCCTACCTTGTTCTCAGCAAATGTATGGGGGCAGACTTGTTGTGTTTGGAGACGTGTTTTGATGTTGGCATCACTGAATTTACTTTCATTCTTAGTAAGTAGGGTCTCTAAACTTTCTTAATGCTTTATAATCTGTTCATTTTTAGCTGCATTTTTGTCTTCTTTTTCGTTATAGTGCCTATACAATTTGTTTGTTAATTATGATGACAGGACCAACTTTCTGCCTCCCATTGGAGCATCTCTCATAATGTTCTTGCTTCTTTCAGTCACAACAATGCTGCCAGTTTTTTCAAGGCTGTCCCTCTTCTAGCCTCTTGTTGGAAAGAGCCATCTCCTTTGTAACAGTAAATTACTATATCCATTGGATACTCTTGTATCCAAGTTTGCGCCTCTTCATGGCTTGTTGTAAATTTCTCACCTGAATCTCAGTAATTTGCTCAATAATGGAATGGCTTCCTAACTAAATAGCACTAGTTTAAAGCAGGCCACCTTTACGGCCACCTTTATGGTGGTGGTGGTGGTGATGTTAAAGTCATATGCTCAATGACTGCAAAATTGGTGATGTTTATGTTAATTGTACAGTGGGTAAATTATTTAAAGAAACCCTAACCCAAAGCAGTACTAGTGTGTACTTGGCAATAAGTCACCTTTTATCTAAATGCCTTTTTTTTTTCTTCAAAATACCTAACTTTTGAGCGCTACCTCAAATTTTAAAGGAAATCATAGAACCATACAAGGGTTTGGGCTGGAAGCAACCTTAAAGTTCATCTTGTTCTGACCCCCTGGAACGGGCAGGAACACCTTCCACTAGACCAGTTTTCTCAGAGCCTTGTCCAGCCTGGCCTTGAACATCTCCAGGGATGGAGCATTCACAGCTTCTCTGGGCAACCTCACCACCCTCACAGTGAAGAATTTTTTTGTAATATCTCATCTAAACTGCTTTCTTTCCATTTGAATCCATTCATTCCCCTTTGTCCTGTCAAATAATGCAAATGCAGGCTAAATTTGCTTGTAGGAAATAAAATGTGGGTACATTCCTACCAATGTTAAATTTGTCTTTGCAAAGTTGTTGCAGTGTTATTTTGAAGGCAGTTTGGTGCTTTAGCTTATACATCACTTCACCTTTGCTATTTCTGGGTTTGAGCCATTTGGATTTAACACACTTTCACTTAAAGCTCTCAGCTTTTATTTAATGCGAGTTAAGTACTTCTGAAAATAGATACTGTGCCAACTTTGCAGAAGTAAAACTAAATCCAGGTCATTCTATGAGAAGGCACATTTTCAGTAGAGGAAAAGCAAAAAAATGTCCAAGTAATGTCCTTATTTTAGAGAACACAAATTAAACCAGTCAAGTAACTAATTTTGAAATGTTCAAAGTAATTTCTCTATTACTTTTTCCCTTTTAAATCTAGTTGGTGTTTTTCCTTAAGTCTTTAGCCAAACATTCTAAATCGATTTAGTTTGGACATTACTTTCTAATACAGGTTCTGACACTTCCCATACAAAGGATCTGACACTTCCCATGCAAAGGTTAAGTCACTTCTGAGACATGGTTGTTTTAAGGGCAGGGTCTCACAGCTTGCCATCTTTTCCACTGAGTCTTTTAGAACAACTTTTGTCTCTGCATCTGGAGCATGAGTCTCTGTGGTAAGAGTCTCACAGGCAAACACAACCTTGGGACAGAAAGAACATCCATTGCAGTCTGCACTCCTTGTGGACAGGTTCACTGTCCATATTCCATCAGGTTTCAGGTAGTGAGGACTCCTTGGCTGACTTGGTGGAACAGTTCTTGCTGCTGTCCTCTATTCTTAGACCTCAACATATCCTAAATCCCTGGGACTCGGTCAGACAGTTCTGTCAGTAAAAGTCTGTTCACTGTGTGCCTCAGTAAGTGCGTCTGAGTCCTGGCTTGTTTTAAAAGTGGCCTTCCTTAGTTTTCACAGCAGAGTAATTGAAGGGGTTTTTTAATTTTCTCTGAGAGCGTGAGACAAGCACTTTGTAGTTCCTGATGCTGCCATAAATCAAATGATCACTCAAACCCAGAGAGTTGAAAAGTTTCATTTTGACAAAACAGTTCAGCCAATGTAGTTGTGAAGAGAGTTTATTGAGAAGACAATCCTTCTTTTCCTAATTTTTCTTTTGGAATATAAGCATGTATTTATGTGTATGTTTACTTTTAAAATATCATGGTGCTGCTTGAGTAATTATTTTTAGGAGTTTGCTCTAAATCACAGTACCTCACTCATTACATTTCTTGGCTCTTTGATGCACTACTGCAGTTGATGGATGTGCTGAGAAGGAGATGGATTCATTAAGACAATTACTAATATGAACAAAATTGATAAGTCAGATTCTTCTGTTTTTTCACTGATATTGATACAATACAAAAATCTTGTTATGTGTGAACAACTAGAAAAAAAGCCCTTAGTATTGTATTGATATTTGTAGCAGGGTAACAGCAGCAGATGTTTTAAAAGTACATTCAGCAAATTGAATTTTACTAAATTATGCTGCAATGTTAAAATTTGATTGATGAGTTCATGGGTTTCCCATGAAAAGTGCCTGGTAAGATGCCACCTCAGTCTCTGTTTTTTCTTAAAATAATATTTTTTTAGGAAAGCACAGTATTAACTGTATGCTTCTAGAATATATGTAAATACTGCTTGTAATATTTATATATTATATAAAATATAAATAATTTCTCATCAAATACCAGACTATTTCATTGGAATAGTATCTAGAAATTCTGGTCTTAAGAAAGTTTACTGCTCTTAATAGAAGTTTTTATTTCGATAGCTTGTTAAAACAAGTACTTAATATGGTTTGAAGATATTTCTAGAATTAAAACAACTTCATTTTTAAAAGATGTTAGCATATAAATGCATATCTTCTTGCAGGTTGATTGTTTGTTTTTTAACTGTAGTTTTATTGGTTTTTTGGCCCCATGAAATATTTTGGGGTTTCTGGTATTTGTTTTTAATACCTCCACACCTCTCCCACCCAATAAATTAGCATTGTCACTTTTAGTGCTCTAGACTAGATGAATGAGTTGACCATGACTATGGGATTTTTTTCCCCCTTTCAATCTTTACTGTAATTGAATGTTCTTACTTAAATAACCTCCCCAGTTAATAGAGTGAGGCTTTGGTTAGGAGCAAGATAATCAGACTCTCAAGAGAGATAAGTTAAGGTAATGTACTTATGCACCCTTTATTTTTCAACATAACATGTGAAGCTTTTTCTTGTCACATTTTTATCTGATCTTTCCTGGATCTGTGTAGTCCTGTAACAGGTGAAGGACCACAACCTCCTTCCAGGCCCTGACTGTGTAAACTCTCTTGTTTACCTTTGATGGCCTAAGCTACGAAATTCCTTTCCACATAGTGCAAATACAACTTCTAATGCTGTGTGGTTATTTTCATTTGTGGGCCAGAAGGTTTTGTTAAGTTTTCATGTTTTTCTCTTTACAAATGTAAAGTATCCTAAGGCTTACTTTAACACAGATCTGAGAAGCAGAACTTCATGTTCACAGAGATATTTCCTGCTCTCTGGCAACCATCCTGTGCCTCTCTGAGTTCTGGCATAGGATAGGAGTAAGTTCTGACTTGGTAGGCTGAAGTGTATATATACTTCAGTGACCCACAACTTCTGTCTAAACCTGCGGTTAAACAGTGCTAGTCTCATTTTTGATCTCTTGAGATCTGCAGTTGAATTACTCTTTTATTTTGGTGTGGTTTTCTTACCTTCCTTGAATAATAGTTTTTATATGTAGTAATAACACTACCTTAATGTCTGTCTTCAAAATGTTTGAGTTATGTTGTCATGGTGGAATTATTTTTTTCTAGTATTTTCTTCCCCATGTTGGCAATATAGTGGAAAAAACTGTCCTATGGCATCTGTTTCTCACTGATTCCAATCTTGCCCTTATTGTGAAAGAAGGAACACGTTGCTTGAATGAAAGCAATTTCTCATTAATTGGCTATTCTGAAACATTATTCATAGGATGTTTTCTGCTGAGCTTTTCCTCATTGTAGTGGTGTAACTGAGTGTGCCCATAATGTGTTACCTTCCCTTTAATTGCAAGCTTCGTTAATTGCATTTGTTGTTTATCAGACAGCATTATTGCAGCGGCAGAGTCGATACATCCATTCAACAGTTCCTGAAAATGCAGAGAAAGAAGCTCAGAGCCTGTTTGTAACTGAGGTAATACTGAAGTTGCATGTGTGTAATAACAATATTACCCCTGACTTGTTTTTCTTCTCCTTCATTTACCATTTAAAACAGAGAAATAAGCCCTGGAAGAAGAATTAAATATATATTGCCACTTACTTGTCAATTATTTCAAGGCAAAATTTCCAAGGGAAACCCAGTATTAAAACCCAGTATTTTTTTCATTGGTGGCTGGAAAAGAAGTTTTGCAGGATAGCTTTTAATTATTTTGTTTGCATCATTGACTTTTGCAGATGGTTCTCCTTCACTTCATTATGCTTTTGGCTTTTCCTGATAAACGTGGGTGATTTCAATACATAATATTGGATCTACAATAAATCTGGAATTAATCATTTTGACTTGTTTTTTTCTGATAAAGTGTCTCACACCAGCCATTCTTACTTTTTTCATAATAATCTTGTACAGATTGCTGGGACAGAGGTATCCAGAACTGTAACACTTTAGAGGCCAAAATTCAATATGTCTGTTCAACTTGTATGCTATATGTAGAAGAAACATCCTCAACCCTAAAGTTTCTCAGAACTATTTGCTTAGGTTGGCATTCCTTTGGTTTTGTGAGGTTGTTCTTCATTTATTGCCTTGTTGAAGCCTTTAAGGAATTAAAGGTTCAATTATTTTCCCTTTTTTTTTTTGTATTATCTACTGGTTTTCTACTGATATGCTTTAGGCTGATATTTTAACATCTGAAACAAGTAAATGTCTGTTGTAACTCTAATAAAACTGAAGGAACTCCACATAGCTGAATCTACATCAAAGTGATGTTTCCACACTGATAAATACTCTTAATACCTAACCTAAACATTTCTGAGATAAATTTGAAGAGGTTAGACAAGAGGAGGGAGGAGTGTTAGAGGTAATTCATGGAGTTTAATGAGTTTATCCTGAAACAATTGCTTGGCAAGTATTAAACTCGTGTTTTGAAATAGAAAGAAAATATTTACAATTTATTGGATGCTGTGTTTGTGTAAGTTTATTGTGTAACATAAAATTTTGTATGGAATGGTTTCTGTCAACAGATTTTGTCAGTTTTATGTTTGTTCAAAGCCAAGATAAATCAGTACTTTTATGTTGTAACAATACGGGTGGAGTAAAATGGTATTTCCTGTGATCTAGATCAGAACTTAATGACATAATTGCTTTTCAACCACTGCAAGCATCCAGTTTAAATTTAAGTATTAATTTAATTGCACTGGAAGTATAAATTCAGGAAAATATATTTTTGGGTTTCTGTATCACTATGTGCACAATTGAATATTCTGTTTTAATAAGGTGTCTGTTTTTGTGCTGTATTGTCTAAGAGCTCGGTCATGTTTTCAGCTTTAGCTGAATTTTCTAAAGTCTTGGCCATGTTTTCAGCTGTAGCAAAATGCTGGTTTAACTTTTTGGATGACTGAAGATGGTTAATCCAGATGTTGAGTGCATTCATAATTTTCTGTTTTTATTAAATATATGTGTAGCAGATTATAAAATTCCATTGAAGCATATGACTTGTTCCAAAAAGCTGCATTGCATTAGACTATTGCAAAAGAAAGGGAGTGTACAGAATTTTCAGATATTGATATGTAACCATAATAGTTCATAAACAGACATATCTTAAGGGATTTTCTTGTGCTGTGTCTTATTGAATTCCTTTAATCCTCTTCCAGTTAATAGTGATACTTGGTTTTCATTTAAACAGTGCATCAAAACCTACAATTCAGACTGGCATATTGTTAACTATAGATATGAAGATTACTCAGGAGAGTTTCGACAGCTTCCAAAGTAAGTGTGTTATTCAGTTTGTTTAGTGGTATGATAAACTGAAATTGTGAAGGAACTTTGTATAAAAATGCTATATCCATGTTTAATAGTCAGTAGAGATGATAAAGCTTGTTGGATGGAATTGATGAACTTGAATGTGTAATATCATGTTAAATAATTTTCTAGGAAGGTACTGTAATAATATTGCCTTACAAGACATTGTGTCATTGACAATGTGACTTTAAGTATGATAACTAAAACAGGCTAATGTTTAGATGAACCTAAAATGGTAATATCCTGTTTTCATCACTTCAAAGGCAGCTTTTGGAACTCCCTTTAGAGCTAGGGGAATAGAACCTAACTGAGATGGTTGGAGCAGGTTTTCACCATCTGCTAGAGAAATGTTTTTCCCCTTTTTCAAAATTTTGTAGAAAGAGTATACAGATTAGAATCTTAATTCAGAATGTCTGAGAGTAGCTAAATACTCTGAGTACCCCAACTCTGGAAGATCTATGTCTTCCCTAACTTCTCTCCTGCATCTATCAGCTAAGAAATAGTTACCTTGCCCTCTGTAGAGTTCTGATCTACTCACAGGTTTTGTACAAGTCAGTATCTGGTTTTCACTTGCCCTGAACAGAAACCACAATAGGAATTTAAAAAAATGCATCATCCTACAAGGAGCCAGTGGTTGCAGGTATGAATTCTTATGATAAGATACTAGGAGTGTAGTGAATGAGAAGGCATTGGTTCTCTTCAGTTACACATTAGCACAGTAACAAGCAGAAAAAAAGGGACATGGCTGCCAGATGTACAAACGAGGAAAATTGCTTTCTAAGAAATAGAATTAATGAACAATACATGTTTTTACATAGTTATTCTTGTGCTTTTTTCTCTTTAGTAAGACAAGAACATCTTAATTTTTGCATCAATAAAATATGTAACTAATCCAAAAATTCTTAGTACTTCAGAAGCTTTTTCTTTTGTAGTAAAGGGACAAAGCCAGACAAACTTCCTGTTCATTTATATGAAGTGGATGAAGAAGCAGATAAAGATGAGGTGAGATAATAGCAATTCCTTACTTTCTCTTGTTTTCATTGAAGAATGTTGGGTGTGTAGAAGTTGTGAGTTTGGTTAAATGTTGATGTCAGTATATGAAAACAGAAATTAGCTTAAACTCCTTATTGGGAAGTAAATCAGTTATTTTATGTGTCTCCCTTCAAATAACCTTGTTCTCTGGAGATCTGTCAGGTGAGCTAATAAAAGTTTTGACAGATAATAAAATTGAAGTTTTAGTACTTGGTGACATACAATCCTCAGCTGTCATAAAATCTGTTTTATACTGTGTCTATGTAGGCAGGTTTCGAGAGAGAAGTGTTTCCTGCAGTTTAATCATGGAATTGAGTAAAATCATAGGTGAATCTGTTCCAGCACAGCAACAGCATACACACTTCAGCATGCATGACAGTAGAGCATAGAGAGGGAGCTAAAATCAATTCATCACAAATTTGAGTAGAGGATAGGACTTGAAGAGCTGTCATGGAAACAAAGGCTTTAAAAATTGACTGAAATTCCTGGGTATTTTCTCTTATGTCTTTGACTTAGGAAAAGGAGAGATGTATAGCATCAAGCAATTTTCAAGTATATTTCAAATGCCAAAGACTTTTTTTTCAACAACTGCCTCTGTTATTTTTGTGATTTATTTATTTTTTACCACACCCTATTTCAAAACACGTTTTTAAATGCCACTGTTACCTTTTCTTACAGTTACTTGAACTCTTATGTCTTAAACAAGAATTAAAATAATTTTTCTTTTTTGTGGTTTTTACTCTTGGCAGTTACTTTGCTTCTAAATTCCTGGTACTCAGAACTGCTGCATATGAAATGAAAGGATTAAATGTGAAAAATTGTTTGCAGAATTCAGCTGAGTAGATAGATTCCCAAGCAGAGAGTCCCAGGCTGACATTTATCCAGCACTGTTATTAATCTGCGCTGTGATATTTGGACAAATAACTTTATGCATCTATGTCCAAAACTTCCTATTTGTAGGATGGGAGTAATTATGATTACTATTATACTAACATTTAAAAGATTTTTCATTTTTTACTGTGATAATATTTCTGACAACAGAAGTGTATTAGAAAACAGTGAGTTGAACACTAAGAAATTAAATTGATGTATAATTGACTGTAATTCTTACCAGGAAATACATTATGGATAGAGTTAGTTAGACACTGGAAAACTATAATTTGGCTATTAGCAGGTAGTATGTGTTTTATTAGGAAATGTAGATAGAGACACTGCCTGTGTCCTGTAAGAACAAGCAGGAACAGAGTATTGCTTTCAGAAGTGCAATCACTGGAGGAGAGGCCTGCTGCTCTTTGAGGAACTTGGAAAATAAACACAAGAAAAAGACATGCTAGGAGGCAAAGGGAAGTTAGTGGGACAATAGAGTGGGGGGGATCATAAATTCTTTCATCAAGGGAAGACTTAATGCCAGAGGTGTTTCTTTCACATTAATATCTTTCTGTGCCAAAAAGCGCAGATGCAACCCTTAGATTGAAAGTTGTTTGGTCATTTTGCTTTGCTTTTGTTTGTGTTTGAAGAAAGCTGATTTATTGAGTATGATAGAAAACAAAAAGCTAAAAGTGATTAAAAATTGGAGGAAAAACATATAAATATTAGTTTAATCCTGCATCATTAAAATGAAGAAACTTACCTATGCAAAACTTATTCAGGCTATCAGGCTATCAGGTTGATGGAATGGAATTTTTTGATCCAGTATGGGATCAAGTTATGGGATTGTTTTTGTTGAAACAGACTTTGGAGCCAAGTTTGTGGGAAAGATCACTTTAAAAAGTGCAGCACAGCGTGCAGCAGTAATGATAAAAGTGAGGAAATTACCTTACCAGCTGGAAACAGGAAGTATGCTTTCAGTGTGAGAGTCGTGTGTTAACAAGTGGATCCTGGATTCCTTTGTATTAACAGATGGTCAGCTGGAAAGATTCAGTAGCTCTTTGGCTCTGTAGGCAGGAATTCTGCCTGACAGAAGAAATGGTGTAACTGGAGAGGCCCACATGATGCTCATTTTTATTGCTAGCAAACAGCATGCAGCTCAACAGAGTTGGGAAATTGCGCACCTCAGAGACCGGGAACTGGAGTGTTAATAGAGCTAAATCTTAATTTTTGTTAGCTCAGGTAATTAAGGAATTTTAGTGGTATGAGGTGATCCAATGCATGGTTTGTGCAATTACAGAAAAGCATTGGTTGTTTTGTGCCAAGTTTTGGCAATAACTCATTATCTACTCATGGCCTTACACTTGTGAAGGTGTTTTAACCCCATCCTTTCCTTGGGGATAACTCACAGCAGGGGAGGTGAAGAGTTATAGTGTCATATTTGGAAATCCAGTATTTTAAGTTGTATCTGTATCTTTATTCTTGTACAGGAAAAACCATTATCTTGGTAATAGAACAACAGTGCTTGAAAATATGGAAAAATGATAAGTGTATTGCTTGGACAGTGAGACTCTTTGGGGCACATGAAAATTTACTGAGTATTTCTGGTCTATGCCTTTGGGCCATTATATCAGATGCTCTGGTAGTTGATGACCATGTCATCCTTACTGGGCCTAACTTCAATAGTACCAAGCTGACTACACATTTTAAAAGTCAGATTGATGCATCTTTTGCCTTCTGTTCACAGTTTTTTGAAGTTCACATGTGCATATGCTTATGAGTATGCAAGCTAGACAGACTAAATAATCTGTAAATAAATTATCTAGTAACATTTTACAGAGTGTTCCTTGATTCAGTTCCAGAAACAAATTCATGTTATTCCAAGATTTGGTTTAATGTTCAGTTGTTGAACTATTGACTCTCTCCCCCGTATATAATCAGTTTTTGTTGCATGTTTTCTTAACAGCAGAGAAGGAATTAAAAAAATACTTGAGGTACTCAAGGATGTTTTGTGATTTTGTTTGCAGCTGGATGCTCAGCTTATTATGAATATTTCAGTAAAAAAAATTACCAGGAGCATTTCTCCTCTAGGTGGATGAAAATCCTCCTACATGTCTAATTCATTAATAGTATTGTTTCAAAATGGGCTGCATCAACTGGAAACCATGGTAACATCAGCTTCGTAGTACTCTAAAAGATTACTTGGAACTGTTGATTTAATATTTATTCTGTGGCAGTTATAAATCTGTCTTTTTGATCTGTTTTGATAGCAGAATGCTGCTTTTTGGTAATTGTTAACATGCTAAGATTTTTGATGCAGTCATTCAGTTCCCTCCCATGGCAGATGGATGTGGGGTACAGGCAGTGGGTGTGATGTGTGATGCTTGCATTGGATCTGCTGTTTGTGAACTTGCCATCGCTGCCAAGTTCAGTCTTGTTCTCTCTGCAAAGCTTTATTCTGATCTGTAAAAGGACAGACCCAATTCAAGAATTACTTCTCTGTAAATTCTTAAGAAAGTAATGTCTTTGAAGTACTGTATGTAAAGCAAACTGGTTTGAGAAACCTTGATTGAAGTTTTGCATAAGCATGTGTTTGCATTGTTCTTTTTGGCCATAGAAATCAGTGAAAATTCCTAGATTCTGTGGAAAAGGTTACAAGGTAAATGTAAGCAAATGTTTTAAATTTTGACTGTTTGCCCATTCCTCTGTGTTTCATTGGGATTTGTCTTGACTAACATGTAGCGATCTATAGGCTGGATCATCCTGTTGGCTGTAGATAAAGCCTGTAGAAGTGGCCAGAATACATAGTAAAAGTTGGATGAGGTCAATCTCGTCCCAGGTCTTTCAATAAAATAGTGGAAAAGCTATAGAATTTCAGCAGGGACTCATGGTACATTATTACCATTATGTTATGTCCATAGTTATTCCGGCTTCTAAAATGACATCTGAAATTATTGATAAATACTACATGGACTGTGATGCAAACCTTTACATTTTCTTTTTTCTTCTTTTTTTCTTTCTTCCTTTCTCTGTATTCCTTTCTTCCTTTCCAGGACGCAGCATCTCTTGGGTCTCAGAAGGGTGGAATAACAAAACAAGGATGGCTTTACAAAGGCAACATGAACAGTGCAATCAGTGTGACAATGAGAGTAAGTTTAAGAATATCTTACATATAACAAAAATCTGAACATTGATACTGAATATCCCTGTGCCTTGGAGAGGTCAGTTTGTGGTATCTGATTTAGTTCTAAAAAATTGTATGAAAAGAGTGGAGCTTGTATGTACTTCATATATCTAAAACCTTGCTTTTATTTTATGTAAACCAGGAAAAACAAGCCATGAAAAATCTAGTATGTGGGAGGAATTTTCCTAATTGTACCCTTGTGTGACTTTAGTGGAAAAGGGACTGTGTAATACTGATGGGGGGGGGTATTTGTTTATATTTGATATAAAACTATAATTTTTTAATGTGCCTCTTACATATATTATAGAGTCAGTTTTAAATACCTTTCAGTTGGTCAAAAATACTGTCAAATGATATAGTAGAATCCTGCTGCAGATAGCATAAGTTAATTTTTTTAAATGAATAGTTTCTGGTTTTTTGCAGATACTGATTATGTTATCTATAAATAAAAGCTTTTTTCTATTACCTACTATGTAAATAGCACTTATGAGTATATAACATGAAGCTAATTAATAGCTAGTTAATATAATATGAAACTAATTAATGCTACTACTTTTTCTTTCCTCCTTTCTTTTCACTAGTCATTTAAAAGAAGATTTTTCCACTTAATCCAGCTTGGTGATGGCTCCTATAATCTCAATTTCTACAAAGATGAAAAAATATCTAAAGAACCTAAAGGATCAATATTTCTAGATTCATGCATGGGTGTGGTTCAGGTAATTATAGTTATTCTGCCTGTTTCCCAATTAATTCTGTATTTATTAGCAAGTGAAATTTTATTTAAAATATAGATTAATGTTGTTGAATGTAGATAAGTACCTACTATGCAGAGAAACAAATAGACAGGCTGCATCTTGCCAAAGCAGTGAACAAGATTGCAAAGGGCAGGAGACTGAATTTTTGAAATCTTTCTGAAAAGAACATAAATTACTGTAGATGTCAAGTATTTAACAAACCAAATTCTAAAGCAAATGCATGAAGAACCCCAAACTTGGCAAAGTAATGACAGCATAAAATTGAAGTTTATTTCAGTTAGATTTTGTACTTGCATGAGCTGCAAAATGTTTTTCATAGCTTCTTGTGTGGGATTTTTGTTGCAGGAATTGTATTGAATTCAAACACCCTTCCAGATGCTTTCATTTGACCTTTATAATGTTACTTTTTTGTGCTTTTCTTTATTTTTAAAAGTTAAGGGCTTTAGTAAAATGTTTGTCAGTAGCAAGTGCCAAAGAAAAGATTGTTTTTCTTTTTTTTGTGATTCTGCTATGTATTTATAGTACAGCATGTAACTGTTCTGTTAGGCACAGCATACCTGGAAAAACCCCAAGGGTCTTAGGGTTTTTTTAACTTGTACAGGAACAGGCAAAGTTTAATAAAAATTTAATGCTTAAATAATATTTTTGTAGTATGAAGTTGTTTGAAGATTTACACAAAGAGATAAACCAGCTTTATAGAGGATTTTTTTCCCCCCAGATATTGTAGTATTGTGTTTTGGATACACATTGAATAGGTAACTTCTATGAAAATCTTATAACTGTAATAAATTTTATCATATTGCATGTTCTATATATAATTTTACAGGAATTATTTTGCCTTAGAGATACAATTCTGGCCAACTCCACTGAAATGAATTTAATTTGTGTTTTGAAACAAGCCAACAAACACAAAAGTGGTTCCTAAACACGGCTGTAGTCTCATCAATATATGCAAATGCTGATGGAGGTGCAAAGAGGATAGAGCAAGGCTCTGTTCAAGGATGCCCAGTGAAAGGGCTGGAGGCAACAGGCACAACCTGAAACACAGCAGGATGCCTCTGAATATCAGGGGACACTTTTTCACTGTGGGAGTGGCTGAGCACTGGCACAGGTTGCCCAGGGAGGTTGTGGAGTCTCCATCCTTGGAGATGTTCATGATCCTGTGCTAAATGCCTCTAATTGGCTGTGCTTGAGGAGGGAGTGTTGGATGAAATGACGACCAGAGGCCCCTTCTAACCTCTAACTTTCTATCATTTTGGGACTTAAAACCTGAAAATCTCTTTTCCTCATACATACTTTCATACTGTTCCATACTTTCTGTTCCAGCAGTTCAGTCCGATTAACCTCAAGTTTCCTCAGACTCTGCCAGAAGCTTGCTTTTTAAAGCAAATAATGTATTACTGTTTCTTTTGTTCTTCTGCAAGTCGGTCTGATAGAGTCATCTCTAAGTAAAATTGTGCTTCAGATGCTTTAAAATTTATAGTTGGCTCTGTCTCTAATGCTGTACTGTATTGTACAGTACCCTCAGTGGTCAGCTTGGTACCTGGTCTTCAAAACTGCATGTAAAAATTTGCGACTAGTTATGAATTAGCATCATGTGCAAAATCAAAACCAGTTAATGCTCACTTCCAAGAAGCCAAGTAGTCATTCAGTGGCAATGACTGAATGACTGAATACAATAAAGGGGTTTGGAAATAACTCTACTTGAATTTTTGGTGGGGGGGCAAGTAAATGCTGTTTTAAACTAACAAATATTATACATAATGTCCGTATTCCAGACATCTAGTTTGATTATCTTATATTATGTCCTGTATCCTTTCTGGCTGATCTTATTGTTTTACTGTTCCTTACTCTTGGTGTTGAATTAGCATTTAAAAACTCATATGGGAAAAAGTGGTATCTACACAGTAGAAATTGCACTTCCATTTAACAGAAGAGGAAAATAAAGGAAAAAAAATTTGTAAGGACCCCAGCCATATTACTTTGAAGTAGTCTGACGTGGAATTACTAGAAAAGGTTCTTCTTAGGTAGTTATAAGATTTTGTTTCATTCTTGTAAGAATGAAACTCCTTGTTTCAGAGTCAGTCTTTTTAGTGAGGGGAGATTAGTTCCTATTGCATTGCTCTAACACTCCCCTGGTCTGAGTGCATTCAGTGCATTTGCTTAATTATTTTTTCAAGGACAGTAGATGCCTGAGAGAGAAACACTGACTTCATTATAGACATGAAGATAGACCAGAATATGTTTTTGCATCAGAAATTGTATCAAGAGGAATGCTGAATTTGTACAATAGAGGGGTTTTATTTGGTTGGGGTTTTTGGTTTGGGAGCATTTCTTTTCTTCCCCAAACTTAAATAAAGAGACTGGAATTCCCGGAATTCTGTTTGGTGTTTTTGGATTTGGTTTTGTTTTGTTGGGGCTTTTGTTTTAATACTAAATTATATAGAGACTTTTCCGATCAGAGATGTGGAGCACATAATATATGTGTGTATCTATTCACATATCCAGCCACATGTGTAGGTATTGTTGCTCTAATTCAGTGTTTTGTGAAATCTGAGATCTGTAACATCTACTCCCTGTGTCAAGGTTTTATAATGTGAAATATAGAGGTTACTTTTCTTAGGATTTTTCATTTATTTCAACACTGATTTCAACAAGATTGCCCTAGGCCTGTCTGAAGTCTGCACTTTTGTTTTTATGCTTGGCAAAAACTCAACTTTGGTAGAAACCTGTCTATTTTGTCAACAAGTAGGTAGTCTATTAATTGAAGAATCTGAGATACAGTGAAACTAATATGTAATTTGGCATTTAATTTAACTTAAACAAAAAATCCCCCAACCATTAAGTCTGTCTTACTGTTTCTTTTAATGTTTATGTAATACATTATCAACTTGTAAAGCTAAATTGATGATAATATAGAATTCTCATTGGAGATTTCTGAATTCATTCCCAGAAACATGAGTCAGGCTAAGTAGCATTTGAAACCCTGGTTTAAATTGTGCAGAGAAGGATGACAGAAATGGTTGAGGAAAAAAGAAGGAACTGATTCACAATTTTATGTATATCTATATGACTAACAATATCAGGGCATTTGGGGTTGTTGTTGGTTATAATTTTACCTCTAGTATAAAACCCCAGTCTGCAAACAGTTGTCACTCAAATATGATAGTGTTTTGTGCTTTTTATTTACTTTTTTTTCAGTAGACCTTAGTTAGTTTAATTTCTAGGTGGTCTGAGTACATAAAGAATTGATATTTGAACATTGGATCTTTTATAAAATGATTGTAAGCAGAATGATGACTGGAAACTGGAAAATAGGCTGTTGTCTTCCCTACTTGCACTTGTTGCAGTGCTATGAATAACTTCGAAAGGTCAAATGTCAGAGAGCAAAAAGTGTCATTATGATATATTTTTTCAAAATTTCAAACTGTATTTTTGTATAGAATATATGAAATATGTGTAACTTCCTATGATAGTGGTTAGACAGTATGTGAAGTGCTACACAGGTCTTTTATTTTCTTATAGAACAATAAAGTCAGACGTTTCGCATTTGAGCTCAAGATGCAAGACAAGAGTAGTTACCTCTTAGCTGCAGACAGTGAACTTGAAATGGAAGAGTGGATAAACACTCTAAACAAAATCCTTCAGCTTAACTTTGAGGCTGCAATGCAAGAAAAAAGAAATGGCGAGTCCCACGAAGGTAAGCAGGGTTTCCAGCAAGGTTAATGTTATGTGACCATTTCTTCTTACATGCATTTTGGAAAGAAAGACTTTAATATGGCAAATTTTCTTTGTTTGTTTGTTTTCTTTGGTCATAAAAATTACAGGCCTTTTTACTGTCCACTTCAACTGATGAGCATTTTAACCTTTTGGACATTAAAACAGTACTGTTCTGTATTGATTCCAGTTGAGACAAGTCCACAAGATAACTATGAGACTGATTAAGCCTAGAAAAGTGGAACCTGCAATGTAGAATCATGGCTGAGGCAGTTTAAGGAAGAAAAGAAACTTAAGACAGACTTGTTTTGAAATATGTAAAATGCTGCTGAAAATGAAATAATCTGTTCTGTGGTCACTGTAGGTAGAAGTGGTGGTTACAGTGTGTGGCTTAAATTTAAATATAATTCCCTTGACCACAAATATTTCCTGCAAGTATTTAAATACACTGCTGGGGTGTAGAATCCTTTCTGTTGGAGCTCTTTAAGAACAGGTAAGGCAGGTGTCTGTAAGGAATGCAGTGTATGTCACCAGTATTTCAGTGACAAAAGGATAGTCTAGATGTCCTCTCATTCACTTTTCCTCTTGAGGGTGGATGGAGAGAGAAACTGGTGTGAAACCAACTGTATGCATAGCCAAAAGGACCTGGAGGATATTATAGAAGGTTGTTTTTTATAAATAGTTCCAAGTACCAAAAGGGATCATTAGAGTTTAAAATTAGATATCATAGTCTTCAAAGACTGTCAGAATTTTGTGTGATGTTTGCAGCAAAAGCAAATCTGAAGAGGAGAAGAATCTAGCTCTGGGAAGGACATTTTAGTCTGTGGTCCTTAGCTGACCTTAGCACTGCAAGATGTTTATAGCTAACTGAATGGCTGCTTTGTAAATCCAGTAACTGTTGGTAGTAGAGCTGGGAACCTAAGGAACAGAGGGAACTTGTTTTGAAGTCAAGTTACAATGCATTGTGGAAGGAGTAATGTACGTTTGTGCGCTGAGTATCTGCTTGCCTCATGCAGATATTAAAATTAAAGATGTGTTCTTTTAAGATTAGAAGTAACTGCTGTTTTAATGACTTTTGTAACTAGTTCCATCTTTTGAGAAATCTCTGCATCAAAATGATGTGGCTGTCCACACCTATTTATGTTAATAGTTGTCATTTTTGAAGGGGTAGGAGATTAAAGAAGGAGAGATTCTTTTCCTATGGAGTTTTGTGAGCACATTGGAATTATTATATTTATTTTAAAATGAGTTTTATAATTTCAGATGATGAACAAAGCAAACTGGAAAGCTCATCAAGTAGTTTTGATAACTACTATCCTGAAATTGCCAAGGTAATATATATTGTAAATGTCAACTTGGGATATAAAGTATTAAACATAAGTTAGCCACATGAACTTTCAGTAAAGGTAAGGCATTGGCTGGTAGCTTCCAGTCAGCTTGTGGTGCTTGGAAAGCTTAGCAGCTCTTTTATGAGGTGTGGTTATTGAGCTTTATTATTTTCTGCTTTTGGACAGAAACAAGATACTGTCTTGAAGTTTCCTATATAAATCTTAATATGCTGTTTATATGCAACATGTCTTATTATTTTATTAATTCATTATATTTTGTGTTGGTTTATTGCATTCAGGTAAGTGTTAAAGTGTTTCTATAGAAATCTAGTTAAACTGAAGTTAAATTTTATTTTTAGACTTAAAAATCTGGAGCAGCTTAGTAGCAGTGATGAAGTGAATGTATTTTAAGATGTTTGTGTTTATAATGAACTGGCAGGTCCATGGATGCTTCCTGTGTTGCCATGGTTCTTGCTTTTCAATTTTTTTCTTAGAGAAGTGTGATATAAACAAGCATGAGATAAAATGGAACAAAATAGAAAATAACAGTAACTCTTCCTCAGCCCATTTGCAGACTTTCAGTTAAATCAGTGAGTTGTGTGTTGCAGTTGGTTTTGTGAATTTTGTAAAGGAGAAAATTTTCTTAAATCACTCAAGAATTGAAACTGGTGACCTTTTATTATTGAAGCTGCAGAATCAAGTTCCTTCCTATGACTTTCTTACTCTTTCTTCTGTGTGGTACAACCTGGAGTATTGAAACTTTTCTGCTTGACCATTCTGTGGAATGTTCTCCCTTTTTTTTCTGAAGATCTGTCTGACCTAGTAGCTCCTCCTGAAGGTAGTGCAGCTTATGAACTGAGAATAAGCAAACCAAATTCTATTTACTACAGTAGCTAACATATCAAAGGATCCAGTCAGAATACATTAGCAAGCTTTTAGCACCCAAATTGGTTGGCTGACTTAATTCTTTCTGTTACTGCTTTGTAATCAATTTAGCACATGTGCACAAAAACCTGTTATGTGATAATCTAACTCCAGCTATGACTGTACTTAGAAATTAATTGGGATTGTGGTGCATATAATCAAGGCTTCCTTGGAAGGGCTGTAAGCATCAAACAGCATACTTGCATGAGGCCATGAAAATTTATTTCAGAAATAAATATGAAATTAGATGTTCTTACTGCGGTGAAGATTTTTCTTTCTTCATTGTCAGTTATTTTAATGCTTATGGTCCATATTCCTTACAGAGTGCTGCTGATAGTTTTAGTACTACAGTTGCCACTTCCTGTTTCCATAACTTTTGGATCAGACGCATGCAGCTCTTAAAGCTCATTATTTTTTAGAATATTATTTTTACTTAGCTCTTTAAGCACTGGCATTTTTTATTATTACTTATTCCATTGTTATAACCTGCTTACATTTCTGTTTCCTGCAAAATATTTTTAAAATTTCCTCTTCTAATTCACCTTTCCTAAACATTGCCTTTCTAAATAATTTGCTCTAATGTGTTTTCCTAGCCTTTTTTTATTTCCTGAGGAAAATGACAGGGAAAATGCTGTCCATTTGCATTACTCTTTGTGTCTTAACTTGATTGCTTTAGCTAAATGGTGTTTGTTTGGAGGATTTATTTTGTCCTTTATCCTTTCTTGCCTTGTCTTTTCAGCTGTTGTTTGGATTTGGTTCTTTTTTCCCCAGTGGAAGCATTGCAAGGCATTGGGCTTTCTCTATAAGAGTTTATAGCTGTTCTATTATTTTTGTTGGTTCTAGGAGGAGAATTTCACAATAGCTGACCTCATATCCTTATGAGGAGAGAAAAATTCCTTCAGGGGTGATTGTAGAGCACCTGACAGTGGGGGAAAAAACAGACTTCCTAGGAAGGGTTTAACCCTTGTGAGTACATACATCTCCAAGCCTTCATTTTTCCATCAATAGCTGTTAGTTCATAACATAAACTAAGTAAGATGGTACTTTTCACTAAAGTGCATAGATGCACACACATCTTTCTCAATCTGTCTTAGCTATTTCATGTTCCATTTATCTGGAATTTAACTATAAAGGGTGAGTGAAGGGATTTTTTAGGAGATATTTTTGTGGTTGGTTGGGGTTGTTTGTTTTTGTTGCATTTATTAATCTTAAAATAAATTAGACCTCTGAAATAGCTGTGACTGTCATGTTCAGTGTGCTGAAGCACCTCTTTAACTGTTATTGCTTTCAGAATACCTTGAGGTGGGAAAATATTGTCTCAGTTTTACAGATGAGGAAATAAAATCACAGAGTCACTGATGTGCTATAGACAGGGTTCATGGTAACATGCATTTTCAATTCTTGAGTCCTGACAACTGCCCCTGTTCTGTCAGTCAGAAATGCATATAATCATCTGGTCTTTGGCACAAAACACTGAAGAATCTAAAACTATTCAAGATGCTTTAGCTGAAGCAGTTTCTGTCTGGCTTCTATGGCTAGGTAATCTTCCTCCTCAGTTTGTGTCACTAAACATTACCTCTGCAAAACATGCACATAACTTTCTTGCCATCCTTAAACTTTTTCACATTTCCTGTATTTCCCAATTATACCAGTTGTGCAGCAAGCTAATTCTGCCAATACTCTGCTGGTGTTGAGTATCTGGGTCGTCTTTTTCACAGCAACTCTCCTCTTTTCTTCTGTTTATGTTAAAGTTAACAAAGAAAAGTAAATCAAAACCATTGGAGCATTTATATTCAAAATAGTGCCTCAGAATTTTTTCTTCTGTATTACATCCTCTAAACCAAATTTTATTTTTTTATTCCTGTTATCAACCTAAAAATATGGTATGAGCTCTTAGAGATTGTTCTTTTGTTTTGTTCTGTTTTTTCTTTCTCTTGGGACATAGTAGAAGTTGCTTCAGTCTCCAGCAAAGCAGATGTAGACAGTAGATCACTTCCTGCTGATGGTCAGTGATCAGTGATGAGCATTTTGGGTTTGCAGCTTCTTTTAACCCATACAGGCTGATCCAAAAAGAAACACCTGCCTGTAATGTGATGTTTTGTATCCTTGTTTAGCCAGCTGCTACTTTAAGAATGGCATTTCTCCTGCATGGGTAATTTTGGTACATGCATCTGTTCATTTGTCATGTCCTGTGACTTTAAAAATCATAGAATGTTCTTTAAATAATACCTTTTTCAAACAAAGGTAACCTATGTATACCATCAGTTTTCACATTCTATTTTGTTCCACTTCACTTTTGTTTTATGGTGAATAGAAAAATATCCACAAATCCCAGTGTACAGTGAACTCTGCAAAGTAACTTTAAATGTGAGGGGTTTATCTTTTGGAAGTTTTTGGGTTTTTTCCAGCTACCCACAGGAAAACCACTTCTTTAGCAGTAGAGCTCAAAAGTTAAAGAAAAGCAACCAACAAAAAGAAAAAAGAAAGCAAGCTAGGATGATGTTTCTTAATTTAGGTGATCTGTTGTTTTCTCAGCAATCCTATGGTCTCAGGATACCTCTGAGCTTTAACCTGCAGTCATACTATTTGTTTTTATTAAAATAAAATAGGATTATGAAATTTATTGTTTAAGGAGGCAGATACATAAATTACACTGAAGTGTAGTTCCCATGAGCTTGGAAGGTTCTATGTTGCTGATGTAAGGTTTTATACTTCTAGGGCTGGAAAAAAGCATTTGGAGAAGAGGCTCTCACTTTGTGCTTAGTCATGTTTGATCAATGTAAACTAAGGAGGTACAAAGCTCAGTAAGAGAGACATGAATGCATTAATCAAAAATGTGTGGAGCTTTGAGCAGCACAGAAAAAGGCATGAAATTGAAGCCCACTTTAATAGTGTGATATCAAGACCTCTTTTTTTATTTTGAACAGAGTACCAGAGAAGCAGAAATCAAGCTGAAAACTGAAAGCAGAGTTAAACTTTTTGCCTTGGATCCAGATGCACAGGTTAGACTTCTTAGAAGGAAGCAGGGATATTTTATGTTAATCTTTTTGAGATGAAAGCAAACTTATGTTTATTTTTCTTTTCTCTTTTTAAAGAAACTTGACTTTTCTAGTATTGAACCAGAAGTGAAACCATTTGAAGAGAAATTTGGAAAAAAAATTCTTGTAAGGTGTAATGATTTATCTTTTAATTTGCAAAGCTGCGTTGCAGAAAATGAAGAAGGACCAACAACAAATGTAAATAATTAATTTAATTACTTTCTGTTAATTCAGAAATGAATGTCCTGATGTTTGGTTGGAACTATCCTTAATGGCAGGGGTTCCTTGTTGTGATTGGAAGTTTATATTATGGGGATTTTTGCTCTTTTAAATCAAAATGAAGACCTAAATTGTACATAAAGTAACTTTGCTGCTAATATTTTTGTTGGGTGGTGGAGAGAGAAATTTTTCTTTCACTGTCTTTTACATGTTGTCAGTAATACATTTTCAGGCCATGTGTTTTCCTGAAAATGTTACTTACCTTTTTTCATACACATTTTTACAGTGATCTAGATGCTAGCACTGACACTTGATTATTATTTTTTTTTTAATGTTTAGGTAGAGCCTTTCTTTGTCACATTGTCACTATTTGATATTAAAAACAACAGGAAGATTTCAGCAGATTTCCATGTTGATTTGAACCATGCCTCAGTAAGGCACATGCTGTCCAGTGCATCTCAACAAATGATGAATGGCAGTGGGGATAGCTTGCACAGAATTCAGGACATTCATGAAACTGTCTTGCAATATCCAAAGCAGGTAAGAGTTAGGAGCCTGAAGAACTAGTAGGATTTTGGATACAGGTTTCCTAGATGATTTCTTTGGCTTTCTATTATGGCTTTCTATTATGTCATGTAAAATGTGCATTTTTCTTCTTTATTTATCTTGTGTTTTATTTCTAGGGAATATTTTCAGTCACATGTCCTCATACTGACATTTTCCTTGTGGCTAGAATAGAAAAGGTGTTACAGGGAAGTATTACACATTGTGCTGAACCATATATGAAGAGTTCAGATTCGTCAAAGGTATGTTGTTTTCTTATGTAGAGTGAGAAAAAATGCTGAAGCGAACCAGATTGATTTCAAACTAACTACAAATCAAAATCTTAGTTGTTTTATAGTAAATGCTTGTAACTGGATAATTTGATTTAGTAAGCTGCAGTTGTTTCTAGTAACTATTATTACATTATAGATAAAGGAACATTTTATTGGAAACATTTATTTCACTTTTTATGATTGTGACAATGTAATTTTTAGAATGTCTTCAAGTAAACTGTTTTGACAAAAGAATAGTGGCCTTCAGCATGAAAGTTGAGTTGCAAATTGTTGAACAGTGAAATGTTAAATATAAATCATAACTGTATATCACTCTTAGTTAATGCATCTTGTTTAGTATAACATAGTTGACATTTTCTTTGTCTTTCTTTTTGGTGACAATAGTTTATTGTAACTTTATCTCCACCTCTTGCTGTTTATTTTTTTCTCCAGAACCATTGAGATCATTAGGCTTCTGGTTTTATATATAAAATTCTTTGGAGATTTGCCCAAATCACTTCTGGAAATAGTCCATTGGAACATCTTAAATTTCCAGGAATCTAGGATGGTGTAATATTTTGATGTTCTCTGAAATTCTCTAGCTGCAAAAAGTTTTTGTTAGTTGCTACTTTTTGTTTGTCAATGAAGAAGCAGAGGTTCAGTAGTTCTGATTTACAGCTATGCTTAAATAGCCAGACCAGCAAAGAAAAGTGGTTTTGTAAGCAGTGTCAGCTACTATTGATGTTCTGACAATTTTCAGCTAAGAAGAAATAGTTAACTTTCAGTCTCTACAGGGAAACAGTGTTCTTTCCTACAAATTTGATGCTGGCTAAGCTGCATGTAAAAAAACATGTATTTTTCACTTGGTCTTAATATAGATCAGCCTACTGATTTGTTTTTCCAGGAATGTGTGAGGGTTTTTTTTCCCCAGAAGCTATTGTTAGAAAACAGCAGTTTTGTATTTTAGGAGTCTGGTTTTGATCTGAGTTAAAATAAAACCTGAACTGAGTGTAGGTGATTTTGGTGTCCTTGGTCCTGAGCCATGTGGGGAAGTTAAGTAAGCCCAGGTGGTCCCACTGAGTTCTGGACTTGTAGTTGCCTTGTACAATGGGAGTAGACAATGAGAATGCTCATGGTTATATTAACTTATGCTTTATAGCATTCCATCACTTATAATTTTATGCAAATGAATGCTTAGTTTGAATTTTTCTTCTATTCTTGTTCTCAGGGACTACACTGTACTAATCTGAAACAAAAGAGAGCAATACCAGCTATATAGGCTCCATGTGGGTCAGTGCAGGGAGCGAGTTTGAGTTCCCTGCAAAATTACTACTCTGGACAAGAAAAAGGGGAAATGGAAGCAACAAATTGTCTAGTCAAAAGAAAAAAAAATCACTTTTTCTCCCCTTTGATGTTGAATACAGTGATTTAATGATCATTGCTTACTAAGGTTTTATGATTCTGAGTGCTATTTCCCCCTTTTTTACAGAAAAGGGTAAAGGACAGTTCTCTCAAACACACTAATAGAATCAACTCTTTATAATATCAACAGCACAGATCAGGGATAATATTCAGAAGGTTTTACTCTGTAGCTGATTTTGCCTCTGGCAAAGAGTTTTGCTCTGTGTGGACATGTGGGAAAAGCTGATTTCTGGAAAAGAGAAACCCAAATGGTTCAGCTCAGTGTTGAACATCTCAAACCAGTGGGTTTCTGGCTTCTGATTGTTGTATTTGTTGTTTCTGTATAATTGAGGTTTTGTTCATTTAAAAGTTAACAAAACCATGATTTAAGCTTTTAATGAGAACAATGTTGCAATGTCCATACACAGGGTTTTCCTTCATGCAACTCTTCCCCACAGTCTGTGTGTATTTGTAGTGCAAGTCTTGCAGAGTATTTTACTACTCACTCTGTAGGAATGTGTTCTGGTACATAGAATCAGTGGTGGATATAGATGGGGGAGCGAGAGGGGAAATGTGGAAGCTTTTTTTGGAGTTGGAGTTTTATTTTAAAAAACAGTTTAATTTTGCTCTAGCTTTCAGTCTATATTTTGTGTATAATACTATTTCTCATGCTTAATTAAGTATTTTTTATCAGAAATGTGGATGGGTCTGTTTGCACCCATGAAATGCTGTGAAATCAGCAGGCTGTGCTTAACCTGAAATGAGTAGTTAAGAGGCATTATCAATTGTCTTTCCCTTCACATACTTAGGATTAATCTATAATCTTCTAAAGAAGATTTTCTAATTCATATCAGTGTCAATATGTGGGTTTTTTTCTTGAGTACTAATGGTTCAGAAAAATGTAGCTTTTCAAATATGGCTATTTCTTATGTCCCTTGTAGGTTGCACAGAAAGTTTTGAAGAATGCTAAGCAGGCATGCCAGAGATTAGGGCAATATAGAATGCCTTTTGCCTGGGCAGCTAGGTGAGGACAAATCTTGTCAATCTCTATTTTTTCCCTTACTTTTCTCTAACATGCTTTTTTATATCTTCCTTCTTGTAAAACTTAATGTGCTATTTAAATTATTTCTTCTTTTGCTTTCAATTAACCGAAGATTTCCAACAACCCTGCACTTCAACTCTGTAGTAGGAAAAAAGTTACAAACATGCATTATTATTCAAACTGTTGATATTGCCAGCTGTTTTCTGTTGTTAATATTTTTAATATTATTAAAGATTAAATGGTTCACACTTATTTGTTAGACTGAGCTATTTATATGTTAACCTCACCTACAATTAGTTAAATATTAAATATTAAATGATTAATTAATATTAACGAAGAATGGTGCAGGATATTCTGATTTGTAATAAAAAAGTTTCCTGAACTGAATTTCAACACTTGCATAAACTCAGCTAAATGCAGGATTTTTACTTTCAGGACATTGTTTAAAGATGCATCAGGAACCCTGGACAAAAATGCAAGATTTTCTGCTCTCTTCAGGCAAGACAGTAATAAACTCTCAAATGAAGACATGTTGAAATTGTTAGCAGATTTCAGGAAGTAAGTCTGATTTTCCCACTTGAAAAAACAGAAACAAACAAGCCTAAAACTCCTCACTCCTAACCCACAGAATATTTTGTTATGGTCTTGAACGGGAACATCTAGTATTTTGATGTATGTATTTATACATGTCTTTCACATCAAATATAGGATCTGTATAAATATAATTAAGGTCTTCAAACAAGCTACAGATCTTCCTTTTACAGGGTTTGGGGGCTATAAGCAGGACTGAACCATAATCCCACATGTAACATGCAGTCAGAATCATATCCTGAAGTATCTCTATGTTTACACAGTATGCTCAGCTGTTTCTCAAAGGAAAACAAGTATGAGCATAAATGATCTGTTCCCTGACCTTGGGCAGGGGATGCTGGCTCTCAGGGAAAGGGATGCAAGCAAGTCTCCAGTCCACCTTCCTTGGGAATGTGTGTGTCTCAGGATACCTAAATAACAGAACATTTTTACCAAGTATTCTTAAAGAATTCATTGTTTCGTGTAAGGCTTATAAGTATTAACTTGAATAATCACTAAGTACAAAATGGGCTATAGTTTCTTTCTTCGTGCTTAGCAAATCTGAGAAGGAGATGAGATTTGCAATAGATTTTTAGCTCACTTTTAGCAAGTGGCTGAAAGTTTTGTAGAACTTGATGTAGCAGTGGAATATACTGGTACTCTGGTGGGATTTTAGTTGTTGAGAATTTTAGATTTTTTGTGTTGTTAAGTACTGATTTTTAAGAGAATATTCTATTTAACTTGAGGTTGTAGAGAAAGTTTTTTAAACTAAATAGTAGAACTGAGATTATAAATATGTAATTTAATTTAAAGTGTGTGATATTACTCCTTGCCATAAACGCTATTACTGGAATTGAAGCAAACAGTAAATTTGCCTGCCACACTACTCTGTGAGTTAAGGGAGTGTTTTTGGTTATTTCAGCATCCTGTTTGTGGAACCATGTACAGTATTTCACAGGAATTCCAGTAAGAAAGGGGTTCTGATGTCTCAGGCATATCTGTTGGAATTAGAATCCTGACTCCAGCCAGAAATTTGATTCACAGCATGGGATTGCTTTTTGGGACAATTTTGCATCCACTTGCTGTGCAATAATATTAAAAAATCATGCTGCTGACTGTCTTTACTAATAAAGGATTCTGCATGGTTTTAGCATGGAAAATACTTGTACTTCATGTTTCTGAAATAGCTACACCATAACATTTATAGTTGGGTTTTGCAGGGTGAATTGTTAGTCTAGAAAAAGGAGGAGATAGAAACTTGCTGATTTGTCTTCCCCCAGGTTTATCTTACTGCCATGAATCCTATCACTGGCAACTGAAATGAAAAACTTACTTACAGATTCCTTCTTTGCTGCACATGATAGTGAGTTACTACATGGCAAAACTTGCTTTTGAAAAAGTGTTTCATTTCAATTTAAAGAAAGAAAAAGTCATGCTTTTCCATGACCTTTGACACACTTGTGTGTCAAGTCTTTTTTTTTCCCCTGAGAATTTAAAGGCAAAGAAAACTGTGTATCTAGGCAAAAAGCAAGACCACATCAGTCATGCACCCTCAAACCACCTTTCCTCTCATACTCCTATTTCAGGATATTACTTTTGCCTCTGTTTCCTATTATCTTTTTTTACTGGCATCTGATTTGCATTTAGCCTGACTTTGAGGGACTTTTTTTTCCTTCCTACAGACCTGAAAAGATGGCCAAACTTCCTGTTATTTTAGGAAATCTGGATGTTACAATTGACAATGTGTCACCCGATTTTCCAAGTAAGTATTAACAAACACTGTTAAATGGACATTCAGGCTTTTCCTCTTCAGTTCTTTATTTGTTTTTTTATAATGTATTTTCAGATTATGTTAACTCATCATACATTCCCATGAAACAGTTTGAAAACAGTACCAAGACACTCACAGCGTTTGAAATAGAGGAGTTTGTTCCCTGTATACCAAAATGCACTCAGCCTTTTACCATCTACAACAATCATCTTTATGTTTATCCAAAGCACTTAAAATATGACAGTCAAAAGTCTTTTGCAAAGGTGAGTAGAGGAAACCTGTACCACCTTCTTTCTCAGGTTTAGTTAAGATTGTTTGCATATTTATTTCTGTGATGATCCTTATGATTAATTGCTTGGGTTTATGTTTTTAACCACTGCTTTAGGCTAGAAATATTGCAGTGTGTGTTGAGTTCAAGGATTCTGATGAAGAGGATTCTTTGCCTTTGAAGGTCAGTCTTTTCATTTTTGTGGCTGATAGAAGTAAGTAGTTAGCAGTTAGCTAAGTAACAGTAGTACTTTAATTGATCTAGTTTGGGATGGTGGCTTGAGAGTAACTTCTGGATGGCTTGCTTCTGATAAAATAGATTTCTAAAGAGTCCTCAGAGCATTTCATGTATTTAATATTCTTTTACTAAAATTCCAGAAATAAACTTGTTGCAAACAAGGGTAGCTTATACCTGCTCCCCAGTTAGTTAAAATATTAAAGATTTATTTCAACTATAGAGCCAAGCTCCATTTTATGAGCTATCACAGTATATAAAAGGTGCCTGGAAGAGCAGAGTAGAGAAATGTAGAGACATCCTGAAGTGAAATCAGTGTCAGCTGTACTGCATAGCAGGCAGACTAAACATCACGTAAAGAAACCAAGTTAAACACAAGTTAAAATATTTCAAATTCTAGGTGAGACATTCTAAGCTGAGAGTAAAAAAGGATCACATGGTCTTTTTGTTCTTTTTTCCTTTTTTCTGTTCTTAGTGTATCTATGGTAGGCCTGGTGGACCAGTATTTACGAGAAGTGCATTTGCTGCTGTTCTGCATCACCATCAAAATCCAGAGTTTTATGATGAGGTAAGCTGCCTTTCTGAGGAAACTTTACTAGGTCAGGTACTATGTAAGTTTCAAAATACAAGAAAATATTAGAGGATTGCAAAGTTCCCAGTTAAATCAGGTTGCCTTTCTAAGAACTTTGTTAAAGTTTTGTGTGTTTGATTTGTGGTCTAGCTTCAAATAACATAGAACCAGTAACACATATCAGTGCTCTAGCTGAAAACTTCTACAGAGATTTCTTTGCCTTTCAGATTAAAATAGAGCTGCCCACTCAGTTACATGAAAAGCACCATTTGTTGTTCACATTCTACCATGTCAGCTGTGATAATTCAAGCAAAGGGAGTACAAAGAAGAAAGATGTTGTTGAAACACAAGGTTTGTACACTAATGCCTTACTTTCAGTCATTACTAGGGAAATTATTTTGGGCTAGGCTTATCTGGTAACCCATAATTTTTGAGATCCATATATAAATGCTTTCTAATTACATAGGACTGACTGGAATATTTAATAAAATATTTCTTCTAATTTAAATGTTTCAAATTTTGGTTTAGATTGTCCATTGACTGTAGAGTACTTTTTGAAATCAGTGACAATTACTTTGTGCTTTCAATGTTTTGTAGTTTTTTGAGTTCAAATCATTTGGCCTTTACAGTAACATGTTCCTATTTTATGAAGTACATGTCAGAATTATTTGGTAAGACTTTAAGGGTGTATGTGAACTTTCATAATATTTAAAATCACTTGCCTTTCATATTCTGTAGTTGGGTATTCTTGGCTTCCTTTGATAAAAGATGGAAGAGTGGTCACCAATGAGCAACAAATCCCAGTGTCAGCAAATCTTCCGTCGGGCTATCTTAGTTATCAAGAAGTGGGTGTTGGAAAGGTATGTTGTAGAAAATGGCTCTAATCTTAAAAAAGAACCCAAACATAGTGGAGAGAAGGTTTGGTTGTAATTCCCCAGTCTGCTGATAAGATTTAAGTAATTTTCTAATAGAATTTATTTTCTTTTGTAGTTGAAATTGAATGCTTAGCGAAAGTCAGCTGTCTGACCTAGAGGAAACAAATAAACCCAAGGAGACATTGGAGACAAAAAAAATGTATTAGGACAGGTTGAGTCAAATTCTTCTAAAAATCAGAAAGTTGTTACATACTTCTGTTGTTATTTAGCTGATACAATTAAGATATGCTTATGTTTCATTTTCTATAGTAATAATTAACTAGAAGTTACAGTAATTTTTAAACATTTAAAATTATTTTGAGTTTATGAAGGTATGCAAATAATCTGAAGTCCTTTACTAAATTCTTTTTAGCATTTCATGCTGTCTCCTTTCAGTAAGTCCTTTATTCCTGAACAAGTCTTCTTCTCACATCTTGATTTTTGTGATCTCTATACTTCACAAGTAAAATTTATGGTTGTATTTTTCAAAGCAGAAAGCTTGCATAATTGTAGTCATAAAAATCGTACCAAGGAGGATACAAAATGAGAATATGATAGGGAATTTGACTAAGTTTGAATGCGGAGACAAAATTGACTAATTTTGGAGGAAGAGACATAAAATCAACAGCAGAGATGCTTCTCTCCTCCTGTTCTAGCACCTGGTCTTTGTTAAACTCTGCTGTAAGCTTTCCAACCATTGTCTCCTTCACATCTTTCATCTTCTCACGTTGTAGGTGTATTCTTTATGCCTCTGCTGTTTGTCTCTGCTCATGCCCATGGGTAGAATGTGAGGACCCACATGTCTAGTGGTAGATGTAGCAATAAAACCTCTCCCTAACTGGCTGTCAGGGTCAGCATTCTCATTCTCAGTTCTTTGGAAATGGGATGAGAAGGAAGGACTAGCTGCTACCTATCTGTGACATATGTTAAGTTTTAAACCTTGTGAGTATCTATAGAAATCCTTATGTTATTTTACTGAGAAAACTAGTAAATATTTCTCTCTAGTCAGAAGTTTCTTTGCAGAGTTGTAGGGGAAACACAAAATCTGTGACTCGCAGAGAATCAATTTTGTTAGCCACCAAGGAAAATACTGTGGGACTTGTAAAATACATTTTAAGCTTCATAAATGCTTTTGGAAATATTGCCTGCATAATTTTGCTTTTTTTATGACTTTATTCATTGCACACTGCATTTCTTCAATCTGTTTTGGTTTTTTTTTCTTTTTGGAAGAAGTGTTGTTACTGGTGCTGTTAATTGCTTTATTTTAATATACTACTACATTATTTTACTTTTCCCCCTCATGTGTGTGTGCAGCATTCTGGTCCTGAAATTAAATGGGTAGATGGAGGCAAACAATTGCTAAAAATATCCACTCATCTGGTGTCAACTGTGTATACACAGGTGAGTTATAAATCAAATTTAATTAGAGAATTTTTTAGGAATTACATATGTTTATAGTATGTATATACAATATATGGGAAGATTCTTAAACTCAGTATGCTCACATCATTTTGTCTCTTGGGCTTTTCTCATGGTCTCTTTTTTTTACATTAGATGTGAAAAACAGATCTTAAATGGAAGCTATTCAAAACAGGAGCCTTTTGTCTCCTGTCATCCATTTTAGTCTGAATTTTCCAGTTTGATGAGAGGTCATAAGAGGTTTGATGAGTTGTCTAAAAGCTGTTTACTGGCTTGTCTGCAGAGCAATGAGTCCTGTTAGAGCTTTTCATAGAAAACATATTATGATAAGTATGCTATTTTCTGCATGTCAGTAGGAAGGAAATATAGGTGGCATTTTGTATAATGGGTATTCAAAAAACACTCAAAATTTCATAAAAAAAAAAGACTTGATAAGTCTTCAGAATAGTGCACTTTAACTATTATTTTTGAAAGTTGAATCTATGGCCAAAGATATATATTTATACCTATAAATATTTTAATGGATTATAGATAGTAATATTAGATATTGTTGAATTTGTTGTTCTTTTTGTCTTTGACAGGACCAGCACTTGCATAATTTTTTTCAGTACTGTCAGAAAACAGAGTCCGGAGCTCGTGCACTGGGAACTGATCTTGTAAAATATCTTAAGGTATAAAATGTCAGTGAATAACAGATTATATTATTCATTTATGCTTTTACAATGCCTTGGAGCATCAGATATTTTGTAGGTCTCATTTTTCAGTGTGAGGATTAGTACTGTGACTATGACTTGTATTAATGGAATATGCTGTGGGGAAAAACTCACAAAGGTGTTTTTCTACCTTAAATAAATTTACAAATGCAATGTAAGAGGAAACCACAAAGAAATAATGGTATAGTATTGGTCAGCTTTATGGGTGGTAATTTCAAAACACTAATGGCTTAATTTGTCAAAATAATCAAATTGAACTGTGTAGAAATTGTAAGGAATCACAACTCTTGATTTTTCTAAAATTTTGCTTAGAAGGTCATCATTGTTATGTCTTCAGTTCTCTTTTGGGATTAGATCAATAGAGTGCATGGTTCCCACTTCAATTTTTTCTGACACAGATCACACAGGAAGAAAGACCATTTTGTCTCCTGGATAGTGTGGATGGGCAGGCAGTCAGAGACAAGACAGCTGCCTAACACCCAACACTAAATGGAGTTTGACATTTGTTATCTGCATACACGTTCAGCAAATACACTCTTTTTGTCAAATTCCCTTTAATTCCAGGGAAATTTGTGGCATAATACTTTGTAGGATGAACTTCATACACTGCCTCTTCTGTTAGAGTGGTCATGTCTGTAGGATCTTTTGCATGTGATGGAATGCAAAGGCATATCTGGAAGAAAATTTCATTAATAATTCACTGTCTCCAATTTCCATTAAGTAGTTAGGGATTTTAGTTCATCCTTAGTTTTAACATAGTTGTTAGTTTATTGTTTAGCAGTAAGTAGTATAATTAGTATTGCACTTAGCTCAGATAAGAAATCTGCATGTTTTTGTGGAACTTCTGTTTGCTAGATGTTTTCATTGGTGGATGAAATACCAAAATATACCAATGTCAGTCTCAGTGTGCTATTGGGCACGTGGACGGACTTTTCACTGAATCATTACCTCGAGTGCTTTTCAACAGAAAAGTACAAATAAGTACTTCTAAAATGCTGCTAATAACACCTAATTTGTATCCCTAATTTACTTTCCTTTAGAAAATGTTTACTAAATATTTTTATTGGAAAATGTCCTCAATTGCTTTCTATGCCATATTTTTTATAACAAACACCAAGCGGTGCAAGCAGCTTGTATTTTTGGAAAAAGACTTGCAATAAAATTTTTGTTTCAAAATTTGTGATTTAAATGCTGTTGGTTCACAGGAGTGACAGTATTACTCCTCTCTTCTAGAGCCTTCATGCTATGGAAGGCCATGTGATGATAGCTTTCCTGCCAACTGTTCTAAACCAGTTGTTCAGAGTTCTCACCAGAGCAACTCAAGAGGAAGTTGCAGTCAATGTGACAAGGTAAAGAATTTTAAGTGGTTCATAGAGTCTACATGATGACTGGCTTCTCACATTAATCTGTGACTGAGTAGCATTTTTACTGTTGCAATCACAGCTTTCGTTGTAAGTTTACTTGTTTTCTGACTTCTCTTTAGGGTTATTATCCATATTGTTGCTCAGTGTCATGAAGAAGGTTTGGATAGCTACTTGAGATCTTATGTGAAGGTAGGCAAAAGTAAATTGAATGTTTCCTTTTTTTATTTCCCTAAGAAAGATTATATTTAAATTCAGTTGCATCTATTTAATTTCAATTCTTATGTATTATGCCATCATTTTGTTTTTAATTCTGTTTTTCCTCCCCAAGTATGCGTATAAAGCAGAACCCTATGTTGCTTCTGAATATAAGACAGTGCATGAAGAGTTGACAAAGTCAATGACAACAATTTTAAAGCCATCAGCTGACTTTCTTACTAGCAACAAATTACTTAAGGTATGTGTTGAACTGTATTTTTTACTGTTCCTACCTAGTCATAACTGAAGAACAGGCACTAAGTGTATTGAAATAGTTGTTGAACACATGTAGCAATCTTACTGAATTTTTCTTTCCTCTGCAGTATTCATGGTTTTTCTTTGAAGTCCTGATAAAGTCAATGGCTCAACATTTGATAGAAAACTCTAAAGTGAAGGTATGTCAACTTTTGCAAATAATATTCTAAGGAAGATCTATATGGTCTCTTCTTTCTCCAATCACATGTTTCTTCTTGCATATTAGAAAGAGAGAGAAAGAGGCAGCAGGAGAAATCAGGTGAAATACTAGATGGAAGAAACTATGGGGCTGGATTCACCATTAATATAAAAGAATAGAAATGCTCAAACTCCATGTAATAGAGCAGTCTATGTAAGGAATCAGACTCTCTGTATTAGGAATTTGTAATTTTTGTGGTACAAAGAAACTGGGAGCAGTAGATAAAACTGTAGACTTTGATGTAAGCACTATAAAAAAAATAAGTGGGCTTTTTCCTGAGCAGTACTGTAGCTGTGATATTAAATGGCCCTGAGAACAGTGAGTCATGAAATGTACAGTCTTCTGTATCTAGTAAGAAGTGTCAATATTTAATTTTGTGTTATTTCCTACACTGGAAGGAGAATGCTAAAACTTCAGAAATGCAATTTTACAAGCTTAGCCTGCAAGCAGTGTTTTTTGCATTGGTGACAACTTTTTACTTTATTTACTTCTGGATTGAAACAAGTCTTTCAAGTTTCAAGTATATGACAGTCTCGTCTGTGTAACATTGCCAGATTGTTGTGATATTGTTATCACTATTTTCACTGTGTATTTAGAATATAACTGGAATTCTGAAGTACATGGGGGGAAAAATAATTGTGCAATGATCAGGGAAAAATCTTTATAGTTCTACACTTAATACTCTGTGGTATCATCAGTAGAGTTTGAGTCCCAGCTCAATGAACCTCACTGTCACCTTCTCTGTAATGTGAAAGAGAGGAGAAGAATTTCCTGCAGTTTGCAAGTATTCTCACCCCTGAACATTGTTTCTGGATTTACAAGCTCCTTAAATATAGATTATTTAGCTAGATTTTTTTCTGCCTCACTAGATAATGTAACAAATGCAACATACACTCAGATGTTTCCTGCTTATGATATTTGATAAAAAGATGTATTTCTATGTGCAGCAAAATGATTTCTATAGCCAGGATAACAAAGACTGAGCTACAAGGGCATTGTGGGACACTGGCATACTCACCAACACAATCTTTAGTTCTTATTTGTTACTTCTTGCATGAGTACTGTTTATATTTATAAAGAGATCTTTTTCAGCCTTAATGTCTAGTTTAAATTTTTTTTTAAAACTAAAGGAGGTTTTGAACAACAATTCAAACACAAAGGAAGCAAATTATGTAATCATTGATTTATGCAGGGCCTTGACAATGACTTGTTCTGTTTAGGAATGTTGCATTTAATGGAGCTCAAAAAACTATTTGAATAAAAGTACTTGGATGTTTTGATTCCACATGGATGTTTTGATTTCAGTTTTCAAAAAGAAAAGAGATAATTAATTACCCTACAAATGAAACAATTTTTGTCAATGCCATCAGCCTCACACCACAAGCCATTTAGTCTCTTCACACAAAGGACAGAATCTTTAGTGAAGGTAGTAAGATGCAGAGAAATAAAAGAGACTCTGCACTGCCAAAAAGCTGGAGAGCACTTACTGGGCAGTATTTGTGAGAATGTACAAATTCATTGATGAAGATAATATAGGTGATGAGTGGAAAGTAAGAAATTTTGAATGAAGAGGAAATCTTTTAAGCTAATTGGCAAACTACCAAAAAGTAAGAGAAAAGAGTTCTGATGGTGGAAATTTAAAAACACACAGAGTAAGGTTCTGATGCCTGAAGAGCTGAGATTTTGAAGATGCTGAGGAGTAAGAGAAAGAAGCATGGATGACAATTTCCTCAGTGGTGAAAGCAGTTATTACCAAGATAATTGCAGAACAGCAAGAAATGTGGTTTTTTTTTCAAGACTGATAATGTAGTTAGTATATGTGAACCAGCTGCTGTCTGCTTTGGAAAGGAAGATGGGTAAAATGAAAAGATTTACTCTTATTCTTAAGCTTGTGCTGTTTATTGCAGTATATGAAAATATTAATGCATTATACTTAGAAGCTTTTATACATGTGGTTTATGTCATCAAAGACAGCCTTGCTTGAATTTCAGTAATAGATGCTAGTGCATGTTATAATAATTTCTTTTAAACAAGTGATCCTTCAGTCTAGAAAATGTAAAAGTTCAGAAACTGTTTCCCCTCTCCCTGTCAGGTTATCTAAAGTAAATTTTCTGATGTATTCTAGTGTTATAAACAATATTTAATATTGTATCTGAATTAATTTCTAGCTGTTGAGAAACCAGAGATTCTCTGCCTCCTTTCATCATGCAGTGGAGACAGTTGTTAATATGCTAATGCCACACATCACTCAGAAATACAGAGACAATCCAGAGGCCTCAAAAAATGCAAACCATAGTCTGGCTGCCTTTATAAAAGTAGGTACACAAAGAGATTTTGACTTTGTGGTTATTCTTTCAATAATATTGCTTCTGTTATGGATGTTATGGAATCTGAAAGCCAACTCATATAAAGCTGAACACGCATAAAGCCTTTTAAATATAATTTTATGTCCATGTTAAAATGCTTTGAAGTATGATTTGCATCTTCTGTAAACAAGATGACATCCAAATTACCAGAAATTTGGTAATTTAAGAAATGAATTTGTATTTTATGCAAAATGTATTTTGATTTTTCTTTCTTTCCCTTTAAAAATGTCATCTGGGTTGTCATAAAATCTTGCAATAGTTTTCAGCAGTGCTTTGAATACATTTCATTTCACTGTCTTTCATTTTTCAGCCAATAATATCTACGAGGGATAAAAAAGGATGGGAACTGAAATGGTAGATAAAACTTCTAGTGGCATGACATTTTCATTTCTGGCAACACAGAGTTCTTTTAAACTGCTTTTTATTTGTGATTTATGATCAGCACTCTTAAGGGATATTTTGGTATTCATATATCTACACATATATTTTGTTTGCTTGTTTATTGTTCTTTATATTCAAACTGAAATGTCAATAATGTGTTTGGAGAATAAACTTATTAAATACAGAAATATAATTACTGAATGCAGAGGCAGCAGTAAATCAATTCTATTTTGGTTTTACTTGTTCTCCCCAGAGGTGTTTCACTTTTATGGACAGAGGCTTTGTTTTCAAGCAGATCAATAACTACATCAGCTGCTTTGCCCCAGGAGATCCCAAGGTATTCAGTGTTTTTAAACAAGCTATTTTTAAGTGTTGTCTCTTCTTGATGCATGGGGATAAAGTCCTGCATTAAGTTTTTTTCCCAGTTACATTAGAAGTCATGTGCCTATAGCATTTTTTTTTCCATCAAGCCACCATTTCCTATTTTGATTCCCATCTTCAGGTGCAGTGTTGCCACACTAGAGTGTGTGAATCACATAAGTATTGGGGTGTGGGGGTGCAACACTAAGCAGAAATTTTAAGCATGAGTGCAAGAAGTCTGAAGTTGGAAGAGTTGATATTGAATATCTTAAGCTACACTTACTGGAGTGGGGAAAGCATGTATCAGATGCCCAAAGAATTTCTGCTGCGTGTCCAGACTTTTCTTACATCAATACATAATAGTATTGTAAACTTTGGACAATGGGAATAGTAAATAGGACCAGTTGTCAAGTATGAGTTATTCTGGATTTATTTTGTGCTGACATGTGGAATTTTGACAGGTCTATATAGTGCAAGACTGAAATGAATCACCCTTTTGTGTTAAAAATTGGTTTTTAATATGTTAGTCAAATCACTGCATCAATAGTTTAATTTATACTTTCTTTTTGAAGGCTCTTTTTGAATTCAAATTTGAATTTCTTCGTGTAGTCTGTAATCATGAGCACTATATACCACTGAATCTACCAATGCCATTTGGAAAAGGCAGAGTTCAGAGATACCAAGGTAAATGCTTCCAAAGTAGTGTATGGCATATTTCTTATATATCAGCTTTTTATTATTAGATGTGTACACTGTGTAACTTCAGGTTTGTGAGATGATGGAAAGCTTGAAATTGTTAAATACTAGTCTAAAGTTTCAATCCTTTCATTGAAAGTTAAATGAAGTGCTTAGGTGAAAGAGTAATCTTTCCAAAGAGAGACGTGGTAAACTTATTTTCATATATTTATTCAGGTTTAAAGGGACTTGAGTAGGTCTGTAGCTCAATTTTCTGCTTTGATCATGTCAGGCCTTCCTTTCTCTAGAAGTCCTAGTCCTTCCACAGCTGGTATCACTGTAGGAAGTTTGTCCATTCCAGGTACAGAATTTTGCATTGTTCCTTTTGGAATTTGATTGCCATTTCTGTAGAATCTAGATCAATCTGAAATGCAGCTCTGCCCCTTGACCAAATGGACTGTACCAATCCACAAGCCACATGAAGCTGTATTCCATCTCCCCTTTCAGGTTGTTGATGAAGTAGTAGGAAGTAGAATAGTCATTGGGAAACTCCTCTTGCAGCTGTCTCCAAGTAGAGTACAAACCATTAACCTCCAATTTTTGGGTAATACACATAGTTATTTTTCACATTTGGGTGTCTCTTCACTTAGACTGAAATGTCCCAGCTTGGATACAATGACCATGTGGGCATCTGCTTCTCCTCTTAAAACAGACTAGTCTTAAAACATTATTTACCCTGAGTTAATTTATTTTGGCCATTTCCAGTCACACTCCTTTCCTTCACTTGCTGAAAAATGATTTCACTGTGGCTTAACAAAGGTGATAATGAGCAGTCTTCCAATGGTATCAGTCAACTCTCTGAGTCTCATCTGGTGGTGTGGATTTGCATGGCTGGAGGTCTCACAGGAGATTTCCGACCTGATCCTTATCCACTGGCACGAATTATATTTCTTGAAGATAGTCTCTGGACTGTTAAGGCCTGGGAGTCATGTCAGAGAAAGATAAAGTAACAAAGCTATGGAGTACTTTAGCCCTACCCAAGCACACTGTCTCTAAATCACAATCCCCATTTAGCAAATATCCCCATGTTTTCATTTTTCAGGGGTTTAAGGCTAATGTAGTGGTAAAGGCTCTTCTTGTTTTTATTGATGTCCATTACCAGTTTCAGCTGTAGCTGAGCCTTGGCTTTCCTGGCACTCTCTCTGAATACTTCTGTATTCTTCTTTCGTAGCTAATTCTCACTTCCACTTTGTGGCTCTCTTTTTTTTTTTTTTTTTTTTTTTTTTTTTTTTTTTCTTTTTTTTTAGTGTGTGTAGGAGCTCAGTCATGAAAGTCCTGTGTAGCCCAGCTGGGTTCCTGGTACATCCCATGTTGTGCCAAAACAAGTCATATGTTAGCTATTGCTTCTGTGGCTGAAGACACATTAATTTCTTCCAGGCACTGAGCTACAGCAGATATCACTAAGCAGAGGCAAGGAAGGTGCTTTTACAAGGAATAAGTAAACCTTTCTAACATAGTTTTGTAGAATAGCCATTTTTTTTTTGTCTGAAATACTTATTCAGTAGACTCTGCTAGTTAGTAAAATTGAATAGCACTAATTAACACTTTCATCAAGTTTGAGCAAGGTAAAGCAAGATTTGAGACCACAAGCTGAACAGCTGCTTAGAACTTCTTTCTGTCTTTGGCTTTTTCAGCCTTTGGGAGTGTCTTTGATAATAACACTGCATAAATATTTTCATAGAAAAGAGACTATGAGCTTCTGGCTTAGGGAACCTTAGAAAATAGCAAAACCAGAGAAGACAGTGTTTCTGATTGCACAATAAAGAAGAGTATAAAATGCTCCCGGGGAGCTAGGAGTTCAGCCAGGAAAGAAGACCTTTATTAAAAGTGTTTCTGGCTCTGTTTTGCTGTGTTGAGCAAAAGATATCTCAGGTGATGTGGCTGGCTCTTAAGAGTGTTACAAGAATGCCTGTAGAATGTCTCTATAATGGCTGTGCTGTCTCAGATATGCTTCTTTCTGACTTAAGGGATTGCCTTCCTGAGAGTTTTTTGGAAGATGAAAATACTGTATTGAGCACTGACAGTGAACATGAGAAATTCTTGGACACCTCCTCAGCTGACATTGTAAACATATATATGTTCTAATAAATGAGTCCTTCAAGCTGAAGTTTCTCTAAAGATATCATATACTCAGTACATAAATAAACTGGATTCTTTTATTTCACGAAAAGTACTTTGAAGGAGTGTGACTTTGCTGTGTCTGATGTGCTGGGTTTTACTTCAGCCTTAAGCTGATGGATAAATTGAGTTAAATAAAACTATTCCTTATGTGAAATTCGTATTTTACTTCCAGACCTTCAGCTGGACTATTCATTAACTGATGAATTCTGTAAAAATCACTTCTTGGTTGGGCTGCTTCTAAGGGAGGTGGGCAATGCCTTACAAGAGTTCAGAGATGTGCGGCAGATTGCCATCAGTGTGCTCAAGAATTTGATGATAAAGCATTCTTTTGATGATAGATATGCTACCAGGGTAAGTCTATTGCTATGCTAGTAGTACAAAATAATAAAGATTAGGTGTGCACACATACAGAAAGTTTCTTCTTTCATAGAGGAAACCCTTGTTAATTTTCAGCCAAATCATTTCTGCTCAGACTGTGATGAAAACTGTATCAAGACCAATCTGCAAATTCCATCTTTTTAGCAAATGAAATGACAAAACACCTCTTAATATAATTATATGAGGGTTTGTATTTTAGCACTGTGTACTCCAACTGTTGTGCTTATAGTAATCAGATTTTTACAAGTATGTTTTAAGCTCTTCATCATTTCATTAAATATTAGCTCTTAAAATTTTGCAGCTGTCCTTCCATCATCTATTATTTATGAAATGGGTCTAAGAAAACTTCAAGTCATGGTGGTAGATTTTGAGTGATTTTTAATTTTTTGACTCTTTTTAACGTCAGCAGTGCTGTAGAGAAGCCAAAAAATTGTAATGGAAGGTATCATTAATTCATTGAGCTAACATAATATTAATTTACTTGATTAGTCTTGGCTGAAATGACATTAATTTTGGAGTTTTGCTGCATTATATTCAGACAGTAAATAACATTTGCTGATCTTCTGTAAATTAGAATGAAATACAGTGATGATCACTACTTTTGCCATTTATGAATTTATGAATGTGATCTCTGGCTTGGCAAATAATTATTAGCTTCCCTTTTTTTTTTTTTTTAATCAGTTTGGAGGTGAATAGATTAAAACTAGCTGGTGATTAAAAATTAAGACTGTAGTTTTTTAATGAACTGTTGAACTCTATTTAGGGCCATCAAGCAAGAATAGCTACTATGTATTTGCCCCTCTTTGGTCTGCTCATAGAAAATGTTCAGCGGATCAATGTGAAAGATGTGTCTCCATTTCCTGTTAACCCTTCCAGCAATGTGAGTGACAATTTCTGCTTGGTATTCTGAATTGTTTTTATCATAATTTGTTGGTAGCCTCTATATGAAACACTGCATAATCCTGGCAAAAAAGGAGCTTCATTAGCTTCAGAATTCTGCAATTTTTCAATACAGTCCAGCACTGAAACCACAATGGACCACAAAAAGATTGTTAATTTTCTAGAAATTAGAGAAGAACTTAACCCTAAAGGAGTGTGATTTTGAAAGAGCTATAGTGCAAGAGGGCTGCAGGAGAAATAATTAGAATGTAATTTGTGAATGGTATATATTTATATGGTTGCACACAGTTATTGAATCTAAGATTTAATTATTCATTTATTTTACTCCTGTCCTTATCTTATTTTGTTCCATTTAGTATTAAGAAAAAAATCTCCTAAACTCTTCCAACAAGATAAATATTTGGGTGTTTGAAATAATAGTAATGTGTTACATTAAACAAGAATTTAACACTCACATTACTTTTATTTCAAACAAATGTTACACTTACACAAAAAGCTTTACATTATTTCCCCAAATTGTCCTCTCATTCCAAACCATGACAGTGAGTATTTTTAAAATATCTGTTTTATAGTGTTTAAAACTAAACAGAATACTAATTTCTTGAATGTTTCATGACGTATCCTAAGTTTTAAGATATCCCAAGCTTAAGCAAGTATGTGAACATCTCCATTCTTTTGAGCATATTTACTAGAAATTAAAATTTAAGGAAGAAATACTTAACAAATATTTCTCTAGAAGATGTGTCATATTCACTAAGTCCTTAATATAGGAAAATAATCACATTTTCCTCTCTTTTCCAAACAGAGCACAAAGGATGATGTGCCGATTTTGCCAACTGCAAGTCAGTTAGTAACACCACAAAAGTCAGGAAACACATTGGATAACAACCTTCCTAAAGATCTGTTTGGTGTTATCTCTGGCATTGGTAAGCACTTAAAAAAAAGTAAAATTAAATAACTGAAGAGGAACTGTTTTATTTTTTTCACTCTGTACAAGAAATCTGTCTTTTGGGATCTTTTGGGGTTTGCTCTTCTATATGAAGCGAAAACTCTTCTCTGGAGCAGGGCTGCTTTTTTTTCCCCTGTAAAAGGTGACAGTTAAGATATAAAAAATGGGAAAGGTTTTTTTTTTATGTTTCTTCATGGAAGTGTGTATGTATTGCTACGTGTTTTTTATGCTTGTATCTACATAGTTGTGCATAAGTCTGTGTGTATGTGCTTAGTCACCCTAAGACATATATACTTTGCTGAAATTCTAGAATAAGTTTGTCCTCATTAAAAATAAGTGGAATTAATTAATTGCTTTCATAAAAAATATACAGTGATTTTAAATGTCTGATTGAACTATGGATTGGCTTGTTGTATGTATTGTTTGAGATTTTTATGTTGTTTGAGGTTGTGGTTTGTTTTTTTTTTAGCTTCCCCATACACCACATCAACTCCAAATATTAATAGTGTGAGGAATGCTGACTCAAGAGGCTCTCTTATAAGCACAGACTCAGGAAACAGTCTCCCAGAAAGACACAGTGACAAGAGCAATTCTCTTGACAAGGTAACCAAAAACAAACCAAGATAAATCCTAAAAGTGTATTTCTAAGGTTTCATCCTAAGTTTCATAGAAGTTAGCTTCTCTGATATCCAGTGTTGAATGGGCTTTCTAGAATAACTTCAAAACAGTAATTTATATAAATCTTTGGCAAAATAATTGTCTTGTGAACTCCTTTTGCATTGCATTTACCGAGCTGTTTCACAAAAAAAATGCAAACAGATTTTCAATGTAGAGACAAAAGCAAGCAGTTGTTATTTCCTTTGCTAAAGAAAGGCATTAGATGAAGTGTATTGAATTTTGCTTGAGAGGATTGAACTCCAATTAGAACAACTTCTTTGATTTAGTGGAGACTATCACTCCATCCCTTTCTATGCTCAATACACTTGGCATTTTTAAAATCTTGAAAAAAAAACGTTTTTGTGCTTCCTCTGGGTGATTTCTTTTATCTTAGTTTGACTTTTCTAAACCGTTTCACTTGAAAGCTGTTACAAATTAGGAACTCTGGCTGCAGTAGCTATGAGGTATTCAGTCCTGTCTTTCTAGAGTTTGTGTCAATACTGACCACGTTTCATTTTCTTAGCTCTCATTGTGCAAGTCACAACATGTTGACTTTTTCCCCTTGCCTCTGACATGCCTTCGTGGGGCAGAGGGAGAGGCTTCTCAGAAGGCACTCTGCTCATGCTTTGCGCCCAAACGGAGAAGAAGAAGAAAATTCTCACCCTCCAAAGAAAAACCGTGTTACTATGGATTTTTCACTTCTGACAATCCCAGCTTTGCCAGAGAAAATTTTGCATACTGCTTTCTCTCTTCAGTTACAAGAAGTATCTGGTTTTTGTGCTTGGTATATTTAAGCTTCTGAGTGAAATGTGTGGTCAGTAGTTTTGCTGTTTCTTTGCAACAGTTGAATCTCAAACCCAATCTATGCAATTTGACCATGTAAAATATGTTATATTCAAATGTCAGACCTGGAGTACATGCACGTGATCTAGTTCAAGTATAAAAAAATCCAATCAGTTTCAATAACTGCAGAATGTGAGTCTTGGGGTCTTTGAGAGAACTGAAAGTTCTTCTTTGGTGTTGACCAAGGTAATAAAGAAATATCTTGGTATACACTGTTGCTAAATGGCAATGCTGTCATCTATTACTTAGTTGTCGTGTTGTTAATTACTAATGTGTAGTGTTTTCACCAAGTAAGAGGGTTTTCAAAGGAGTCAACATCCTTTGAAAATTCTGCTCTGGTCTGCCAACTTAGGTAACAGAGGATTTATGTTTTGCATGCTGATATTTTCCCCAAATAATACTTAATCCTGGCTTTTTGTTTGTTGCTTTTTGAACTTTATTTCTAGTAGATCAGTTGTTCAGTGCATGTTATCTCCAAGTTTTTGCTCATTGCTTGATAACATTATAGTGAAAAGCCATGTTTTTGTTCTAATATTCTTTCAGAATAATCTGTAGCATTGTGGAATCAGAATAGACTGGAAGTATATCAGTTTCTATTTCAATATGTGTATACTTTATAGGTTATTGACATGATTCTGTACAAAGCTTCTGAGTAGCTATAGTCCTGTTTTATCTGTGTATATCTTCAACAGTCTTAGTGGGAATATTATCTAGTGCTCTGGGCAGTTTCTTAAAGTGTAGGAAACAATTCTGTTTCTGTCACCCATTGATTGCCTGCTCTGTTAAGGCATTCAAAAAGCTGTAGAGTAGCACCTCCTTATTCACCAGAGATATTTCAAAAAGAAACCGTTTTTGAGGTCTTTAGAATCTGCAATAGTCAGGCTTATAGAGGCGCCCACCTGCTCCTAAATTACAGTAACTTCTGGCTAGTATTCATCATAGTTTCACATTCAGTTTCACTGTGCATCCGTTCAATGGCTAGTGTGTGATTCACACATTTACTGGTACCAGATTTACACAGACTGGTTTAGGGCAGGAATTCTTTAATGCAACAGACTGCAAAAAAAAGGGCTCAGCATTCAGTGATTGCTGTGCAATGTTCATTCATGGTTAGTCTGTCTCTTGCTTTCAGCTGGGAGTATTCCAGGAAAGGTTTGCTCTAATGTCAATTCTTGCTTTGTTTGTGAAGCCAAGTGTTTTTCTACCTTGAATCTACCTTTGTATTTGTAAATTTTTTTTAGTAAGAGTTGTACAGATCAATTTTACCAGACTGTTGACTTTACAGAAAACTTACTAAATGTCTGGTTCATTTTCCATTTGCAAAAGTGGCATATTGGATGTGAGAATTAGGCACTATAAAGGGCATAATTTGTACTTTCAACAAAACTTTATACAGTATATCTATAAAAGCTTCAGACTGAGGATTTTTTAACACTTGACTGTGTGGAAATTATTCTTTTACTAGTCTCGTCTCAAAGTTCAATTTATATATTTTTACAATTTTTATTTTCCAATTTTGTTCAGTGGTATACATTTTGAAAGACCAGTTATAGAGCTTTTTTCTTTTTGCATAGATGATGGTAATGTGGGTTGCTGATAAACTTCCCACAAGTAGGAATTACATTAAAAAATGAAACAGGGAGAGGGTTGGTTTGTTTGTTTGTGTGTTGAGGCAGGAGGGGAGAGCAAGAACAAATTATTTACTAGTAGTTAATCTTCCAGAATGCATATTATTGCCCTTCATGTATATTTTTCTTGAGGTTCTTTGTATTTTGTTTGAGATCTTTAAATGGAATGAATTTTGCAGAGGCAGTCCTGTATACAGTTCAGCAGAAAGTCTCTTGAAAAGCAAAGGTGCATATATATCCCACCTAACAGTAGAATTTAGTTTTCAAGTATTCAATCTAAACAGAAGGGGAGGCTTGATTTCTGCAATGTGAATACCTAGGTGTAATTAACCTGTTTCATAATCACTCTTAGGTGACTTTTCCTTTTGCTCCTAGGGGAAAAAATTATACCAAGAAGGAAGTCAAAACAAGCAAAGCAAAGAGGCTTAATTTGGTATACTTGGTGTGTGTGATGTGTATTTTAGTGACCTGTCTCTACATGAAACACCTTTGTCTCCATTCTGGGATTCTTTTTCTACTGCAGGATTTATTAAAGCAATTGAAAACAATTTACTTTGTTATCAGTTTAAGAACTCTTCAGCCAAAATACATCTATCTACTTTTCAGAACCAACAGAGCAGCACTTTAGGAAGTTCTGTTGTTCGATATGACAAACTTGACCAAGCAGAGATCAAAAGTCTGCTCATGTGTTTCCTTCATATTTTAAGAAGCATGTCAGACGGTAGGTAGTTTCTCATTCCTGCTTCTTATAGATTCTTGCTTATAAGTTTATAAGTTCCTGCTTTTTATAAATTCAAAGTCATTAGCTGGATTTATGCCTGTTATTTCAATAACGTTTCAAAATCGGCAGAATATTTTAGGTGTAGGTGCTATGATGTGCTGCATTTTACAAATATGTGTAATCACTCAAACTAAACTCTGACTGAAACCTTGTAAACTTTTGCAGAGGTATAGAAATAGGGATGAATGGCACATCTTACTTGTTTGTTAGGATCATACATCTTGGAACCAGCCCTATCTGTGATCAAAAAAAAATTAATTTTAATTAAAAAGAATTGCTGAGACCTACCTGTAAAGAAGCAAGTTATTGGACTAGCAGTCTGAAATATGCTGAAGTCTTACATTGTTATTGAGCTGTAGGCACTACAGGCTACACAATTATTACTATGTAAAATATGGAATTGGATGTGAATGTTACGGGTTAATTAAGTAACATCATATTGCAGAAGCTCATTTGGAGAATTGATATGAGCATTTGTATAATCAGGTTTAAGGAAAACTTCAAATAGCAATTGTTATATTTTAAATTGTTATTAATTTTTCCTAGATGCGTTGTTTACATATTGGAACAAGGCTACAAAATCTGAACTCATGGACTTTTTCACCATTACAGAGTAAGTTTTTGTTGTGCTTGTCATGCAACTGTATGTTTTACTATTCTGTGAACAACATGAGTGTAGATATAAGCATATGTAAATGCTTTTTTGGTTTGTTGGTGGGTTTTTGTTTGTTTGTTTGTTTTTTGTTTTTTTTAATAATATTGTCCTGATCTATTTGGTAGTCCTTAACTTGATGTCCACAATTGTATGTCTGTCCAAATCCCTGATAGTCTCTGGAATCAGGCTATACAGAAGGGATCTCAGGAGGTTCTTGAACAACAAGTAGTGCTCAGAGTTTTGCAGTGCTCATGGAGGAGGAAGCAACTGTCTTCATACCCTCCTGCATTGAACTGTGTCTTGTAACATCAGCTGTTAAATAGCAAATATGTGGTTGTATAGCAAAATTGAATTGCATAACTTCAGAACCATGCTCTAGCATTCCTCATGTGTCCTCTGCTATTCCCTAAGGGAATAGGTACAGGATGAATCCACTGTTCTATGAGTCCACTAGTCTAAAAGACAAGAAGACCTCAGAAGGGCAAGTTGAGGTTATTTTGTGCTCACAATGACAAGTTTGGGGAAGGCAAACCTTCCCCCAGACCATTCTCTCTTGGCAGGCTGGAGACAGCTAAGCTCGTCAAGGTCTCAGTAAAAAATGAAGCTGAGTTGAAGAGTGAGGCAGTCTTTTTTCTCATTCTCTTCTGGCATATGGAAGACAGAGCCTGAAAACTGGCTTTCATTTTGGCTTTACACTTTAAAGAAGAACTTTTAGAACATCTTACTGGAGGAACAAGGGATGTTGTGATGTTTTCTGTATTATTGGAATAAAAGTTTACAGTGCAAACAGAGTAAAATAAAATCGGTATTACAGCTCCATTCACACCACTTCTCTTGATTTTAAAATATGACTTCTAGTTAATTAGGCATTAGTGTTGTGCACTACCAGTAATATAGATTACTTTTTTAATGAAAATTTTTTGTTGCTAATTTGTTTTTGTCATCATCTTGTTATAAAAGCATGTTCCTTTTTGAAAATACTTCTTTCAGAAACCCTGTTGTTATCCTGGAATCTGGAGACCTTAAATAAAACCCAACAAAACAAAAAAAGCCAATTTGTAACTAAGTGAGTTTAGGCTAGTGTGAAGGGAAACAAAATGTTTTGCCCTTATTTTGAACACTTGCACACAATTTACAAAATTTAGGCAAATAGGCAGTGTCTGATTATCCCTTTGCTTCCCTCTTCCATGTTAGTTGCCCTGTCTTGTTGTCCATTTGTAGATAACTGACACATTTACCTTTTCTGGGCTTGGGGTCTGGAAGGGAATTGTAAGGCTGGGAGAAATAATAAACTTTTATGATGTAAGAGTTTAAAGTTAACAATAATTGTTGAATAATTCCAGTCTACATAAATCTAGAAAAAATTTTTTTAAGTGTGGCTTCTCTGACTTGTGTTCTCTGCAGAGTGTGCTTACATCAGTTCCAGTACATGGGAAAACGATACATAGCCAGGTACTGTGTGGAATTTAAATTTCACTGTCTTGTTCATTAATAATTACCCTGTGTAAGATATGCCTTGAACCTCAGTAACAAGCAGATTGTACAAGTAGAAGAGTTACTGTGAAATGATGCATAAGATTTCGAAGTAAGTAACTGGCTACCATATTAACAAATCTGTATCTTGTATGGAAGTCTGGTATTTATTTAAGAATGATCTTTGAGCTGTTTTTTAATGATGACTTCAGAAGCTACCCCTTAAATGCTATCTTTTACAGCATTTTTTCCTTGAAATAATGTCTTTGGGGAAGAAATTTTATGATGTTTTGTTTATTCAGTTGTCCATAAAACCATGTACACTGAAATGCTTTAGAAATTTCCTATATATAGTGGTTTTACTTGAAGGTGAGTAATGAACATTCTGCTGTTTTTAAATTTGAAGTCCGAAGAAAATCTGTGGGAGTCAGAAATTTGTATTAATTTATTTTAATATCTTTGCATTAATTTTTTTAATACAAAGTGTTTTTTAATGGAGTAAAAGATAGCAGCTTCTTTAGGCCTAACACTGTGGTTGACATGGTAATAGTGTTATAATTTAACTGGTGTGGTTAAAATCCTGGCCCTTTTGAACTCACCAAGAAAGTTGTTGCTGACTTTGGATGGTAATACTTTTGAACTATAATGTTAGCTTTTTTTGGTTTTAGTTTAGATAATGTGAATCTTTTTCTGCAGTCTTGACTATCTCCTTGGAGATATTTCTGGGGGGAAAAAATTGTTCACATAACATAAACTAAAAAATAAATCTGGCTTTCTTAAGGTTTTGATTGTAATATTGGTGTTCAAATGTATGTCAAACTCTGGATGTACAGGAGTCTATAATTTTCAGGCTTTTTGTGAAAGTTCTTCCAACTGCTTTGTCTGATGAGTTTGTAGAGGACACTGCTACACTTCTTTTTTGTTTACTGATCACCTGGTCTCTGTGCTGCATGTTAATGTTGAAAATATTGAGCTAATGAAAGCATCTGGTGTTGTGAATTTTCCCAGTAAATATAACTTCCATGTCTTTCACATTGTCACTACACTGAAGCATATCACAGTCAATGCACGTACTGTTAAAATACACAAATGACAGAGAACAAAAGGGAACAGGGAATTCTGCAATTCCAGCACTGGTTTTCATTTTTCATCAGCTCTGGTGGTGGTACACAATAGGAAGTTAGCCTGTAATGATTGCTAACACAGATCACTTTTCTGTTTTCTTCATTTGATTGCTGCAAATTTAACAAAGTCTATGGCTCTTCTCCCTTCCTGCTTGGGTAAGAAGTATATGTTGCTATCTCAGTTAATTCCTGCTCTCCTGTTGCATGTGTGCTTACTAATTTTGCTGTGTGTCCTAACTTCTTTGCTAATTTTTTTGCAATCAAAATAAAGGATTCACTTTTGGGTTCTGAATATTTTCAGAATATTTATGTTTTCAAATACTTTTTTTTTTCAAAAGCTCTGAAGTAAATTTAGCACTTCAAGAGTGGCTGCTTGTGTGCTTCTGCTTTTATGCTTTGAGGTTTTGAGAAAGAGTTTGCTGTGGTGCTTTTTTTAAAGCTACCTATTTTTGTTTTATAAAGAAAACAGTGAATAGGTTGCATTATAATTCCTTCTATAAAACTTCTTGTGCTTAACTAACAGCACTTCCTTTCTTGCTGCAGTTTGACATGTCTAACTTTTGCTTCTATCCCATTTCACCCATCTTGCAGGAACCAGGAGGGGTTAGGATCCATAGTTCATGATCGAAAATCTCAGACATTGCCTGTTTCCCGTAACAGAACAGGAATGATGCATGCCAGATTACAGCAGCTGAGCAGCCTGGATAACTCTCTCACTTTTAACCACAGTAAGTTTCATGACATGATAACATCTGCCATCCTCAACCAGTACCACAACACCAGAGACAAGTCCCAGAGCCACACCAGTGCATCCCAATGACTTTTATGTTCCAGGTGAAACGAATAGCTGGAAGCGGTCAATGGTCTGTTCTCTGCTTTGTGATAGAACAATCACTGCTGGGTGGTGCCATAACATGGAGCATGGTTAATTACAGTCTGTCTTAAAACTGTATTTTAATGTTTTCTTCTGGTTACATACGCCTCAAACTATGTGCTGCTCATAGTTACAAAATTTACCTTTTTTTCCTATGTTTTATTAAGCTTCAATTTTTTTCTCCAACGTGGTCTTATAAACTACTAGTCTAAAATTAAATATATGTATTCTGACCATATCTCCATGTTTTGACATCCCCTAAGGAGAAATAAGTTTCTTAGAATTTCTACAAAGATTATGAGCCCATGATTTAGTTTGTCTGGAAGTGAAAAAGCGTCCAATAATGAAGTGATTTTTCTGTTTTCAGTGTGAGAAAGATATCAAGTATTCTTGGAATTTCTGTAGACAATGGTAAGATTTAATCAGGTTGAAGTCAGCTTGTATAGACTGCTGTACTGAAAACTAAATCTGCTTATGGCCTATCTTTTTAAACATTCTGCTTCTAAATTGCAATATACTGTATGTAAAGTATTCTAAAGCATCATTTCTCAAATTTCAGCTTCAAAAAACAATGAAACTGGTTGACTAATTCAGTAAAATACAACACTGGTATTGAAAAGAGTTGTGTGCAGTAAAACAATTATTTGAGTTAACTGTATTTTCACTGTGTTCATTCTTTGATTTCTCAAAGCATATCTAACTGACCCTTAAAATCTTTTAGCTCTTTTTCTGTAATATAAAGCAAAACTTAGCCTAATTGCACAAGACTTACCTCATTGTCTTGTGTAAAAGTGAGAAAAAAAGGTCCCACAAAACCTCTCTATTCATAAATGCATTATCACATCTGTTTAAATGTAAGAATGCAATTGCTTGATTTTAAAACGTCAGACAAGTATGTGGAAATTACTTTTGTTTCCTTGTAATCAGTCTGCTACTGCTGTATCATCATAATTTCTACATGGTTGTTGATACACAAAAGAAAGCCTTTACACTATGTACATTTGGTACAGTATAATACTTTTCAGATAAAGACTGGTTAAAAAGAAAAAACTCTGAGAAACAGATAACATGTCCCTGTGCAAAGAGATTTCATGCTTTCAGAACTTGGCAATGTTTACTGATTTTTTTAGGAAACAATGAGCTGAAAGATTTTTAAAAATGCATGCTTATGTAAAAAGAAACTTTCCATTCTTTTCCAACTGAAGGAAATTATGAAGGAAGGTGTCTTATTCAGATAACTTTGTCTAAACTGATAATAGGTGGTTTTTTAAATGGACATTTAATAAATATCAGGATATTACAAATTGTATTGACCAAGGTTTTACAAATCGAAAATATGTTGCTGTAAAAACCACATCAAGTATGAAATTGATTTTTATATCTTTGTTCTTGTTGTTGTTAACTTCCAGTTTTGTTTAGTTGTCAGTCTGCCTCTATCATGTATCCAAAGTAGCATTCAGAGCTTGAATAATCTTGCAGCTATTTTGTGTGGGATGCATAAAGAAAGGAAGTGTCTGGTGGAAATAGGTGCTTTACTTGTTTCTAAAATCAAGATAGTTGGCAAGATAGTTGTATATTAATGTAAATTATAAACTTATTTTCTCCCTTTCTAACCACCTAAGCTAGAAATAGAACTGAAATACTGTTATATACCTTTAATCTCTGAGAAATTCAGTATATTTTTGTGCTTAAAGAAAGAACATATAAATCTAAAGAAACTGGTGGTTATGGGCATACATGCGTAGTTAGCCAAGGAAGCAAGAAGGTGCAGAAGGAATTGGCCAGGTGTCATTACAAAAGAGTTTGGCATTTCTTCTGTTCTTTTCTTAATCTCATCAAGTTTTTCATCCTTGTCATTGATTTAGTGATGCTAAGTTGTCTGTAAATCTGACATTTAAACATAACACAGACCAAACGTTTATAAAGCAGCCGGGTCACGTTTGTCAATCTGGTGCTTCATGACCAGTGTTAGGGATCATAAGTGACAAATTATTATCAGTGCTGAGCCAGGACAGGTTTTTAAAATTATTAAAATTCACTGTGAAGCTAGAAGTGATAGAATGTTTTTATTAAATATGGAGGTATTGCATTGTATTGCTATAAGAGCAGAATTCATTACTTGGGTGGTCAACTGCATATTCCTACAGGATTGTATTCCTTCAACTCTTACTATTTTGTATTTTTATCCTGGTTGACTTGTGATTAACTTTGAGACCATTGTAACATCACTAAATTGGCAAAACTACATATTTTCAGCTGTAACTTCATCCTACTGCAGTACTTACCAATATATGTGTGTGTATATATTTATATATATATATAACTGTGTAGCTTTATATATATATATATATATATATATATATATATATACACACACACACACGTGTGTGTCTACATGCACATATATATGAAATATCACATAGTTTTTAACTGCTGTTTAATTCTTCTATTGTTGAAATTCTTACTTAATATATTTTATAGTCCTGTGCAAATTATGTTAGAATAATTGTTTGACCATATTTGAAACTATTTAAATGCATATGAATTATTTTCCTGTATTGAATACTAACTTCTGTCAGGCTTTTTACTTGTTAATCTTTTCCTAGTTCAGCAAGTCTTTTGGAAATAAGAAAGATTTAAATGAGTGTATCCAGCACTTACACTACATTTGGAATTTCTGTAGGCTATGGCCATTCAGATGCAGATGTCCTTCACCAGTCTTTACTTGAAGCAAATATTGCCACCGAAGTTTGCATTACAATTCTGGACACTCTATCATTATTCACAATGGCATTTAAGGTTTGTTCATGACTTGGTGTTAACTTTTCCCTTAAGTATCTTTGAGAATAAATACTTTTTTAAACTATTTTTTAAATTACATTTTTATAGTGTAGTTAAATAGCCTTGCTATTTTTAGGTTCTCTAGCATTGTATTTTATTATTTTCATGTAAAACTGATAATGTCTCACAGCAAAATGCTTTGGCTTCAGTTACACATCATACACCAGCAGTAACCTGTGGGAAAAGCTCCTTCCTCAGTCTAACTTAAAAATTGTTCTAGGAGCTTAAGTGCCTACCTAATATTAGTGGTAAAAATGACTTTCAAAAGGCCATGTGAGGTGAAAGATCTATGGCAGAACCATAATTGGACACTCTCAGACTTCCATATTACACTTGGCTGCTTATTATAGTAATGCACTCCTTAATAGTGATTTGTGTATTCCTCTCTGTAACTTTTTTCCATTTGTCCACTAATGAGACTTCTTTTAGTTGTATCGATTGCTGTAGTTCTCCTGTGGAATCTTTATATAGCACACCCATTTACCTCTCTTGGCTGTTTTTCTGAGGTTTTCCAGACTTTAAGCCATAAAAAGGAGAGATGGTAACTCTAGCTTGTTTCTCCTCTAATTGGAGCAGTGTATCCAGATTTTTGCTTGAATAGTCAAATTTAGTGTCTTACCTTTAATCTAGTTATGAAAACATGAGCTTATTTACAATGAGATTCCTTTTCATGGTAATTTAATTTGTAGAGTTTATATCCAGTTCAGTCCATGGATCTGGTGACAGAATTGAAAATTAAGATAACCTAGCTATAAAGATTTAAAGAGGAATGAATGCTAATTATCCTGTAATTATCAGCCCATCATGTTTGAAATGACAGTCGTTCAAGGTTATCTGTGTGTTGTATATTGAGTAGGTAGGCAAGAGTATGCCAGAATAGTCTCAAAGATTCAAACAAAACAGGTAGTACAATCAGGAGCTTTTATGTAATCAACTGCACTGAAATACATAAAGTCAGAATCATATGATGGTTTGGGTAGTAAGGGACTTTCAGAGATCATCAAGTTCAACCTTTCTGCATGGGCAGAGACAGCTTCTACTAGGCCAGGTTGCTCAAAGCCCCATCCAGCTTGGCCTTGGAAAAACCTTCCAAGGAATTGGGCATCCTCTACTTCCTAGGGCAACCTGTCCCATTGCCTCAGCATCCTCACTGTAGAAAAAGTTCTTCTTATATCCAGTCTGAACCCACCCTCTTCCACTCCTTTGGAGGCCTGTATATAAGCAGTAATGATAAGGAAGAGTTGAGTGCACCAAGGTGAGTTGCAGAAGGGGCAGGACCTTGTAGAATCATGTTGTAGTAGGAGATACTGCTATGAGAAAATCCCTGTCTGAGCTGCTAAAGCCAGTGTAAGCAAAGTCTGTTAGTACTTTGAGTGCACCCCTCAAAAAGCTATTAATAGTAATGGATTTAATTAACAGCTGATAAAAACAATTGTGTTCTATGAGTCTATTCAGAAGGCAACACTTCCTTTATAAGCAAAATTAATGAAGTGTTAGAAATACCTAGTTAGAATGCATGTATGTTTGTATTATTATACATCTTGGTTTTGCCACAGAGGTTATATTTTTTTAAATGTCCTGCTTTTGATTATCTGTATTTGTTCTTAGAGTAGTATAAATATATTGCTGTACAAAACCCCTAAATTCTTGCTATCGTTTTAAAGACTCAGCTACTGACTGATCATGGACATAATCCATTGATGAAGAAAGTATTTGATGTATACCTCTGCTTCCTTCAAAAGAATCAGTCTGAAACAGCATTGAAAAATGTATTCAGTGCTTTAAGGGCACTTATTTACAAGGTAAGAAATTTTTTAAAATCCATCTTCAAGAACATGTCCAGTTCTTTACTTACCAATACACTATATAAGAATTTAAGAACTAACATCCCAAAATAAAATTGGTGAATAAGGACTGATCTGATCTCAACAGTGTGGAACGCTTGTCCTTTGATTTCCTGTAAAAATTGTTTTGTGTCATGAACTACTGTATCTCTTGTTCTTTTCACAGTTTGAGGATATGAATATATTTGTTTTTTTCTTGATATGCTTATTTTATCAAGATCTGACTCTAGTTTTACTGAGTAAATTCTTTGTTTTCTTCTTTTTTCTCAGTTTCCTTCTACATTTTATGAAGGTAGAGCTGATATGTGTTCTGCACTGTGCTATGAAATTCTGAAGTACTGTAATTCCAAGCTGAGTTCAATTCGTAATGAAGCTTCACAGTTACTGTATTTTTTGATGAGAAATAATTTTGACTACACAGGGAAGAAGTCTTTTGTTCGAACACATCTGCAAGTTAGTATATTTTCTTCTTCCTTTTTTTTTAATATTGTAGATACACAGTTGCATACCAATGTGCAAAGCCTTGTGAGATAGACTTAAAATAATTTATTTTGGAGTTCAAGCAAAGTTGGTACTAAGTGGAAGAAGATGGGCATAAAATTATATTCAGTACAAGGAAATGCTTAGAAACAGTTGGATGACCCTGTGTTTTGTAGGAAATAAATTTTATTGGTCAGTGCACACATTCTCTTTTGTAGATGTTATTTTTGTTAAATGTTGTATCCAGTTGCATCTGAAGAAGGAAAAGAATGCAGCAACAAGCACATAGAAGTCTAAAATAAAACAAGTAATTTGAAAATTGTATGTCTTCACGAAGGTAGAAACAGTTGTTTGCCAGTTTAATGATTGCTGGTTAGTTCACCTAGCAGTCAGTCGTGTGTCTTGATAAAACACAAGCCTGTTTTATCTTGCCTATGGTATTGTACAAGTAATTGGAAAAGACCCCCCCCCAAACATTATTTTATTTAGGAGAATTATTTTTCAATTAAAAATAACAAAACTTCTTTGTAATTGCCTTGTAGATACATCTCAAGGGTGTTTCATAAAATATGCACTAACAAGATACTTGTTTCTGTCAAGGTTATTATTTCAGTAAGCCAGTTAATTGCTGATGTGGTTGGAATTGGAGGAACTAGATTTCAGCAGTCTCTTTCCATCATCAACAATTGTGCCAATAACGACAGAATTATTAAGGTCTGTTTTTATTCCTATTTCCATACTGTAGAAGGATGCTTGAAGACTTTTATAGCATCTTTTCCAGTTATGCTTTATCACTTTGTTGTGCAATGGCTAGGAAAACACAGTTGTTAACCTGACTTTTCCATGTTTTAGCACACTACATTCCCTTCTGATGTTAAGGATTTAACCAAACGGATTCGTACAGTACTGATGGCTACAGCTCAGATGAAGGAACATGAGAATGATCCAGAAATGCTTGTAGACCTCCAGTACAGCTTGGCAAAGTCTTATGCAAGTACACCTGAACTGAGGAAGACATGGTTGGACAGCATGGCAAGGATCCATGTTAAAAATGGAGATCTTTCAGAGGTAAGAGAAAAAAAAATCAAATTAGTTTTAGTTCTGGTATAAGCTTAAGCTTATCTTTATAGAAAGGGAATGTACTATATGTAGTTGTTAGCATGTAACATAATAAGTATTTTAAACAGTATTTGAATTGTTGCTGGATTGGTTTCAATAGCTGATAAGTTTTTGTCCTACCCAAGTACATCTGTAAGTAATTTCTGGTTATTAATGTAAGGAACATGTTTAACTGCTATAGCTGGCACACTACTAAGAATGGAATGCACAACACAAGCTATGGAAGCAGGCCTTTTGCTTAAAAATATCTTTGTTATTACTTGCTTAAACACTTAAAGCCACTCCTTGAATTCTCTAGTTGCCTTTACTTGAAGAATTAGCTTGATTTTATTCCAAATTGCTTACTAAAAAAATGACTAATGTTCTTAAAACTGACAAATTATTTCTTGTGTTGTTTTAAAAAAAGGAAAGCTTTCTGTTTCTACTGTGCTCTTAAAATATTCAGTTCTAGCAAAAGGCAGAATTGGAAACTGTTATATGTCATAATGAGACATTAAAATTTTAACTGGATACAGATTAATTTTGTCTCTTTCTGGAAGGTTTTTCCATCTGAAAGTAAATTGCTTTGTATGAAATCATTGCATTTGATTTACAACTGTTAAAATGAGCAACATGTAAACAAGTAAAGATCTCCAAGAAATAGAAGGTGCTATCTTTCAAACTCAGTTCTTAGTACTAGAATTCTCTTCTTCTACATGGTAGCAACACAGAAGGCATACACATTCCTTTGTCATTAGCTTGTCTCTTGAACTGAACAGCTTCACCTATCTGAGAAGACAAGGTCTTTTAGTCCTTTTCAGTTATGTTTTTCTTTTTATTTTTGTAAAAATCTTAAAATTTTTGACTGTGCAACTAGATGAAGATGTCTGCAAATCATCAAGTTCAACTCAATACAAAGTATGAGAATTTCTGGCAGCTTCTTACCTTTTTCCTTCACCTCCATTGTTTGAGGTTGTGCAGCCTCCATATTTGAGCTGTTCAACTGATAGTTACTTTGCTGAAAGCCTAAGCCTTTTTAATAAAACAAGAATTTGAAATATTTTTTTTTGAGAAAAGTCATCAGTGTCAAATCCATTAAAAAATCTCAGATATTTGAAAATTATTCTGTCCCTCTTCTTTTAATTTTTTTCTGTTTTCCAAACTGCACCAATCAAATTCCTTCAAATTCTATTCATAGATTAGATCTCTCTAGCTGCTCTCAAATAGCCTGTCACCACTTTCTTCTGCATTTTTCTTGGTCTGGAGCCAAAAAGCAGACAAAACAGGTTAGCAGAAGGGCTACCAAATGTTAAATAGAATCATTAATAGCTTAACATTTAAAATACCTCCCCCCTAAAAAGAGTTTCACTTGTTTTTATTACAGCATGATCTTCCTACCTTGTGATTTATGACTCAGGGTCACTCCTAGATTGTGAACTGCTGTCCATACCATTTGGTGCTCTGCTTAAGGAGTACAATTGCAGAATTACTGCTTTACATAAATGAGGTGCAGAATTCTTGCAGTAGTCATAGAATATCTCCTGCAAAGCAGCAAAAAGGAAAAACTGAAGAAATTGTCTTGTTTTTAATAGTCCCGTTTTAAATGTATTTTGAAAGATTGTTGCTGTTTCTGTTTTAGGCAGCAATGTGCTATGTCCATGTAGCAGCACTGGTTGCAGAATATCTCACACGAAAAGGTATGATTTCAAAACCTTATTTTAATGTATTCAAATATATTTTTATTAGAGTTTGGGAAAATCAATCATTTCCTAGAGGAAGTTGTAGGTATTTCATTGTTCACTAGGGAAAAAATCCTGACCTAACCAGGTTGCAAACTCACATACTTGAGAGTAAACTTGCATATCAAAAGGGCAGCATTTCAGGTGAAGGCAAAGTAAAATTTTTGGAAAGTAAAAATTTTAATTCTACACCAGAGCTGCTAGTAGCTCAAATCAGATCCTTTCTAAAGTGAAGTTATCCATGAGTATTCTTGTTTCCACAAGCTGTCAGTCTCTCACTGCCTCTAGGGAAACCTGGCATTGCCAGAAGAGTCAAAATTAATTTGTACAAATTTTCAGCCATTCAGTCAATGATAATAGTGCTCAGGCTGTTTCACCTTGTGAAAAACGGTAAAAAACCTTTACAAAAAAATTGTAAAAAAATTGTTTACAAAAAAAAATCTGTGCCAGCAGCTGTTTGTAAAAGTGAATTCTGATGACCCTTGAGATAGGGTAGAAAACTTCCTTTCATCTATAGGATCAGAAGAGTTCTCAGTCAGGGATTTGAGATATAACTTAAATTAACAAAAAGAGCTCTCTTGAAGAACATTTCAGGAATCTGTTAAAACCGATTATGATGTTGAGATAATGTTTTGGATTTGTGGGTAAATTCATATTTGCATCTTTTTAGCTTTGCCTTTGCATGACAGTTCAAAATGAAGTAAAATCATGAGTCTAAAAGATTACTTGTCTCTGTTCTTGTTGTGCTTCTCATCAAATGCTTGTGTAGTCTATAGGATATTTTCTTTGCCCCAGTGATTTCAGAACCTTCTCAGAGACCAAATCTGAAATAAACTGTTAAGACAAATCACTGTGTCCATTTGGAAGCCTGATGACACCTGAGATTTAATGATAGTCTCTATTTATTTGTGAGTCCTCTGGGTGTTCTGCTATTTTTACTTTTTTTTATTTTATACTATCATATAAAATTCATTTCCTCTCAGTAATACAGAGGGACAGACTTCTACCTGTGGTACTTCTAAGAACAGAAAAGCCCCTTACATTTGAGGCAATCATTCATTAAAACTTCTGATGGTCAGAACTCCTAACTGAGCAGTAAGAATCTTTGTAGGAATGAGTTGTAAAATAAATATGTGCAAATCCTTAAGCTTCCATAATATTTACTGATCACCCTTGAGGTTATAATTAATACAGAAAATCCTGTTTTCTTAATTCAGCAGTCTGATGTAATCAAAAAAGATATAAACAGTAAAAGACACGGGTTTCATGTTGGAACATTCTATACTCCATTTTTGTTAAGTGTTTTTTTTCAGTAAAGGAAGCTAGATTGGTATTTTGTTCATTTTTTCCTGGTTTTCTGTGTTTGAATAGTCTGGTTTGCCCCCTGATAATTTTTTATGGTTTATGTCATTCATATTGTTCAGACTGGAAAAAATGACGTGCCAGGTCCTGTCCCTGTACTCAGGTCCAGCATGACTTCATGGCAGTTTAATTAAATACTGTAAAAGTTGCCTTGAGTACCTTAAATTTAGGGTGAAGTAGATTAGACACAAATTTAAGATGAAGTAGGAAGATTCAGACACTACTTAGTTTGGTAGGTAAGGGTCCAAATATTAATGGTTTTGGATTTTTAAAAACCCATTTGTACATTCACAGTAATGTAAGGTCTTGTATTTTAGTCATGCAGTGGGAGGCTGATCTATTTCTTTATTTATTTGGTGATAGATATATTTAAACATGGCTTCTGTTTTATCCAGAATCACAAAGTGGCCCAGTGTTATCCTGCTGGAGAAAATTAAATTTGTCTATATTTCTTTTTCAATGACAGGGATGTTCAGGCAAGGTTGTACTGCTTTCAGGGTAATCACACCGAATATAGATGAAGAGGCTTCAATGATGGAAGATGTTGGAATGCAAGATGTTCACTTCAATGAAGTAAGTAAGCATAAAAATGTTAAAATTTAGATACATGGAAGGGCTGGTTTTTTTTTCAAATTTTATGTTTCAGTCTGGAGAATTACTGATATAGGGGATACAATAATCATTTTCTGATCTGCTATTCATACCCTAAAGCTGAAATAAAAAATTGCGAGGTGTCCCAGATTTTGAGAATTTACTGTATTACATGTATTTTAAATATAGTGCTAGGACATCAACTCAACACCACTTTTGGAATAAAAGCAAAATAGGAGCTTATTCTAGTTGACAGGATGAACACTAATGTGGGTTACTTATTAGAGTTAGAAAAATATGTTTTTTTGTAAAACTGACTTGTATTTGGAGTATTACTCCACCAGAAATCATGAAAATGTGTTCAGTTTTTTTGCTGTTTACAGTTTCCCTAAGGAAATATGCCATAACAATAAAGTAGTTTTACTGACACCAGGCTCAGACTCATGTCCATGTATTTTTCTGGCTTAAGTTTCACTCCTTGTGTCTTTGTTGATTCATCTGTGCAGGCACTACAGTAAATTTTATTAGCAAGCAGCCTATATGAAAATGTTAATAATCTTGCTTATGAAAAGCTGTCTGCACTATGTATTTGGTGGTGTAGTTGTGGAAGAGAGGAACAGACCACAATTGGCAACACTCAAGTTGGAAAACCCCTTGGTTTGTAAGCGTAATAGTACAGCAAAAGTCTTTTTCTTTTGTGTTTTAACTGGTGTATGGTAAAGCTGTATGACAGTATTACTTGACTGTGCAAGTTGTTTTGTGATTTGTATTTTTTTTCAATTTTTGTGCTGTCTTTTTAAAATCATTAATTGTTATGATGCAGCATGAAATGTAGCATGTTAGTCAAAGCAATATGCAAGCTGCTCTAAGTTATTGAAGACTGGGAATTCTTGTGACTATTGGTGGTGGAAAGTTTTGTTGGAAATTTCTGTCACTTCTTTCCTGCCAGACCAATTGTCAGAGCTAAATTATTATGCATTTTTTTTAAATTGAACTGTCTTCTTTCTTTTTCTCGTTAGCCACTCCCTTCAAAAAGAATATACTGATTTTTCTGGGTCGTTGAACCCTACACAAATTTATTTCCATCTCTCAGTATTTCCCTGGAACGGCAGTAAGCCAAGAGTGAAATTATAAGCCTGTACAGCTTGCAGGAGGCTCAAACCAAGCCAAATTTCATTTTTTCCCTGTGGGCAACCCTTTCTAAACTTAACCATGTAGTACTCTAAGTGGTGAAATATTGAAAAAATTACTATTTTTCAGATAACTTTCAGAAGTTATCTGAAACTTGGGAAAAGTAATAATAGGGGAGAAACAATAATAGTAATAATAACTAGAGTAACAATAGGGAAGAATTGTTCGGCTTTAGCAGACTAAAAATCATTTCAGAAGTGCTTCAGAACAGGTAGCCCTGTTCCTTCAGGAACAGGAACTTAATCATAAATGGAGTGTTTCCTGAGTGTGTTCATAAGTAAGCAGAACTGTGTTGTCTGAGAAAAAAACGAGATGAATTGAGTACAGAAGTCAAAAAGCAGAAACATCTTTCAAGCTGTATTTTACTACTACTCTAGCAGAATGATGCTCTGGTGAGAATTCTTCTTATACATGGTAACAAGCCATGTGGAATTTCTTCCCTTAAAACCTGAGATTTCCCTTTTTGCTAGTTAGAGTTAAATTTCCAAAGGAACATTTACAAGTATTGGAGGATCAGAGAGAATCCCTTCATGTTTTTAAAAGGATCAAAATATCTTTCATATTCTCCAGTTTATAAAACTTCTTCCTAATTAAGCAATTTTTTCTTAATACTTATATAGTTCCTCATTTTAAGAAAAATTGAAATTTTGGGATTCTCAATTTAGTTCTCATTTAAAAATAATTCTGTCTAAGGCCAGGGTTACCTAAGCTAGCCAGATGACAAATCCAAAATTTAGTTTGGGATTTTGCTTTTTAACAAGGCTACTGTTGCATTTCATCAAAACAGTTGTTTGCCTGTGACATTCCATGAGAGGCATTGTCCTGAGTTGCAGATGGGTAAATGAAAGAGCCTTGCAGGAACACAGTGTCCTCTCAAGGTGGTACAAAGACAAATTCAAAACATTGCACCTTGAAAAAAAATCAGCAAAAAAAAAATCTCAGTACAGGCTAATCAGCAGCTCTGCAGAAAGACCTGGAAGTTCTAGTGGGCTGCCTGTTGAACGGGAATCATCAGTGTGGCTTTGTGGAAACAAAAGCCAGTTCAGGTTGGGTTGTGTTTGAGAGGATTGACTCAAGAAGCAGAGGGAAGCGAGTTTTTTCCCATTTATGCTGACATTTGTGGAGCCCCATCTCTAACCTTGTGTCCAGCACTGACCCCCAAAAGTCAAGGCAGGTATCAACAAACTGGAAAAAGTCCAGCTCCTAAAGTGGTTTAGTCAAAGAATCAGACTTTTCCAAGAAGAGCACCAGTGAGAGCAAGAGGCTGTTCTCACAGGTGTCAAGGGAAACATTGCGTATATGGAAAAAAACTTTTCCCATGAGAATGGATAAATATTGAGGCATGTGGCTCAAAAATGGTGTGTTTTTTTGCTCCTTCCTATCAGCTCTCCCACTTGAAGCTTGTGCTCTTCATGTTCTTTTCCTTTTGTAAACAAAATTTTACTTTGCTACATCTGGATGCCCTCTGGTGTCTGAATTAAGACTTGTGTCATGAACCAGTGTTTGTGGACAGCCCTTGTGGTGCAGCAGTGACACTGGTCTGTCACTTGTCACCACTTGGCTGCTGAGAGTACTGAGGAGTCTGCACAGCCCCATAGTGACTGGGGGAAAGGAGGAAATGTTTAAGGTCTGTTGCAGCATGTGGATAAGGCTACCAGTTTTTAGTCTGTGCTCATAGTGTTAAAAATTTATTTTCTTAGTGATGTCTTTAAGCTGACTTAGTCCTCTACCAAAGGGAAGAAGGCGGTGGAACAGAGTAACTTCTAAGCATCAAAGGAGTTTTTTTTCCGACTTCTCGCTTCACCACTGTGATGCAAGAGTGATAGAAGAGGGTCCAAAGAAGTTTCAAGAATATCTAAAAGAGACATGCTGTTTGTAAATACAAGGAGTTTGTGTGTACACTCAGACCATTCTGTATTGTTTGTTTCCTTTTAGCAATGTTTGATTGCCACAGTAACTTACATTACAAAGTGTACATAATTCTGTTTTGAGGCAAGATCTCCGTTTTCACTGGGAAGAATTTTGGTATAATTATTTTCTGTGCTTTTGATGAGTACTGAATTGTTTTACACTTTCAAATGTGTATCCAAATCTAGGATGTGCTGATGGAATTGTTGGAGCAGTGTGCTGATGGACTCTGGAAGGCAGAACGCTATGAACTCATCGCTGACATATATAAACTTATAATTCCCATTTATGAGAAACGGAGAGATTTTGAGGTACTTAATTCATCAAATGTAAATTTGAGCAAGAAAAGAAATCCTGACTTTTCAAGTCTAACTGCATGACACATTGAACATCACATAATAAGAGTTAAAATTGTATCTGAAATTTGAATGTGTTGAAATGTTTGTTTTAATTTTAAATAATTAATTTTTTTTCTTTAAATTTAAAGAATTAAAAATTAGCCTTACATATTGGCATCCTGATGCAAATGCTAAATCTAATACTACCATTCAATAAAATAGTGTTTTCAGTTGTTACTGGCTGCAAGGAAATAATTTAAGATAGGAAATATTAAGATAGGAAATACATATTTTAAGATAGGAAGGTTGTGCTTTGTTCTTCTCCCTCATTATTGTTTTCTTTCACTTTTAGAGGCTTGCTCACTTATATGACACCCTTCATCGAGCATACAGTAAAGTTACAGAAGTTATGCATACAGGCAAGAGGCTGCTGGGAACTTATTTCAGGGTAGCATTCTTTGGACAAGTGAGTGTTACTTTCACTGGTGTGCTCTATGCAGTTAAGGAAACCTGAATTTATTTTACAAGGTTTTACTCTTTCATCATCTGTATTGATGCTGTGACATCACAAGCACACGGAATGTGTTCTGTATGAAATAAAGAAACACCATCAGTAATTTATTTTTAAAACATTTATCAATTCCAGTAAAATTCTTATAATTTTCCTCAGTAAATTTTTTTGCCTTTTTTTCCTTTTTTCTTCTTTTGTTTACTACCTTAAGGCAGCGGTAAGTTTTCTGTAATGTCAGTTTTTAGCAATGCATTGACATAATGTCTGTAGTGCTACGGTGTGGTTTGCAAGGCTGCTTCTTAGATTGGTATGCATTAATAGCCATTGCAAGTCAAAAAGTAACATCAAGCTCCATTTAGAGAACAGATCACTCTTTTCTATGCATCAGTATTGCATGCTTCAAACCAAGTTCTGGCTGTGTATTGGGCAGCTTCACATCCTCTGGTGCGTGTCTAGAATGCCTCTGTTTCCCTATGGTATCACGCATATGGTATCGAGTAATACACTCTCTACATGCATAGCCCAGTTGCTTAAATGTCCAGCTGAGCATGGAGAATTGTAAAATACTCTGAGCAGTATAATTTTACATGTATTCTGTTGTCTTTTATGACTTTATAGCAATACCAGTTTACAGACAGTGAGACAGATGTTGAGGTAATTACAGTGACTGCTTACAAAGCAAGCAATGCAGTACAAACTACTGCATTTCACCGTAGTTTGGTGTGGGTATTTTTGTCAATCTAGCCTGTGTTTATACATGATATGTTGTGCTTTTCTATTTTGTCTGTTTCGTTTATGACAAAAATATTTATTTTCTGGTTTCAAACATGAACTCAACATGGCTTGTTGTTTTAAACCAATGAACTGTTTCACTTTCCATGTGTCATGCATTTAGTTGTGGTTTTAAAAACAATGGTGTGTGTTATAAAATAAAAAAGTTAAGATCTTTGCATAATTATATTTCATCTTGTGGAATTAAATTTTTATAGCTACCTAAGGAAAATTTTCAGATTATTTTTATATAAACTTTTGCCAAAAGAGTCACTTGTGAATCAGATAGTCCTGTTGGGCAAGACTGCCAATTTTGGCGAGTGAAACAGTGCTGCAAGTTCACTTTTAAGTAAAAGTGAAGGAAACCTATCTCAAAGGCTTGGCACACCATAGAATTGCTACAAACTTTTAAAATTCCAACTCTATGTTTCCATTATCTTTCACTCACATTGTAGTAGAGAATTACATTTTTTGTTGTTTTTTATTCTCTTAGAAAGCCCTTTTACTTAGATTTTAATTTCTGTCTATTTATGTTTGCTTGAATACTAATGTTTAATGTTATATTTCCTTTGAACCACACACATTATGTCTATCTTAGTCATTTTCTTACATGTTTTTTTTCCCCAAGATTTTGATTACTTTATTTTTTACAGGGTTTCTTTGAGGATGAAGATGGGAAGGAATATATCTATAAAGAGCCTAAACTCACACCTCTTTCAGAAATTTCCCAAAGACTCCAAAAACTCTACTCTGACAAATTTGGAGCTGAAAATGTCAAAATGATTCAGGATTCTGGCAAAGTATGATCTTTATTATCTCAAAAAAATTCTACTACATTACTTTCACTAGTTTACTTGAAATACTGTGGGATCACTGTCTGTTAATTATTTGCATCTAAAAGCTCTACTATTTTTGCATCTAAAAGCTCTACTGTTGGAAAGGCATGAGAGGAATATTATCTCCTACTAAGTATGCCTTTTAGAACAACCAAAAAGCTTAATTTCTGTAGTGTTACCTCTCAAAAAATTAATTGCATCTTAGAACAAATTTGGATTATGATCATATTCTCTGTTATCTTTAGGTATATTTCTTGTCCATTCATGCACAGTCATTCTTTGGAAGTTTTTCCCTTTTCCACATCTCAGACTTTATGGTGCTTTCCTCTTAGGATAATTTCTTGGCTCTTTTTGTTTCTTGATAAGGATCCCTTTGAATCCTTGATTCAAAAATTTCTGTGCATTTTGGCCTTAAAGTGCAGCAATGGTGGGCATTTCAATATATGAACTTTAAAGCAAGAGGAGGACTTCATGAAAGGACTGGATTTCATTATCATGAGCAGTTAAAAACCTCCAAAAACCAAAAAAACCAAAACAAACAAAAAAAATCCACAACGTGCTGTAATGCATCTGACTCTCTTTATTCCTAATAGTTAAAAATTGAATACAGGAAACCTTTGTGAATGCATGAACAATTCATATGATTTCAATAATTTAGAGGTTAAGAGACCAAATTTAATTTCTGGAAGTTGTTTGACTACTATTAGATCCCCTTAATTCACAATGTAGCTATTTGATTTTTTTTTCCCTGTTTTTAAGGTAAATCCTAAGGATTTAGATTCAAAATATGCATATATTCAAGTTACACATGTAATTCCATACTTTGAAGAAAAGGAACTGCAGGAAAGAAAAACAGATTTTGAAAGGACTCATAACATTCGTCGCTTCATGTTTGAGATGCCTTTTACTCAAGGTGGTAAAAGACAAGGAGGAGTAGAAGAGCAGTGTAAGCGACGGACTATTTTGACAGGTACTGATGGAATGGAATGCTGTGACTGGAAGCATTAGTTCAAGTGGTCTAATTTTGTTCTATATGGGTTTTTTCATTTCACCTAAGTCCTTTATAGCTATCAGCTAAAATCCTTTTCATATTTTTGGCCACAACTAGGTTTTTCAGATTGATTTCTTCAGTGGAGAATCCTCAAAATTATTATCTCTTTTTCCTTAAGCTTCTAGAATTCTAAATCTGGAATCAGGCTTTCCTTTTTCTTAGAAGAAGACTATTTTGTGTTTTGTCTCTGTTAAGTACGAGTTTCTGTATTAATATAGTTGTAAAAACAAATAAGTGACTTTATAATAATAAAGTGACTTTATAATAAAAAGTGACTTTGTAGCTTGTCCATAGCCAGTACGTGTGAGAAAATAGCAAACACAGCTTTGCTATTTTGGGATTCTTCTTTTCCTTGAGATTTGGGAATGTTAAGCAATTATTTTCAGAGTTCTCATATAAATTAAGTTCCAGTGGTTTATTTCTTAGTGGTAATTAGTAGCAGTAATGACAGTGATCTTTCTTTGCTGTAATGCATGTAACAGTGTGCATATTTACATTTCAGTGTCTTGCTTCCCGGTCCATTTGGTAGTATTTCTAATTATATAAGGTATTAAATTGGGCAGCTAATTACATCAAAATGAGATTTTAGCATAAGATTCTCTCAAAGCACACCTTATTAAAAAATCTTTTCCTGACTAAGTTAAACTTGTTTCTGTCCACAGCCATACATTGTTTTCCATATGTGAAGAAGCGCATTCCAGTGATGTACCAGCACCACACCGATTTAAATCCAATTGAAGTAGCCATTGATGAAATGAGTAAAAAAGTTGCAGAGCTTAGGCAGCTTTGCTCTTCAGCTGAAGTAGATATGATCAAATTGCAGCTGAAGCTACAGGGAAGTGTCAGTGTTCAGGTAAGACCTTTGCCATGCAGTTTTATTTGTTTCTGTCCTTGAAAACTTATATAAGTAGCATTTTATAATTGGTTTCTATCTGCACGTTCAAGAGTGTCATAAATTAGAAATATGCTCACTGTCTGCAGTTATTTCCTGAATAGGAAAATAAATAAAAGTATTTAATATAAACAACTGATCAGAGACAGTTACACAAAAGAATTAAGGTTCATCTCTGGAATATGTTGCATTTCAAGCTCCACCAGATTTTGGTGTAAAGCTGAAACTGCTAGAAGATAATAGATGAACCTGAAGATAAATTAGCATATTTTGCCTAGCTGTAGGTCTGCCTACAGTATGTCTAGCATATTTTTGTAAGAACCCTATGGAGATAAAGAGTGAGTGATAATATATAGGGAAGAAGATAACCATAGAAAATCTCATTGTGCATGCCTTTTTGCCTAAAGCAGGCAGGACCTGGAATGTATAAAGAAGCCATCAGATTCACCAAAATAGGGTACCTGAAGCAGGTGTAGGATGTACAAGTCAGTATGGAAAGGATCTTCAAAAAGTGCAGTGAGATATGTTCTGCTCTATTATTTTAAAATGATTGGAAACAAAGGAGCTGTTAACACAATCATCTTGAGATGACCAGCTGTCTCATTCAGCAGAAAAGGGGAAAAAAACCAAATCAAGGTTCCAGAATCAGTAAGTTGTCAAGCTAGTATTATGGGATGAGAAGGGAGAGGCTCGTGTTGATAATATGAAGAAATAAAAGGATGAATCATAAGTCACTGAAACCACTTCTCATGTAGCTGCTCTAAGAGCACACTTAAACTTCTGCAGGTTTTTGCAGAATTCTCATCTTGGAAATCTGTTTTCAACAGATACACAGACCAAACAGTAATAGGTCAGCTCACTTTCCCACCCTAATTGCATAAGAGAGATGACAGATTGGCAACATCCACAGTTACTTTGCCACATCACTGAAGTGGTTTCTTTGTGCCAGGACAGGTTTATAGCACTGGAGAGACCTCTCCTGCTTTAATGGTCAACTCTAGCAGTTCTCTTCTAAGTCCAGCTTTTTTGAAATCTATGGATTCTCATAAGAAAATCAAATCCAATAGACACCTGTAGCACCTGTTATTTCTGAGACAGTATGTCAGATATCTGACTATTTTTTAATTCTTGTTCTTTTTAGGTTAATGCTGGTCCATTAGCATATGCAAGAGCTTTCTTAGATGACACTAACACCAAAAGATATCCAGATAATAAAGTAAAGCTCCTAAAAGAAGTTTTTAGGTATGGCATGGAAGATTTGGGATTTCTTGGGGATGGAGGAGAGGGAAATAAAAAATTGACCTTTTTTCCAAGACTTATAAAAATTCTTTTTGAAACTTTTAAGTTTTAAAGTGTTCTGGTTCAGTAAAAACATACTTTAAGCTAACATTTTAAACCAATCTTTTAGATTTCTGTTTGAGAACTTTCTTATTTTCTCTAAATCAGGCAATTTGTTGAAGCCTGTGGGCATGCTCTGGGTGTAAATGAACGACTGATAAAGGAAGATCAGTTGGAATATCAAGAAGAAATGAAGGCCAACTACAGAGAAATGGCAAAAGAGCTTTCTGAAATAATGCATGAACAAGTAGGTGCTGATGTTAAGTTATACATACTATCATTCAGAATGTAACTATAATGTGAAAAGAGTAGGGGAAATGTATATAATACTTAACACGAAAGGATTGTTTCTTTTTTTTTCTTTCTATTGGAGTATAAGCCTGTCATGAAATTGTGGACCTTCATTTTTTTAGCTTGTGTATTTCCTTGGCACCAGCCTGGTTTTTTGTAGTCAAGGAAGACTACAATAAAGATAAAACAAATTTAATGAAATTAATATATATGATCTGCAAGCTTAGCCCTTTCTTCTTCAGTTTTGGAGGTATAAATAATTGCTTTTGCAACAAAGAGTTAAATATCTTTCAAGAGGTATTTGAATACATTTTCTTGAGGGAAGTCCAATACTGACAAGCTAGAAATAAAGGGGAAGGAAAACCAGAACTTTTGTGGAGTGAGATGTACAACTCAACCTTTGCATCTGGGTTCCATGGTAGAAATGTCTCATGGCTTCAAAGGCAAAGATATTATTTCTAGGAAGACAGGAAGAGCTGAAGTTCAGTGCTCATTGCCTTTTTGACATTTTTTTTCATCATATTCATCACTCCAGCCCCCTTTTCTTTCATCCACTGTTACTTTTATAACCTTTTTCCAGAACCACAGAATTGTTTATAATTCTAAAGAGAGATTTGCCTTTATTCTACCTTTGCTTAGATGGTACCCAAAACTTTTATGGCAACTTTTTTCTATTCGAAAATGGGCCACTTACCTAAAGTCCACTTCACATGCTTTCTTGCTTTCCATTATTTCCCAATGTGGTTTCTCAGATACTGTGTTCTCAGTAGCTCTGTGATATGATATAATCATGATGAAGCACATTGGCTTTATTTTCCTTCGCCAAGTTTGATATCCTGTCACAGAGAAGAGCTTATGGCACAACTCTTTTTAACTACCATCAATAGAGAACATTGTGAACCAAAGTTTATAGGAACTGATACCATTTTTCCAGAATTAAATAGTTGGATTTGGTTTTTGAATAAGAAACAGTAGTAGAAGAAAATAGTTTTGAAAGATTTGTGGAACAGCAAAAGAGTTTGCTTAGCTAACAGAAATGGGACAGTTTGACTATATTTCAATATGATTTATTGATAAGCAGAGAAAGATTTGGAATGGAGGATAACTGATTGGAAAGCTGATTGAGATGAATGAGGTACATGAGAGAATTAGACAGCAATACAGAATACCCCTTTGGAAAGGAGAGGCAAGTGTTTTGGTCAAAGAATTTAATGGTAAATGCAAGATTAGTATTCCCCTGGTACAGGAAAAAGTAAAAGAATATAATGAAAATTTGTACACAAGAAAAAGTACTTGGAACTCAGTGCAAGATGTAGATGTTTAAAAAATGCTGATGTATGTGAGTTTCCAAAGACTGGTGATAAGAAAAAGCATGTCCTGAAACTTTAAGAGTAAATCACATTGCCCCTTTTTCTCTTGGTTTAACATTTAGACAAACAACTGATGTCCATAAGACACTGTGAACAGAAAATGAAAGTACAGAACTGACTGCAGTAATATGTACTATAAGCCTATCACTGTGTTCTTATACAAATGTAACTAGATAATTTAAATATGCCACCAATAAATATTTTATTGGTGGTTTTGCTTTGTTTTGCTTTCGTTGTTTTTTTTTTTTTCCAATTAGATTGATAATTGCCCTGAAGGCATAGAAACATGAAGGTCTTCACTTAAATCTTTTAAAATGTCTCGTTTATGTATCTGCCTATTGCTGTTTTGAGAAAAATCTCTGCATCACTGAATAAACTATTAGCTGTAATGCAACACTGCAAGGTTTTAACAACTGCAAAAATTTTGTTATAAAAATGCTTAAAGAATCTTAACAGATTTTTTTTTTCTCCTCTGCTGCTTGCCAATATGATCAGATGGGATGGTAATTAGTTTTCTCTACTTCTGTTCTATTAGTTTGTCTAATCTTTATATAATTCCTTTTTTATGGTATTTCTAATTTTAGCATCAATTTGTTTATAGCTGTTAGGAATGAAATCTTTTTGTGTTTCGATAGCTTTTTGTAAGAAATGCCCAAATCATACCTCTACAGAGTCAAAAAATGAATACCAAAAAAGGGCAAAAAGTGACCTTGTCACTATGAAATTCCTTTTGAAAGTTAACAGGAGGATTGATAGAAACTGTCCAAGCACCCTCTGCAGAGGACAGTGTAATATCTGAGTTAGGAGAACTGATATTGGAGAAGTAACTTCTCCTAAATCTGGGAGAAGATGGCTGAAAAGAGTAACCATTTCCAAAATGTTTTGTGCAGAAAAATACTGGGAGGTTGAGTTGATAAGCAGCACATCAAGAAATTCATTATCTGTTTCAGACCTGCCTGTGCCATTTTGAAACATTTTGGTAAATAAATGTATTTTATTTTAAGATTACTCCGGTGGAAGAAAAGGCCAGTGTCATGCCCAACTCACTACACATTTTCAACGCCATAAGTGGAACTCCGACAAGCACAACAGTTCATGGGATGCCCAGTTCTTCTTCAGTTGCATGATTGTTTTGTAAAGGAAAGTATGTTTGTTTCTTTTGAAGTTTGTGGATTTGCTTCATTGTGTGCAAACTCAGGATGACCTTGAAGCTAAATGTTGGGCACATGCAAACTGCGTAGTGCATACAAATGTCTGAGCACACTTAGCAAATAGCAGTTACTGGTAATAGTCTTTTAGAGTAAGGGAGGCACACATATATATTTTTTAATCTTGCTGGTAAAATTTAAAAGTGTTCACAATGTCATTGCAGAAGTGCGTGTAGGAAAATTATGAAGTTGAAGTTAGCTTCTGTTTTTCATTAGAAAGTATTATTAAAATGAATTGCACATTACAAAAAAAGTGTTGTGGGATGTAATTTTGCAGATATGTAACATTCAGGTGTTCTTTTTGTGTATGGCACATAGAGATTCCAAGTACAAGAACTATTTTGGGGCTAGACAGAGACACTAGTTTTTGGGGTTTAATGGAACTGACAATAGTAGTTTTTGTACCATTTGGCAAATTGTTGTGCTTTATTTTATACCTTGTTGCATTTTGGAGGTATGTGAGCTTAGATCTTACTAAACAACTAAATACAACCAAAGGTCTGCATTAATGAACACTGAGTTATACTAAAATATCAATAGTAGTAAATTGTTATGTACATATTGTTTGTTAATACGGTCCATACAGTCTGTATATAAATGTATTACATTTCTAAGCATTTTTTAAATATTCATAACAGCTCTTACCATTCTGCTTTCAGTTTGTTTTGAAAATTTGCTCATTCCAAGTATATGCAGACTTTACAGTTCATTTATCCCTGTATATAAATAAGTGCAATATAAAGATGTATACAGTCTTTGCTATGTTAGGTTTATATGCAGTTATTAAAAGAAAAACCTTTTTTGCCAAAGCAATGGAGTATGTAATTGGTAATCATGGTTACTGTGGTAAATGGTGGTATAATTTAAAGCTTTTTCCATATTCTTATTCTTTTAAAACATTAATTTAGTAATTTTATATTTGGGGAAAATAAAGGTTTTTAATTTTATTTAACTGGAAGCACTGTCCTGCTGTAACTAAACATTCTGTACTACATCTATATTAAAAGAAAAAAGGTAGTTACTTTTATCACTGCGTGCTGTGGTTTTTTTTTTTTTTTTGTTTTAGATTCATCCCTGACATTTAGGAAAAATGAAGGCTTGATTTTTAAAAAAATGGCTTTTTACATCCTGTATATGAGATGCAGACACTTACAGGCCTTATTTCATATTCCTTGTCAATAAAGGCAGTTAAATTATTAGTTGAGACATCAGTTTTGAGTCCCTTGCATTTGACTCTACTACCATGTTCCTGTAACTACAGGTTATTATTCGCCAGAACAGTTAATATTAGGAAGTCTTCAAAACTTTTCATCACATGACAGTAGAAATCATCTTTTCCTTATGACAAGATATTTGCTGTCATTTTTCTGTAGCATAGTGTGAAACACATGTTGCCATTAGTCACCAAAGGTTTTTTCTAAAGCAGCTCGTTTTGGCAGTGAAATGCTGGATATACTCTGCTTTATCTAACTATGTTTCTGAAACAAAATTTCTCATTGTTTAAAATTCTTTTCCTTTAAGAGGAAAAAAATCATACACTTCTAGACAGTGAACTCACAGTGCTGTAAGAGGCATTTTCTTCTCCTCTGCTCTAAATGCTGTTTGTCTCTGGAAATGGGTGTAGGAACACGTACCTCAAAAGGTATTTTATTATTGGGAGAATATAGAATATATCCTGTAAAGCTGTTTTGCCACTCATGAAGACTTCTGTATCCATGTATTAAGAGTTATTGTGTATATCACCATGGCTTCTTTTAATTTCCTCATTTTTTCTGACTTTTTCCACTTTGCCTTGGGAACAAAACTGACAGTTTCCCTTTTGTACTGAGACCTCACTTAGGTCTGCATCTGACAACTAACCTATAAATGTAGTATATATTCAGAAGTGAATATGTGGATGTGTGTGTGCGTGTATGTATGTGTGTGTATATATATATATATATATATATATATATATACACATCTAAATATATGTGTAACTGTTTTGCTGGACCTTGGCCTATGAAAAACAGCAAACTGTAGTTGACATTGCTGTAGGTTTACACAGGCTTAAGTCATTAATGATTAACACATAAATGATGTGTCTATAGACTTAATCTTTTCTGATGTGTTTCTATGAGGGAACGCACCCTCTACTGTTTAAGCTTAATAATTTATAGTAATAAATGTGGGCGCTTCCCTCCTGAATAATTCCTTCTGTACCAGCTTCCATTCTCTGTTGTTACTTCTGTAGCACGTAAATTAATTATCCAATGTGGGTTAATTTATTTATAAAGACTTGGGCTCTCTGCAGGTTTCTTATTAGTTTTCTTCACAGTAGCTGGTATGGAGCTGTGTTTTGAATTTGTGCTGCAAACAGTGTTGATAACTCAAGGATGTTTCAGCTATTGCTGAGCAGAGCTTGCACAGAGTAGAGGCCTTTTCTGCCTCTCACCCCACCAGGGAGCAGGCTGGGGCTGCACAAGGAGCTGGGAGGGGACACAGCCAGGACAGAAGACTACAGCTGACCACAGGGATGTCCTGCACCCTGTAGGTGCCATGTGCAGCCATAAAAACTGCAGAGAAAGTTGGCCAGAGCAGCGCTTGCTCAGGGAGTGGCTGGGCATTGGTCAGCTGCTGGCAAGCAATTTAAGGGTTTTTGCATAATTTCTCTTTCCTGGTTTTGTTTTGGTTTTTATACATATTAAACTGTCTTTATCTGGAACCACAAATGTTCTCACTTTTACCCTTCTGATTGTGTCCCCTGCTGCAGAGGACTGAGGGAGCAGCTGGGTGAGGTTGAATCACAACAGTCATGTTTTGGCACCCAGTGTCAGGCTTGAAGGGTTTGAGATAACAGATTTGACCACAATATGTTATAGAAGGAACAGATAATTATTCTCTGTTTGACAGTTGTTGGTCACAGTGTTGACTTAACTTGTTCTCAGTATTAGCTTATCTAATCAATGCCATGCTCCCTATCTTTTTTTTTTTTTTTTTTTTTTTTTTTTTTTTTTTTCCTCCTTTTTTTTTTTTTTTTTTTTTTTTTTTTTTTTTTTGCTGTACCTCAAATTTGAGAGCTTGTTAAAGGCTTAATTTGCAGTGTGTAATTTGGTTGTGTTTTGCTTGGAAGAACTATGATAAAAGAATTGGCCTTGAATCTAAACTGGTATTTGGGCCCTGCATTGTTGCCTTCCCTGCACTTTGGGAACCATCTCATGAGGCTGATGAACAATTAGACATTTTCCCTTTTCCAGGAACCACTTGGTGGATGAAACAAAGAATGGCACCTTCCCCTTCTTTTCCTGTGGGGTAGATGTTTTCTCCCTTTTTACAGTAACTCTTCAGTATCTTGGATACCTTTTGGTAACTAAGATATTCCTACTGGCATGTTTCAAGTATATTTTTCCAGCTTTTCCTAAGGTTAATTCAAGAATACCAGATAGGGGTATGTCCCGAGGCAGTGTGGTCATGGGTGGCAAGGCATGTGGGAGAATATGGGCAAGTGACAAGGATTGTCACCTCTGGCAGTCTGGGACTTCACCACAGAACAAGTACAGGATCTTGAGGTGATCAAATATTTGATAAAAAAGGATGCCCTGGCTATGGCAGAAGCACAGCTTAGCACTCTGCAGGGCTGACATTTGGCTACCAGGCACTGCTTGGGAACGTCGAGGGGAGGAGAGGGTCTGTGGATCTGGGGACATACAAAGAGACCCTGGCCAAGCAGAGACCCCTGCACTCAACTGCATCCCTCTGTGCTCTCAGGGAACAGGGGGCCAGGCCACAGCAGTGACGGGCAGGTTCAGTTTAAGGACTGTAAAGAGGAGGAGGTGTAGGGACAACTGAAACTGGACCTTTCCAATTCATACTCTTCAAAAATCTTTTTTCAAGTTGCTGAGTAGGCTCTGTTTTACTGTTGCCAGAGTTAGATACACAACAGCAGCTTGTCATGATCATGGGGGTCTTTGCAGTTGTGTCTGAGGATGGACATGATAAGCAGTAAATTAAACTTCACAAAAATGTTATAAGTAGGAATAGAATAAGTATTAAGAATAAGTATTTAAGTTGAAATAGAAATATTTCAAATAAAACTGTGTCTTTAGAAGGACCTGGCTTTTAATGAAAGCACCTAGTCTAGTAAGTCAGGCAAGGTTTTTTCTTATACCCAGTTTCTATTATCTTTGATTTCTTTATAAGAAGACTTTAGTACATAGGAGATGTCTGAGTTGCTGTCTGTCATGAAAGTTAGCTGTTAAAATTTGTGAAGATTGCTGTTCCATGGTTTTTCATTAATTGTAAAATTCTGTATTTAATTGTGTTCAGACTGGGAGTCCTGGAGCTTCCTGCAGGATGAAAAAAAAAATGAAAGCTTTGGCAGATAATGAAAAAATTCAATTGTTTTTATGATATTTTTGGAAGTGACCATTTTAATATCTTTAAAATATTTTGATGGGGTTTTTTTTCTCCTTAAGTATTACACTGAATATACAATGATTTATTTAGAATCTTGTAGACTCTAATTATGTTTTGGTCTCAACACAAATAAATAATGTAAATTATATCTAGAGACTAGGCAGGATATTTTTTTCAAGTTAACTGTAGTTGATATTGGGGTTTTTTTCTGGTATTTTCTGCTTAAGAAGGGGTTTTGTAATTTCTTCTCTCAATGTAAATCTTGCAACTTTTTATTCTGCAAAAACAAGGTGTGATTTTTATTAGTAAAGTACTTTGGGAATGCTATACCTTGTTTAACTGCTCCATGTTGTAAATGATGAAAAAAGCACTGAGAGTTATTCTAGCTGTTTGGTTCTGTTTTCTGTTTGGGCTATGCTATGAAGGATTAGCTGGAAAGACAAAAAGAGGAGGCTGAAGGGATTTAGGTAAATAACCTTTCACTGGGAATCCTTAGAACATTTTTTTTTTAATATGTCTCTCTGTCCTGTAAGATTCATTGATGCCAGATACCTGAACAGCAAGTGGTGCTTCTTGGGATAGTGATTTTTGTAGCTAGTGCTGTATAATCTGTTCATGTTTATCACTGTGCTATCTGACTCTTGAAAGTGTGGAAGTTTGATGTGACAAGAAGGGGAACATGAAAATTCTGAACGTAATTGGCGGAACTGCAGCTGAAGCCTTCAAAACTCACTCATCTCTCAGTATAAAAATGATTTTATATCAGTTTTGTTTCAATTTATATTTTAAGAATTGGTATAAGGCTTAAGCAACTTTATACAAATATAATTTTCAAATTTTTGAAGTAACACATCAGATTATTTTTTCCAAGTGTATGAGGGAAAGCAGATGCCTACAAGCCTAGAAAAGTTATCAGATTTAATACAAGAAAATGCTGGTAGCCACTGAATAAGTAACTTTAAGTTAACATTTAATGTTTGGGGGAAAAAAAAAAAAAAGAAGAGGATTCTAAAGTCTGGAAGACGTCTGAAAAGAAAATGACTGCATCATTTTGCTCTAGTCAACATTATTAGTACCAAGACAGAAGTGAAATTTCTGATAGAGCTGGTAAGTACCCTGGGTTTTTTCAGTGGTGTGGACTGTAAAAGGAAGAGATTAAAAGTTCCCAAAGATGTCCAGCTAACTGTAAGGAAAGGACCTTAGTTCAGCAAAACTGTTCAACTCATTGTTCATTCCAGAACTGTCAGAACTCCATGAAGGTTGCCTGGGAGGGACAAGCCCAGAGCTGTTTCATTTAGTAAAGCTTTAGTAGCCACGTTACCCACAGTAGCTGGTCGGGTAAGGGCTATGATTGCCCGTAGTAAGCAAAGGCACTAAGGGGACCAATGCTTTCTAGAATTGGTGTAATGAGATGGAAAAATTGTCAATATCACTACTTATACTTTTTAAAGGCCTGTGACAGAAAAGAAAAACTTTCTTCATCAGCAACAGCCTGTTGAAGGGCTTTTTGTTTTTTTAGATTGCTTAAAGCTTTTTTCTTTCATTGTCAGCAGTGTTGGATCCTTATTCTGCATCCATAATTTGAAACAGCTGAATATTTTCTCATCACAGTGTGCTAGAGACTATAAAAATACATGCACAGTACACAAGAAAGCCTTGAAAAAATTATTTGAATGTACCTAGACAAATTATGTGACTGTGATTTTTTTTTTTCTTCTTTTGGACTTACTTGAGAAAGATAAAATAGGGGAGGCAACACACTATGCTAAAATTGCTTGTTATCTGTTTTGGAGATACTGATTATTCCAAAAGGCAGGAACTAAAGCAGAAAAGAAGGAATGCACAAGCTGGTAAAGCATGAGGCAGTGATGTGTTGGTGAAGAGCTGTGTTGTTAAAATGTGGGCTCAGAACTGGAGGATTAACTTCCCTTGCACATCTGCAGGGGAAAATGGCTCACAGCCAATAGTAATATATGCTTAGAGAAGAAAATGCAGGATAAAATTAATGTGAGAAAATTCAACTCAAGGCCAGAAGGAGTGGGAACTCTGTATTTATTTTAAACACAGCCCATTTCAGTCCCTCAAGTTGAAATCTGATAGATTTCACCCAGCTGTGTTTCCACACCCACATGCTCACAAGCACCAAGAAGCCCATGGCAGAGCAGCTACTGCAGGCAGGCTGGGGTCCCCATGGGAGAAGAGGAGGGGTGACCCTTGAATGTGTGCCATGTGTCTGGGGTTCTTCCTTGGCAGTGGAAAACTTGTTCATTGGGCTGGTTTGGGCTGGCGTGGAGTTCATTTTCTTCACAGTACCTGGTCTGGGGTGTTTTTGATTTGTGCCTGACAGTGTTGAAAACTCAGGGATGTTTCAGCTGTTGCTCAGCAGCCCTTGCACAGAGTCAAGGCTTTTTCTGCTCTCAGACCACCAGGGAACAGGCTGGGGGTGCACAAGGAGTTGGGAGGAGGGGACACAGACAGGATAGGTGATCCCAAATGACCACAGGGACATCCCACACCATATGACATTGAGCTCAGGAATTAATTTGGAGGGGAGGGAGATCAGCCAGAGCAGCAGTTGCTTGGGGCCTGGCTGGGCATCTGTCACTGATGAGCAATTAGGCTTTTGGCAACACTTTTCTTGATTTAGGACTTTTGTATCTTTGCTTGCCTTTTTTAGCTTTCTAAATTTTTTTTTCCCATCTGTTTGTTTGAAGGGGGGCATGGTGGTGATTTGGGAGGTTTTTTTGTCGTTTAATTTGCCAAATTATGTTTATTTCAATTCCACAAGTTATTGCATTTTTACCCTTCCAGTTCTCTCCCCTGTCTCACTGGGAGGAGGATGAACAGGTGCCTGTGTGGGGCTGAGCTGCCTGCCAGGGTTAAATACCAGATAAAAATACCAGAGCCACCCAGGTATTTGTATCCATCAGCTAGTACAAGGTGATATCCCAACATAATCTTGCTTGCCTCATCCCCCATAAATGGTAGGGAGGGTTGTTACCTGTGTGTGTGTTTCCTCATTTCAGTAGCTTTTTGGCCTTTTTCCATGCTGGGGTAAGAAGCAATAGGCATGCATTATGCTGGAACTCTGCTGCCATCCTCCTGCTATCAGACCTCGGGTCCTCTGCTGACAAGTCATCTTACCATGGCCTTATCAGAGCTCAGGCCTCCTGGTCGATGTAAACAGCAAATTCCTCAGCATTTACTAATTAATTGCTGTTAGTCACATCCTCAGTTATCAATTCATGCTGTTCCTTGAAACTGTGCTGCTGCTCGTGCTTTCACATAAATAATTCTCACTCATATTTCATTCAAACCATTCTTAATGTCTCTGTTTCAGCTCCCTGGAGCAGCGTGACATAGGCAGGCTTTTATAACAGAGCTGTGTCCAAATGTTGAAGTCAGCCTGGCAAATTTTTTTTAGAGACCATTGACAGAGTCTTTCTACAAGATTTCCCAAACATACTGGTATCATAGTGGTACTATTCAACATTTTCACTGGTATTCCATAAACAAATATAACAAAACCCTGCCTATTTAAATTAGATGAAAACAAAGGTCGGGCTCTTCTGTTCTAATAGCACCATACCTGTAAACATAGTATGCTAGTGTCTGTTGCTAGTGTAATCACCTACAAAGTTGTGCTTCTAGGAACAGGAAAAGAACATAAATATACACATTATGTCTTTATTTACCACATTATGTCTTTATTTACCACATTATGTCTATTTACCACATTACACTGGTAAATAGCACCAGTGAAATGGATTTAAGGAATCTTCTGAACATGGAGCTTCCCATAAACAAGCTCCTAATGTAATTCTGTGGCAGAGAGAACTGCTGCAGGAATTGGATATAAACAGAATGTGTTGTGGTGGTTTTATCCCTTGTCCTACAGAACCCATGAAACCATTGTTAAATCACTCTGTTACTGAGCCAACACTGGGGCTGAGGTTTTGAAATGTTCTACTGAAGAATTGATACAAGGGCCACAAAAATCCATAATTAAGGAATATGTGGTAGGAGATCTGGGGCACAGCACTTCAATTTACCAAGTAAAAATCTGAGGAGTGTAAAACCCAAAATCAGTTTTTTCTAAGTGAATAGAGAATTTTGCAAGGCTTTTTTAGTTTGGTTAAGGAAGACATAATAGAGACTGGATACTGAAGCAAGGCAAATTCAGATTAGAAATTCAAATCAGATTCTTAATTCCTGCCAACAACTACATTAAGCACTATCAGTGGTGCTAAATTCCAAAGGTATTGATGCAGTGTTGTTTAATTACAATTTTATTTCAGGTATGGTTAACCTGTGGTTCAGAGGTAGTGGTGTCTCTCAGGTTGAAGTGCTAAAAACAAAACTTGAAATCCTGAAATCATTAGCTCTCTTAAGGTAATGTTAGTTACTGTTAACATGTTCTGTTTCATGGCTATTTTATAACAATATTCTGGAAAAACAGAGGAATGCAGTCTGTAATATGATAATTTTAGAAAGTGGTCTTGTTGACTGGGTTTTAGCTCAGGACAGCACACTGATGCTTACCACAAGACTTGTGTTCAGCCAGATTTCAGCCTGGCATTATTCACAGCAGAAACTTGTATCACAAGCACTCATGAAGCAGTTTCCAGGCAACTACATCCTAATACTTCTAGTGTTTGAAGAGGTTTGAAATTTATAAATTAAGAAATTCCTGGGATGCTTCTTTGAGAGAACAGTGCCTTGCATGAATGTTCCAGGACTTCAGTCTTTTTCCTTTTCTCTGCCTCCACTTTTCAGGTAGCAACAAGAAATTTTATCTCTGTTTTGGGTGGTACTTATTAGCTTCTGCAACACAGGTATGTCATTTAGTCCATGCAGCATGAATGTTGTATTTTATCTCATCCTGTCAAAAACAACAAAGTCCTGGGCTGAAGTTCTTAGGAGCTGGAATTCCTTAACTGAATTTCACCCATGATGTGTCTTGTGTCCTGATTTGTCATTTTTAAACTGTTCAGATTTCATATAGCCATTTAATGATGTCCTAGGAATGGCTGAAAGCTCGTGCAGCTGTTCTTGTTCTGGCTCAAGTTCCAGATATGTGAGTGGGGCTGTACTGCAAACTGAGTTCATTTAAATTAATAAGCATGTGATAAAATTTTCAGTATACTTTGTTGTCTTCTTTAATTGTAAAAGCTGTTTATTGAGGTGTGGCCCTCCTACAGCTTGTAAGTCTTTCATTTTGGCTTTTTTTTCCCCTTCTACCAACTTGCAAGTCAAGTACACATCAGAGTTATTTGTCAAACAGTTACATATTTGATAGAAAGCATTTCAGTTCAACTTATTTCAACACCATTTGCTGAATTCATTTATTTTGTATATTTTTATTAATTTTTATTCCTTTCAATTAAGACTAGTGTATCAGTTTGACTCTATCCTAAGCTAATTATAACACTATATGTAAATTAAGACATGAACAGATCTCCTTTTTTTCCTAGGATGTCTTATATTGCCATTGAAGTTTATAAATTTCTGCCCTAAACTTGGACTAAATTTTTCCTTCTGTTTTTTTTTGTTTTTTTTTTTTTGTTTTTTTTTTTTTGTATTGCATGCAATTTATATATACAGTTCTCATCAGAACCATTTTTCAGGTCCTATATTTAAGAATAAATGATAATTTTTAAAAAATGTATTTATTGGCAGTATTAGCATCTTCTATAACAGAACATTCTGAATTAGAAGAGACCCACAAGGATCATAAGGGGGATCATCCGTCTTCCTGGCCCTACCTCAGGCCTGGTTTCTCCCTTACTGAAACCATAATTCTTTAAAATCTGTTTGCTAGGAGAACTGAACCACTGCATGGAAGACTGGCTGTGTTTCATCATCTCTGTTCCATCTGTCTGTTCTGGTTGCCAGATATGTCAAACTACTGTTAAAAAAAAAACAAACAAAAGAGTGAGGCACTACAGTGAAAGTTAAATGGCACCTCTGTATCCCAAATAATTTCAAACACAATTAATGTGGTTGTAGCTTCACCCCGATACAAAATGTGGCAGCACCTGTTAGGAGGATGTAGCAATGGTTTCATACTGTACAGCTGCATTGCATAACAGCAGGAGTGAAAAATACATATATAATCATGAGAAGGGAAAAGATAAGACACGTGTAGTGTGTCCCTTCTGCCTGGACTGACCTTTCCACCTGACTTTCAGTAGCCTGGCTGCTGAAATATTTTTGGTTCTGTCTGTATGATTGCTTTCTTTAGATGAAGTCCACTGGTCTTTCTCCTCACCACTCCATCTGCAAGGCCCAGTCTCTGAACATTCTTTTTTGGCCATCTTCATTCTTTTGTGGCATTTCCAGGGGAATAAAAAGGTAATTTTTTTTCCCTGTGGATATGCCATTTAGCCAAGGTCCCTCGCTGTGTTCAGCTGCTCTTCCAAAGCACGTGTCAGCAGCATTGATGTTCAAACAATAGCCACAGTCAGCAAGACAGAACATCTTGATATGGCATGGTTCAGCTCATCGTGTCTAAGGTGAGCTAGACACAAATATGTTGAACTGTGCACTTGTACTACAATGGTGTCCTAAATCTCACCTCAATCCATTCTGACCGTGGGCATCTTGCACCAGAGATGTGCCTTCCTGCTTATTGATAACCCCATGCAGCAAATGGAGGGTGTTAGTGAGGATCCCTGGTGGGACAGCATCCATTTCTGTGCAAGATTTCTGAACATACTGGGGGTTGTTTCTGCAGTAGGTAATATTTGCCTATGAAAAACCTCTGGGGTCTCAGCTGAGTGCAATTGAACACTAACACCTTTTTTTCTGGAAAGGTTTTTTTGCCTTCAGAGGAACTCCTCAAGGGTTATTGGATGGAGTGTTTCAAGCCCCAGGCAGATACCCAGCATCAGCCATAAAGGAAAAGGTCAATGTGAATATTAACAAAACCAACTATGGCTGAGAGGCAGTGTTAGAAGTTTGAATCACCTGATTACAGAAAGTATAGGAAGTCATTTTAGTAGAATGCAGGAACAGCTCCTTGTCTCCAGGAACTGTAAGTGAGTGGGTATGGGAGCAAGAGGATGATACTTTGCTCTTTAACCATATTTTCTCATCGCCTTTTAAGAATGTTCTCAAAACCCAAATAAAATCTATCTGTTTCAATATGAGGCTTAGTGTATCTGGGGATACTTCTTTTTGGGACACAACAGTACGTAATAGAGAGGTGGTAATAGACAAGCAATGTAATTTTATCAGAAAGGAAATTGCAAAGCACAAAACAATTCAGTATGTACACTGCAATGAAAAAGGTATTTCTGTTCCTTAGGGAAAGAATGCAGGTAAACCATTTCTGCATGGACATACTTGATTTTTTACCATAAGCAAAAGAGAGGTTTTGCTGCAGGAGTAACAGGACATGGTTAAGAAAGCACGGTTAAGCAGCACTTCTGACCAATACTATGTTAGTTAAAAAGAATTTTAAAATGTCCCAGAGACCGCTATTAATAAAGCACTGGTTTCTTATAACAATGGGTAGCTTCAACACTTTCGCATGGGTAAGCCCAGATTAACTTCTGATACACAAAGTATCAGTTCTCAGCCACTCCAGTTGAAGCAATTTCAGAAGCTGATGCTACATTTGTTATCTGGAAGATGATTTTACAGCCTGTTACAAAAATATTCAAGGGTCTTAAGGGCTTTCCATAATAACAAGCATTTATTATAATTTTACATAATAACGTCTATTTTAGGCTACTTTTTTTTTTTTTTTTTTTTGAGCTTTTACCTATAGCTAGCCGGGAGTGTTTTAAACAGCTTTGCTTTTGATGAAATGCAATTGCTTGTTTATGGAAGAAAGCACTACATTGCAGCCTAATCTGTTCTGCATCAGTTTCCAAACAAACAAAAAATGGAACAATTAATTCTGCTTGCATGCCCTTCCCCCCCTTTTTTTTTCTTTAGCTTTTCAGTATAGATTATAGGGAAAGATTGCTCTTCTTTTGCATCATGAAGGGACTGCTTCTGTTGTAGAAAATGTTTACTGCATATGTAGTGTATCTGTTGGATAGTTGAGCAATTCAAAATCTTTCTTTTACAAGGTTTTCACATAGCTTGTGTGTGAGATCACAAGATTTACAATGTGCTAACTGATGATCTCCTTATAAGCAGACTTGATATTTTAGAATGATATTGTAAAAAATTTTATAATGATATATGTATTGACTTGATATTTTATCATCATATTATATAGCTTTTTTAGGATAAAGAAGTACAAATTATAAGTGTGAAAAATCTAATTGATATCTGCAAAAAATTCATAGCTGTTCTTTTTTTACAGATGGAAATGTTTAGATGATTCACTGAAGTGTCAGTGTGTCAATAGCAAAGAAAGAAATAGCAAAGCTGTGATTTTGGACCCCTGTTTTCAACCCATTAGGCCTGTTACTGTCTGATTATTAAAAGCTCTTTCTGTAAAACTTGTTTATTTATAAAACAGTCAAAAAATAACTACACACTATGCAAACTTTGACAGCTCAGAAAGCAGTGAAAATTAAGTCTTGCTCAATATATGGAACAAGGTATAACCTTTGATTAGGCAGCATATTATCTTTAAACATTTAAACTACTATAAAAACACTAGTAAGTTTTGTGATCATTACCACTTCCCTACCTAGCAGTCATGCTTACCAGAAGAACCTTGAGCTCAATTTTATGTCCTTTGCTACAGTAAAGATATTGAGGTGCTGGAGTGCCTCCAGAGAAGGGCAACAGGGCGGGTGAAAGGTCTCAAACCTACATCCCATGAGGAGTGGAAGAGGGTGGTGGCATTATTTGTGGTGGGGAAAAGGAGGCTCAGAGGAGACCTTCTCACTTCCTACAGATGCCTGAGAAGAGGTTGTAGCAAGGTGAAGGTGGTTTCTCCTCCCAAGTAACACGTGACAGGAGGAAATTATCTCAAGTTACAACAGGGAAGGTTTAGACTGGATATTAGGAAAAATTTCTTCACTGAAAGGGCTGTAACATGTTGGAACTGGCTCCCCAGGGAAGTGGTTGAGCCACCATCCCTGGAGGTATTTAAAAGGTGGGTAGATTCCATGATTCTAAGAAGTGGAAACTGGAAGAGCTCAATCATGTAATACCCTTTATTCTCCTTCCCATTGCAGCCTTCCCTCCGCAAAAGGATTCTAGGCAGAAAGTGAGAGACGGCAATTTGGTTTCCAATCTTATGAGAGGAGGAGGCAGAAACAAGGATAAAAAGACCCACTGATGGAAAGAAACTCATCTGCCAGGATTAGGGTTCTTTAAAACATCTGAAAATAGATGTTTCCAGCCTCAGCTGCCAAAAAGTGAGTCTCTGCTCACTCTTTTCAGCACCAGAGCTGCAGTAATTTTCATTAAAGAACTAAAATTTCTGTGTGGCTGATGCTACTTTTTTGATGAGGAATGTGCTACAAGGCCACAATCATTTGTTTGTTGGTATCTCCAGGAGATGTTTCTGACAAAGGGACTATGTTTCAACACATATAAATAAGCATGTGCTTAAAAGAAAGAAATGGCTGGATGTGTTCCAACAACATGTAGCCTGAGCAGGAAGAAGCCCAACCATTCTGAAGAGCAGTCAATAAGCTCCCAGGCTTTGCTTTTGTCCTGACATGAAAATATTCTTGTGGGATGTGTTCAAGTATCTGTGGGGTTTCCTGGTTTCCTCTGAAGTTCACCCTCCAAAGTTTTCAGCCTAAGAAGAGGAATAATCTGACTATATTTACAAAGTCATTTGTAGGCAGAGGCTAAAAACCCTGTTGGTACTCTTTGCCCCTTACAAGTGGGTTCTCAAAGAAAAAATGCAATTGCTGAAATACCTAAAATGAACAGAATTAACTTTGTCTTTAGAAAAAGTATTAACTTTTGTGGTAAATTTCTTAATGATTTCCTAAAAAATTATTTCCCTGTCATTAGATATGTTCCCTGCAATTCTGCATAACAGCCCTGCTCAGTGTGAATATGCTGCTTCTCTTCTTTCTCTGATTCCTCTTGGAAGCCAATTTCCTGTTCCTTGGAAAAGTTTTTTATAGTGAGGGTAGAGCAAGTGACCCAGCAACTTGTTATGCTGACAGGTAGATTATTTATGTGCTGCAGTTTCAGTTTATGAAATATATTATGTAATTTCAGGTGGTTTATATACTGTCATATTGTAACCTTTGTACTGAATGCATTTTACTCAGCTGCCTTTGCAATAAAGAAGAAGCTGTTGCTGGTTGAATTTCTGTTGTAGCTTGGGGTTTCTTTTTTATTCTCTTTCTTTTCAAAACCTATTGGATTTGTTTACACTTCCTGCAAAGTAACAGCAGATCCTGGGCTTTTTAAGTGTGAGAAAGTAAGAGGACCTCCCTTTTCTAGAAGCTGACAGAAGAAAGTAGTTGGGTTGTGTTGTAGTGCTTACTGGGAATCAGTTGCTCAGGAGTGTCAAGAACAAAGAAAGAAAGAATACAACTACATACATCAATAACATCCTAACACATCTTTTTGCTAATAGGGGCAACTATCACAACAATAAGGAGACTACCTAGAGAAGGTTAGAGGTGCTACTGGAAAAGATCAAAGAGAAGTAGAAAGGCAGGGAAGCACTCGAAGTACTGCAGTGCACAGGTGAATTAATATAATTGAGCCCTGGATGCTCTGATCTTTCAATAGAAACAGAACTGACCAAGATTTCTAGGATGAAATACAAAAATTTGCCTTATAGAGACTTCATGAGAGAGCAGCAAGATAAGTGAATCTGTTAAAATTCAACTGCACTTTAAACTCTGTCAGAATCTGCTGCTAAAATTTTCATTTAAATCTGAATAATACACAGGACAGCTCTGGATAGTGAAAAAAGGGAACTTTGTAACCTGTGGTGAAAATATGAATGTGTAAATAACATGAAAATCCATTTCAGGATTAATGAGTCCGTCTGCAAACGTCTAGCAGGGCTTTAGCAGGTAGTCAGTGTCACCTTTTGGTCTCCAGCTGCAGAATTTCCACACTGGAAAATATGTCTCTAGAAAATTATATGATCTTATGCTGTTATCTGAACTCAAAATATGTTATTTCCACTGCGGATATTGATGTCATCTGAAGTCAGGTATGCTTTGTACAACAGTGTTGCCTCACCCACAATAACAATTATGTATAAAGTCAAAGAATGTTAGGATGCTTTCCTTCAAAAATGTGAGCATCCAGTCTTGTAAGATAGTTTATTTAAGGGTGGTGTGTGGATGTGTGTGTGTTGGGTGCATAAATTAAGGGAAAATAATCCCTTAAGTATCTTCACAAGTTAAATACAAATCTCACATCAGTTCCTAAATATTGTGTCAGTATAACTCCAGTCTTAACAACTGCTTGAGTCAAAACACAGATTGGTCAAGAGATGACACTTGTACTTGCATGGTCCAGTCAACAATATGATTCATTTTGTAGGACTGGTTGCATAAATTGACAGGATAATCCAGCCAGCTCTACCTAGCAGCTGCTGTGTTGCTGATATTCTCATGTGCTCTCCTTATGAAAAAAAAGGCTGAAAAAACTTGGCTAAAAACATGCTAGAAGTGAAACTTCAGCAGACACAATGGAATGAGAAGATAAAAAAATTCACTTGGAAATGTCAGGTCTCACAACACGGATCTGAAGTTTCAGAAGTATAGCAATGTCGCAGTAAAAAGAAAAGAAGACTATTGAAGAGATGTTTGGATGGTTTGAAGCTACTTTGAACAACATTCAGCATCCTTGCACTGCCTTAGGTGAGAGAGGGTGATGCTGTGTGTCAGGTAAATTCAAATTTAATATGAAGAAAAGCAGAGGTACATAATTCAAAATTTTAAAAAAGCTTTCATGACCCAGTGAAAGGCTTGAAGCCTAACTTGGGTGAAGGATACTCATAGACTTTTTTTTTTCCTTGAATACAATCACATACTTCAAGGTTAGAAATAGGTGTTTATCTGCAGTAGAAAGGAGTATGTAAAGGCTTTGAATCAGGAGCTCTTTTGTTCTGCCCTACTTCCCTTGCCAGCTGCCCTTAATACTTAGGCTAACACTCCTATTTGTCTACCCCACATACCTGCTGGGAGGGCCGTCCCTTGGCAGGGAGAATCTCCCAGCCTCAGAGATGGGTTGCACAACATCTGACCATAAGTCAGCATCAAATCTGGGATTACTGTGTGTGTTTGTGCTCTCCTTGTCTCATGCCTCATGCCTTGTGAAGGCACAACACAAGGACTGCTCACACTTGGCTGTGGCTGTGGTAGAGAGACTCAGGCTGGATCCACAAAGGCCTTTCAGGGCTGGAGGGGATGGTCACATCTCTAAGTCCAAAGTGAAGCTTTGGAATGCCTCCTTGCAACTGTCAGCTAAGGCTGGTTTCCATACAGACCTGCATTTCCAGAACCAAGGTTCCCTATTAAATCCAGGCTTTGCACAAAAGATCCCCTTCAGATTCCCCAAGGGGAAAACCCATGGAAGGAAACAGCAGCAGAGGTGTTGTCAGGATGAAGATAGCTATAAAGAGAACTGGACAAGGGGCAAATCTGGCTCTACCAAGGAAACAATGTTATCAGAGTAAATGAAGGGAAAACAAAAAGAGTTATCAACCTCAAGTTATGTTTTTGGCAAAAATAAAAGGAACAAACCCGCATCTTGGCAGGAGTGACTTCACAATTGTTTTGTTAATGGTATTGTTTACCATTAACTCATTAGGACTATATCTGCCATATTAGTTAACTCTGCATGTTGTCACAGGCACTGGTAATGAGCCAAAGACTTTTGCCATTGCTTTAGCTTGCCAGTTCCAGGTAAATAGAGTTCACTCATTTACTTTATTTAGACACAAGTCTGTGCTCTAGTTCCTGCTCCCCTGCTTTACCCTCCACCCACATCCAGTGTGTGTACATAAAGACGTGCCAGAGAAGCCAAGCTCCTGTGCGCCACAGCACACAGACTCTTTTCCTTTTTCTGGAGATGATTACTTTGAATGCTGCTGAGTTGGGCTGGCAGGCTGGGCTGGTAGAAACCTCTTTCTCTGCATGTCCCTGGTCTGGTTTAGAAAACTCCTGAAGAAGCAAGTCCATATGTTTTAGGGCCAGAGTTGCTCCTTGCAGAGAAGTGCAGTGAGCATCTCAAATACCAGCTGTGTCACTATGCGTGCACCCAGTAGCTGGACTGCTGCTGCTTGAAAGCACCTGAGCTGCTGCAGAGCCCCTCCCAGAGACCCCTGGTGCCCTCCTTCCCAGCAGTCCCCTTCTCCTCCAGACCATCCCACCTATTATTTTCTCTGCTAGCAAAACACGACGCAGTGCATGAGAAAAGTCAGAGCAAACAAATCACTTTTCTCCCTGAGATTCCCTATCTGGAAAGCAGGAATAAGCTTTTCTTGGAAGGATATATTATCTTGGGAGGAGTAGTTACTGGGAAGTGACAAGTGTTAGTGTTTGACTACTACCATCATGAAAGCCCAATGGATTGTGGTTGTAGAACAAGATCCATTGGGCTTTGTTTATAGTGAATGAATGTACAACCTCAGTTTGCAGCATCCTATGCAATACTGGCTATCCCTCATGAGCTGCACATCCCTGAAAATTCTTTATTACAATTCTTCCAATCTAAAAAAATTAGTAAAGAACATCTATCAATATTTATAAATCACACATAACCTGAACAGATTTGCCCGAATTTTCTGTAAAATCAATCTCAATTCAGGTTGCTCATCCTTAAATAATAAATAGTTGTTATCAACTCTTCCATGTTATGGACTTGCTTCACCAGCTCCTCTGAACTGATTGTATTCTTCCTTCCTAGGAGATACAAGGAGACAATCTTACAGACTAAGCTACAACCTTTAACTGAGCAATATGTGGAATTATCCCTCCTGGGGAAGGATCATTACAGTAGGAACACACAGCATGAGAGGCTCCTACAGAGCACTGATGGTAACTTTTAGACATGGGTGGTGGAAGAGTCATTAAGGACCTGTGCTGCTGGACCACAAACTAAGGACTGGTTTGGGATATGAGAACTGGGAGTGGTCTTGGTTGTGGTGATCATGAGATGGTGGAGTACAGGATCCTGTGTGGAAGAAGCAGGACAGTATTCTATTACACCTTGAAAATATGATTTTGTGACTTCAGAGTTTTGTAGAAAAAAGCAGAAATGCATTTCTGCATTTTTGTTTGCTGAGTATTTAATAGCCCCGCTGTGCTCTGAGTGCTCCTAGAAAGCACTCAGTGGGAAATTAATCCTCTCAGAACAAATTCTGTCCCTTCATCAAATACAATCATAAAATAGCTCCACAGTGATCAATCCTGTGGCATCTGCTTACTAAAGGACAAAAGCCAATCCACCTCAGAAATAGCTGTGAAGCTATTGTGTGTCATTTTATCTCTCTGTGGGACAAATTAAAATGTGTACTCATTAGGGTGTATGTGTACTTTAATAGAGACCTTAACCATTGAAAGATAACCTGAGTGAAAGCCAGGGTGATCAAACTAGCTCACTCATCCCAAATTTTTGAGAAAAAAAGTGTTTTCCTTAGTATCTGAATCCCAATTGTATGTTGCTTTCTGGGAAGAAACATGAAAGGCCTACTCTTTGTTCTCACTAAATGAGTGAGAGGTCTATATAAGATATGCCTGGGAACCAACCTTTTACCACCACTGGTCATGCAATGGGAAGTTTCCCTTTTTTCAGGAAAGAAATGACATCTTTAATTCTATACTTCAGCAGAAAATGGTGGTAATATCTCAGTTATTTCTGTAGATGAATGAGCCATTGGAGGCTTCAGCATTCTTTGCTGCGTTACAGATTGCTTGTTCTGCTGGAGTAACCATAATAGAGAAATGCAACACTGCCTGTGCTGTGTGGCTATATATGTATATCCCACTGAGAAGTGATACATGATTAGCATTAGCGGTGTCAATGGAGCTTATACAGCAAGATTTATGTTTCTTACTGGAGAACTTGCTATAAATATAGCTATAACTACCTACTCATGTTTTATCTTAAGAATTTATTCACAATTTTTTACAGTTAAGGGTACAGATAACTGCTAAGAGGCTAGAACTCCTTTGAGTAGATTACCCCCAAATAGATAAAATTTAAGAAATCCAGCTTCAGCTGTAGCTCTGTATTACAAATCAGAGCAGCCTTTAACCATTGAAGTGCTGACTGTAGATATTCCAAGTTGCAATGCATTGCAATGCTTGTTTGATTTGTACCCAAGACAAAATGAACCTGTTCAGCAACCAGGTAATTACTAAGTGCATGCCATAGAAAATGCTATTGGATTGGTTGCATAAACTAGAACGTGCCACTGTATTTTCAAGCCTCAAAGAAGGAGCTCATTCTTCTTTTGGATTTTTTTTTTTTTTTTGCTAATATCTGCTAATATTTTACTGTTTCTGCATTCTGAGTTCATTCAGATCTTAGTAACATGTAGTTCCCCTAGCTATTCTTCTTGTCAGTCTTGCATTCTGGCTCTCCTACTTATGCTCAACTTCTCATCCATTTATTTCACATATATGGCTCAGTACAGTCCGTGCATGAAACATACATCGTGTTGTACTGATGTGGATTCTCCCAGCTTTCCCTATGGCTTGTGGCCCAGATGGCACCCAGGACAGATGTCTTGTGCTAAGGTCTCAAGCTTGGACTTGAACTCGGACTATGTGGACTAACCAAGAGATGAGCGAAGTAGGTCATAGAAACATAGACTTACAGGATGGTTTGGGTTGGAAGAACTTAAAGTTCTTCTAGTTCCAATGTCCTGCTTTGGGCAGGAACACTTTCCCCTAGACCAGGTTGCTCAAAGTCCTCTCCAGCCTGGCCTTGAACACTTCCAGGGATGCATCCACATCTCTGGACAACTTCTCAGAAGCATCAGTCCACAGCTCAGAGATCATTAGAAACCGGTGGTAGCAATAGTTTAGGAGATCTGTTTCCTTGGCTCGAGAGAAGGGAGCGAGGCAGAAAGCTGTTCTCCACACAGCGTGTATTTCACTTACTTGCTTACTAAGTTCTCCATTACGCCGTTGACATCAAAGGGACGACGTGCAGCTGGCAGCGCGGCACGGCGCTCGGTTCAGCTGGTGGCACAGTCTCGGTGCTTGCTGGCGGCCGGAGAGCGAAGCAGCGACGGCCCTCGTTGGGCAGCCGTACGGGCAGCAGGCGGCAGGGAGGGGCGGCAGGGCGGCCGGGGCCGATGGTGAGGCCAGGTGAGCCCCGGGCTGGCTCCCCGGCCGGAGCGACCCGCTCCCCGCCCCGACACCTGCGCGGCGCCGCCCCGCAGCACCCGGGGCCAGGCGGGGCCCCGCCGCCGCCTTTAAAGCCCGGCCGCCCCCGGCGCCTTCCTTCCCTCTTTCCCTACCTCCCTCCTGACTTTCAGCCCCGAGCGCTCCGGACCGCGCCGGCGACATGGGTAGGTGTGGCGGTGCGGGCTGGGGCACCCGGAGCGGGCGGCGGTGCCCGGCCCGCGGGAGGGATGCCGCCCGGGAGGAGCATCCCTCCCGCCGCTTCCTCCGAGCCGGGTGGTCGTGCCGGACTGGGAGCTGACAGCGCGGCCAAGGGTCTCGCCCGCCCGGGGCTGCCTCTGCTGCTGCTTGGCGTCGGTCTGAGGAAGTCCCGGCTCCTCTTGGGTCTCTGCTCTCCCTCCGGGGCAGTTCTCCCTCTGGCAACGCTGTATCCTGCTTTATACAACCTTGCCTTGAAACCCGAGCGAAGCCGACAGATGGTGCCTCGGTCTCTGTAAGCTCTGAGAGCTGAGCCCCTGGCTGGTAAGGTTTAGCCTGCACTACACTTCTAAGGCATGTGGAGCCTGAGATCTGAGCACAAGTTAAATGTGGTGCTCCTTGCAGATGTTAATACTTTTTCATTGAGAGTGTTTGCCTAGGGCTGACCTAGTGTTTTTTTACATACATAGATACATAGCTGGAAGATTCAGATAAGGACAGAACCCATTTATCTAATTAATCCAGAAGATTTTTTTTTTTCTGTCTAAACTGGAACATTGAGTGGTTGAGGTACAAAACCGACTTTTTTGAGATTTATCTCTCTATTGCCTTTTGTTGGACTTTTGGTCCTGCAGTGTCTGAGTACATGGGTGTCTCTCATAGCAAGCAGTTCCTGGGCTGGAGAAACCTTGTCTCACTCAAGCAAGGAACCTGAAATACCTACCCTCTACCTCCAAAAAAAAAAAAAAAACCAAAAAAACCAAACAAACAAACAAAAAACCAAACAAAAAAAACACCAAAAAACCCAAGAAAGTGCCATTGCATCTTCAGCAAGGAAATCTGTGTCCTGGAGACAAGCAACTGTAGTAATGAGCAGGCAGGACATGTCAATGGTGCTGCCAGGCATCTGCTGGCTTGAGCAGGCAACCAGGAAAATGGAGATAGTTCCCTGAAGAGCAGGAAATGGGATGCAGCTGGGTCTGTCTGTTTACTATCAGGCTTGTTGCTCTATAGAATTGCTTGGATAGTTTCTGTATGGGTGTTTTTCTGGAGTATCAAGGTGTTTAGAGCTTTATATTGAAAGGAGCTCTTTGGTATTTTGGTATTGTGAAAATGAGCAGTTCTGTGGGTCATTCATCATGGGGAAAAATTACAAGAGGCTGAAGGTTGCCCTAAAGAGGGACTGCTCCAACATGCCACTAGCAAACCTCAGACTTGTCACTGAAAATGATGCAAGATGGTGGGTGCTCGGTGTTTTGTAGAACTAAAGATGCCTGACAGTGGACTCCTCAGTTTAGGTGCCTGTGTTGAAAGGTTTGCTTTAATGCTATCTGGAGTTTCCCCAACCCTCTCTGCAAAATGAGAATAGAGGGGTAAAGTCAAAATGTTTATAAACAATTGTGTCTCTTAAACACTGAAGTGAGAAGATGTTGTCTGAAAAAAATTGCGTCTGTGATGTCCTCTGGGTAAGGTTTCTTGTAGAGGCGATACTTTTGCCATCAGGAAAGCAGAAAAAAACCCAAACTCAACAAAAAAACCCAGATCCTAAATATTTTCTCCCAAGGCTTAGCTAAGAGAAGTGAGCTGCCCAAACTGTTTTTCTCTGTGCACGTTATAAAAAACTGGCAGTGTGAGGCACATGTCCTGGAAAGGCCAACAAATGGAAATAACCAAGGAGTTGATATGAAGCTGGGCTATTGCTGACACCTTGGTATCCTTCAGTGTATCTTCTCTGGTGGCTTGTGTAAGGGACATTGCCAATAACTTTAGTAACTCGTGTAGCCACATGTGTCCTGAACTGGGTGTGTTAGCACTTTCAGAATGTTGCTTGCTCTCTAGGAAAATATCACCTGCACAGTACTGTCTCTGTTGTGAAGGTACTTGTTCACAGCTGTAAAGGAAAGAATTGGAATAATCTGTTTCCATGATTTCTGAAGATTTACTTGATTTAATATTGTGTCAAACGTTATAGTGTTGCTGTCAGCTGTTTTCATCTGTTGTGGACTATGGACCTAAATAATGATTTTCACGAACATACTTTTCTTATATATTATAAGATGTATTATGGCCAGACTTGATTTACAACCAGGGATTTCAAAGTTCACATCTTGTACTTGATCTTATCTTACTGATAATGAGCTTGCTTATGTGGTTTTATGTAAAATGTTGGCATCCACAATGTGGGCACAGGGCCTTTATCTGACACAGTGAAATCTCAGCCTTCAAGCCTGTCTCCTGAGATGAGGAAGCCCTGCAGGAGTGCTTGCAGCTCTGAAGTCACTACCAGCTGCTCTTGCCAGGTCCTCTACCCCTGGCAGCACTTGGAGCAGTTGTCTGCTCTTGTTGCCCTTAATGGGACACCCCTGCTCTTTCAGGTCTTCCCAGGTTAAGGATTTAGGTTATGGGAATGCCTGCTAAAGTGGATCACTCAGTTGGGACTTTATATGTAAGTCCCTTTTCAGGACTTGACCTCCATCCCTGGCAGGGCATCTTGAGTCTAGTCTATAATCTTGACTTGCCTTTAAGGTAACATCCCCAAGAGTGAGTTGTAACAGGACTCATCATCTGTGGGTGGCTGGTTTGCCACCACCTTGAATGATGTGTGGTAAGCAGCCATGGGATGCTTTGACCTGTTAGTCCTTTTGAGCTTTTCCTGAGAGTGTATGAGTTTATGCACACTCTGAAAAACCAAAGGCTATCGAGTGAAGTTTTGCCTAATAACTATGAAAAGTCTCCCTTTAATAAACTGAAAACTTACCCTGACCAGCATTGTGTTTATATTTCAATATTTATTTAGAGTGGAACCTTTTTTGAATCTTCCATTGGTTTTAAGGGAGTATTACTTATTAGTTGTCATTAACTTGTATTTTGGTTTTTTCCCTCCCCAGGTGGAAAAACTACCGGCAAGTCGGTAAGTATTGTTTTCCCTGATAGAGTTGCTCTGAGGATCCTCTTTGGTTTACATTGTTTTGGTAATGTCAGCAGAGCCCAAAGTAAAAATCACATTCTAAACACACTTTACATGTATACAATAAAGGCTTACTGGCAAACGTGCAAAAGTAACTTATTAAATTCTAGCTAAGCATTAATTTGCTCAACACCCTGATAAAATGTTTAAAGAGCCTTTGCTGATTGAGTACATGTTGGCAGGGAGGAGACTGGTCCCTGGAGCTCATCCTTCTTGCAGCTGAGTTATCATCCACTGCTCTTGAATCTTTGAACTGTTAATGACAGGTGTCTCAGCAACCATAAGTCTGCCTTTGCATTTCTTATCTTGAAAGATCTAACTGCATAGACTTTTCCTCAGCAGACAAAGCTGTGCAGCAGGATGGTAGCATCCCCAGGGCAGAGTGAGGTTACAGAGGGCATTATAAAACATAACCTTCAGGTTACCTTTTTGGTGGAAGATCTGGTGCTTCCTGACCAGTGAGGGTAACAACAGAAAAGGTTTTGGTAGATGTGTATGGGCACATGAATACTGTAACAGAGGACAGTACAGTGCAAAACAAGGACAAGTACACATCATATATTAGCAAGGATTAATTGCATCGTCTCTTGCTTGTAGCATTTTGGAAAAACATTAGGCCTGTCACCTGGAAAACACCCAGTAACTTTCTCTTGCATGCCCCTGTCCATGTGCATGTTCAGCTGTGACATGCAGACTCCCTCCACTTAAAAACCCACCAGCATGCTGTGCTAGCATGGGAATGCAGGTCAGATCCCCCGGGCACAGAAGCAGTGGTGGCTTGAAACAAAAATCTAGCCTTTCTGGACTATGACCTCCCCAGACCAGTACACAACACTCTCCTAAAGAATAAGGTCTTGTGTAGGGTGATGGCAAAACATTGGAGAATTCTGTGAGAACCCCAAGTGGTCAAAAGATTTTAGTGAGGTTTCATGAAATTCAGGTGGAGATGGGTCCCACCAGTTCCTGAGCCAGGATTGCTCTGTCTTTCTTTTCCTCTGTAGGCAAGAAAAGACATGGGGAGGTCTTTGTTCTGCTTCAGGAATGGACATTCCCTCCACTCCACCTGGGCTATTACCAATTACAAGTCACACAGCCTGAGCTACTGTTTCAGTAACCATCTTAGCATGTGCTGAACCAAAACATCAGTGTGTGACTCTCCATCCTGTGACCATTTGCAGGGCTTAGGGTAATGCTGTGTGGATGGGGCACAAAGCATTCTTCTGTGTGACCTCCAGCCCACCAACAGCTGTGTCCAACACCTGGGAGTAGCTGTCTAAACCTCCCACTGCCTTCAGCTGAAGGAAATGGGCAACCTCAAGTGGATTTTATCTTTTGGGATATTTGTGAATAGCCTTCCTTTGGAGACGCCTCTTTCTCACCATGGAGGATACAATAACCCAAGAGTGACGAGTTTATATTTAGGGCTCAAAATCTGTGTACTCTAAAGCTAGAGGAGTCCCACCTGGCACTTGCCTCAGTTGAGATTGGATTCTTTCTGTGAAGCCTGCTCATCAAACCATGGGTAGGATATGTAGTTCTGCAAACAGCGAAGGTCCGTGCTGCACAGGCATCCTCACAACTGAGTCAGATCAGTCAACAATGTTCCTGCCACTTTCTTATTTTCATTTATTTTGCAGGATTCCCAAAAAAAGCCTGTTGTAGCACCCAAGTGTTGTGTTGTGATGTTTGTTGAGACATTGCTGGAGACTGTGGCTCTCCAATGTTCTGGTGTCAGGCATAATTTCCCTGTCTGATTTTTCCTTTTGATCTGCAAAGTTAACTTCTTCCTCTTTCACATAAAATAAGGATTAGTTGAATTCCTAAACTTTTGCAATCCAAAAAATGCCAATTTTTAATTAAACTTGAGCATGGAGAAGAACTGTTTTGCATCTGGAATGTTCTGGAAGGATTATATTTAAATTGCATCCCCATTAATTTTAATAGAAATTATATCGTGCGTTCATCCACTCCACAGAGACAAGTAGATGATCAGAAATTAAAGCTGCAGTTCTAATGACCCTATCAGATTTGTACCTAATTCATGCTTTTTAACCATTGTCTCAATGGCAAGAACTGCATCATTCCACAGAAGCCTGTGCAGCCTCCAAACCCTGAGTACCTACCCACTCTCACTGAGTCCATGCTGAGCTTGCTTAAGCTGTTGGTTGCAGTGAAGAGTGTTAGTCTGGGTTGCACAGTTCTGAGCTCACATTGTCTATTGCCTCCAGGTGCTCTGCTTTGGCTTCCCTTTGAGCATTTTCTTCATCGTCATCAATGAGTTCTGCGAGAGGTTCTCCTACTATGGCATGAAAAGTACGTTCCTTGTCTCCTTGTGCTGAGCATTACCCAGGCCTGACTTGCATGTAACCTGTTGTTTTGTTGTTCTTCCTACAGCTGTGCTCACTTTGTATTTCACACGTTTCCTACACTGGGAAGAGAACTTTGCCACTGCCATCTACCACACATTTGTTGCTCTGTGTTACTTGACGCCGATCCTTGGAGCAATCATTGCGGACTCTTGGCTGGGAAAGTTTAAGTGAGTGCTTCCTCAGAAAGCAGCCAAAGATATTGAAAGTTCACCTGAAACCAGTGTTACTTAAATCATCACCTAAAACAGCAGCTGTGAGCAACAACATTTCAGATCTGGTGTTGACTGCTCAAGGATAGTTTGTTTTATTTCACCAAAGCTTGAGGTTTTCATTGATTCAGCTCAGACTTGAAACTTCACTGTGAGTAAACAAACTTCTGCTAGTTGATTAAGGGTGGTAACATGCTTTCTGAGCATGCTGCATGTTCTTTCTCTCACCTGGGCAAAATGTAAGCTATGGAGAGTATTCACCAAGCTGTGAAAATAGATACTGGGGATTTTAATTACATAGGATAGTATACTTGTTGTGAGTGGCCAATAGTGAACTACTGTGTTGGCAGATGTTAACTGGGCCTTAGAATAAGTTTTAAAATACTATGTGATTTCAGAATTGACAGATCAGTGAGGGGTCTTACTGAGCAGCAATTCTTTCTCTAAATGATGTCTTTTGTGTCTTTAGCAGCAGGCTAGTTGGTCAGGATAGTACCACTGAAGTGCTTTGAAATGTAACCAGGTTATTTCCAACAGCTTTATCTTCCTCTCCTTTACTGACGTTTTGATTCTAAAAGTGTTTACTTTGCCTGAGAAAAAAGCACAGTAAAAATTTTATGGAGGGTTATGAGCCATAAATGTAAGTGGACTTGCCAAAGGTCTCCCAGAGATTAGAGATGTGATGTGCAGTCACCTGCACTGTCTTCTTCTGCTGTAGGGACAGCCCCTGGGAGCCCAGGGCCCTGTGTGCTCTGTGCAGCTGCTCTGGGCAGAGCAAACTCACTGCAAGTAGCTGGATGTCTTACAGATTGCAGCCTAAATATATTGTACACTTGATTGTCTAGATGGTGTGGTTTGTTTTTTACATTTATTTTGGCTTTTTCTTGTTTTATCAAGATGAAACTTTGCTGACCTTGCATCTCTTCTCCTTTGGTACTTGGATATGCTAGTGCCACAACTGAAAGGCTGAGACCTTTAACAGGAGCTTGTTAGGATGGCTTAAACAAGAGAAAACATGCTTTAGGATATGCCATTAGGCTTTAACACCCTAAAATGCAGCAAGGTGTAATGAGAAAGGCTTAAACAAGAATATTTACAAATCTATGATGACAAGAGGAAGAGGAGGTTACCTAAGCACTGTTAAGCACTCTTAAAGGAGAGACTCCAATCTTCCACAGACCATGTACTTTGTGCAATGTACAAAGCCAAGAAATGTGATGGGACCCGCTCACATATTGTTGAATGTGAATTTCTTGGGGAAAATAGTGCAGAAATCTGTTATTTTTTTAATTGTGTGCCAACAATGCAGTGGCAATTATGTAAGTCTTTGCAGTAGGTTTATAAGCCTCACAAATAAACCTCAGAAGTTTCACTCCTGATTAGCTTAGATTTAACTGGAAACTTTTCCCCAGGTTGCTAGGTAAATAAAGTAACTCTATGGAAGTGCTAGTAAAAAAACCCAACCCATTCAACTGCATCTATTAAATACCACTAAACAGCAGATTCCTTGTTGCTCAGCTTTATAGATTTTTTTTTTTACTACACTACAGGTGAGGTCAATTTTAAGTCAGAGAAACCTTGTTTTAAAATGAGGGGAACTTGGCCAATGTCCCTCTTGTGTCAGGGCGCTGCTCCAAGCTTGCTGTGAGGATCTCTGCCTATGTCAAATAGTTGGATTGTTCTTGGTCTTTGAAGACTATCCTTCATTCTCCTGCATTGCACTTGGCTTGGGACTACTCCTGAAAAGAGGGGTTTTATATATTTTCACATCATTACATTGTTTTTCTCCTGCATTTTCTCCAAACTTGAGACCCGTGTCTGTGCCTGTTGAATGGAGGCCCACCCAAGGACACAAGCAAACATGGGTTAAACTACAGCCACGTACTTAAGATCCAACAGAGTTAAAATGGAACATGTTTTTACTTACAGAAAAGAGGATTGGACCCTAAAGCCAGGATGGGAGGGTTGGTGATTATGCAGTACTATCATCCTAGGCACCTCCCAGACAAGGTAGTCAGGCTGAAAGCCTCCACTCTCAGTGAAGAGTGCAGCCTGCACTCTTCAGGGCTGCTCTCACTCAGATCTGAGTGTAAAAATGTTGGTACACTTACGGTGAAGAGAATGGGGGTATAGAGCTGTTGTTTATAACAGTATTTCAGGGGAATTTCCATATTTGAAGCAGATATGTGATTTTTCTCTTTTCTTCACTCCTGCAACTAAAATAGAAAATAACATAGTGAATGTTTAATGATACTTATATCAGTGTAAATTTCAGATTTTAGTTTTGCAGAGTAGTCCATTTGACATATGCATATTAAAAATATGAAAATAGCATTCTTGAGTTGGTCATTAAAAAGGTAACCACTAAAGGTATTGTGACTTAGTTATACCTATAGAATCCATGTGTTGTTGTGCCTTATTTAATTAAAGACTACCTTAATTAATTAAAGGCTACCTATAATAATAATAAAAAGAATAGAAATACTGTGGCAGTGGTATGTGGTCAGATTTTTATAGTAGCTCCTGATAAGTTCAGTCCATAACTTAGTGTATCTGTTAGGTTTTTTTTCATTACCAGGAATCTTTAAAGTAAGCAGAAGTCTGCATTAGCTGTGGCATTATCTGTGTGTAAGTGTGCTAACATACCTAAGAAAATGTGTCTCCTCTCTTGATAACAGGACCATTCTCTACCTGTCCATTGTCTATGCGATTGGGCAGGCAGTGCTGTCTGTGGGCTCCATAAATGACCTGACGGATCACAACCACGATGGCACTCCTGATATTGTAGCAGTGAACATGTGAGTTGCCTTGTACACATTTTTTGTCCCAGGCAGGTAAAAGATGGGACAACTTAAGTTTGTGTTACTTGAATTTCAACTGTCTTTCAACCAGTCTATTATGTATGCTGTAAGAACTAACACAAAATTATTTTTTTTCTTTTCTCCTTTGTTCCAGTGCTCTGTCTTTAGTTGGCTTGATCCTTATTGCCTTTGGTACTGGTGGGATCAAACCGTGTGTGTCAGCATTTGGTGGAGATCAGTTTGAAGATGATCAGGTAACAATGTCTGTCAGATTTTCAGTTATACAGATATTCTAACTAATGTTTCACTATTATAGTACTCTAATAATATACATGTTTATATAGATGCATTACTGCTGGGTTTTCCTGAGGGGCTGAAGAAGGAGCTATTTAATTATTTGTCTTGAACATTGAAAACAGAGGCACTGATTTTTTCGATCTAGGCTCATCAATGTGGTTGTGTCTAAGCCTTTCTAAACATCTTTCTATTTTTACTGTAGGAAAAGCAAAGACGTACCTTCTTCTCTCTCTTTTATTTGTCCATTAATGCTGGAAGTCTCTTATCTACTTTAGTCACTCCAACTATCAGAGGTAAGGTCACATGTGTGCTGACAATAGTTAAACACCAGAAAAGGCATGTTGGATTGTAGTCCAGTCTGGTTTAAATTAGTGTTCTGTTCTCTGACACACTGGAGTTATCTAGCAAACAGTCTTCTGTGTGTCATCCACATTCTCAGAGATGAGGTACTCTCAAAAACAAGCCACTTGAAAACCTTCATTGCCTTTGGGATCAGAAGTACTAGATCTGAAAAGACATGCTGGAGCTAACAGCTAATGCATATTTTAATGTGCTAATGCATAATTTAATATGCTAATGCATATTTTAATTCCACAAAGGTACAAATATGTCATGTCTTCCAATACCTTTTAAACTATCACACTAGAAAGAATTGCATTGCTTCCTGGGGGAAAGGAAGGAGAGAAAGAGCCTTCTCCTCTGGAAACATGTCCATGCTAAGTACAGAAGCATCTCTGCATGTAGGAATATATTAATCCATGTGACAAAGTAAATAATTTTTCATATTTTTAAATAAGAAAGTTATGTTCTCTTTTGCTTGTAAAGAATAGCAAAACCCAGCAATTTGCTAACCTATATGCATATGGATTTCTGTGGCAAGCTTGCACATACATGGTGCTGTATGGATGCTCTTGCCAGCAGTTTCAGAAGGCTACTTTTCTCAAAAGCTAGGAAACAGCATGAGAATTTTGGAATAACACAAAAGCACCAAGTTGAACTTCTGGCCTTTGGATTTCTTGACTGGAAAAGACTCTGTAGAAGAGTTTTAGGTGTTTGCTTAATGCAAATTCTATCCTTCTCAAAAAAAGGAAGGAGAGATGCATAAGGCATAGCATGTAGTTTACTTTCTTGCTGATACAGGGTGAAAATTCCTTGGAAAAAAAGAACAAATTGAACTGAGGGAAATGATAACCTGTTTCAGCCTGGAAAGGTTTGACAATATAGAAGACTAATACGACTAAATCAAGACTTTAATTATCTGCAAGCCAACATTTTTTTCTAAACCATACTCTCTAATTCTGCTCTTAGAAGAAGTATGGTGAAGAATGTAACTAATTTTGTTTATCCTTTTATTTTATACTGCTGAAGTCAGTAAGAGTTAAATCTGTGAGTAATGCCAAGGAGGGAAGGGGGCTGGTGATTGTGATTTTGTTTCAACAAGCTACATTTACATCACTAGAATCTTTGTTTATAAACTTAGCCCAAAACTTTTGTAATCTAGTTCCTTTCTTACTAAGGTTTTGACCATTTTAGTGTAATTCTTCACGTCTCAGTGTAAAACTAGTTGTAAATTTCCTGGAGGAGGTCCTAAGAGGCATTAGACTGTTTGGTCTGGAGAACAGAAGGCAAAGGGGGCATTTGATGTGAGGACATCCTAAGAGGCATTAGGCAGTTCAGCCTGGAGAAGAGAAGGCAAAGGGAGCATTTTATCAAAGTATAAAAATACCTAATGGGAAATGAAGAGGACGGAGCCAGGCCTTCCTCAGTGGTACCCAGTGTCAGGTGAAGTGGCAATGGACAAAAACTGAAATACAGGAGGTTCCCTCTGAACATCATGAAATGTTTTTTCACACTGAGGGTGATCAGGAATTGGGAAAAGCTGCCCAGAGAGTTTGTGGAGTCTCCATCCATGGAAATACTCAAAAGCCTTCTGGACACAGTCTTAGACAATTGCTTTCAGGTAGTCCTAGTTGAACAGGGCACTTGGTCTGGAGGATTCCCAAAGGTCCCTTCCAATCACAACTGTTCTGTGATGCATAAATCCACTTTCCAATAATGAAAGATAAGTTGGATACTGATCCTCCACTCTGAGGATGTCGGTAGACTGGTTTGTTGTTCCCCTGTGAGTGTTCAGTGAATTCAAAGAACAGAAACCATATGGAAAACATCAGCAATGCTGATGTTTTTATTTGACTTTTATTTGGTGTTATTTTTACTTCAGCTTCAGAGTGTGGCATTCATACCAAACAGGAATGTTACCCGCTCGCTTTTGGAGTTCCTGCTATCCTCATGGCTATTGCCTTGGGTAAGAGAATCTCTTGCCATCCTGTTGCCTTGAGAATTAGATGATAACAATCACAGAATAATGAAAGTGTGATAGAAATCCCCTGGTATTGACCTCTACCATTACCTGATAATTTCTGTGGTTTTTGACTTAAATTTTTTCCTGGGTGTGGAAGTGGGTGGGATTAATCTGAAGTACTCACTTTCATAGAAGAGTCTGATTTACCAGTCAGATGGGGTGGGGGTGAGGCCTGAATATCTTTGAATTCTGTACATTACGTGAATTACTGCCCGTGTTTCTTAGATTACTGGTGTGTACAAATAGATATTTTGAATGTAGGGTGAGAACTCTGAGAAAATGTGTAGTTTGGACATTATCTCTAGTCTAGGATTATAAACGGTGTGAGGCAATTGTCCCTGCACTGGAGAAATCCCATATTTGATATGTCACTACTTCTCAAACACCTGCATTTTTACCAGCTGTGCTACAGGTCACTCCCTGAGCCTTACTGCTGACCAAGAAACTGGGGCTGCCATTACGTACTGCAGCATCCCTCATGCTCCTTGTCCTTCATGGTCCTGACTGGGAGCCCACCTGGCTACCAATGACCTTGCCTTGCCCGCGAGCCCAGGGCAGGCTGGATGGCAGCTGTGGGGGTTGGCCTGTGTCTTGCCATGCATGTGGGATGATGAGGCTGAGCAACGTGCCTGAGAACAGAGGACACCTTGGCCAGTCCTGCAGTTCAGACAGAGCCTTGTGTGTCCCTCCATGATGTGAGCTGCAACGTCCTGAGCTCCTGAAAATGAGCCCCTACAGCAAGACCAGAGTCAAGGTCCTAAATGCCCTTATTTTGACCATCCCTCAGTTGAGCAAACCTCCCACTGAGTGCTTACTGTAAGAGTTTCCAGATTTAGGTTTTTGTCTTGAATAGAAGTAATCTGCTGGTATTAATTTGATTTATCTTACTGTACGGTAGCATGTGAATAGGCAATTGCATTGCTTCTTAGGAGGCTTTTTCCACCGTGATTAACTCCTTGACTTACAGTTTCCATACCAAATTATTTGCTGCTATTTTAATTTAATCCTGAGTTTCTTTTGGTTTCTGTTTCCATACTGTAGTTGTGTTCGTAATTGGAAGCAAAATGTACAAGAAAGCTAAACCACAAGGAAATATAATGCTTGAAGTTTCCAAGTGTGTTGGAGTAAGTATTGCTTACATTCCTCAGTCACTGGCAGCAACTCCTAAAACTGTTCTGCAAATGTGCCTAAATCAGAAATCTGTCTTAATATAAGGAAAGTCTCTGAGGTTTTTTGCTTTATTACAAAAGGCTTCTTACTGACCCCTCCACATTTAGGGTGTCTTTTTATGCATATCTTGATTTATGTGTGGATTTATACACATAGGAAACAAAATAAGGTGTTGGTGTTCTGTAAAAACTTATTCCAACTTTAGGGAAACATTCCTTCTGCATTTGTGCATCTTTATGCAGCAAAAGACAAACGTGTCTTGAGCTGAGTGAATAGCAGAGCTACTAGTGCATCTTATCAGCAAAAAACTTATTACTTATTAAAAGAATATTATTTATAATGCAGAGGTTTATTGATCCCCACTGTGTTAAGGAAATTCAGGAGGTTGCACATCAGTGTGATCCTGCAAGGAAAGGAGTGGAATCTACATGAATAGCACCACATGTCCCAACTTTGCAGTGCCTCAACTTTGAAATCACATTTATTAATGTACAAGTTTCTTCATCTTCAATTGTCGTGGTTTGACATTGGCCAAATGCCAGGCACCCATGAGAGTAGTTTGCTTAGCATTTTTTGCTACAGTTGGGCAAAGAAGAGGGACAAAGATCAAAGAAGGGCTCATGAGTTGAGACAAGGACTGGGGGGGAAAAAAACACTCCAGGGGCAAAACAGGTTCAAATCTAAAGGTATAAAATAAATTTACTATCAACAGAGTCAGAGGAGGACAATGAGAAGTAAATATATGCTTTTAAAACATGTTTTTCCCTCCCAGCCCCTCCCTCCTTCTTACCAACAGTGCAGGAAGACAGGGTGTGGGGGTCTTGGTCAGTTCATCAATTGACATCTTTTTGTGTTTGCTCAGAGAGAAGAGTCTTTTTTCTGCTATGTTGTGGGGTCCCTCCCACAGGCAAACAGTCATCCCAAAATTGTTGTGGAATGGGTCACTCATCCACGGGGTGCAGTCTTTTAAGGATAGGCTCTTCTAGCTTGGAAGCAAGGGCTCTTTCTATCTCTGGGAGTAGGAGCCCCCTCTCTCTTTTCAGATCTCCCACTAGGCCACATTCACCTGCTAACATTCTTCTCTAACATTCACCTGCTCCCGTGTAAGCACTCTCCCCATGGGCTGCAAGTGGATCTCTGCACCCACCATGGACTTCATGCATTACTGGGGGACAGTTTGTTTTACCACAGTCCTCACCACAGCTTGCAGAGGAACCTCAGCTCCAGTGCTTGAAGCACTTTGTCCCCCTCTTTCTTCTCCACTGATGCTGGTGTCACCATGTTGTTTTGCCTCATATCCTCACTTCCTTCTCTGACTAGAAGAAAAACTGTAGCTTGTAGCTACCATTGTGAACAAGTTGCAGTGATTCAAATATTGTTGCAGGATCCTGCAGCACAGAGAAGTTGATCTCATCGAGGTTCTGCATTGGGGAATCACTTGTCATGTTTCTGCTCTCAGTCACTGAGGTGGTGGTCCCACCTCCACTGTGCATGTACTGGCAGCTGCAGCAGCGCCGGTGCTATTTAATGTCTCTCTTCATGTGGGGTGCTGGGAAGGAGAAGCTGCTGCCACCGCCCCTGCCCTTTTCACTTGCAGTGAAGTTAGTTAGGGGGGGTTAGGCAGGGTCCACACTGAGCTGGTGTATTGCTGTGGGCAGGGCCAACATGGTGCTTCCCCACTTCTGGGGAAAAAAATTGCACATGCCCTGTTTTTTCTTCTTAAATATGTCATCACAGAGGCATTACCAACCTCTCAAATTGGGCCAGTAGTGTGTCCATCTTCAGAGCCATCAGAGATTGTTTCTGACAGACATGGTGGAAGCTCTAGCACTCTCCCACTACCAAAAGTCAGGTACCAAATCAACACACCCCTACAGATCTGCCAGCTTTATACAGCTCCGCCAATTGCCTATCTTGTAGGCACTGTCAAAACCAAATCTCTGTAGGTGACTTTGGCCATTTCTTGGAGCTCTGCTCCTAAGGCCCAGCTTAGCTGTGTGTTATTCCATTGAAAATCTTAGGAGCTCTTTGGGACCATATTTGTGTATATTCAATGTCAAGGTGTGAGACATACCTACAAGATGGAGCTTGTCATAGGAGCTTCTGTCCTACAACCATTCAGCTCTGAAAACCTGTGCATATGACACTACTCTATTCACTGTTGTACATAAGTCTGAAGAAGGCAGCTCTTTCGGCTCCTCACAGCAACCCATGTTGAGAGGGACTGCTCTGAATTGTTTGGTCCACCTGACCTCAGGTGTATGCTGGTTATGCAGTGTGAGGCCTTACAAACAACATTCCACTAGACTATAGGGTTAAAAGAAGTCAAGTCACCTTTAGCACCCTCTTAATGCAAGAAGCCAGGAGTATAATCTCTAAAGACAAAGCAGTTTATAGTTTTAAATATTTGTAGTGCCATTAAACATAATTCTGTCTCTCCTCAGTTTGCCATCAAAAACAGGTTTCAACATTGCGGCAAGGAGTTCCCCAAGAGAGAGCACTGGCTGGACTGGGCAAGTGAGAAGTATGATGTAAGTACTGGGGAAGCCTCCTGTGCCATGACAACTGCTGACCCACAGCTTCTCTGTCTGTTCTGAGCCATTGCCTCATGCACTGGGCAAATAGTTTTGGGCCTCTCCATCCTTCAGGAGCTGACCTGGCCAAACCTCTGTGCTCTCCTGGCATTGCAGGTTGTCTCCTCAGCTCCTGTGGGAGAAAATAGAGCTGTGTGACTCAATGCTCTGTGTAATCATAGGCTGTCCAGGGAAGTTCAAGGGGGACAAAAAAAAGACTTTCCCTTCCAAACAAATACAAACATTTAAGTTTTTTTATTAGGAAAATAGCAAGCATTATCATTCCTTCTCTATTTCCTGTATCTCATGGCTGCAGAGGGGAAAAGAGAAATAATGCTGCCTGTTATAGTTAATGCATAAGGCCATAATACTTGTCTTGGTATGAAACATCAGAATTATACTTTGGAATTTCAGTTTAATTGGGTAAACACTGCATTCCCTCCAGCCTCAGTACAATTTCTTATCATGACTCTCAAAGCCTTGTATCCCATAGTTCCCAACTTGTCTCTTGCCTGCTATCCTCTTTATCCTGTTGCCAATGGCAGCGCAAACCTTAGCCTGTCACCTTTATTTTCCTTTTGCCTGTATGCTTTGTTCTTAGGTGAAATTCCTCAGTTGCCTATTGCTCAAATGCCTGCTTCACTAAGTGCTGAATCTCGTGCTGCCATCAGTGTACATGCAAAGAGGCCCAAGTCTCTCTGGTATCAGTCGCCTTTAACCAGCAGCCCTTCCCATGCACAAGCAGACTTTGTACTGTTTTAATAGAAATCATCAGATGGAGCCACAATATGCAAAGTTGAATGTGTGGGTAAACATTATATGATGGGTCTTTACCTGTTGCTGTGATGTGAGTCTGAAACTGTCTCTCTTTTTTTCCTTTTTTTTTGCTTTCTTTTTTAAACCAATTCCTCTTATGTAATTTCTATTTTCTGCAGAAACAACTGATTGCTCAGATAAAGATGGTGTTGAAGGTGCTTTTCCTTTATATCCCTCTTCCCATGTTCTGGGCAGTTTTTGACCAGCAGGTAAGTAGAAATGGTTGGGCTTGGTAACTAGAGCTGTACCATGTCAGTCTTTATGGGAGTGTGGAAAAACAAATTCTTTATCCTGGTTTTATTGCAAAAGGGTCACTGTGTCATGTCAGTACACGATGATCTGCAGCCAGGAGCAATTTCAGTTTATCTGAGTACACCCAGGGCAGATTCAATGACTGAGGCCTCTCCAAATCTCGCATCAGCCTGGGACTCAGGGGATGAAACATTAATTTAAAGCTTTCTTAGTGCTAATGTTTCTTCAGTTATCAATTGTCAGATGAAATTTAGGGTCCTTGTATAAATGAGCTGGAGAACCAGGGTTTAAATTATCTGGATTAAGCCAGTTTGCTTAATCACTCACACCCTGTTATAAATACCTTACATCTTCAAGTATAAGCCTGCAATTCCCATTCACTTGGTGAACTGGGTGCTCAAGACTCACAAAAGCATCATTCACAGTTAAGCACTGAAGTATGAATTTAGGAAGATGCTTGAGAGAACCAGGGGTTGGAAGCCTTATCCAAGTCAGATGTAAGTTTGGTCCAGACTCATATCCTACTGCTTCAGTCCAGTGCCTGTGAGCTGTAGCTGTCAGTGACCTGTTACAATTAGGCAGCTCTGCTATGAAATTCAGAGCTCAAAACTCATTCCATGGATAATATCTCAGGTAGTGCTGTGTTGTGGGTGGCTGAAAGATCTTGTCATAGATGCAGTGGTAGCGTTCTTGTCTCATCCTGGGCTCAGGCCTAAAGTCTGCCCTGCTTTCCCAGCTACAGGCGGGTTTCTGGGGCAGAAGGCTCCAGGCAGGTCAAGCCTTGGCTTGTCCTCTGGCTCTGGGCTGTGTGAAGGAAGTGTGATGAGTGGGACGTGTGAGTTGCTCGGGCTCAGGCCAGTGGCACACGGGCCCCTGGGTGGCTCCTGTGCCCAGCACGCAGCAGTGCCCTGCACAGGATGGCCCTGCCCTCTCTACAGCTGATTTCTGCATCTAAGTTATTTTCTGCTGTATGTCACAAAACAAGTAAATGAAGTGGAATGGGCCACGAGTCTCACATTGTTCAAAGGTTTACATTGCAGACTAAGAATACTCCCATAGCAAACCAGCTTTACTTTTGGTTCTATTGCATGTTTTTTCCTAACACTTCACTTATGAAAACGATTCAAAAGGAACTTTAGAACATTGATTTACTGTGACATCTATTTTTTTTCTTCTCTTATTTAAGGGGTCAAGATGGACACTGCAAGCCACAGCAATGAATGGGGATTTTGTAGGTTACTTTTTATTCTTTTTTTTTCTTTAATTAACACTTTTCAGACCCATTTTATTTGTTGTCACAATATTAAAAACTATGTCTTTTTTTCTTCACCAGGGTTTTCAAATTCAACCAGACCAAATGCAGGTATGTTAATTTTCTCTCTGCCAATTTCAAGTGCTTGTGAAAGATTTGGTACATGTTGCCCTTGCTTATAAAAAGTGCTTTGAAAAATACTTATTTTTTTTCTCATGTTCATCTTCTCCAGATTGTGAATCCAATCCTGATTGTTATAATGGTCCCAGTTGTAGATTCTTTGATTTATCCTTTAATCAAGAAATGCAAGCTGAATTTTACGTAAGTTGATGTAATTATCTGACTTCAACAGAAGCTCATTTTAGTGGTTTCTTTAACTGGCTCTTCCAGCCCTAATGTAACAAGAGCAAGCATTCAGCTAAGGATGGAAGAGAAGTGTATTTAAAAGGGTTTAATAGTTTAAAGAAATTAAAATATAAAAAACACCAGAATACGGCAAATGGTATGTAGAGACAACACAGCTTAAAAGAGGAGAATCTAAGAGAAGAGTAACTATGTTTTTCAGTTAAGGACAAAATCTTTTGATTGCAGGAGAGATGATCTTGATAGTTTTCCATATCCCCTATGTCTACCCCCTCTCCCTCCTGAAGGATGGGAGGTAGAAATGCAACATACATCCTTGGCATTTGTCATGTTTTGGGCTAAAAAGCAGCATAAGACTTGTCCTGTTCAGTCTCAGCTGGGAGTCTGGCTTACTGAATCCTTCTAGGTGGAGCTTTGGGGATATTACATATAATTTTTCAGTGTTGGTAAGGAAGTGGCTAGCAGTTGCAAGAGTGCTTGCAGAGGCAGAAGAGAATACAGTTCAAACAATTTTCAGAGAGCTAAGGTGCAACGCTGTTTTTCTATATAGCTGTTTAAAATCTAGGGTGTGTGCTGTGCTGGGAACACTGTCATTCATTTGTAGATATTCTGTACTGGATAAATGATGCCACAAATGACATATATACTCTAAATCTATCCTTACAGCTTAACTGCATACCAGTAGATGTCTCCTAATTCAACAAATTTCCCTGACCATTTTTGTTCATCTTATTTAAACATAGCAATATGGAGACAAGTTGTTAATCCTTTTTTAAAGGCATATCTTCTTGTCTCTTTCTTGTTTTGCAGCTAACAGTTGTATTGGATTGGGTTTTTTTTTCCTACAATACCAGATTTTTTCAGGAACCTAATAATCATGGTCAATGTTTGAGCCCAGCAGATGCAGAGTAACAGGTTATTACAATGCTGCAGGAAAGATGTATTTCTTGATAGTGTAACTATAAATTGAGAAGTACCCAGCCTAGCAGAACATTTTCTCAAATAACATCAGCCCTTCAAATGGTGATAATGTGCTAGCCGTGACCATTTGAGGTTCCTAGAGTGGAAAGAAAAAACAAACAGCTGAAGCTTTGAATTGGTACTTCTTTTAAATCTCATGTGTCTTTTGTTGTACCAGGCCCCTGAAGAAGATGACTGTGGGGATGTTCCTCGGGTCTATGGCTTTTGTTGCTGCTGCCCTTGTGCAAGTGCAAATAGATGTAAGTTCAGCCACATATGAGTATTTACTATTAATATTTAGCTGTTAATTCAGGAAAAGAAAAGGTGTATTTAACAGGAAAATGAACCAAGACTCCTAAATTTGGAGCCAATCATATAAGCATAGAACTAGAGGGAGGGGAGGTATATTGCAATACTGTGGTTAGCACAGTAAAATTAACTAGCAACAAACACCATTCTGCAAAACATCATATTGCAGTTAATACAAATTGTGCATTAAAGACCTCAATCTTTAAACTGAGACTAAAAGCTGAAAACCAGACACTTGCTTGGCCTACCAGAGGGCTACTTTGTATGTTTGACCTCTTCTGATATTTAGTTTGGAGGTGAAGTGTGGCAGTCTGGGAAGCATCATTTACAGCAGGAGCAAAGATGGCGCTTGTTGAAGGAGGGATTTGTCTCCCCTAAACTTCCTTGCCCCTAAGGGAGGTGCCCTGCCTGAGCCCGATGACTCTTTCCCCTGTAGCTGGGATGTTGGCAACACCTCTGGTTGGCGATCCATTGGATTCCAAGATCTGAACAGCTGCCTAGAGGTGTCTGCTGTGGATGAGAGACTTCTTTCCTAAAGCAGCTTGTGAGATTAGTAGGAAAACCTGATTCAAGTCTCCTCTGTCAGACAATCACAGATCAGCAGGCAAATGCTAATCTTCAACATGAAATAATACAGATTACAGTAATTATAGTAATTTTTCCATGTGACTTCGGACACTGATTTTACTTTTTTTTTTTCTGTCCTGTAGAAGAGCTATCCAGTTTTCCCTGCAGCTGGGCAAGCTCAAATTAAATTAATAAATTTGGGTTCTGTTCCTGCAACAGTTCAGTTCCAGCCTCAACTTCAGAGTGTGGATGTAGCACCTAATAAGGAGGTAAGTAAGGGCAGATGTGGAATATTAAAAAATAATTGAAATTAATTAAGCTAAAAAAAAATTGAGTAAGTCAGAGTCATTCTTAACTAATGGTTCAAAATTGATTATTTTCTAGGACTTTGTTACTCTAATAATTTTAATTATTTTTCTTTGTTTTTGTATTGTGGAGTGAATTGTTATTGAAAACAGTGATTGAAGAAATAGTAACCATGTTAATGTTTGAAGTATTACTACTCTGATCTGACTAGAGTATCTTTTTTTCCAAAAAACTTTCATAAAATTAAGTGACTTGGAACTAGATGAAAATCTCACTCCTGTTTAAAATGGTCCCTATTCCTAAAAGTAGCCCCTTCCTGCAGTAAATGTGCATTCATCTCTAGTGAGTTGCTGCTATTACTGTGAGGAATTACTTACCTAAGAGGGAGCTAATTCTGTGGCCACACCACACATTAAGCTTCATGTTTTGCTGCCAAATAACTTTTTCAGGTTCTAATAAAGCACAGCTTTGGTAGTTCTATTGACAGCAAAATGTGGTGGCTCTGCTGGATGTTTTTTAAAAGGATCTTACCAAGTGTGTTCTCTGATAGCCCGCGGTTCTGTTTCTCTTGAAGAGGAGAGGTCTTACTCCAACCTCCTCCAAATTTGCCTCACAAGGAAACAGAGTTGTGAGGAGAAGATAAGGGCACCCAAGCTGTATACTGACAGGGAATTGATGTAACCATGGTACATACCTGAAAATGAAAGGTATGGAATGCTCAGTTCCCTGTTACAGACACTTTATCACCCAGATGTGGATTATAAAGTGCTTTTGATATTCCTATAAAACAAAGGGCCTATTTTAGTGTAGCACTAACATGTTTAATAAGGGTTGAAGTATTTTATGTTGATTACATGTGTTTTGAATATTTAAAACATGTAATTTCTGCTTTTTGGAAAATACTGCATCACATCTTATGCTAGTGCTACTTCTGTGGCTAAATAGAATTTTACTCAGAGGTTGTGGTAAGCCTGATTTATCTGGAGCAAGAAACAGGAAAATATAACAGCTATTCCGTAATGCTTGTGGGAAGCTCATGTAACTTTGAAGCTTGTGTAACAAATTAAACTAACAAAAAACAATGATCAAATGGAATTAATGCTTGATGTAAAAAACAAATCAAAAATGAAAGTTAGGGAATGTTCATGATCTCTGGCACTTCAGAAGTAACATATCTAAACTTCTGACCCTCCCCAGAGTACATAACATTCCCTCAAAAGTGTAGATAAATATGCAGTTGCACAGAAATCTGTGGCAATTTGTCTTTGTAGACTGGCTACATGACATTTGAGACTTCTAAACTGCAATCATTAAACATAACTTCTGGAACTCTAAATAAAATTCAGCCTTTGGATCTGCTAGAGGAACAACGCTACACTTTCGCATTTAAATGGGATCCAGCAAACATCAGTTACAATTTGGTAAGTCTGCTTATTTCTTAAGATATAAATATATGTTTTGACAACTATCTGTGGAGTGTGTGAAGCTGAGAGGACAAGCTCTGGATAGCTTTTGTAATTTGATTTATTTTCTGTCTCTCCTTGTCTCTGCTGTACCATTAAGACTGGTAAGCTGCAGAGAGTACACCAGGATGTCCTTTAAAAAAAAATTACCAATTTCTTATATACCTTGACAGCTACACTTTCACCAAAACTTTGGTGTGTGGTCATACAGTGCTTTCTATTAGATGTGTGTGCTAGTAGGAACCTAAAGAGGAAGGTCTGGAGTCTTGCTCTGAAGCCTCTGTTAATTCCCACTGCTCTGTAATAGTGCATGTTTAAGCTGTTCTCTGATGCCAGCAACATATTTTAATAATGGTCTCTTCCACCAGATAGAGGACAATATCACATCAAAACCAGCAGATGGAAAAAGTCTCGTCAGGTAGAGGGGTTTTTTTGTGTCTAAATTTTGACAGTAGTGTGACTCTTTCTTCAATCTTGGGTCTTTGGGTAACCTCTTCTTGTTGAAGTAAAGTTTTCTGTACTGTAGGAACTTGCCTTTTCCTGGACACGTCCCTTAACATTTTAGGGGATGGGATAATGTCTGGGTCATAATTCCCTTAAGTTATCTTACATATCTGCTTTGGGTGTAATTTAGTTAAAATTGGAAGTATATGCTTCATTCCATTGCCTAGACTTTTTTATTGAACAAGTGGCATGGATTACATATCTATATCTCATTTTTAATCTTGGATAAGAGTTATCTTTCTACCTCTCCCCTCTCTGCTTTTCTTCTACATCTCCCATTTGCAGATGCATTACCTATTGGTTGTAGTAGCAACTTGCTTTTGAGGTTCTCCTAAGGCAGTGGGCTGATGGGGGTCTAACTGGCTTTTTGTATTAGCTACATTTCTAAGAGGTTTAGAGTTCTTTCCAAAATGTTAATTGATTAAAAACAAAAACCAAAACAAAAAAGCATTAAACAGGAAGACTTGATACTTGTGTTGCCAATATATAATTAAAAGTAAAATCTGTGTTCTTTGATTTCTGTATGTTTTGTGTAGTATTTAATCACTCTTCCATTTTAAAGGTTCATAAACAATTCCAATTTTACTGTCAATGTTACTATGGGCGACATGGCTTTTGGAGAGCTGCAACCTCTTTCTGCCAGTAATTACAGCGTCATTCCAAATCCAGGCTGGTAAGCATTTTCCTTTATTCTAATTTGATCTCCTAGATATAGTTGTCCTTGGGAAAAGGGCACAGAGATTTCTTAAAATATGTGATGCATACAATTGACTACACTCGTGGTCTGAACCATGAGGTTTCGGTTTTTTCTTTTTCAGGTCATATACCATTAATGCATCAATGCCTAACACTTGTACAGTTGATTCAAAGAAATTTGGATATGGTGCTGCCTATACCATTTCACTTGATGATGTGAGTTGCTACTTGTTGGATGGACAATATAGAATTCCTTCCCATGTTGATACTTTAACTAAAAAAACACTAGAATTATTCCTCTTGTCTTTAATCTTTTAATTTCCTCTTGTCTTTAAGTATATATGGTAGAATTCTGGTACCCTAAACAGGACAAAAAGCCACTATTAACTGTAAAAATAATGATGGTTATGATAATAAGATAATGTAAGAATTCATGATCACCATTCATGGCCTTAAACCTTTAGCCCTGTTAGACACTACAGATTTGCATGAAGTCTGCTGTAAAAAAACCATACTTTATAGATATGCAGTGCTTCATGTGTGCAGTATTTGTTATTTACTCCAAACTTTCTGTATTATTATAGAACTGCTTAGAATGCCTTAACTGTGCACACTCATTATTACTGTTCCTAACATGCTATTTTAATTTCCAGTGTGTTGGAAAAAAACTTATCATTACACACTTTGAAGATATTTCCCCAAATACAGTCCATATGGCTTGGCAGATCCCTCAGTATTTTCTTCTCACATGTGCAGAAGTACTGTTCTCTGTCACTGGGCTGGAATTTTCATATTCACAGGTAGGTATTCTTCCCGAGTTAAGAATCTTGGTGCAAGTTAAGATCTTCCATGATATATTGTTTTTAAGTGGTGGTTCTGTGCTGCTGCCTTGATTCCTATGTCCCTCACAGCTCCTAGAAGGATTGTATAGGCTCATACAAGTTGGCCCTGTTTAACCAAGAATTTGGTGTTTTCCATGAAGCTATGCTGAATTATATAATTTAAAGACTTGACTACCAGTCCTCAAATTTCCTTCTTGCATGTGACTATCCATTGAAAATAAGTGCAACAGTACTGATGCAATAAAACCAAACTGGAGAGCTCTCAAATATAAAATGAGGAAGTAGTGGCACTTCATCTCCACACCAGTGTACTCCATACATCCTTTTTGTTAGCCTTTTATTAGTCTTTAGTTATGCACTTTTAATTCCTTTGTCTTCTGACTCCAGTTTATTCATTGTGTGTATTTCTCTTAATTCTGAATCTAGAAACTGCAGTGATGGAAATGTTGTAAGGTGTGATTTGCTGGGTGATCCACTCAGCTTCTTCATGTCATGTGTGCCACGTGTTCCTGAGATGCAAAATTACACCTGTACACCTGTTAGTTACTTGGTGTATATATGTAAAAGGTGTTATAGTTAGTGTGCTAATGGTCTCTTGCTCCTTAAAGCCTTTTCCAGAACTGTTTATCTCTCTAGCAATTTTTAATGTCAAAAAATAAATTTTAAAAAAGCCCCAACCACCACCAAAACCTAGCAAACCATGAAATCCTCTTCCCCACAGAGAAACGGTGTTTATTGTAAGGTAAAGAATGCAGTAAATGCATCAGAAAATAAGTGTTACCATCAAAACATAAATGTCTGTCTCTACAGGCCCCGTCTAACATGAAGTCAGTGCTGCAGGCAGGATGGCTGCTGACTGTGGCTGTTGGTAACATAATTGTCCTTATTGTGGCTGGGGCATCTGCAATCCAAAAGCAGGTGAGCATGCAAGCATTCGGTGTGCTATTATATTACACTGTGAGAAAGCAGTTCTAATCCAGTGGGAAATGATGGCAGATAAATAGTTTTTCTGCAAAGGTTTCTACTTACTTGTTATTTGCCTTGTTGCCAGGCTTCTTTTCTTGCAAGCAGCAGTTTCTATCATCTCTGCAGTAAATTTCTTCTCATGGTATAGAAAGTCTGTGAACTACATGAATGGAATTAAAACCTACCAAAGTTCTGTTAATTATTAATGAGCCTTCAAGTGCATGCCACAGCCTTGCCACATCCCTTCTGGCTTTGCTGGTTTCAAACCTCATTCTTTGGGGCATAAAAACTGTATCTGTCCCAGTGAAGAGCAGTTGTACAAGGTATTCTATTTATTAGCAGTGCTCTGTAATGAATTAAAATGGCTCACTGAGAGAGGGAAGAGCTTATCTCTGAAACAGCTCTGGCAGTCCCTAGTTTAACCCAAATTAAATCAGAAAGAGCATGAAACAGAGATGTTGAGGTTTTTCAGCTAGAGTTTCTGATCTCTGCCCACATTTGTGGTCACTAGGTCAGCTGTAAAAATTTTTAAGTGGAAGCAGAATCAGTGCCAGCCTGGCTTTAGAATGAGATTATCTGACCAAAAAGAAAGGGCTGAGTTTCTTTCTCAGTCTTTCATTAAATTCCCAGTTCCTCCAGGAAAAGGATGTTGCAGAATTTTTCAGCATTTACAGAATTTTTGTTTTTTCAGTGAAGATAGAAATGATGAAAGAGCCTCAATTCTGAGTTGCTTTACTATGTATTTTATGCTTAATTAGTAATTAGTCCTATAAGCCATATGATAGTTGTTATGCATACTCAGTTTAACATTCTGAGTTTACTTCCTGAAAATACTAAAATGGTGTAATACTCAAATGAATATTGGTGGATAAATTCTGCTTTTTTTTTTTGGTTTTGCAGTGGGCTGAATATGTGCTGTTTGCTGCCCTGCTGTTGGTAGTTTGCGTCATTTTTGCTATCATGGCTTCTTTTTATACCTATACTGATCCAAATGAAATTGAAGCCCAGTTCAGCAAGGAAGAAAAGGAAGAAAAGAAGGATCGAGACGGCAATGAAAAGGAAGCTGAAACTGATTCTCGACTGTAAAGGAGTATTCAAGGAGTGTTTGTTAATAATGGAAATCCCATGCACTGTCCTGCAGTCAGAGGAATCAGGGTATCAGTAATAACACCTCTGGATTACCTGTCTTGTGGGCGACATTAAGCAAGACTGTTTTAACTTAAAGTGCAGCCTCTCTAGGGAAGCAATAGGAAAATATTAGTCTCTCTCTTGTACTGAATGTGGTATCCTGAAGAAACTCCAGCAGAAGTTGCACTCTTAATGTTCCTCAATCTTAAATATTATAGCATTATAATATTGAAATTAGACTTGGAACTATTGGACCCTTTGAAAATATATATTTTTATACTGTATTTCAATTTTGTATCATGAAAGAAACAAGACTTGTGAAGAAACAGCAACTGAAACCAAGCTCTCTGCACGATCTCCCTAGCATCACTGTTACTTGAAAAGAGCAGGTCACACATGCCTTAAATTCTTTTGCACTTCCTTATAGAGAATGGGAGCAAAGCTCTGGCAGTGATCAGATTAAAATGTTGTCTGTGTTCCAAGTGGCAGTAACTTGGATCTGCACTGTAATATACTGCTTTATCTGCCTGTTAACGACCCATTTAACTCCTGTTATGTCTTTAGTTAATATTAGAATATTTACTCTGGTAAAATGATAACAGCAAACGACCTTTGGAACAAGCAAGAGCAATAAAACTTACATAATAACAAAATAAGGAAAGTGTTTTAAGAACATGGCTTACAGTTGCATGGTAACAAAACTCAATACCACCTCTGTGGTGTCTTTATCTACATGCTCCATCACTTAAGCTAACGGATCAGTGCTGGTCTTCTCTATCTTAATATACCATAACACTTACCAAATTTATGCTAGGAGAGAATAAATTTTGCTGCTTAACAGGACCTGCTCCTGTAGTCCTGAACTCCATATTATGGAGTGCCAGTGGTCTGCATGTTGTTTTGGTAATTTTCGTTCTTTAGGGTCTACATCCTACACTTTTTCCAGCAGCTGGGACTCACTGGCCCCTCCAGTAGCCTGGCCAGACTTTCAGCTGCTTTCATACCTGTCTTCCAGTACTCTTATCCTATTTTACAGCAATTCCATTTTGGTATTTGCAAGTGATGACACAGACATCCATATTCAACCCATGGGTGTTCTGCTTGCACTGCGGGTCCACATACCCCTGTGCTCCCTGTTCCCACTGGAGTTTCTGGCACCTAGGCCTCCATGTGCACTGAGAATAGTTGCTCACCCATGAAGACAATTTCAAATGAAGTTTGAAAAGGCAAGTCCAAGGCACTCTTTGCTTCTGTTAGAGATAGTTCTCTTACACTAGAGGCAGTAATCCCCTCTTGGTCTCTCAGGTCATCTGGGGAGAGCCCTTTCCATGGATTTGTGATACTGCATGTCCCCCAGCCAATGGAACTGAGAGTCTACTGTAACAGCCACAGGAGCAACTGGCTCCCTGCCATCCTCTGAGGAGTTAAGGGAATTTTATACCAGCTTTATTTATGGCAGACTAGCCAGCTGTTCTTCTGCCATGCAAGTTAAGCAAAATAAATTATCTCCTAACTTTATCCAATAGAAAAGCATCTTCTGCCTCCTACTCTATCTATGCCAGGTTAAATGTTTATTTATCATTTTAACACTACCTTTTTTTTTCCCCTTGAAATACAGGTAATGTGTCTAGTTTTTATACCATAAGCTGTTGTATTTTAGTTCTTTAGTAAACTCACTAACTTGTCTACAACGTGATGGATGTGGTTTATGTTTAGAAAGCCAATAATACTGTAAAATTAGATAGGCAACCTTTCTGATGAGGTGAAAATTACCTGTAAGGTAGAATGGAGACAGTTATGTGTGACAAGGTTTTAATCTCATTTTCATTAGGGATTTAAGTAATTAAAGTTAAAATAACCATGTGCCTAGCCAGGTAGTTCCTGTTAGCGTTGCTGTGACTGTGTCCAGAAGTTGTGTCCAGGGAATCGGTCTTTAGGCTGAAATTGAGTGTTTTCAGTTCCTTAGTTTTAAGCATTTAAGAAATACAGTCAACCTCTAAATGTATGAAAGTGTTTAGTTTAGCAATTGCAAGCCACCTATACATACTCTATAACTTGCTTCTGCCTCTTTCTTTCACAGCTTGATGTAGTACTTTAGCATAACATTCACTGACCATTGTGGTAATAAAACAATTGGGTCTTGCCTTAAAATGTGAAAGGGAGACAAATTAGCAAAAGGGCAGTAACAAGTAAAATCATCTTCCTCCTGTGGCTGTTAAATGTTATTCCTCTCCCATGATCTTTCCTAGTCCTGAGTCAAAGCTCTGCATAAACCACCTTAACCCCAGAGGTGGGCTTTAGTCCACATCCCAGGGAGTTTAACAGCTGCTCTGACTGTACAGGGGGGAGAGAAAGTACAGGAAGATAAGCGAAACAGGACCTGTGCTTTTCAGAGAGTAGCGGCGTGTTTAAATAAATGACAGAATCAATAAGGTTGGAAAGGCCTGCAAGATCGTCAAGTCCAAACTTAAATCTAACACCATCCAGCCCACTGAACCATATTGTGAAGAGCCACATTCAACCATTTCTTTGAATGCTTCCAGGGATGGTGATTCCACCACCTCCCTGGTGAGAGGGCACCCATACAAATGCTTAACCACTCTTTCAGTGAGGAAATGTCTCCTCGCATCCACTCTCAACCTCCCCTGGCACAACCTGAGGTCTTTTCCTCTCATCCTTTGCCTGGGAGAACAGGCTCATCCCCACCTGGCTACACTCTCCTTTCAGGCAATTGTAGAGAGGGACCAGGTCTCCCTTGAGCCTCCTTTTCTCCAGGCTAAACACCCCCAGTCCCCTCAGCTGCTCCTCACAGGATTTGTACTCCAAAACCTTCCCCAGTTCCATTGCCCTTCTCTGGACTTGCTCCATCACCTCAATGTCTTTCCTGTAATGTGGGAACCAAAACTGAGCACAGGACTTGAGCTGTGGCCTTCCCAGTGCTGATACAGGAGGGCAATCACTGCTTTGGTCCTGCTGGCCCCACTATTGCTGATGTAATAAGCAATAAGCCAGGATACCACTGGTCTTCTTGGCCACTTGGGCTTGCTGCAGGCTCTTGTTCAGCTGGCTGTTGACCAGCACTCCAAGATACTTTTCAGCTAGGAAGTTTTCCAGCCACTTGCCCTGAGCCTGTAATGCTACAGGTGGTATGACCCAAGGGTAGGACCTGGCACCTGGTTTTTTTGAACCTCATACCATCGGCCACTGCTCATGGATCTCTGCTATCCAGATGCCTCTGCAGAGCCTTCCTACTCTACAGCTTGGTATCCTCTGCAAACTGACTGAGGGAGAATTTGATCCCCTTGTCCAGGTCATCAATAAAGATATTAAACAGGACTGCTCCCTGTATGCTGGATGTAACTCCATCCACTACCACTCCTGACAGTTTTTACCCTGCAAAGAGTGCACCTGTCCAAATCATGGGCTCCCAGCTTTTCCAGCAGAATTCTGTGAGAGAACAGGTACAGAAGCTTTACTGAATTATAGGTAGACAACACCCTCAGACTTTCCCTCATCCACTGGGTGGATCACCTTGTCATAGAAGGAAAGCAGGTTGGTCAAGCAGGACCTGCCTTTCCTAAACCTCTGCTGACCGGGTCTGATCCCCTGCACGTGCTGTGTGATCACACTCAAGATAATCTGTTCCATAACCTTCCTTAAGCACTGAGGTCAGGCTGACAGGCTGCTGGAATCCTTCTGACCTTTCTTGCACATGTGTTCACATTGGCTAGCCAGGAACTACTTCCTAATTATTGCAGATGCTAACCAGATGGGTTTGCCTTTGCTGGCAGATGTACCAGGATGAAAGGTTTTCCCTTCAGTGCCAAAATGGTCATAAAACCTTCTGAAACACTCATAAGACTATCTGCAGTGAAAACGGCTCTGTCTCTGTAACACTATTGCTATATTTTGGGGGTGAGGGGAGTTAAATTCAAAACTGTGGAAGATGCATAACTAAATAAAATAATGAATAAAAATTATCCAAGGACTAAGCACAAAATATTGAGGCACTGTTACAGCAGTGGTTCTCAAACTGCTGTTGCAATCCCTCATTTGACCTGTTGCTGCTGTTAAGTTGCAAATAAAATTCTCATGAGATTAAGATGAAATTTCAGCTGTCTGCTCATGTGAAATTGTGTTTATCCTCTGGATCCTGTGAGATTCAGATGACTGCAATGTATGTTCCTGTATGATCTTCTTTCCATTTTAGCCCATTAAGGGCTTTTTAAAAAATTCTAAATCCTTTCCCAGCTGGGAAAAAATATTTTATTTAAGCCTTGAAAACTTAAAATAAATAAATAAATAAATAAATAAATAAATAAATAAATAAAAAATAATCAGTGCTCCCAGAGCCATATCATCCTTCCTTGGTAGTGAAAATTGGAAATGTTTTCTACTTAGGTGGGAGTTCTGTTTCCTAAAGGTCTTATTGTACAAAAAAAATATTTCAAGTAAAGGTTCAAAAAATTCAATTTTTTCAGCTCCTTCAGGCTGGTACTTTAATTTAACAGAGTGTCTGAGGTCAGTTCTTTGACCACCTAAGTGAATGAATGATATTGAATGTATTTTTACTGAAATCTGATCCCAAACATGGGAGGGTAGGAGTAGAACGCTGCTATACAAGTATACTAAAGTTAGAGCTGTGGATGTCCCAGGGTGGCAGGGCATGGCTGAGTGCTGAAACTGGAGGGGGAGATTTTGTTTAAGAAACTGTGAATAGAAATTGGGAAGGGTGGGAAGAGAGAACCTCCAGATTCTCTACATCTGCCCCTTCTGTCTTGCAGGGAGCAGGAATGTGAGACTAATGGTCACTACAGTCTCTGTTGTAGCACATCAAGGTGTTACTGCCACAGACCATCTCCTCTCCGTTTTGGGCCAGGCTGTAGTCACTCACCAACACATTTCTGAGTTACGGACACTCAGTTACGGGCATCTTTTGGTTGTCTAGTTTTCAGTTTTAGGTCTTTTTTTTCATGCATTCATTGCAAGTGTGACTCATGATTTCTCCACTAGAGCCACAGGGTAGGTGGCTGCTCCAGCACCCACAGCACACAGGTGATGAACTCAGCTCCCTCCCTGACTTGCTGCCGCCCCTGTGATAGGGGGCAGACCCAAGATGCCATTCTGTGCCACCTATGTCCAGCTCAGGGAGCTTGGCAGAACCAGGAGGAATTAGAGAAGCCCAGAGCCATTTCCCATCTGTCATGAGACAGCTTGTTCAACAGGAAGGATTTATTTGCCTTTTCTGGATTGGACTTTTTGCAGTGAAATGCCAGTCTGTGACTACAAACTCTAGGTAATATTGGTAAATATAAAATACACGACACTTTCCTACCTTTATTTAAGCTTTCTTTCTTTACCAAGTCTAGGCCCCTTGATCAGGCAAATCTTCCCTCAAAGTAGCCCGGCGTCCCTCCCCAGGACCTCATTTTCCACCACCAGGTGGCAGAAAAATACAGTGGCAAGGAAGGGAACGGAGAGGCACACCCAGAAACCTCCCCCACCCCCCATCATTAACAATTAATTCATTATTCATTAAAATAATGAATAAAAATTATCCAAGGAATAAGCACAAAACATTAACGTACTGTCACAGCACTGTACTCTCAAACTGTTACTCTGCGCTCGCAGGTATTACAAGCTTCAGATTACCCTATGTAAATACCTAGATCACTATTGTATCATATGAGACACATAGATCAGTATTGCTTTTGAAGACCATAAGGCTGCTGTATATTTAGAAAAATAAAAATATTTGAGTGGATTTTAGCAAGAATCTCTGGCAGCATTGATGGAAATTGTCTCTCTAACGAACTTTTAAAAACTTATGTGAATTGCCAAAATAGCACATGGTATTATGAAAAAGAAACTTTGATATTGAAGACTAGTAAAGAACCAGAATAAAGCTGATTGTACTGCAGCACCCAACACTCTTACCCTAAAAGACGATAAAATCACTGGCTACAACTTCATTTTGTGCTTATTTCAATTTAACTGCAGGACTCAAACCCCAGGCATGAAACTCTGTCCTAAGAAACAAAGACACGAGCAAGTTGAGGTTTTTTTTTGTAACTGAGCAAAATGTCAGTCAGACAAAGCAAAATTGCCTTCTGTGGGCACAGCAGACTGATCCCCAGAAAAAACAACACCATGTTAAACGAAGGGAAGTGTAGACACTTCAGCATTAAGTGGATACAAATTTGGGCTGCATTTGGTTCTGACAGACTGAGTATGCATTGATTTCAGATTTCTCCCTCCTGGAATGCTTCCCAGACTATTAATCTGTTGTACAACTACTTAGCCCACCCTGTCTTTAACAAGAAAGCCATAATTGCTGCAGCCAGCCCCCAGCTCTTCAAGATGGCTCTTGGTGAGGCCATGACAGCTAGACACTGACCCTTAAGGGAGTTTGTTGGAAGAGCAGCTCATTCCTGAATGACATTCAGTTTTAGACATCTCCTAAGCACTGCACTTTTCATCCTGCCATCTTGTCAAGTGTATAGAGGTGCAGGTTTTAGAGCTATCCTGCAAATTTTAAACTCAGACACCCTAAGAAAAGAGCTTTGGGTATACTCCTTGAGAGGACAACAAGCAACATCCATAGCCTGTGGGGCTATGGCTGCTGCTGCTGTAAGGGTTGAAAGAATTGTGATCAGCCCCTGGATGGACCCTCAGACAACTGGTCCTGGGGAGGTTGTTCAAAGCAGAAGGGATTTGCAATGAATTGTGACTTGGATGGGAGAGCTTTGGGAGGCAGGACTGCTCAGAGGATATTTACATTACCCAAGCATCACATACTTGAAATATTTTGGGAAGGGCTGATGTGGGCATTTGAGATGCTCAGTGACAAAGGTTTGGGATGGGAGGAGTTAGGAAAGTCTGCTGCATGGCAGCTCCTCAGGCACTTCTAACCAGATCTTCAGACTGGGGCCAAGGACCTATCTGCAAGGACCTTTGGGGCTGCTCCTTCCTGCTCTGTCCTCCACTGTGTCTGCCCCATGGAAAGCAGAGAAAACTTCAGCTTAGGATCTCTGTAGGGGAGAGGTGTGGTTTCCAGATCAGACTAAATCAACATGAAATGATGCCAGTGTTGAAGAAAGATGTGGTTGTTGGGAAGAACAGTCTTTGAGCAGTTAAACACCCAAATGATGCTGCACTCTCAACCTCACATGGACTTCTTGGGAAGCCTGGAAGATAATCTTAAAGCTGAACTGAAATGCTTTTAAAATCTCTACAGAAGTTGGTTGAACACTCAAGTCATTAAATATAAACACTTCATGTGTATAAAAATCACAGGGATGCATCTTTTGAAAGTGCTTCTTTGGTTAACAGAACATTAAAACTATATGATCTTGTGTTTCTGCTGGAAGAATCATGTGAAGACACATGGTAAAACCTTGAGCTATAGTGAGGAACAGGTTAGAAATTTTAATTTTACTTTCATAAATACAAGTAACTGCAAGGATAGGGATATATTACATTCTTCGAGAAAACTGCTCATGGAAATAAGTCAGTGACAATAGTGTCAGCCTATATGCAGGTACAAAGAAGGACATATCAAGGGCTGAGAAGCTTTTGTACTACCTACAAACATCAGAAATCAAGAATCCAGTGAAGCTGATGAGAATCTTTGTGCTGATATCAGTATGATATCAGTGCACAGATCTACATCACCTTACATATATATAGGTGATTATATATATATATATATATATATATATATATATGTCATTATTGGACACAAAATGAGTATACAGAAATTTGGTAAGTTCAGAAGAGAAAAAGACTCAGTTTTATTCAAACATATGTTATTTATAGAATTCTAAATGTGACCATGGATTGGAGGATGGAATTACCATCTCTCCAACCACACTGATCTAAAGATCAATCCTTTCTCTCTACCCACAGAGAAATATGTAAACTATTCTATTTATACATGAAATTGTGTGGGAACTCTGACTCTCAAATATGTAAACATTATCAGGAGGTTGAAGAAATTTTATGAGAATTTTAAAACTTTCAAAAGAACTATAAAAGAAAACTTAACACTTTTAGAAATCAGGGCAACATATATCTATGCATATGTAATATATGCACATATAATGATCTATAATACTTGATCCACAGTACCTGTGAGTTGGTACTGAAAAGTTTCTCAAGAGAATAATAGGGAAGGTTATGAGGAGGCAAGGCACCTTGGAGATTTTGGGAAGAAGGTGCACTTCGGGGCAGGATATATTCCAGGTCCAAGATGCAGAATGAGCGGAACTGAGAGTAAATATCTGACAAAATTACTGTATTCAGATAAAAAACTAGAATCTCATAATCTCATCCAGGAAGAACAGACTGTCAAGGTGCATTCTGCACACTGAGTGTAGCAGAAATTTGTCTTTAATCCAAGTATGTCTGTATACCATCTAGACGATGGTAATTCTTGGTAGTAGTTTCAAGGGTTTATAGGTGTTTTTCCCATTTAAGTTTATACAGAAAAAAATATAGATTTGTGACCTCCTGCAGCTGTAGTGCTAAGGCAAATCCCTCTGCTGTCAGAAGACAGTGGGATGGGAAGACTATGCAGCTCTGCTACTCCACTGAAATGTAAATAGAAGCCTACTGTAACTCACTCTGCAAATTTGCTGCTGTGCAGGGAAGAACAGTAGTGCTGATGTAGAAGAGCAAGATCTGCTCTTATTTGCAATAAAAACACCAGGTACCCACTTCCTCAGCTGGCAGAAGAGATATACACAGTCCAAAACCCCCAGGAAGCCTGCTCTCATAAAAAAGGTAGGAGGAAAACTGAGCTGGCAGCTGCAGATGTCACAAGAGTGCAAGGTTCTGCAATCTTGCCAAAGGTCTGGAGCAAGTGGGAGGTTGCAGCTGATTTTTGTGAATGAGAGGAGGTCTGCAGGAGGAGTTGGAAGATGGCTGGATTGTGTCAGAGCATTGTGAGCACAACAGGAACTTATTGGGTAATTACTTTTAGAAGGCTAAATGGAAAAGGAATTATGGGCAGAGTAGGAAGGTACACACACAGGAGCTGCATTTTTGTGGGGCACAGTTACAAGCTGTAACTGTCCCCCACACATACCTAGTGGGGATGATGGCAGGTTCAAGTGCTACAAAATAGCTCATGGCCTAATAGAAACCTTCCCAAAATAACAAGCTCACTTTTTTTTTGAGGGTATCTGATTTCTGGCTTTTCGTTTTTGGGCGCTAAATGTTGGGCCATGAAGGCTGCAAGCTGAGGGTCTCTGATTGCCTAGCAAAGAGGTTTATTGTCAGCAAAGTCATCCCTCCACTGTTTCCTTCTGTACATTCTCTGTGAAGACTGACTGCTATGAATACACAGTTCTGGGCTTAAACCACGGGCAGGAGCATTCATTCCTGCAAGCTGAGAAAGTGGCTTCTGTGGTATGGCAGAGATGGAGCCACCATCCCACTCCATAGAGGACATTCTGGATGGAGTTTCACCTCCTAGCTCATCTGAGCTAACTGTGGGCTAGCAGAGAATGGGAGGTGTTGGCCTCCCTCCCTCGCTCCCTCCACATGGTGTCCCTACTTCGTGACACTCAGAGACTGCTGCCACAGGACACTAATCCAGCAGGATGTGGATGCATTTCCCATGGGATCAGTGAACTGATCCAAATCACCAAACAGGCATGTGATTGCTAATGCAAGGACTGGAGCCAGGGCTGGGAGAAAGGAAGAGTTGGATCAGCACTTTGGCAGTAGACTGCAGTTAAGTTGGATTAAACACAGCACAAAGCTGTACTCTGAAAAACTCATCACATTATGATGATTTTCACTTGGTAACTACATCCCAGAGTGACAACTGGTACTTGTAGGAATCCATATGTTAATTTATTCAACAGATGAATACAATACACTTCTGTCAACACAAGATTTTATAGGTAATGGCTAGTATACAGTGAAATTAGTGAAGAGTAAAAAATTAGATAATCCTTGAATTAAAATAGTGAAGTAGTGCAGTCAATTTTAGCAGTTTTAAGACTGCTACTTATCAGTTATCAATGAGATACAGTGAGACTTTTTCTGCTGGGACAATTGTAGCCTGCAAGCAAACATTTCACATCTGTGATGGCATGGACTGTCTAAGGTGCGTGTCTCAGCATGATTACAGGGTCACAGAGTCACAGAATAGTTTAGGCTGGAAAGGACCTTTAAAAGTCATCTAGTCCAACCCCCTGCTGGGGACAGGAACATCTTCTAGTAGACCAGGGTGCTCAGAGCCCAGTCCAATCAGAACTTTAATGTTTACAGGGATGTGGTATCCATCACCTCGCTGGGCAACCTGTTCCAGTGTTTTATGACACTCCTTGTAAAAAACTTCTTCCTTCTATCTAATCTAAATTGACTCTATTTTAGCTTAAAACCATTTAAGGTCACACTTAATGGATCCATTTAGTCCAGAGAGTTTGCTAGTCTGCTGTCTACACAGACATTAACTTGAGATAAGAACTGATGTCTCCATTATAAAATGTGAAATGTGAGAAGAAGATAGAGACGGTATGTTTTCTTCCATTTGCATATGTTTGGTTTGTGTGACAAGGGGCTAAGAGAAAGGCTTATAAAAAGCAAGATACAATGCAATGATGCTCTTCAGGGGCAGAGGCATAGGACAGTAAAATCAATCTCATGTTTCTTAATGAGCTCTAATTTTAATTGTCTGCCTGGAATAAGAAAATACTTTCAGGCACTTATATTCTGCTCATTATTAATAACCAGCATATAATACTCAAGATGTTTCTTCCATTTCCTGCTCCATTCTGGCTTATCCACTATGATCCTCAGTACTATAAGAAAGTGAATTTTCTTCTATTACAAATCTCAAAAACCTGCCATTTTCCATGAACAATAACTTCACTGCAGGAAGGGAAATATATGCAAAATGGCATGTTTCATACAAGCATAGGAAAAAAAAGGCTTTTCCTTTGGTGAACGTAATTTAATAACCAAATTTTTTCCCATTCAGCATTCACAAGACTTAGAGTAGAATGCCATTGTTTGGATTTCCAGCTATACTTCTGTAATTGACAAAACCTTTTTCTGACAAGTGGCTTGCTGAACCAGAACATAAATGCACAGCCAAATCTATCTGTAGAAGGCAAGGTGTGTGCTTTTGAAACTACACAAGCTTCCTCTGCTGGAAGAAATACACAGCTGCAGGGTTACCCATGGCATCTTGAGAGGAAGAAAGGCTACATCACAAACTTTGTAGAAGGGACACCTTTTCACATGGAAATTGAAGACTGAACTTTTAAAATTTTGGTGGAAACAGAGAAAACTCCTATGATTTGTAGGTGTATAATTGCTGCATACTTTGAAAGTACACTAGAAACTAATCTTGTGGAGCATATACTGCCAAAGGCAGGGAAAATATCAGTCCTGGACAACACAGGGAAATTTTTTGTTATTTACAGGAAATGTGCTTTTTATCACTAAACATATATTTTTTTTAATAAAATTGCATCCTACCCTTGTCTGGTTCCTTGGCTCATTCCTGGGACAGTAAGTTGCTGTTTGATCTCCCAGAAAGGAAAGCTTAAAGGACTGGACACTGATCTGAAAAGAGAAGCCATAGTCAGGATGACTCAGTGTGCAGAAATGAACATTACTTATACCTTTAGAGTTTAATTCACTGATATAGATATTTCATATTTATAAAGTTTTCCCAGAAAGCTGCTTTTCTGTAGGGTGACATTGAGGATATTTACAGCACTCATATTCTGACATTCTCCTACTCTGCTGAAGGAGCACATTTTCAATGCTGAACCCCCATCTGCTGGCATGCCACTCAGCAGTCACTCGTGCTGAGATTTTTCTTCAACTCCTTGGGCTTTGTTTTTGTTTCCTCCTCATGATGATTGGCAATATGAGACTGCCAATTTTCTTTAGTCTCTTTCCTAGCTCAGTCATGGATATGCTCAGCAAGATGGGTCCCATCTTGATCCTTTGACAACCTACTGGTAACACCCCCCACTGTGAAACGTTTTTCTCTTTTTCTTTCCTCTCCAACCTCAGTTAGAGACCCATGTGAGGACTTCCCCTCTTGCATCAGGAACACTTAAATTTTTAAAGGTCCATTTGTAAACAGCCTTGTTAAAGCTTCTGTGCATTGTGTGATACAGGCAAGAGTCACACTTACTATAAATTAAAAAAGAGCTGGGTACCTGGTGCACTTTTCATCTTAGAAAACACCAATGACCTTACATTGTTCATTTGAGAAGTTTCAGTGTTTGTCAGTAAGGAAAACATTTTTTCTTCACATGTATTTATAAGCAGAAGTTCACAGTCACAACCTTTACAATTATGTAATAATATTTTTCTTTTGTAACTCCTACCTTACAGTTAGAGACTGAAATGTTATAATTTATGGCTTAAACATAACCAGCAAGGCAGAAAATCTCTGCATATGCAAAGTATCATGCTAAATTGAAAGCAAACCAGTTATTGAGAAGTTGATATGTAAAATAAATTGAATTTTTGAATGCATGGAACATCTGGCTTCAAAAAGTTACATTAAAAAACTGTCTTAATGATAAGAAGTGTTTATTTCTGAAGTCTCAGTCATTGTATTGGGATGGTTGGCTAGCATAACATATAATCATTCTATTTAATAAAGATTTCTGCAAGACTAGCCTTTCTTTGGACTATAATACACAATTTTTTTTCTCAGAAAAGATTAGAAAACCCACAAAAGGTTGAGAAAAGGAGAGGAAAATTTGGAAGGCTTCTGTTATTTAGTCTGTGAGATGGAGCTGAAATTTATACAGAAAGACTAGCATTTACAAAATGAACAGCAAACACACACATTCATTATTTTAAAATTACATTCAAAACTATTATTTAAAAGTTTTTACAAGTTCTGGGAGAAATTGGAAGTGTATCATAACATGAGATACAGTATAAAATTTAGAAGACAAGATATTAGACCTTCTAATGCATTGTTCTGACTTCATTAGAACTTAACTTGGACTAGTATCTGGTTTGTGACTGAAGAGTTTTGAATCTGCGCCTTTCTCCTCCTGCATTTGACAAATAAATCTGCCCACAGAGTTTATTCCTCGGCCCAAACAATATTTTTTCAGGCACAGAATCTTGTTGAACATATACTGCAGAATTTCAAAACCTTGAGAATAAATAAATCCACAATGGTACACAAACAGAAAGACCTCACAGTGGCCCCAGGCCAGAAGCTTACACGGTGGAAGTCACTTCAGAGCACCGTGGGAACTTTTTGGTCCTTATGTGCCTTGAGCTAGAGAATCTACCAAGTCAAGTATTTTTCTTGTGAAAATTAATTATGTCCCAAAGATATACTCATGGACAGAAAATAACAGTTGTATAACTTTCATAATTTAAAAGGGAAATTTGTGTACCTTTTTTATTTTGACTCCACACTGAATGTACAACTGCAGAAAAAGTAAAGCAACTAATAAAATCCATAATGGCCACATGGGAAAAAAAAAACAAAACCAAAATAAAACTGCATAAACAATAGTAAAACTGACATTTTCTCAATTGGGATTTTTAATATTACGTGATGTAGCAGAATTTCAATTATATTCATGAGACAAAGGAAAAGGTTCACTTGTAGCCCACTGACTTTCTCCCTAGCAAGTTAGAAAAACTTACTGCAAACAGTGGAGCAACCGTGGAGATATTAAACCTTTTTTTTTTAAAAAAAAAAGAACATTGCAAAAATGCTTTAGAAAACAATCAAAATAGAGAGTTTTGATACTGATTCTCATGACTGTTATTTGATTTTTGATTGAGATAGAACACAAATGAAAAGACTTTACATTTCTTTGAAAATTACATACCACTAAACAGTAGAAACTTATTCATATTTCCTGAAGCCAAACCCCACAGAATCTCAACTCTATCCCAGCATTAAGGAAATTTTCAACTCCTTCATGAACAACTGAAAAAGAATTTCAATATTTCAATTTTCATTTTCTAGCCATCATCCTTTTTTGCTTCGCTGTACTCAAGGGCTGGTGTATTTAGTTTATTTTCTCAGGTAAAACACTAATGTGCTTGTGTGTGGGCACACTTATTTGCTTGCATAAGGCTGTTGGCTAATTTTATTTGAATAATACTTTGACATAGACATCTTAGGAACATTTATGTATCTCCAAGTTTCAGGAAAACCAGATTGAGCATTAACTCAGCCCACATAAGACAACAAGGAGTATCATAACTGTAGGAAAAACTTGAGTGGAAGTTCCAACCACTTTTCAATAAGACCATTTTCTATTTTTCAAATGTTTCCTGGCGTTAAGAGATTTGTACATTCTAGTAAATTCTCAAATGAAAAGCAACTTATGCTGCAGTGGATGCTGACGTCATTTAACAAAATCACTCAAAAAGACAGCGAGCATCGTTATCCTATGGATCGCAGCCCTACCGGCTGACAGGTTTCAAAAACTTTTAACACTCATGAAACTCCCTACGTTTTTATGCCGGGGCGGAAAAAAAGAGAGAATTTTAGGACATTCCATGGCACACGGGAAGCTGTGCGACTGAGCTGTTAAATTCCAGTTGTAACGAAGAATACAACATTGTCGAGTTCTCAAGGGATTTGCAAGTACGCGGAACTCCAGCGTGGGAGAGACCTCAGCGCTGACCCACCGTGCTCCCGCTTAGGAACTACAGGAGAAGCACGACTGGCATTTTGGGTTGCGGCTTCTGTTAGGAAGCCAAGCGCTTCCCGGCACCGCAGCCTTCGGCGGAGCACCGGCGTTGCGGGGCCTTCCCCGGCCGCGGCACCGGCACCGGCACCGGCACCGGCACCGGCCCCGGCCGCGCCCATGGCGGCGGGCGGGCAGGTACCGCGCACGGCAGGCGGGGCCGCCGCTGCCGCTCCGCCCCCTCCTCCTTCGCCTCCTCCTCCCGCCTCAGGTTTGTCATCGTGTCGCCGGCACGGCCCGGAGGAGGAGGAGGAAGAAGAGGAGGAGGAGGAGGGATGAGGAAGCCGCTGCCGTCTTTGCATCCGTGACGGGGCCTGGAGAGCCCGTGCTTGGGACGGCCCCTTTCGCACCGCCGGCGCACAGGCGCTGCTCGCCCGGGGGAAGGGCCAGGAGGAGGACGGCGGTGCTGTGTGAGAGCGAGCGTGGAGATGAGCTCAGCTCTGTGCCCTGGAGCCGCCTGAGGAGACTCGGCTGCCTCCCAGCCTCCCTCGCCGCCGCCATGGCTCACTCCCCCGTGCAGGCGGGGCTGCCGGGGATGCAGGTGAGCAGCTGCCCCAAGGACACGCACCTCGGGCCGGGCTGGGGGTAAAGAGGGGCATTCCCGGGGCTGGAGGGACGGGGTGAGGGGAGAAAGCGCCGCGTGACCCTGGCTCGGCCGCGGGGGCTGGGCTGGGGGCAGACGGGCGGGATGCAGGCGAACCGAGCAGGCAGCGCTCGGCGCCCAGCGAGGTCCCTCCGCCCGCGGATCCTGCGTGCCTCTCTCTGCCTCCCTGCATCCGCCGCGGCAGCCGCTCTGTCCCCGCGGCCGGGCGAGCCGAGCGTGCCGTGTGGCCCCCTCCCCGGCCGGGAGTTCTCGGTGTTTTAGTTCCTGAAGCCAGCCACGGCTCAGCGGGCGATTTTCGGCCCCGTTAGTTTGAGGTGCGTAGGGGAAGCATACGTGAAACCAGTCCGTGCCAGCAGGGCCTGGCAATGTTGACCTTCAGCGCATGCTGCAGTGCCCACGTCTGTGGTGCTGCTCTGAGGTGGGTGCTCGGGGATCGTGTTTGCCTCCTGTGTTTGATTCCGACAGTTCGTCAGCCGCTGTTGTTACACAGTGGAATTTGCTCGTTCTGTGTCTTAACTATATATTTGAAATAACTAATGTGGTTTTGTGCTGGCTGAGCTGCCTTAGTCTGAGCTTCTTCCCCCCCCCCCTCCCACCTCGTTTTTCTTGATTTAAATGGCAACTGCTTCCAGGAAAACATTAAGGTCAGTGGTATCTGTGTTGTTATACTAATATTCCCCACATCCGATTAGAAACTTTCTTGTCCTTCTCTTCAAAGGGACAACTTATGAATGACATGTAAGAGTTTCTCTTAAATTTGTCTCCTGGATTAAAAGTGTTGGTGTATCACTTGGTTAAATATGGATTTACCATAGTTTGTTTTATTGTGAGTCAGGATTCTAAGTCATTCATCTCTTTTCTTTCCAAAATCTGAAGATTTGAATTGAAAATGTTACATGCTTAGGCATAGCATGAATTCTGTGCTCATACATGGTACTGGGTGCCCTGTAGCCTACGTAGGCCTCTGAGCTAATTAATCTATTGCTGTGTAGATCCTGCTGTTGAGAGTTCCAGTTCACCTTCCAAATATGAGCAGTTTGCTGATTGCCGGAGACAAAGAAATAGTTTCTTGATTGACTATGGATATTGTTTGGGCTTTTTAAAAATTCCCTTGAGACATATTAGAACTAAGACAACTGCCTGCTTTGAGGCAGAACCTATAACACTTTAGCATTTAAAATCAGATTTGTAGCTGCTTGGAAGTGAGAGAACAAAGATTATTCCATCAGTATGCATGTACTGATGATGTATGTCACTGCATGATCCGAGGACTTGTACTTTTTATTGACTCAATTTCTTATTTGCTTTGTAGTACTGTTAGCTCTCCTGAATGTGTGGCTCTTCAGGGTTCTTGTTAGTCCACATAATTTGAGACTTTGCTTCAAATAATTTTATTCAAAATGGTGTTATTTTTCTCATGATTTTAATTCTATTACTACTTGAGTTGCTCAAGTGTGAACTTTCATAGTCTAAAGAAAACCCCCAGAACATCAAACTAGAGATCTGCCGATAGGTAGAGGCATAAATTCTGTGAGCAATGTGAATGCTGCTCACTAATTTTCTGTGCCCAGTTCAAGATGTCTGTATCCATTTCCATTCTGTCAGAATATATAGCAGTTTTATAGAGGTCTGTTTTCAGTACACAATTCTCTTTGATTTCACTTCCAAATAAATGTTCAAAGAGTAAAGTACATACCATGTGTGACATCTGCTTAGATAAGAAAAAGATTTGGGACTTCTTTGTGGTGTAGAAGAGAGGAATATAGCTTAGTTCTCTGGGTTATAATTAAATTGCCTAAATCACGGGACTATCTCTTCTTTTTCTGTAGTGTGATCCCTCCTCCCCACCTACCAGCTTCTGCCACAAACGGTGGAAGCAGTGTCAGTGACAAGTTATGCAGCTTTCTTCAACATTCTTTGCTGTACTCACACAAGAGAGCAGCTATTGTGCTTGTGTGACTTCTTCAGGGTAACTTCTTGACCCCAAAAAAATCACTTGGAGGGACATCACTTTTATTAATGCTGTTTGGCCTGAGCATGGTAGTGTCAGTAGAGCAGAGGAATGAATGATTAATATATTTCTCCCTAAGCAAGATGTCTGATCCATGTTTGAAGAGTGATGCATAAAAAGTGAGTGGGTAGAAAGTGAGCCAAAGGAATGAGAAACTGTGGAGGAAATGTAGGATGGTGCTGGAAGGTTGTCAAAACCTGAGATTTGCTGTCTGCTGCACAATGGGCATGCTGTAACCTGAATTAAAACAGAGTTGGATTTTGATTTAAATTTCTGTCAGTGCAGTTTAAGTTCGGACTTGAAGTGTTTGCTGCTGTTGTTTTAAGGGCTCTGTGTAGATACGAGTTTGAGTGTGCAGGGTGAAGATGCATCATGACTAAACTGAGGATGTGCTGTCTTGCTTCTTCATGCCTCATGAAGCGGCCTGAGGAGAGTGTGTGTTTGCCTGTAAACGTGTGAGATTCCTGCAAGACTGGCTCAGAGTAAGTGTGTACGACCTTGGTTTTCAGACTGGCCTGCATTTCAAGGCTGTGGTAACCTTCTAGAGCTTCTTTAAGGAAGCTGTATTTTAAATCAAGTACTGTGTTTATAAATTTATGGTAATAAATTCCTGTGGTGCTTTTAAAATTCCATCATCTTTAAGATAAGCCTCTTCTGTGTGATAACCCCCTTTTTTATCTTCTTTTCAGTTGTTTTTGTAGCAATAACAGTGTTTATGCAGTAAGTTATTTTTATTCATTCTTCATTGTATTTTCAGTACAAGAGCTACAGGTTCTTCATGCAAAATGTAAATAAGTGTTGACATTCAAGCTGTGTTGCTTCAAGAAATGCCAGAAGTTTGACTAAATTTAAGTGAGAAATTAAGAAATGAACAGAAAATATTTTTAATTAGGCACCATTTTGGGCTCAGAAATCATTGGAAGTGTCAGTTTGCCAGAGCCTGGAAGGGTGTTTTGGGAAATGCTGCTGTTTACTTGTCTATTTTTGTGCTGTTCCCAAGATGTTCACTTTTGACTGTCCTAGGAAAAGTGTCTTGGCCTAGAGGATCCTTTGTTCTGATCCGCCATGGCTGTTCTTTTGTAGTTACATACTATAGGTCTTTCTTATTGTAACTCATTCTCCTTTTACAATAAACTGTTTTAACTACTTCCTGTGTGAGCTCTGTGTTTGGTAACTGCAAAATACTGTGTTGCTAAATCAAAGGCACTGTGGAAAGGCCACTTAGCTTCTTCTGCTTTCCATTTGCAACTTCTGTGGAGATTAACTTTCCCCGGTTTGATTTTTTTTTTTTGAGAGTTTGTGCTCACTGTTACTGTTTGTGTTACAGTTTGACAAATACTTTGCACTAACTTACAGCACTTCAATACTGGACAGATCCTTGGACCATTATGATCTTGGCTAATCAGTTTTAAAATATCCTGAATACAGATTTCATTGTTCTGTGATGTATTACAAGCTCAGCCCTTGGGTGCCAGGACACAACAGTTTTAACTGGTGAAGAAGAAGTGGGCATCTTCTCACTCTGTAGTGAAAGGCTGTTTCAGGGCTATGTAATAGATGTATGGAGCTGTTTGAGAGTCAGGAAAACTTATTTCCATTGTGTGGCCTTCCAGAATAGGTAAGTAGATGGAGCTTCTGGTGACTGTGTCTTTCAGGTGTCCTCATAGACCAGTCAGACTGCCCCCGTGTTGTGGCAAGTTTCATGTGTGTGTAAGGTACCCTCTTAGCCAGCTGGCATCTTTGTTCCCCGGAGAGACAAAAGGCTACTGATGTAGCAGACACATTTAAATACCGGGCCTTGTGTTATGAGTGGTGTACAAAGCTCTGATGTCAGCTTTACATAGTGGCATCTTTTGTGTTTCTGAAGTAGCAAATGTCTCTTGGCTGCATTTTCAAAATTGGCTTAAATTCTTCTCATACTCCCTTTCTTGTGAGTGGAGTGGAAAGGGGAATAGAGGATGCACAAAACACTGATGGACAATGTCAGCAAGGCGTGTAATATAAATCAATAATAATAAAAAGTACTGCATCCATCCTATAGTAACTTGGTCCCTTCTATACAAAAAATGATGTGAACAGCTGGAGAGGTTTGAGAGAAGAGCCACAAAAATAACTGGAGGACTGGGAAGCCTGTCACATGGGAGGGCTGTGAGAGCTGGATGTATTTAGCCTTGAGAAAGGACAACCCAGGATGGAGACCTTACTACCATATTCCAGTATTTAAAAGGTGTCTGAAGAGAAGATTGAGACTCCCTTTATACTAGGAATCACATGGAAAGATGAGGGATAAGAGGTACAAATTGCACTTGGGGAGGATTCTGATTGGACACAAAAGGAAAGTTCTTCACAAATAGGACAATCAGCCATCGGAATAATCTTCTTGAGGAAATGGTGGATTCCCCAATTCTGGACTCAAAATTTTAAGTCTTGCCTGGACAGGGTGTTCAGCTACCTTGCCTAGACTGTGCTTTTGATGGGAAGGGTTGGACCAGATTTTCCTTGAGATCCCTTCTAACCTGGTATCCTGTGACTGTGATTGATTTTGATGTGGTTATTGCTTTTGTGATGATACACTTTTTGTGGACTACTGTTTAACTCAGCAGTGTTCTGTGTGCCTAAAAGTAGTAATTTGTGTGGATGCAGCTTTATAATTAAAATGGGTTTTACTTGTAAACTCTCTGATCTGAATAATCTTCCATGTGCATGTATGCACAAATGTCAGACTGTGCTGGTTGTATATTAGTATAGAACTAAGAGCCTTTTGCACTGTAACTTGATAAAAAGTGAGGCTTGAATCAGGAGAATTAATTGTATTCTTAGTTCCTCTGCTTGGCAGCTTCTTGAGACAGACATCTGGGTTTTCTGTCAGATATATTGGGTGCAAGAAGAGTCTCCCCTCAAATTATGGGATTGCTGTAGAACCTAAAAGTCACTATTTTCCTTATTTTTCTCAAAGTATTAATGCAACATAACTTTCTAATTGCCTCAGTTAGCATTCTTTATTCAACCATTTGCCATAATGATGGGTTTTTTCCTAAACAGCTACTGTTTTATTTTTCTTTTCATCAGTAGCCTGGCTAATTAAGAGTGATTCTCATCAAGGAAGTTTTACCTTTTTAGCAAGTGTAAACAAGTGAGAGACATTATTTTAAAGCTGTTCTCGGGATGTTTTTCCTTACCTGTCTTTTTCTTGGTGTCTAGAATACATCTTGTGTTTCACTGCCATACTATCCATGCTGCTGATACTTGTGTGTTGTTTTCACTATGCACCCAGGGCATGGAGGGATTTTTAATTGCAGTAATTTACAATTTAGAAGTGTAATGGATGGAAGTGAGGAAGTCAGGTATGGGTTATGACAGTTTTTAGTGATGTTGCACTAAAAACCGAGAAACTTCAGGAACTCAGAAAAAAATTCCAATTAATTTTTTTTTTCTGGAATCTGGCTACAGTTAGATTACTGTTCATTTTGGTATTAAACTCTTAGGGTTGTACACTAAGCAGTTTTCTGAATGAAAAATACTAGAAAATTTCAGACTGATTTGTGCAGGGCACATTGCACCCAGATAATGGTATTGGTTAATTAGAAATCTAGAAGCATGCTTTTCATATTTGTGTTACTGATAAAGAATCGAACATTTTGTATTCTGAATGTAAGATAAGTGCACCTTCATTGAAAATAAGTTGAAAGAGAGTTATACAAGGGCTGAGGAATACTTTTATGATAGGCTAACTTTAGGCAACTTTTTTATTCCTGCTGGAAATGTGCTTACATCCGGTTTCAATCTAGGTAGAAATCAGAACAAGAGAGTTAACTATGTAACAAATATGACTATTAGTAGGCCATAGTGATTCAGGCTAAATGTTTTTACCTTCAGTGTTTGAGAGGCAAGGTTTACAGCTTTATTTTTTGTTTCCTCTCTCCCCTGTTTCAATGCATTGAAGTTTCACAGCAGAATTTATGGCAGTTGTTCCGTTTTCTCAATAGTTAAAAGTATTACTATTGCTAATTCTCTGTATTTTTGGCATATTGTATTTCTCCCCGAAAAAAGCAATTTCGTTATGGCAGCATGTGTCTGAATTGAATAATTATAGTATTGGAGATGGAAAGTGAGGAATGTGGAATATGGACGAAGAAAAAAAAGAAAACAATTATATGTTTTTATAATTGACAAATTCTCAGTGAAAGAGCTGGATTATAGTTCTACACCTAGTCATTACAGATAAATGCTTTCATTCTAGTCTTTCTACCTCTCATTCAATGTTTTGTAGATTAGTCTTCTTAAACTAAAATAAAAATCAGTTGTTGCTGTTCATTGCAGGATGGCTAGGGTAGCTTGTCTCATTTTACTTTATTATTGATAAATAAGACTGAGAGATGGTTCAAATTTGGTTCCAGTTTTAAGGCTTCTAAAAAGGCTTCTTTTTTTTTTTAATTGTTTAGATAAAAGTCCCAGACTATAAATCCAAACACTTGATTAGATTTTGTCTTTTTGTGTTAGCTGACTGCACTTTGAAAGTAGGGGTAGGGATTGATACAATTGAACCAAACAATTTATAGTCTTTTTACTGCCTGTTTTATATTTCAATTTCACACCAAGTGCAGGAAATAATTTTGCGTGTAGTTATTCATATATGGGATCTATATATTGCTGAAAACAAGAACTTGTGAGCTTCTGAGAAAGCTGGAATGTTGGGTAGCAAACTTTGAGGCTTCTTGTTCCTGGAGGCAGTTTTTTTTCTCTGATGCAAAAACATCTTACATGGGTGTACCCCCTGCTTTGGTAGCCCAGGTTTGTGGGAGGGCTGATTTGAATTTGTGCAATTTACCCAAATTTATGTGTCTTTACTGCTATCCCTTGTGCTGCTAACTTTGTGGGGATCAAAGTAAAAAGGGGAGCTCCTTAATACTGGTCTGTGTTGAGGTGAAGAGACATTACAGGGCTTCTGAAAGATTTCAGGTAGTGATCTAGGGAAACCTTTGCAGTGCCTTCTTGAAACAGGGAGCTGTGTGAAGGAGAATGACATCAGCTGTGCCTGCTGGTCACTTTGATTTGCTTTAGGCTCAGACTTCTCAGGGTACATGGGAAAATTTCCTGTGTGAACCTCTCTGGCAGATTTTTTTTCTCTGGTCTGACCAAAGATAAAAAGTAAAGAAATTATGTGCAGCAATGGTTTCTCAATTTTGAAGAAATTACATTTCTGTGTAGTAAATTTAGCAGCAAAACTAATTTTTCATGTGATAGGGAGTGTATCACAGAATAGCTGAGATTGTAAGGGACCCGTGGAGCACATCTAGTCCACATCCTGCTCAAAGTAGAATTACCAGGACTATAGTAGAATTGCTCAGGACTATATCCAGCCTAGTTTTGAATACCTCAGAGGATCCACAACCTGCCTGGGCAGCCCTAATCTAATGCAGTATTGTCTTTATATTAAGAAAGGCTGGGTTTTTAGCTTTGTGGTTGTTATGTTTTGGTGATTTGTTGTTTTTGTTTTGTTTTGGTTTTTTCCTTTTTTTTTTCTTTTCCTCTTTTATTTTTGGAAGTTTAGATGAAGTATCCTATAACTCAATCTCTGGCCATTGCATCTTGTCTTTCGGCTGGATGCCACAGAGAAGAGCCTGGCCTTGTGTTCTTTACTCCTTTCCATCAAGTATTCACACACAGTAAGATTTTTGTCTCCCCAGGCTTCTCTTTTTCCAAGCTAAAATATCCCCAGAAATCTCTGAACGTCTTCAGATTATCATATTTTGGGCTCAGTTTTGATAGGGAATGATAATTGGACTGAAAAATTGGAAGTTGATTTGGTGAAATGAAAAGTTTCCAAAATGAAATGTTAAAAGATGATATATCAAGTGAGCTGCATAGAGAAATAACAGATCTGCAGATACAATCAGTTGCACAGTTAAGCTTAAGAACTTGAACTATGGAGATGCTTTAAATTTTTCTAAATTAAAGAAATATTTTTAATGCCTTCTACAATAACTGGAACGATTCTTCATAAAAAGAGGTTAGAAATAAGAACTGGAGTGAGATGTGGAAAAAGACTCAAAGCTGTATCTTCTCTCAGAATGGTTATGGGTAAAGTTGGATCCAATTAGTTTGAATTACAATAACATTTTCTGTTGAGCTTTAAGGGACAGTTAGTGTGGATCAGAATTGGGGATTCATAAAAATAAATATGTTACAAGATGTGTGTAATCCTGACTGTGAAGAGGGTACTGCAGAGGTGGTGTCTGAGCGGGTGATACTGCTGGTTTCTCCAGGACTGTTCTCAACAGACTGAAAAGTGACCTTTGCATAGAAAAAGGCAGTGCCTGAAAAAGACAAAATTTAAAGGCACCTGTTACATGTGAGAGGCAGTCCTGAAGAGCTGTGCAACCCGGGGGATTGGAATTACTGAACAAAAGAGCATAAAGTGCAGCTTATTTTAAGTATGAGAATTACAAATAGCCTTTGCAAAAATCTGGGAGCTCATTAGTTGGAAATGCAGAGCATTAGGAAGAGGTGATTTGGTTTATTTGGCTGCAGCTGAGTTTGAGCCATGAGACCAAATTGAACAAATAGGATCTGAGAATGTATCGGACTGTTTCTATTTTGTAGAAGTAGGCAACAGTATTGTTAGGTACTAAGAAGAGTTAATTTGAAATGGAATATGTTTTTCTGGCTGATTAAAGTCAAAAGTAATGAATCCAATGTGGAACAAGTACAGAGAGATTACTCAAATTATTGGGTGAATGGTGGCTTTGCTTATGGTGAAAAGGACTTTGTTCTGCATGGCTGAACAAGCTGGACAGTGAGGCAAGATGGTTGCAGTTTATGTTAAGAAGTGTGAAAAACTATTTGAAATAAAAAGCAAAGTAATTCAAATGTCTATGGAAATTGAAAGTTCAGGAGTCATTCAATCTGAATGCTCCATTACTTGTTTTTGTTTGTTGCATTATGTATTCTGTGATAAGCTTTGAAGAAAATGTTATAGTGGTAGAGATCTAGCTTTTTATCAAGGTGATTAGCTTTACGCATTTGCAGCAGATACTGATGTTCTAATCTGTGGTTTCTACCAATATTTGATGTGCTCCGTTACATGATGGTTCTTTTATCAGTTCCCATTATTTTACTATTAGTAGGAATAAACTCTATGCTTAGTAAAAGTTCGCAAAGAATAGAGTCAACAAAACCATAGTGGCAGTGTCTGTGGAAGTAATTTTCTCTACATAGTTGTGTAGAGAGAGAATATTTATAAAGCTATTTGTTTATTTTGTCTCTGAAGTATTTACAAAACCAAGCAAAAACAAATTTGGCAAGAATCCTTTCCAGATGTAATCTTGGAAAAATGGGTGGGAATTGGCCACTCATGTACTTTCAGATTCAAGCAGTTCATTATGTAGCTGGAGGCCTAATCTTTATATTTTTGAAAGACAGCAGGTCATTAAAGAAACCAACTCTTAGTTTTTGTAAAAACACAGGTTGCCAGTGGTTTAAGGCTCTCACTTCAAACAGCTGATGTTCTGAGAAGAAATCAGAGACCTTCTTACAGAGCAGGAGTGTGTTTGCGTTTTTTGAAACAACTGCTACCTCCTGTTGCTCAGAAGAAAATTCAGGAATGGCAACTTAACAGTTGCCATTTTAGAACAAAAGAATGAATTTACAAAAGTTGTAAACTGGGGAGGAAGGGTTTATTTGTTTTAATAATTAGTCATTTCACAGGAAACTTCTGAAATAACATTATTATTGATAATGATTTTGATCCCATGAAATCGTGTTATTATTGAACAATTAACATTTCAAAATGGCTGCAAAAATTTGATTACAGCAATTCAAGTGAACAGTTGTTCCCTTCTTCTTGGGTCTTCCAGGAGCAGTTACCTTCCTTGCTTTTCTGTTATTGTTAATTCTCTTATAAAACTGCCAGCCTAACACCAGAATCCCAAGAAGCTGTGAGGTTCCTGGAAGGCTCTGGAGACTGTGGTGCTGTGAAACAAGGAGCTCTAATACATAATAGTCATAGATTGTTAAGGGGGAAAGGGAAAATAGGGGGTGTATACATACAGCCAGCAGAACTTAAAAAAGCTGCTGTCAGGTAGCTCTTACGTTTTCTTCATATGAACAACTGTAGTGCGCTGGCTTTTTAGTCTCAGGAGGTGAAACATGGAATGTTTTCAGCAGCTGCAACTGGGATTGGTTTGTGGCTTACCCAGATGCCTTTTTAATGATGTAATGCTCAGATTCCCGTGGCTAGTGAATGGAACGAGAAGGCTTATGTGGTTGGTTTAGGTGTGCACAGCTCTCTACAGCACATCATCTCAAATTGTGACACAGGATGTATGAAAGAGTAGATGGATGATTGTTTTCCACAAGGGAAAGTATCTGATGCTGGTGTTAAGGATATTTTTATTCATGAAGAGTTCTGAGAGAAGACTGGTTTGAATATTGACAGCCGAGCATTCTGTGAGGCATGAGAAGAACCAGTAAGCACAGTATGGTTTGTAGTGTTGTAATCTCTTAGAAATTATGTCCCTGAAAGTGTTGGTAAGGGTTACTGTACAGCTAAGGGGTGACTGTGGGGAAACATGTAGTTCCCTGGTGTGGTGTCTAAGTGGGAGATACATACATACATACATACATATATATACACGCACATAGATATACATATATATTGATATATTATGTATGTAATATTTAATGGTGTGTAATAATATGTTGTTCTCATTACATTGAAACTAAAGGAGAAATCAGCTGCTTTTGGTGGAAGGGATGTGGCTCTTTTGCTCTGTTCCTTCAATGGCAAAAGGGTGATATAGCCCCATGTTCTTCTGTTTGTTTCCCAAAGCTGACTTTGGATAAAAGGATGGATCAGTAAGATGTAAAGCAGGGGGAATTTCTTGGGGCTGGTGAAGTCTTGCAGTAGGTACACTTAGTGGTTTTGCTTTGGGCTGATCTCACCAGTGATGTGTCCCTGGAATGATTATTTGAAAGCTGTGATGTCTTATAGCTGACTTTAAAGTACTAAAAGTTGTTGTGTACTCCCAGTTTGTGCAGATGATGATAAAATGCTTTGAGAACCAAGTGGGTTTATCTTTGGGTTCAGTCAGTCCCAGCTACCTGGTCTTCAAAACACCTCTTTCAGCTGTGAAATTTAGATACCTCCAGAGAAAGTTTGTTCTAGGCTATCTTCCTCTTGCAGCTGTATGGGTTAATTATGTAACTTTGAGATGTGAAAGCAGAAAGGTATAGGTGGGAGGTGCTTTATAAGCAAAATTTAATTGTTAAAATGTTGTTTCAGTGTTTGTTAGTGGTAACCTAGAAATTCTCATTCCCCTCTTCATGCTACTACACAGTTGGGCTAAGTATAAACTGCTTATTTAGGTGTTACTGAATTCTTCTTGTATGAGCCCTTTTCTATATCAGCGATGTATTTTCACTTAGCTAGCATGAGTGTCATCCTTTTAAAGTGTTAATTTCATTTCTTAAGGACAGGTTTCTAAGTAATCCTGTCTTTCTTAATTTTATGACTGTTCCTTCTATTTCTGACTTTTCCAGTTTAATCATAGACAGTTTGGATTGGAAGAGACCTTTACAGATCATACAGTCCAACCCGCCTGTAGTTGTAATGTATGTATGCTTTGTTAGCTAGTGAGGCTCCATGCTCCATGTTAGATTAAGAAGGTATACTGTGGAACTTACCATCTGTGCACTGGAAGTGAGAAGTCTGAGCATCAATAATGAGCTGAATACTTAATAGTGGAGAAAAAACAAATGTGGCAGTGTTAAGTCCTACGTTTACATGTTTAGGTGAGCACTCTTAGCTTTTATGTGACTGTTCAAATCAAGAAAGCTGGGAACAGGATGTTTTTAAGGACTGAATGACTACGCAGCTGAGAGAAGAAGAAAAATAAATCCTGATTGAGAAAACCTTGGCATCAAGGAGAAGGAGGAAGCATGGCTATTCATGCAGGTGATCCTTAGTAGGAGAAAATTGAAGAGGATTGTTTATCACACAAACAAAAGGAAGTAGTGCTCTGTGCACAAAAAAGTGAATGAAATCCTTAGGAGGACGAGATACAAAACAAATATGAAAGAGGGATTCTGGGATCTAAGAGGGAACCAATTTAAAGAGAAAAGGTTAGACTGAAGGCTTACTTTTATTGGTAGTGGTATTTGATCTATTTGCTTTTAATAAAAACCAAATCTTTGTAATGATCTTTCTTTCTGGATTCTGTTTATTGGCAAAAAAAAAGAAATTGAGATTGCAACATTTTCTGTTGCCAAATAGGATAAAACCCTGACACACGGACAGTATTAAATTTGTTCTTTATATGCAGCGAAACATAAGTGCATCAATGTGTGCATATAAGGGATTTAGAAAGAACATGGCCACTATGGAGGTAGAAAAAGGTAGCTAGATAAATAGGAATATGCAGAATTTGAAATGTTTGTTGCCTTTAAAAATACCACATTTTGTTACAAATACTGAGCAACTTTTCTCTTTATTTTTAACAGACTCTGAAGGCAGATCCAGAAGAACTGTTTACGAAACTGGAGAGAATTGGTAAGGGGTCTTTTGGTGAAGTTTTTAAAGGAATTGACAATCGGACTCAGAAGGTTGTTGCTATAAAAATTATTGACCTAGAAGAAGCAGAAGATGAAATAGAAGACATCCAGCAAGAAATCACGGTGTTGAGTCAGTGTGACAGTCCATATGTAACTAAATATTATGGATCCTATTTAAAGGTAAGATACTCACAGATAGTGGTGATTTGATTTTACAGATAATTCTTTTCCAGGTTCTCCAGTTGTGCCTGTTTTTGTTGTTGAGGTTTGTCAAACGTTGGTTGAAGAAAAATAAATTTTTGTCCTTTCAACTCTAAAGATGAGCTCTTATATTTTGTGACGTGTGTGACAGAATTTAATAGGAAAAAATGCACGTCTATTGCTATTTTTAAAAACCCCTTTATGTAACATGAGTTTGTTGAGCTCTAATATGTTCAGATTCTCCTAATATTAGGTGATTTAAATTTGGAAAATTCAACCTAAGTCTGCATTTGAATTATCAAAACATTAAAAGCAATTAGTCTCAGCTGTTTTGTGAAGCTTGAAATTTGTTGTCAAGGTTTGATCCCTGATCATTCTAAGTTCTTAGGGTGTCTTTCTGAGGGGACTGAACCCAGCCTTGGTCTGAGTGATTTAAAAATTAAAATCTGAAAGTAAATAATTTTGCATATTAGACATAAGTGAAGCTAATAATGGAAGGAGTTTCTGTTAACTGTCTTGTGAATCTGTTTCCCTTTCCTCCTACTGCCATATTATTATTGTCAGGATTCAGTTTGAAGTGTGCCAATAGTTTGCTCTTTTGTTAAGGTTTTCTTTTTTTTGTTATTGTTTTCAATTGGATAGATGTAAGAATTTATTATGTCTTGAAAGTAGTGGAAATATCTAGAAGCTTTTGGTATTACTTTATTCCTTGGGCAGACTTTATTCCTGTCTCGATAGCTCTTTCTTTTATGGCAGTGAGATGAGACTCTAGATAAGAAAGAGATTGTTGTCTTGGCAGGATTTGAAGTTGGAAGTAGGCAGAAAATGTTTTACTTCAGTCTGCTTTTGCTTTTGTGGAAGTATTCTATTTATCAGCAAAGAATAGAATGAAGGTTTTGAAAGGGGAACCCTGCTTTGTCTCTATATTTCTGAGATTGCCAGTTAATTTCCAAAGGAAAAAGGACATTTAAGGTAATTTTTGGGATTCAGGAGATGCATTACTCAAGTAAGAGACAGTTTTTCATTTCTTCCTTGTGCTCAGAACCAGGTCGCTTGGATATCTTATCAGTGAAGGGCTTTGGTAATGGTTTTTAGACCTGATAACTTGTTACCATAACTGGACTTCGGTGTTAGGTATAGGTTTGGTCTCAGAAGCATCAGAGGGCAGTTAATTGAGCGCAGTAAATTTGATAAATTTTTCCTCATGGCTTTTACCACTGCTTTTTAAATTACACTGTCATGGGCTGATAGTTAAATGAAGTATGGCAGCTGCCCCACTGTGGCTTCCTGGTCTATCTGCTCTAAACAGTTGTAGCCCTTCCCTGTGACATTCCAGTAGTATGAGCTGCCCTGTCATGTCTTGGTAATTGCAATGAGATCAAAGCCTTGTAACTGCACAGATACCTCAAATTCCTGCTGCTTTTCCCCTATACTGCCTTCATTGGTGTGCCAGCACTTCACAGAGGTATTTGAGTGTGTTGTGTCTCAGTAGGGGTGCAAGGGAATGTCACATAGTCCTTTTCTCCCACTTCTCTAGTTCAATACTCACTTTACCAGGTTGGCCATTCTTTTGGCAAAGGCTTATGTGACCTGTTTCATGAGGTGGGTTCCAAGCAGCAGAGTTCTAAACCAAAACCTTGTTGCCAGCACCAGTGGTGCAGTCAGTTTACTTTGTAAATCCCAAATTGGCATAATTAAGGAAAAGACTACCTGGGCCTCCAGACCCTTGTCTCCAGAGCCCTGCTAGTGAATGTGATGGTTCCTATTACCCTTGGTGTCATTTGTGCCCACATGAGAAATTGGCAAGGGGTATTAGCTCTTACTGGATAAGAAATAGAATATAAGAAAATGTCTGATGTGAAAACCTCTTATTGGTTTTAAAAGTGTGTATAATTACAATGAGGCTGAAAAAGAAAATCCAGTGTACAAATTTGATCTAAGTGAATGTTGATGTTTTTTGAAAGTATTATGGCAGTGGCTGCTTTTCCTGATAGATGGTGAGAGGAGATTGTAGGTCTCTGTACCCTGAATGAGTTTGGCTGGGTTGAAGGGTCAGTAGGAATACTTGTGCTTAATTGTTCTATGGGGGACCCTCTGATACCTTCCGTATCGCTTTTTCTGTTCAGTGCAGTAGCCTGTGAGTTTTTCAGCTTGTGTCAGCTTTCTAAGGTACAGCACCAGTAGTGCCTATGTGTGACTCAGTTACTGTTGCAGTGAAGTACAGATCTTTTTAGTTAGTGAAATGTGCAGCTACTCATGTACTCATTGCTTCAGTCCTTTGTGAATGTGTGTTGTTTGTAAGACAGTTGGTACTACAGCACTTTTGGTCCTCAAAACAAAAAGCTCATTTTTCTAATACTAATAAAAATTAATGTGTCATGGTTATTAGGTGATGCTGAAGTGGTAGAATCTTTGCAAAGGAAACATTTTGCAGTTCTATTTGCTTTCTGAAATAAGAGTAAGGTCTTGTTATCAGATAGATATATTGTGCCATCACATACATATACATACACATACAAAAGGGACTATATTAATATTTAAATGAATTGGTTCATATTCTTGGCTAGAAATCTAAGTTTGTTTGCTGCAGGTCTCTGTTGTATTTGGAAGCCAGGACTGCCATATGTATTTCTAAGGGTCTGACCATCTTTTAGCTCTGTTTCTGACAATGCAGGTAATCTGTCACTGAGAATGTTCAACACATTAATTTTCCAGGTGTTGAGTGATTAGGAGATTTTATTTCTTCTGTGATTGGACAGTTTAGCACTAATTACAAGAAAGATAATAATGTCTTGTCACAGAACAAACTTCTTTGAAATAAGCAAGTAGGAAAACAATAGGATCTCAGTTTATATTGCCAGCCACTTCACCAATTATCATCCTCTAGTCTCTGTAGCCTTATGCGTATTGACCATGTGTCTGGTGGATGTTGGATAGAAAGAGTTACTGTTTGTAGGGAACTCTTAATTTGATTTTCTATTAATTATTTTGGCAGAGAGACTGAAATTGTTTTTGGAATTGCTGTCCTTTCTCTAAGTAGGCAGAATGTTTTGGGCTTGAGTTTTTTAATATTTCTTTATTTTTGAGTAAACCAAATAATCTGTCTTTGAGAAATATTTATATTGTTCTTCATTCTGTGTTATTCCACACCTTCTTCCATTAAGCTAGGTGATTTTAGCTGCCAGTGTGTTCAGGAACCTGTTGCTTGAAATTTTAGAAGGCTTATATAATACAACTGTGCTTGCCTGAGGCCTCTTGCTGTCGTGAGATGATGTGAGAAGAGCTTGTCAAGCTCTTGGTGCCTTCTGGATGATATACATGGTAGGACAGCTTGAAATAACTATTACAATTTAATGAGTTAATGAAAGTTTCTTTGTTCTAGTACCTTTTTAAAAACACTGGCTAATTTTTAGGTTCTGCCTAGAATAGTGTGATATACCGAAAAGGTGTGTTAAATTTTCTTAGGCTGCAATGCTCTGTATAATCTAATTGAATATTTTGGAAGTGTGTTTACTTTATAGCAAATTCTTCTTTCATATCCAAAAACAAAGTGATATCTGTTCATTTGAAATATTACTGCTTTAGCACAATTGAGTCTTAAATAAGAAGCAACTTATTGCTCCCATAAAGCAAGTCTTGCATTCCTTCTAGACTTTGTTCTGTGCATGTGTTGTTGGAGGTTTGTGTGCAGTTGCTGTGATCAGAGTTAATGCAAATAGAGCAAAAGCAATAGTTAAGTGGTACCAGTTTAGTTTGTCATTCTGAATATAAATTTATTTGTGGTACTCCTTTTTGTCAGATATCAAGTTGTATTTATATAAAACAGAATGGAAATACCCTTTTCCAAGGGCACTCTATTTTTATATATGTGTTCCCACACTTGGGAAAAGAGGTCTTTTGTCTACTGTAGGATAAATACACAACTGCAGTGTTGATCTTAACGTAAATTGCAGTTTCATGGTTTATGTGGCTGCAGATATCTACAGGGACTGCCATTCCTTATCTGCCATGGTGTGTTAAAAACCTGTATTAATGGTCCTTACTGTCTTCCAAATGAAAAGTTCATCTGTTCCTCTATGATCTGATTAAATGCTCCAAGGATAGAAGAATAGTATTTCTTTTTAGATCCTTATAGAATTAATTCAGTAAATTCTCTGTATCTGTTTACTTTTTTAGATTTTATGTTAACAGCATCCACATTCTTCCTACAAATGGATTAGGGATTCTTTTTGTTTTGTTAATTGTAAAAAACTTCTTATAAATTTGGCTGAAATTTGCTGTCTCTTAATTTTGCTGTGCTGGAACTCTTAGGAAGTATTGCTATGCTACTTATTCTAAACCTTTTCAGTCTAGAAGCTTGTCAGCTCTGCTTTTTCCATCTTACTCTGCTTTACCAATTTTTCAAGAGCTTAGTTAGATTTGGTTCTATGGTTGTTTATCCTGTCCTCATTGTTTGAAATTGGTTTTATTTTCATGATTCAGATGTCTCTCTGGTAATGTTTCTTCAGTTTTGTTAATAACTTCATGTTAATAACTTTAAGTATGGTGTTATTATAATTTAAGAATGTTTTCATATTTCTTGATTTTGTTTTATTATTTAGAAACACATGAGCAAATTAATTTGTGTTTATATTTAAAACATTTATGGTTAAAGACCCTTGACTTTTTTGCATGTATGTGTATGTACGTTACACTCCAGGCTTAGGTTAATAAGTGTATATGGTCAAAAGCTGAGATTGATGTGTTTATATGTATATATATGTTAAAAATGCTTTCATTTCTTTGTCTTAGACTTCTGTACGTATATACATAATGGCAGAGCAGATAATTTATAAATAGTTTCAACATCCATTGTAACTAGGTATGACATCAAACTGGTATTGAACTAGTTTTGTAGTATGTATTTTAAAAAAAATATTACTGTCTCTAAGCTTGTGTTTTTTCATCCTCCAAATATATTTTTCTAGCACACTTTGGAGCTTCAGAGAATACCCTCTTTTGAACTTTTAAATTTATTGACCCAAGAAGAATAAGACTTCTAATATATTTCCCCCTTTATTTCACACAGACAGGTTCCCATTTGATGACTGTATTTTAAGAATTCTTTAAAAAAAGTTTATAGGAAACAGTGGTAGAAGGTTCATAAAGGATAGCTGCCAATAATTTTTACTTTAGGTTTTTTGTTACATAAAACCTGTATGGTTTTTTATTTCATGTCTAGGATGTATACCTGCTGATGAAAGTCAAGCTGGTGTTTCTATAGACATCAAGAACACAGAAAATAACTTCTGTTTAACTTTTATGAGTGACACAGTCTACCCTAATTAAAAAAAATAAAGTACTTTTATGAAGTTTAATTAACTGAATTCAGTAGTACAGTGAGTTCTGGCAAATGAACTCCAGCCAGAACAAAAAATTATTTATGAAAAATTGTGATTCTGAAATTAATATGGTTTTATTTTTTGTAATCAGATAAATGTGAGGTTGGTAAACAGTGCTATGTCTGAGCCTTAGCAAGTCTTGTGTTGGTTAGGGCTTTGGCATACACAGGATCAGTGATACTCTTCTCAGAATAGTGGCCCGTTCACAGCTGGCTGGAAAACTGCAATGAAGTCAGTAAAGAGCTTCTCAGGAACAGTTTAAGGTTTGGGAAGCCTGTATTCCAGAGGATGATTGATGTTCAGGCTAGGTTTTATTTTTTTAGGAGAAGGTTGGAAGTGACTCAGTGTGTATACAGGAAAGCCCTTTCTGATAGTTTAGTGCTTTCTAATCAGTTATGCCAAAATATGACAAGATGTACTTGCTGAGTGGTAAAGATAAGCAAATTTCATCAGATAATCTCGTGTACTGTTTTAAAGGGTAGACGTCTTAAATATTGGAATAGCTTATATGAGGTGGGTTTTATGCCACTAGCAGGTTTTTGGGATTTTTTTGTGTCAGTATTTGCTGAATTTAAGGAAGCCTGAGCTCGAATGCTTTAGGAGACTCAAGAACTTTAATGTGGATGTGTTGAATATTATAGGTAATGTAACTTGGAATGTAGGTGTTTATGTGGGACTTCAGTAAGTTTAAAGTTGGTGTTCTTTTAGTTTACAGGTTTAACTGGTTTGCTTTAACATTTACGAGCACCTCTGAACTGATGTGACGTTAAATGTTTGCTGTGGGCCAGCCAGAAGTTAATGGACTTGGTGCATTCTCTTGTCATTTGATATTGTAGGCAGTCTTTGGCGGGTTTCATCATGCTTATAGGGGTGGGAGACGGAACAGAGATTTTTTCTGCTTAACTTTAAGACTATTGAATCCCCTGCAACGGGGTGCTACCTCAGCACAGGAGCAGTGAAACGTGTGAGTACTTTCTTGATGATCCATCATTGTGCTTTGTGCCCAGCCCCACAGCAGCAGCTCGTGCCCTTGCAGAGCTGTCTTTTGCAACTACAGTCCTGAACTTTGGTTGGGTGTTAGGACCATAGAGTCGTAATATTGTTAAAATTGGAGGAGACCTTTCAAGATGAAGCCCAGCCATCAACTTAGCACCATGACCACTTTGTTCACCATTAAACCATGTGTTCACATTTTCTGAATGCTTTCAGCGATGGTAGCTTCTGCTTCCCTGGATACTCTGTTCCAATGCTTTACAATCCTTTCTACAAAGTGAAAGAAATTTTTCTATGAAGAAATTTCTCCACCTGGTACAACTTGGGGCTGTTTCCTCTCATCCTGTCACTTGTTACCTGGGAGAAGAGACCAACCCCCAGCTCACTGCAGCTTCCTTTCAGGTGGTTGTGTAGAGCAATAAGGTCTCCCTTTAGCCTCCCATTCTCCCCCACCTCCCTGAGGCAATCCTCATGAGACTTGTGCTCCACACCCTTCCCTAGCCCCATTGTCCTTCTCTGGACTCATTTAGTTAGGATTAAATGAAAAAAGCTATAACCATCTTTTATTTTTCCTACTACAATTGCAGCCTTGTTGTCATCAGTGCATTTTGTGAGGGGTTGAGGTGCTGAAGTGCCTTCTTGGTCTCTTGACCAAAGCTAGAAGAAATTGTCTTCACCTTTAGGAATTCCTACAGCTGGGATGAGAGGAAGGCTGGGGTTGCAAATTGTTCCTGTGGCAATGTCAAGAACAAAATGAGGCACACTTTCTTCTGAGCCAGCCTGTGTTCTGGTATGCTTACTCTTCTTCTGAAGCACCGGTAACCCTCTGTTCTCATTAGGCAACCCTGACCTGCAGAGAAGTTCAATGAGTGTTGCCTTCATTTATCTATAGTAAATGTGGAGATGACATCTGGCCGGACTGCTCAGAGGGAGGTAGCAAGAAGGTTTCTGTAATTGTTCTGATAGGCCCTCAGATCTTGTCAGTCTACTGATTGAGAGAACAAGTAGGAAGCTTCCATTGATAGAGCCCCTAGTAGCCATAAATAAGACAAAGGTAAAAGGATGCCAAAGAACCCATATCTCTGTTTCTAGAGTCATGTTATTTTGCTGTGAAGTCCTGTTTTCATATTTGTTTGGTCTCTTCTTATTTCAGAGATGTTACCTTGAACTCTGAACCTTTGTTGTCCATAGTCTTTACTACTGTCTTTCCCTGTAGTCATTTGCTGTGCTCTTAATGGTAAAAAAGTGCCTACTTTGTATTGTCTTTATTCAAAGGTACTGTTTCAAACTGTAGTTCTAGAAACTTGTTATTCCAGTATTTTCCTTTAGCAGTTGGAGGTATCATTAGCACTTTCTGGAATCTGCATCATATTGCCTTATTTTTTCACATCTGTTGAAAAATCTGTCTAGTAAACAATGGTGACTTCAAAAATTTTGCAGTTCATCAGTTTAATCAGTTCTGCATTTTTAGCCTTTTATGGCTCAGTAATTCATACTGTACAAGTACATCAAGGTTGGGAAGCATCACCTAGTATATCTCAAAGAAAACTGAGTCTGTAGTAACTATATTTTGTATTTTGTGTAAGTATTTTACTGTATGATGTTATTCTGATCTTGTTTTAAATAAAAATTTAGAAAACTTAATGTAAAATATAATTTATTGGAAGTAATATCTTTGTGTTGTCCTTGTGATGGCTTTAAAAGCTGCCTCTGTACTGCTATTTCACATCTCGGTACCTGCTTTTAGGCAGATCTAACAGGTATGAAAAATAGGCAGCAGCAGTATCTTGTTCCTTATCCTGCTTACCTGTTCCTGCCATGTAACTTATGTTGTATCTGTTGGCTGCATCATGACTTGTTTCATCTGGGAGACAAGTTTCCTCAATGTCTTCTCCCGTCCCTACCAAAAACAACCTTGAAAAGAGCAAATCCCAAACCCTAACAGACCAGCCAATTCTGACTTGTGTCTGCAGAACTGCTAGGTCAGGTGCAAAAAAATATAAATAAAAAAAGGTAGACTTGGGTGACCTAAAACCTGGGAGATGGGGGGAGCGAAAAGTACCACAGGTTTTGGTAGTGGCTTACTCCTAGATTAGCTGTAATGTGAAGCCCCATTTAGTTTGACTATACAGATGAGGATTACACAGCGTTGCTTTCTAACCATATATAATCTTGTGTCAAATGTCCTTCTGTAACTTGTGCATTAACTGCTACACTTCTTGCTGAAATAATTGAAATTATTTCAGTTATTAATTGAAATAATTAAAAAGAGAGTATTAATGTGGCATTGAAATGCAAATTTTTGCTGCTGTTGCTGCAAACGGGAGGTCCAGCTGTGCCTTGCAAGTGGCCACAAAGGCTGTTGGAGCTTTCAGTGAAGTGGTTCAGCTCACTGAGTGGATAGGGGACTAATTACCTCTTTTTTTTATTTATATTTTTAAATTTGTTGTCTTAAAGATTAGAGCATTGTACACCGATGGTTCAGATTAGTCTAAAGTTTTATGCAAGCCCATTGCCAATACATTGTTGATGGAGCTTCTTGCATCAGCCAGCAGTAGAACTGAAAAAAGAGAGTATGTGTAGGTATTTATGCTCAGGCTTAGATGCATTAGTTTTGTGGGCTGGTTCCCCATTTTTTTTGCTCAGATAGACTTCCTGGCACAAAGCATTTCATCTAGAATGTGATTAGTCCTGCCATCAGGTGGCTGCCAGTCTATTGATCTGATGTTCTCATGAACCTCTAAAACATTTTGGTTGAAAACTTCTTTACCTATGTCCATCATAATCTGGTGCTCTTACATAGTTACTGTGGTTTTGTGGCATTTTGAATATGAGTGTTAGTAGTCTGTTTTGCTTAGTTAACTTTCTTTTACTTAAGCATACTTTGGCATTTATACAGCTTTTTGAGTCAAATTCTAAGTGTCTGTGTGGTCTATATGCATATGCTGGTATAAAAGCAGAGGAGTTACATTCTTTACACTTAAGGGACATTATGGCATGGTTCAAAATGTGTTAGTAAGCATTTTTAAATGGTTGTTGAATTTTCAGAAATTGTTATTTGGAAGAAGTTGGTTAGACTCAGAAGTATTGAACTTCAAAAGCGAAGTTTCCCTATTAACAGGTATAAGGACTGAAATAATTTTAAAACATTGCAGTTCTTGTATTCAGTAGCCAGTGTTTTCAAAAAAAAATTATTAAGGTTCTTTCTTTATACTATTAAATTCTAAGCTCTTGCATATCAGTTGGAATAAATATGATCATTTGGAGGTACTGAGCTTTCTCCCTTTCTGCTTTCTCAACAGTTCCTTGAAACAGCAACTTGTAAGAGCAAAACAAAAACATAAAAAAGAAAGAAAGAAAGGAAATTATTTATGTGAATATAGGGTATTTCTAAGAGTCAGAGTAAAATTTTTCAGTAATTAAGAGTCAGGGGTAAAATTTGTAAAGGCAAAGAGTGGAAAGTAAAAGGGGGTTTCCAGAAGAATTACATCTTGTTGGGACTGTAATGATGAGCTTGACAGAAATCTGATTTGAAGATCCTGAGCTATTGTAGGGTTGATATATGTGTACAACACCATTAGTAGTAAGAATTTTGAAGAAAGATTAGCCTATGTGTATTCTGTAAAGGGAATAGTGGAATTTAATAGCATGTGAATGCAAAAGGGTTAGGAAAAGAGGGTTATAGCTTGACAGGCTGCAGAACAGGGGTGCAGAAGATGTTGGAAGTTGTGTAAGTGGTAAAAAAGGGATTAAACCAATAAATTGATTGATGTCTGAGCTAAGAAGTAAATCTGATTTGTAACTTTCATTTTGATTTTAATTTGATGTAATGGGTGAACAGGAATAGATGTAAACATTAGAGGAATGTATATTAGAGGAATGTATATTAGAGGAATTGTATATTTGGGCAATGGAGAAGAAAGGGTTATTGTGCCTCATGTTTCTGTTGGAATTTTTTTTCAGGTATAGAGAAGGGAATAATTATAAACCCCATTAGTCCTATTGATGTGAACTACTTCAGTGAAGAAGGTTTAAGATACACAGGTGTAGGGTGACTTTTTTGTGGGGGGGAATTGCTAATCTCAGTATTCGCTGACTTCATGGTACTTTTGTTAGTTCTGCTTTAGATATAATGCAATTTATTTGAGATAAAGAATTCTGTGAACTAATGCTAATTTACTTTTGGTTCCAAATTCTTGATCTGCTTTTGCTTCCAATATTCTGGTTTGGGACCTTGTGCAGTCCATCAATAACCAGTATCAGTAAAATTCAGTTCCATTTGGAGCTTTGATTATATGGGTTATGTTTTTTTCTTGGTGACTATTTATAAGAGGTGAGTAGATGGTCTATTTGGATTATCATAGGACCACATAAGTCATTATTTGCCACTTACAGAGACACACACATGACTCTTTGTGTGTCTCTAAGTGGGCTTCCTTGGAAAAGATTTACCCCAGTTAGCAGTTAGGCTTCCCCCCACCATAAGGCAATGGCTTGGTAGATATGGTTATGAAGTTATGGTTATTTACCTGGTAGACAGGGAAGGGAAGGATGAATCTTGTCAGTCTTACTGAGAATAAAAAATGTAACAGTTAAAAGGATAGTGGCTGTAAGGGGCAAGATTTTTCATTCTTACACCGCTTTGTTATGAAGCAAGGAAAGGCAAAGTGGCTGTAGGCAGGTGGGAGGAGAAAGAGCATGAGTTTGTGTACAGTTAGTGTTCCATAGTAGTGGTTACTCATTCCTTTATGAAGTGAAATGTGTGCTGTTCTTCTGTTGCTGTGCAAGTTTCTTGAATTCGCTAGCTAAGAGCTGGTTTTGCAGCCAATTCAAGAAATACATGTCTATGTGCTTCTACTGCAATGTACTTTGGTAGAAAGTTACAGATCCAGATTGCCCACTAGTTTGCAGCTCTGGGAAATCATGTGCTTACTATGACATGCCTAGGCTTGTGACAGCTGGGCTATAAAGAATCATTTCTATGGTGGAAGGGCATGTGCCCAGGAAATGTGCCAAGGAGGCTGTGAATATGGACACTGTTAGAGATGACTCACATTAGGAAAAACATGTAGCTCGTGGCTTTAGCATGCTGGCATGCAAACACAAAAATCTGCTAAATGCTCTCTGCAGAAGGAATCTTTTTTCAGCGCTGTGACAGAACATTCATTGTTGTGGGGTTTTTTTGCAAGCAAGTAGCTCTGCTCCTCTACTCTAGCTCTCCTACTACTAGCTTATGGCAAAAAGGATGCATTTAAAGATGAATTATATACTGCTGTGGTAATTGCAAGAGGTAATTGTTGAAGAGTGTCTGCTGCATTAGATAGTAGAACTGACTAGTAAATGTGTCTGGGAGTTGAAATGTGACATTTTTTCTTGACACCTGAAGAAGGCAGGAGTTTCAGAGGATCGGATAATGATTCCAAAGGCAAACAGCTTTTTAAATACATGGATACATGCATAAAATACTGCATACTGAGGTGGTTCTGCTTAGTCTGAAGTGTCATGTTACTTGTGTTTTTCATGGACTTCACAGAGTCCAAGCTGGAATGAGCAGTTCTTCTCTTTACTTAGTTTCTGTTCTTCATTGGCTATCCAGCAGATACCTTTATTTTTTCCTTTGTGGTTGAACATGTTAGATGGCTGACAAACCTTGATGAAAGGACATAAATGCGCCACATGCAAAACCACAATGATTTCTTTGATTGCAGGGACCTTTTGGCCAGCTTGCAGTAAGGACTTGTGTTTAGAAGAGAACCTTTGGGCTCATCCGTATCTCCCTCCCCTCAAAGGGATGGCAGCCCCAGGACAGCTAGCATTCATCCTGACGCCAAGAGACTTCAAAGGAGGTAAGCGCCTCAGAAATGCTCCCCAGACAAAACACTTGTCAGTCCTGCACCCTAGCCTAGTAATATTCTTTACTACAGCTTTACCATCATTCATGGCTCTTTTGTGACAATTTTTTGAGAACTCTATGGGGCCTCATCAGCTGGTTGCACCCCCTAAAGAGTCACAAAGTTGTCCGTTGCTGTTGATTTGCTTAAGAATATGCCCCCAGTGGAAGGGAAAAAGACATTTTACACTTCTGGAGTATAACTTGGACATATGCTCCCCTCATTCCCTTAGTTTTTTATTTTTATATTTTGGAAGAGGTCCAAACTTTTGCTTTTCTCAATTCTTCTTCCTTAAGGTTAAAGTTAGAGGAAGAAAAAAAAGAAACCAAAACCAAATGCTGCTTACTTTACTCAGTTTTATACCCATTTTTAAAATAGGTTTCTGAATTAGCTCTTTATATCCAGATGATTTCCACCTAATTCTTTGTGCGCTTAAGTTTCTAGTGAGCATTATTCCAGAAAAGGTCTGTGGAAGTAAATTACTGCATTTTATTCTCCTTGAGGGAAATATGTCCTTAGGAATTATTTTTCCACGTTAGAGATGCTACCTACATGAAGCACAGCCTTCCAAATGCCTGTGGAAAAGTAATTTAGTAGAGAAAGCAATTTAAAATAAACAGAAGTTTACTTTGATATCATAAATTTAAACACAAAATGCCCATTGTAGCTTTTTAAAATCTATTGTTTTGTAAAAGCAGATTTTTCAAGGGTGACATCAACCCCTTTTCCACCTGATTCAGGTTAATTGTATGAATACTTAGCTCTAGATCTTTCTTTTCACAGTCTTATTCCAGTATATAATATATATTATATATATATTTTGTATATGTGTGTATATATAATTATATATTCCAGTATATTCCTATTATATGCGAACTAAGAATATTACTGGAATCATAAGGAAGAACCTTCTAGGGGTTTTAGCTGTGTTGGTGTTTTTTTCCTTTTTTTTTTTTTCCTTTAGTAGGAATATTTGGGCATGTAATAGACCTTTAGTGAAGATGATCATATGTTTGCTAAACAGCTACTATTTTTTTTTTCTAAGGGCATGGATTTGGAGAATATAGTTGGCACTCAGACCATTTAAGCTTTAGTATATTTAATTATATTGAGGTAGTGGAGAAGTGGATTGTCCTGGAAAAGAATATCCTGCCTAATTCTACATTTACATATGTAGAAACCAAGTCAACTTTTCTTTCCCTCATTTGATCTGCCATTTACTGTCAGTGGAAGTGGAGGTGGTTGTGTTTGTTTTGTTGGGGTTTTTTTTTGTTGGTTTTTTTTTTTTGTGTGTATGTGTGTTTTGGTTTCTTTTTGGGTGGGGGACATAATTTTAAATAAATTTGGTCTTATGCCTGCTTCTCTAGAAATCCAGAAAGGAAGAGTAGAAACAGGACTGACAATTGCTAGACTGCTTTCTAGTCTAAAAGTGTCTGTTGATGGATATCTCCCCTGGTAAAATGAGACACCTAGCTGTAAATTGGAAGTGTTATATTATTTGGAGGCTCTGGAGTTAATGAAATACTCAAAAAATTACCTTTAAAGGTAAATTTAGTTACTCCTATTGTCAGTTTTTCCTGGAAGAAGCTGATATTCAAAGCAACATTCTTTCTCTTTGAAATTGAGAGTAGAACTCAGTCATTCATTTGGGAAGTAAAATTGATTTTAACTGTTTTCTTGAGTAACAGTTTTAACTAAGGGTTTTTAGCTATTTCTTTCATAGTGTACCAAAAATGATATACTCCAGAATGGCAAGAGTTTTAGTCATATTTTTGTGATTAATAGTTTATCTTAATCTGTATTTCATACCATCTGCTTTTGCTCCTCTTACACCTCTAAATCCCAAGGTAGCAAGGTTAAAGATAACTAATTCATAGCATCTGTTGGTGTTTCATTACTTTTCCACCTTTCTAAGAAAATGAGACAGTTCTTGAAGACTCTGCTGTAAAGCATGGATTGTTAGTTGTGTCTGGATGGGGAGGGAGAGGACAGTTTATCCAGAGGATGTCTCTGGTGGCATACCTGTGTATGTGTAGTGCTGTTATCTCATAAAAATAGTTTCTCTTGTTCTTTGAAACCAAGGGTTGTCTTTCCATGCCATCTGACTTTCAAGTGCTTTGAAACAAGTGTCTTTACACTAGAGGTTGGTTTTACTTTATAAAATCTCTAATAACATAAGCAAATAGCTTTCAAATAGTACACCAATCTATACAATTTCATGTAGTAGTAGTAGGAGGAATTAGGTGGAATGATAGCAAATGATTAGGTTGTCAAAGAAAAGCTCAAGTGAAGGATTAGGTACACTGTGGAACTCTATGCTTCACAGGAAGTATTGGAGTAATGGTGGTATTCTTATTCCTTATTGAGGCCAAAAATTCTGTTCTTTCAGATATGGAGAAAAAAATACAGTGCTTACTGAGATTGCTTTCAAGAACAAACTATACTGTCTTAGAAAGATGATGTGACTTAGCATAGAATTTTTTTTTCTGACTTTGTTTTCTGCAAAGACAATTCCAAAAAGTTCTGAAAACATTGTAGCCTTTTCTGAAACTGTTTAATAGCGATAGGACTGGAGTTTTGGAGTAATAGGATTGATTTGTCTATTTGCACTGGAAAGGACTTCATTTACTACTTACACTAACAGAATTGGGTACCTATAATGTTCAAAATTTGGAGAAACTTAATGTAAATATCTGACTTTTGTTATTAGTGATTCTGTCCTTTGTCAAATCCTTGCTGAGTGTTGAAAGAGTTATTCTGTGGCATTCTATGACATCTGGATAGGCTGCTTAAAGTTCAGGGTGCATTGCTTCTGTCCCTCTCCAAGGATTGTATAGTAAAAAGAATGGGATGAAAGAGCAGCTGGTGATATGCTACTCATTCTGGGTTGTTAACATATGGCAGCACTGGGTGTATGTAGTTCTGATCTGATTTAAATTGAGCCAATAATATATAATATTATATTGTGTACATATATATATATATATGTATGTGTAATATTTGTAACTAGTTAAAAATGACAAGAATTGAGGCCATGAGACAGATCTGAATTTTATTCATTTGCTGAGTAATATTAATAGCCACCTTGTACTCACTCCTGAAGAACTCAGTTTTGGCAGTTGTTATCTGTTCTAATAATGATCTGTGGCTCTACAAATTGAACAGTCAGCTATTAGGAAGTTTGCAAATCCTGATGAATTTCAAGGATGTAATGGCAATACATCAACTCATAGGTGTCCTCTCTCTAAAGCCCTAAATAATTGTTTTCTTGTATATGTATTATTTGTTGCGATAGGATGAGCTCCAGGGCAAGGATATTTACAGTGTTTTGGAGGTCTTGATGTTTCTTGATACATGTTTTCAGATTTTTGACAGTGGGTGACCTTTATTGTTGATGAAAGTTTTGGGAACAGGAACCACAAATACATAAATGCCATTTCCTGTCGTTGCTCAAATGCGTGATTTATGGCATCATACAGAACGTAATTTTTTTGTGCCTGAACTGTATCTTTGTGTAATCTCCCAATGTTCATGTGTGTTAATAAACAATGAGAGCTAAAATACCATAGTTCTTCATAATGTATAATGAGCTAGTGGCTGCAGTTGTGCCTTGGTATTGAACAGAGAGGGTGAATAAATAAGATGGTGCCTGAAGCTGTAATTGATGGCTCTGAGGAAAGGAAGGCACTTTGAAGAATTCAGATACATGAACTATTGTATCCCTTAAGGTATAATTCTCTGGTTAATCATTCTTCCTCTTGTTATGAAGGGTGTCAGGGTGATAAATGTTTCCAGATTCATTTTAAGACAGGTAGTTTAGTGCTTCTGTCTTTGGTAGGTTACATGGCTTGTTTTGGGGCAGGCCCTTCTTTTATTGTGCTTGTGGGGTGGGTGAAAGCATCTTTGGCATTACATGATTTTGCCACTGGTGGCTTTGAAAAACAGCAGAGGCATCAGATGCACTTAAATGCACAAGGACAAATAGATCCTGAAAAAAAAACCTTTTTTCTTTCAAAAATGGAGGGAATCAGTTGGAAAGGTGGCTTAAAGTAGATACAGAAGTCGAGATACATGATCTCTGCATCTTGTTTTTCAAGTTGAGCATTTAAGAGTCAGTATGCATGTTATTTAAAAAACTTCTGATTACTACACCTGTCAGGCTTCTCTGGGTTTTTAAATATGAGATTAACAGAAGACAAATCTCCATGTCACAGTAACTACTTGTGGCAAGAATGCAATTTAGAGAAGTTATCGTGTTGCATGCATTGTGTTTTTCAAAGTTCTTTTATTCTGGTTTCTTATACTTGGAGAATTATGAATATCTATACTAAATTTTTATCAGTACTTAAATATAATTGTCTTTTCATGGCTCTTATTACTTTGACATAACTGAAAAATTTATTAAACAAATTACCACATCTCAAGTTGTGCAGTGAATATCAGTTTTGGTACTAGTTTGTTCTTTTCAGTTGAAGTGTCTTTTTGTTTTTCTGTATTCGAGGTTTTTCTTATGCAGTGATGGTAAAATTTCTGTATATAAGTCAATTTAGCAAATCTGTCATGTTATTTCAATCAAATATAGTATTTCTAGCTTCTGATTATTCATAGGTGTTTTATTGATTGCAAATACAGATTCTAAGTAGAGTGTGGACGTGACTTGTGTCCATAACTAAACAAGCTTTTTACGCATCTTTATAAATACACATTGTTCTGCTGCTAATTGTGTACCATAAATTTAAGGTGGTAAATGCCTTTTCTCACAATGAATTCAAGTTGGAAAAATCTCTTTCTTACAGTAGGTGTGGGGAGATTTTATTTCATTTGAAAACAAACATATGCTTATTGCTGTTGCTATAGTTTTCAAATTGCACAGGTCATTCAGTGCACTTACTTCAGGGTCCTTCCAGTCCTTCTTTTTTGTGACTGTGTTAGGTTTTCTTCTGCAGTCTCTCCTTCCCACAAGAAAGGAGATTTAGAAAAAATTTCATCAGTACATACTTGTTTTGATTGCTTTAGCTTGGTCTCTCCTGTATAATATCATTGTGTAAGAAATGTGTATGTTCTTCACATAAAAGAAATAGGAAGCATCTCTGAAGGTAGGCCTCTCCCATGTTTATTTAGATTTTTTTAACTTTGTAAGAACTTAGAAACAAACATGTTACTCTTACATGTTACTTGTTTCTGTAAGTCTTCTGTCCTCTTCAGGTTTCAGTTAAAATGTACCTTTGAGATTCTATACAAGTTTTTTGGTAGATGGTCTTCTTTTTTCTCTGGTGACAGTCTTCAATTTTTACGTACTAGAAATTCTTTACCTCCTGTATCTGCACTTATTTTGCAAGTACTTTCATGGTATAGGAGTAACCTGATGAAGGAAACTTCATCAGAGATAAAGTTGCTATTGTAAGTTTTTTTAGTGGTTCTGGAGTTAAAATCAGAGGTCAGAGCTCAAGAAGAGCAGCCATAGTTTTGAAAGGATCTACAGAAACTCTTAACGGAATTTCTTCAAGATTCCAAAGCTGTTCCTTTCTTCAGTTTCATAGTATCAGAGGAAAACCCATTGTTCTTGCTGTAAAAAAGGAAATATTCCATGTGCCCTCATTAATCTGTACATCTAAGTTTATAGAGAAATAACAATCCTAAACTTGGATGGATGACTTATCATGGCTTCACTGTATTTTGAAGAAAATTCAGTGCTGTGTTGTGGCTGATGCTTAGAAGTAGAAAACTGTTCTTGTTTCAGGTCTTAAAGTGGAGCACTGAATGTTGCTAGTGTCAATATATAAATGTACTATCTTCTTGAAAGTATAAGTGATTATGTGTAATATATAATCACTAATCTAGGCTGTGGAAGAAAATGTAGTGCATGTGGAATTCTGTTTGAGAGCAAAAGGGAAATGTATACTGAAAAGGGTGAGAAGTTCAAGCAAAAAAAAGAATTTGGCCAGCTTTAAAAAGGAAAGTGACAGTAGGTGTTAGGGAATGTGAGGTATGCCAGAGACGCTCAGAAAAAGAAGGAAAGAAGGAAGCCCGTTGCTATGGTGATGCCAGAGTCAATTGATAGTAGCTCTGTGCTGGCCTTGTGCTGTTGTTACAAGGCATTATCTCTGGTTTGCATGGCCAGGTTTGGTAGTGGGGGGCCACAAGGGCAGCTTGTGTGAGAAGCTGCTGGAAGCTTTCCCTGGGTCCTATAGAGCCAGTGCCAGCTGGCTTCAGGGTGGATGTGCTGCTGGGCCAGGCTGAGCCCGTAAGTGACTGTGGCAGTGCCTTTGGGGTAACAGATTTAAGAAGGGAGAACAAAACCTGCACAGCTGCAGCTGGAGAGAGGAGAATAAGTGAGAGGAATGGCAAACACCAAGGTCAGTGGAGAAGGGGTGGGGGAGGAGATGCTCCAAATGCTGGAGCTGAGCAGCCCCTGGTGTAGCCCATGGTGTGGCAGCTGTGCCCCTGCAGCCCATGGAGGTTCCATGGGACCACAGAGATCCACCTGCAGCCGGTGGGGGAGACCCACCACAGGGTGGGTGTGCCTGAATGAGACTGGGACTCTGTGGGAAGCTCACACTGGAGCAGGCTCCTGGCCTTAGGGAGAGATGAGCTCACTCGAGCAGGTTTGACGGGACTTAGGACACTGTGGGAGACCCACAGGCTGTTCCCCAGGGACTGCACCCCGTGGAAGGGACCCACACTGGAGCCATTAATGAAAAAGTGCAGCCAGTGGGAAGGACTCACGTTGGAGAAGTCCATGGAGGATGGTTTCCTGTGGGAACAGGGCAGGAGTGTGAGGAGCCTTCCCTGTGAGGAGGAAGGAGTGGCAGAGTCGTGATGAACTGACCATGATCCCCATTCCCCGGTTCCACTGTGGAGAGGAGATGGAGAAATTTGGAAGTAAAATTCAAACCCATGGAGAAGGGGCCATTGGGAAGGAGTTATAATATTTGGTTTTATTTTTAATTATACTATGATTTGACTAGTAATAAATTAAACTGATGTCCCCAGTTTTAGTCTGCTTTGCCCATGAGGGCAATGGGAGATAGTTCTCTCCCTGTCCTTACCTCACCCCATGAGCCTTTTGCTATGTTCTCTCACCCATATCCAGGTGAGAAAGGGAATGACAGAGTGCTTTTGGGGGATACCTAGCATCCAAGCACCCACAGATGTAAAGTCACTATATATAGGTTGTTGGCTTTAAGATGAAATACATACTGAGAAATTAATTTCAGCTGTCTCACCAGAAGGGTTTATTTGCATCTTCTTGTTAAGCAATATATGCAGATTTCATATAAAAAAGTTCAAAAAAAATCAAAAAGAATTAGGGAAAGGTAAGAGGTAATAAGATTTGCTACCATAGTAATTAAATTTATTTGAGTACAACATATGTCTATTCAGGTACTTCATATGAATGATAGAAACTTCAAAAATAAAAACCCAAAACTGTTGATGAAGTTGAGTAATGTTTCTGCGGCAAGGGAGAGCCATAGAGAATTAAAAATAAATTTGAATATAGGGATCAAGATAAAAAGATGCCATAATTATAATAGATTGTTGTTACTTATCTTGACACTGGGATACAGATACAGTTGTGTGTGTGTATTTCTCAGCTGTATTTCCATACTTCATTTGTTTTAAAATGTAGAATTACTAAGTTTACTGGATCAGTGGCTTTTGTATTGTAAATTTAGACATGTGGCCTCAAGCAGCTGATGATGAAAGTTTCAGGAGCAAAGACTAACTGAACTAGAAAAATAATTAAAATTATAACTGATGATATAAAAAGAAAACTATGTAATTAAAATTATATTCTTAAATTTATTTTTATTTTCTACCTCTAATTTCTAGTTTTCAGCTGGAGAATTTGGTATCTAGTGTTCTAGAAAGTTTCTCTTTTGGGAAATGTGATCTTATTTTGAGTTGTTAACTCTTTAAATGCTTGAGATAATAGAAAAGGGAAGACCCATCACTTGTTGACTTCTATGTGTGGTGTTGTGGATATTTGGAGGTTTTCCCTTTTGGTATTTTTTTTCCCTTCTTTGCTTCACTTCTTCAAAGGGTCAAGAGGTTTGTTTGCTTCCTTCTTTCCCAACCAGGCATTTCCAAGGAGCTAGGAAGAAGTGATGCAGTTGACATATTTGTGTTTAAGTTACTATTAAAATGAAGTGTGAGTTTGGAATATTCAGGAATTTTCATGTAGCTTTAAAACACATTTTATCAGCAAAATATAAATGCAAATTTTTGATCAAGTTTAGGATGACTCACTGTAAGACACATCTCAGTAATGTTCTTGTTCAGGAACTACTAGATCCTAGAGCCTCAAAGGGACAGGAAAAACATAAAAAAGTTGTAGCAGAAAAACAAGTATTTCAGTACTGTGAGAGACACTATCAAGATGAGTTACAGTTCTTGGAATATTTGTGGTGTCTGCAAGAAAGTAAGCACTATCAGGATGTTGTCTGTCAGTACTGAGATAGATTATATTTTTTAAATACTCTTTCTTCCTAAAATCTGTGTTCTGGCTCTCTTAAAATATTTTTAACAAGACTGTGTTTGTCAAGTAGCATGAGTTGATTCCTGAAGAAAGGTATCTAAATTTAGCTGAATCTCTGTGTTAAAAATAGTGGATGATGAAGGAACAGTAATCCAGGGTCTTATCTAAAAATAGTATGGTATGTGTAACTGGAGGTAGGAAAAATGCACATTTACCTATAGCAGGAGTCCAGAGAGGGGGTAGATGCAGTGAACTATGGATATAATAATGACTAAAAGACTTAAGTTAGTCCTAAGGGCTAAAATTTTAATCTCCCTGAGGATTTAGATGAAGTTATCTCCTGCAATACATTTACTATTTCTCTAAAAACTTGAATCCATTTTATAGCTGAGAATTCAGAGTCAGATGCCTTGGCTGTGAGACATTATTTTTACATGAAGTTTTATTCTGTCAGACAAAGTAAATGAATATTGTTGCTACTTATGTGCACTTTGATCTGAGAGATAGTTATATTATTATGCTAGAGGTCTTGTGAAAGTTTGGTACATACCATAGAGGTGAAGCTAACAAAGCATAAAATAACTCAATAATCATAAAAAACTAAACTACCAGTGTGTTTTGTGCAGCAATTTCATTTGAGTACCTACGTAGTAGATTTGTGGCTTTGCTTTGTTGTGTGTTTTAAGGCTGGTACTGCAAGGAAAAGATGAACTAACTGCTTCTCTTAGTGTATTTGGGAAAAAGATGCTGCAAACAGTGGAAATAAATGATTTGCTCTAGTCTCTTTCTTAGCATATTGCATTGTATATCTTGTGTTAAACAATCCTGTAACATGTACCAAGGTTTTCTTTAAGAATAGCGTAGCTTGATGTTGTTAGCTTTTATTTTACTAGCTGAAGCTAGTAAATTGTTATAGTCATCTTAAACAATCTTCATTACTACTTTGCTTCTTCTTTCTTGAACACAACTGTGCAAAATTCTATACCATATATCAGACCCATAAGCATTACTTGACTGTTGAAGAAAATGAAGCAATGCAGAAAAATTAAGAATAAACTCTATTTCAATTTAAACTGAACAGGAGTCAAGCTTACTAAAGAAAATATTTTGAGGTATCTGTCCAAATAAAGATGTTCAACAAAATAGAGATAATATTTTCAAAGGAAATATGTTATATGTAACACTATTTGATATTTGGAATGTCCTTAATTGGAATTTTAAAATTAAAATGCATTCTCCTCCATGCACACACTCTTGAGTAAATAATCCAAAGATACTTTTGAGTATCTCTTAACAGCTAAATGTTAGTGGTTTCAAAACTAAAGATAATTTCTTCAGCAAAAAGAATGGAACAAATCCCATTAACTCAAGTTACTACTTTTTTCTTTTTTTTTTTTTTTTTTTTAACCTTAATACATTTTTTTTGGTTTTTTGTTTTGCAGGATACAAAATTATGGATAATAATGGAATATCTGGGTGGGGGCTCTGCCCTTGATCTAGTAAGTAAATTATGCATGTTTTGTTACTTTACTTCACATAATTATATTCCTATCTTATCATTCTGGAAACTATAATAGATCACGTGGCTGTGGCAATGTTCACTTTCAGGAAAGGATAAAAGTATTTGTCAATGCCAGAAAAATGTTGATTTTCCATGAGGCATGACTGATTATTTGTGTAAATAGAAGGGAACTAAGCAACATAATATTGGTAGCAGGATATAAACATCTTAGAATGCTAATCTTCAGTCAGCCAGAGAGCCCTAGTGCCTGAAAATAGTTTTTTGTATCTCTTAGTTCTGCCACCACAACTCTTATACAAGTTTATACATTTTAATGTATTTTCCTCATTACCCCCTCCCCCAAACAAATAACCAAAAGGTTCCCTGTTTGAAGTCTTTCTGTAGCCTAAACAGACAGAAATACAATTTAGGCTGGTATTAAAAATAGTATTTCAAAGAAATAGAAGAATCTCTGAACTCCATGGAGGGTAGAGAGGCCTTGCAGGAAGCCCTGGATAGACAAAGGGCTGTAAAGTCACCAAGGGTATGAAATTTAACAGGAGCAAGTGCCTTGTTCTGCACCTGGGATGGAGTTCAAAAACCCAGGTTTGAATGGGAATTCGAAGGGGTCAGTGTGAATCATGTTTTCTCTAACTGTATTCTGACATTCACTTCAGCTATTAAAAAGCACCCACCCCCCTCTCAAATGACACACACTCTTATTTAAAAAACACTATTATAGGAATAATAATGCATGCTTTAAGGATGTGAAAATTGTTATCCAAATTGAGGCAGAATGTCTTTGTAGCAGAGTATGCAGTTGTCAAATGAGATAACTGATAAATGCTTGAGGAAAGAGCCAAAGGATCAGCGTGACTGTAAAGGGATTCTGATAGGGACATCCAGAAGATAGGAGTGGGTATTAAATGTGGGCTTCCTGCAGTTGTGTATTTTTGAACCCATTTATACTTTTAGCTTCCACATCTGTTGGGAGTTTTGGGGTTGTATAAATATTCATGATGTTCCCTGTAAAGACATGATAGAAAATGTTTATTTATTGTTGTGAATCACTTTTTTTCTTCCTGACAGAAGAGCAGTTAGAAATCAGGTTTTCTTTTATAAATCAGCTATTATTTTCTTTGTATAGGTATAAAAGAGCAGAATGAAAACACATGCTACCATATTTTCTTGGTTTTTTTTTTTCATCACACAAATTTCACTTGTGTGATGACTATGTGTTTATTCTCTAAGTTTGTTGCCTATAAATAGTAGAAAGTACTTGTTCACACCTTAAAATGTTATTGAAGTTATTTCACCCCAGAACTAAAATCATCCTGTAAGTGTCTACTGAACACCTTTTGTGTGCTTCATTAAGTTTCAGTTTATGTTCTGGTGCATGTCCTCCTAGTTCTAACATGTACATTATGGTTCTCAACTAGAACCTGTCATGCTTTGCCATGTTTTCATACTTGTGGCAAGGATTACCAAGATCCTTGAATTCCATGTTCATAGTGCAGACATGTCATTCTAGCTTGCTGTTTTCTGTACTTGAATATGCACTGGATGATTTCAAAATCCTGCCTCACAAGAAAAAGTACAATAATGCAACTGCATGTACATTTTTGGTCAAACTTTGAGTGTAGTCCAAGTTTGTGACTGAGGTACAAGTGCCAGTCTTCTCAGATTTACTCTGTTTCAGTAATTCCTCCTCACTAAGATGAGCTGAATCTGACATAAGAGGTTTACCCCCATGAGATGTGTTGTGTCATGTTACCAAGTCTGAAACTGGTACTTGAAGCCTGGCTGGAGCAAAGTGTTGAGAATGTCTTAGTGGGTTTCAGGTAGTCGTAATATTTTGTGTAATAGCTAATATTTTGTGTATTATCAGAGCTAAGGAAAAGCAAATAAGATTATAACTAAAGCTGCAAAGATAAAGCAAATGCATTGTTACACAAAATATTACCTCTGTTGCTATGCATGAGGACTTCTGACCGATGTACTATTTTTATCTGAAAATCCTTATTTGAAATGCTTTCCTTCTCACAGAATGAAGCTTTAGAGGTACAACTTTTTGATTGTGCTTCAGTGAGTGCTGTTGTGGAGTAAACTAGATAGTGGAATATTTCCAATAGTAACTGTTGGACAAAAAGTTTCAGTGTCTCTCTGGAGATGCCCTTATTGTTTAAGGAGTCTCTCTGGGTAGTGACCTTTCATCTGTTATTCTTACTTTCAGAATTCATATTACATGTAAAGATCTTTGGGATCATATAATGCTACTGATTCTTTCATAAGAAGAAATATTTGGAATCTTTTAACAAATAGCAGATTTATATTTCCAGTATTACTTGAAAAAAGTTAATGTTTTAAAATATGTATTGTTGTCTCAGCTTGTCAGTTTGAGTTGAGTTTTAGCGAGTTTCTCAAAATACACTGCAGTATATTTTCATAGACTGATGGACGTTGTAGCTTGAATGTCTTAGCTTTTTGCTCAGGCTTTGAGATTTGGGTCCACACAGGGTCTGTGGAGTTGCACATCTAAGTTCAGTGTAATGTTAACAATCAGATATGCTATGCTTTTTAACAGCATAGCATATCTATTACCTGACCACAAAGCAATAACTTGAGGCTCTGTCTTTATGGCACCTTTAACAAATTTTACATAATATTTTAGATAAATAATTTCTTTGCCTGTTGTTCATTAAGCCATTTAGTTTAGAACTATGTGTTTTAAAAAAAGAATATTCTGTTTTGTCTCATGTTATGAAGTTATAAAATTGGAAGTTTTGAGGGTTGACAGAAGGAGTAATTTCTTTTTATAGTCACAATGTTATTTCTGTTTTCTGTCCATTTTTTATACTTATTTAAACATTTCTTTCATCTCCTAGTTAGAGCCTGGCTCACTTGATGAAACTCAAATTGCTACAATATTGAGGGAGATACTCAAAGGACTCGATTACTTGCATTCGGAGAAGAAAATCCACAGAGATATTAAAGGTAAATTGTTTTATTTGTGATGAAAGAATATCAAAAGAACTCATGCAAACCTGTAAGAACACTGTCAAATGGTGTCAAATATCTTCATTTCTGGTATTTCTTCTTCTTTATTCCAGCTGCTAATGTATTGCTGTCTGAACAAGGGGAAGTAAAACTGGCAGATTTTGGAGTAGCTGGACAGCTAACAGATACACAGATAAAGAGGAATACCTTTGTGGGAACACCATTTTGGATGGCACCTGAAGTAATAAAGCAATCAGCATATGATTCAAAGGTAGGGTACTTCAAGGCATTACTGAAGTCCCTTCCTTTTTCTAAATTGAATTATATATGTTGGTTTTCAGAATGCAGCTAATAACTTTGTGTCTACATGAGGATGTGTTCAGGTGACACCTAGCAGCTAAAAGCTGTTGGTGAGGAAAGATTTCCTAATTTGTATCCAAAGTTTTAAGTTTCCTAGTTTATTAAGACAATCCAGATGGCAAGAAATGATACAGTATTCATGGTTTGTTGTACTATTTTGTTCATTTTTATAGAGGAAGGTCACTAGCAGTAAGAGTTATAAATACATGAGGAGAAAAGGAGGTATTTATATACATATGTGTGTATGCAGGTGGATATCTATGCACTCATACACATGTAAATTTGATGTTTATATTTGTATATAAACATGCTCCACCTGTGACTGAAATTCTGGCAGAGGAAAACTATCAATTTATTTGGCTTTAACACTTCACTCTTGATAAACTGAAATTCTGAATAAATTGGAAATAATAACACTCAGTTGTTAACATGAAGATTCATCTTTACAGATGACATTTTTCTTTTGTAACCAAGAAAAGCTTTCCTGCTAGAGGGAAGTTACTTATAATTAGGCTTGTGGAGAGCTTAGCTGATAATGCTCTTATTAAGATAAATGAAACTTGGGACTCATGTGCTTATGTAATTCTTTGTGCTCAGGAACTGTTCTGTAACATGGCCTAACAAAATGGAATTTCATAAATTCAGTGGTATGCTAATTGACTGATTTTTTTTTTTTTTACATTCTTACTCACAAAATTAAGTAACTAAGCTCTTAACAGTAGGATACTGTCTGAACAAGGAAGGAGGAGCTTGTTTTGGGACAGGCACTGTGGCTGTGATAGTGCAATGAATGTGTGCAAGTCAGTCAAAGATAACCATGAGAACCCACGGGGCTGACACAGGTGGGGATGAAGGATACTTAGTAAAGACAGCAGTGTTAAATGACATCTCTGCTCTATCCAGTACCTGGAAATAGATCTGTTTACAGCATAGAAAAATTCCAACTGCTCTGTTTGAGAGTAAAACCAGACAGCTCATGTCATATCTTTCCTGTTTTCCTGAGAATAAGTCTTTGTTCTGCTTTCACTTAAAAAGAAACAGGAAGAAACTAAACATAAATATTTTTAATTTGTATCTTGTCCTTGGAACAGACATTTCTATGATACTTTTTTTTTTACCTTTCTGACAGGTTTATTATCCATTCTCTTGGCTTTTGGGTCTGTGATTTCAGCAAAACATGAGAATTATAATGCATTGCTTCACATTACTTCAGGCAGATTTGCAATAGGATTTGTATCACGGGAGACAGAATTCCCTAGAAAGAGCAGTACATTTTGATAGTGAAAACTGTTAAGGGCTACTTGGACCAAAAAGCTGAATATTACTGTTCAAGACTGCATTTCTCTAGTCTGTGAATAACAATGATATATAAAACCAGTGTTAAACTCCAGGGAAGTTATATTCTAATGTACTAAATTTCTGATGGTTATACTAGCTAATTTATCTTGAGGAGAAATCTTGTGCAAGTTAAAACATTTTACTTTATGTAAATATTTTAGACTTACCCCATATTTGCAGAGTGTTCTTGCATATGGTAGATAAAATGCTAGTTTATAATGACTCTGACATTGCTTTTTGGTGTAGTAGTATTTATTTCAAAAAAATGTAAAGTCTACTTAGTATAATTGTTTTATACTGAAGAGTGGAGACAACCAAGAAACTCTGTTTACTTGGGCTATGGGGCTAATCACATAAAACAATGGTAACAAAACCAATTTACACATGAAGTAATTTACAGTAAAGCTGAAAAATCTACCTTTACAAGTGTAATAGTTATGACTGGGGTAAAATTAATTTTCTTCACAGTAGCTGGAACGTGGCTGTGTTTTGGATTTGTGCTGCAAGTGTTGATAACTCGGATGTTTTCCTGATTGCTGTGCAGAGCTTGCACAGAGTCAAGGCTTCTTCTGCTTTTCACCCACCAGTGAAAGGGGGTGCTGGGAGGGGACTCAGCCAGGACAGCTGATCCCAGCTGACCAGAGGGATATTCCACTCTATATGGCCTCATGCTCAGCGATAAACCTGGGGGAAATCCCTGCTGCTCAGGGACTGGCTGAGCATCTTTCTGTTGGTAGTGAGCAGCTGTTTCCACTTAAATCACTTGCTTTTTTTGGGTTTTACTTCTCTCTGTTATTTTCTTTTCTATTATAATTTATTATTATTGTTGTTATTTTATTTCAATTATTAAACTGTTCATAACCCACAAGTTCTCTCCCATTACCCTTCAAATTCTCTTCCTTCTCTATTCCACCAGGGGGCGTTGTGAGCAAGCAGATGTGTTTTGCTGGTTAAACTAGAACAGCAAGCCAACACTTTTCTTTTCTTTCTCCAACCTAATCTTAAAAGCATTCTTTCTTACAGGCAGATATCTGGTCATTAGGCATAACAGCCATAGAACTTGCAAAAGGAGAGCCACCTCATTCAGAATTACATCCAATGAAAGTTTTGTTCCTCATTCCTAAGAACAATCCACCAACACTGGAAGGAAACTTCAGTAAATCCCTCAAAGAATTTGTCGAGGCCTGCTTAAACAAGGACCCAAGCTTTGTGAGTTTCATGTTTGTCAGTGTGTAGTAGAAAACTTGACTGCTTTACATGAATTGCATGAATAAGTGTCAGCTTCTCTAATATGGTGTGACATAAGTGACGGGTATATTTTTAGCTACTGTATATATTTAAAATCTCATTTGTATCAAGACTAAACTCTGGATTTCTTTGGTTTTATAGTGAATCACTCAACACTTAAACATGGAAAAACACCCCAACTCTCTATTTTTTTCTTTTAAGAGACCTACTGCAAAAGAGCTTTTAAAACACAAATTCATTTTACGAAACTCCAAGAAAACATCTTACTTGGCTGACCTCATTGACAGGCATAAGAGATGGAAGTCTGAGCAAAGTCATGATGACTCCAGTTCTGATGACTCGGATACGTAAGTTTGAGGAGTCTATAAAATATCCTTTGTGAGAAGCCAAGGAATTATTTTTAGCATGTGTATTCCTGTGTTCAGTTATTTGCAGCTTTTCAGCTTAGTGGCCTTGGTAAATGAATGCAATCTCAATTTTAGTATTTCCAGGGATTTCATGCAAGTAACAGTCACTGAGAAAAACTCTTCTGGCCCATATTCTGTGCTACCTTCTCTTTTATGTAAGGCCCAGGGTTCTTCCTAGATATGAGGCTAACTGTTCTGCAGACAGAAGGTCTCAAGCCACACAGCCAAGTAACACTGTGCAAATGAGATTTGAATGAAGAGATTGCCACAGCTTACTCACAAATGGATTAAATACCTCATACTAAAGAAAACACAACTACTCTGTAATTCCAGGTTGTGTGCTAATGGCAAGCATCTGGTTATTTCTTGGGTGACATTACAGCTGTATATTTCTTGACAGTATTAATGGCTTCATGCCTTCCAGTGACCACAGTTCCAGTGTCTTAGCTATTTTTCTTGGTAAGAAAAGTGAATTTAGTTTTCTAATTTCATCCCCTTTCCCTAATGAGTTGAGGTACTCTGCTAAAACCAGTTTTCAGATAGCAATAAAACACTTCATGAGACCTGGGAAAATGTTTTCAATCTGTAAAGCCTCACTTCCTTACATTTGGTGAAGTATCTTGGTTTAAATTTTTTCATTTAACTGAAAGATAAGTTACCTTAATTTTCATACTTCTCTTTATATGTAGTGTCTTGCAGAGTAGAATCCTCATTTTGGTCTTCATTGAGTTTTTATATTTAATGTGTATATTGAATAAACATCAGTAGTAAAGTGTAGGTAATAAAAATTTATTTTCTTTTTTTTTCCTTTTGCTTGAAGTGAAGCAGATGGTCAGGCTTCAGGTGGGAGTGACTCAGAAGAGTGGATCTTTACAATAAGAGAAAAAGACCCCAAGAATCTAGAGAATGGAGCAGCCCAGTCTTTAGAGTTGCAAAGAAATAAGGTGATCAAAATATTGACTTCACAATACAAGGAAATAATTCTGCTTTAATAATTTAGTAATAATTTATGCCTTTAAAAGCATTTATATTGTGAAACTTCCAGAACTTTTGCTGAAAATGTGTTTTCTACAGTTGTCTTTCACAAAACTTTCTGAGTAAGTCTTGAATTTTGGGCATTCTGTAAATGTGTCCTTTTTTGTAGTTGACAAAATACGTACCAAAATATTTCTATAGTTTGAAATACAACCACTGGAGGAAGAGAAGGCAATATTGTAATTTTAAAACCTCATTCTGTATAGTAAACTAAATTCAGTACATTGCAAATCTAGGCTGGAGTTCTGGAGAAGGCATTTTGATCTTTTAAGGAAGAAGACCTCAATGTAACAAAGAACAGAATGTGCCTGGGTCCAAAGGAAAAAAAAAAAATCCAAACTCAAACAACCCAGAATTAGGGATGTTTAAGAACTGCTCCATTGTATTTTCTGCAAGCTGTGTGGCCAGAGCAGGTTGTTGCTGTGCTGGCTCTGAAAATTCTGGAGAAATAAAAGAAAAATATTGTATCATATGGGATGAACCTAGTAAATATCAGCATGTCTGTGATTTAGTTGATGTTCAGTAGGACTGTGTGAGTTTGGTAGTTTTGGTTTGTGGTTTGTTTTTTTTTTTTTTCCCTTCCAGTTTTGAGCTTGCATGTATTTGAGGTGCTGCAGTCTCAAATTTTAATTCAGCCTCTATTATCCACAGTGCTTTGCAATAGTATGTTATAGAACATTTTCCATAAATGGAAACAGAGCTTTCTTAAAGTGTAACATGTTGGAACTACATTTTGTCTTTAATTAGCATACAATGAGGATGCTTTTTATCAGAAATAAAATTGGTCAGATTTTTTTTTTTCTTTGAAGGAAAAGGATATCCCAAAGAGGCCTCTATCCCAATGCCTGTCTACAATTATATCCCCTTTATTTGCAGAGGTAAGTTATTGCTTTAAAACTTAACAGTTCCAATGTTGTTCTGAAAAAAATTGAAAAGTATAATAAATGACACCTAAGGTTGCTCCTGCCCATTTAGAACTTGCTGTGTTAAGTTTTAGCTGTGCTTTTGGTATGTCTGCTGAGATCTGTATTTTATTCCTAACATTACTTGATATGCATGGTAGTAACATCAGCCATGCTGGCCTAAAGCAATGAACATGACAAGAAAAAGGTGTGTAAATGTTTGGGTTGCAGCATTCTATTTTTGACACTATGTATTTATCTTACTACAAATTTCAAGTTCTTCACTGTTCCAAGATACAGTTGTGGACCAGATCATCAAGAGTTTTACTTTTGAATTTCAGTGAGGAAAGATGTATTTTGTTCCCATTCTGAGTTTTTTATTTTTTTATACTCTCTCCCCAAATACTTAAAAACAACGTTGAAAAAGCATATATGAAGAATAAGAGAAGAATTTATAAAGATATGATTTTTTTTTAAAGTTAATAAAATTACTGCAATGTATATGTGTAAACTATAGGTGTGCAAGTATGGATACTAAAGTATAGGAACTACATCTTGAGACCAAAGAGCTACAGTTAAATACTGCTTTTTGATTGAAGATGTGTGAAGATGAATGACATCCTGATAAGTACTGTAAAGACAAACTTCTGCTTGAAAAAAGTCCTCAGTATGTGAGGGTGTATGATGAAAGTCAAATGCTGACATTGTGAACACTGATAGTCACTTCCTAACAAGCTTCTGCATTATATTGTGTATAGAAATATTTATTAATATCTTATTGATATATTTCTTCCTGGTTTCCTTTCAGTTGAAAGAGAAGAGTGAGGTGTGTGGTGGTAACACAGATTCCATAGAAGAACTGAGGAAGGCAGTTTATTTAGCTGAAGAGGCTTGTCCAGGCATTGCAGATACCATGGTGTCAAACCTTGTGCAGAGGCTTCAGAGGTAATGAAACTATTTCAGTATGGCTTACAGAAAACTTCAGATCTGATTCTATAAGTTTTTTGGCTTGTATTGAATTGAAATAATTAATTTTTGTTTCTAAAGGAGAAGAAAACCACCTGTGCCTACAGTTTGTGCAGTTCTGTTTGCTTACTGGAAAAACACTTAATTGTATCAGCACTTCTAATTTCTAGCTTCAGGTGATATCATATACGTATGTTCATCCTATTGGTGTGCATATTGTGTGTCAAATGAGACTGGACAGGCTTTTCCCTTTGCAGTTCCTGTAAGGGACACACACTTCCTTGGTGTCTGGGTATGTGTTGCAGAGAGCACTCTGTGTCACTCTTAGTTTCTTTTACCCACATGGTAAAACACAGACCACTGTTCAAGTGGTCTGTGTTTCCCCCACTCACATAGCCAGTGGTTCCTTATTCATTCATTTAAGACAGTCTGTATGGCCTTTGAGTGACACCTCCAAAACCTTTGGTCTTACTTCAAAAGGCCAAATTTCATGAGATTTTCTAACTGCCTTCCTTAGGAATATATTAGGAACAAATAATCAATTTTCTGTTCCTTTAAATGCTGCACAAGAAAAGATAAGAGGTATGAATTTCAGAATTGCTGCTGGGGGAGGCTATAAATGCAACATTTTATCTTGGAGCCCACAGCTCACAGCTGTGGTGAAACTCACAGCAGCCAGATTGGATTGCTTGGTACTAGGAAAAACTCATGTCAGTGATTAATCATGGACCACCACATGGAAGAAGATCACCCTGAGCAGGTGTCTTCCTTACACTGTCTCTAACCACAGCTTGGTAAAGTTTAGGAATTCACAGCTTTGAGGATGAAGCACAGAATTACCAGGCTGACACTTTCTCCTTCAGTAAAAACCAATGCCAAGAAATTGCAAGCAATCGTGTTTGTTGCTTTATGGGCTGTTAAGAAGAATGAAGCCCAGTCAGCATCTCTAGTGCTGAAAGGTTACTTCTAATGCTAGATGTCCTGTCCTGTCTCATTCGGTCCTGGCAGACTTGAAAGAGTTGCTGGAGTTTCCATCTCAGTTTTTTCCATTAGGGGTTCCAAAATTAAATCCAGTCTTTCATCAGCTAATATTTCAGTGCCATATTTTTATCAGTCTGGTATGGGATCTTCCTGGAACTGGAAACCTCAAAGACTTGATGCTGCAAATGGCCATGTGGAGACAGTGCCCAGACATGGGCATTTTTGGGGTGGCTGGAAGTGATACACTTGTTCTGACAGCAACATTCAGAATTTTTGTCCTGCGAGAAAGATTTCAGAACGCTTTATATACCTATTTAGCATTGCTTTCTTTCTGTTCTGCTTCCTTGGACTGTTACTGTTTTTCTTCCTCATAATGCCTTAGAGCAGTGAAGGCAAGCACTCCATTCTCTTTCTAGGAGAGAAAGAATTATTCATAGAGAATGCTTGTCAGTGAATCACATATGGGTGAACTTTGCTTTTTTTTTCAGGGATGATAATCCAGCTAGTATGGGATAATGACTCCAGAAAGGGAGTGAATGAATAGCAAGAACTCCCACTAAAATGAGCTTGAATCATTCCATAGCTGCGTAGGTTTCCCTTGGGGATAAAGCTAATTTTTGGAGCTAGTCAAATTCTGAAAAAATAATTCCTTCTTGTTCGGGTGCTACAAGAAGTATGCTCTATTATGTCATTAGGTCATTCAGTATAATACCCTCTCAATTTGGTAGCTAATTACTGAAGATACGTTTTCAACAACAAGTTTCTGATTATGTTTTCATCCCCCCTTATAATTGGTTAGAACTGGATTTTGTAAGCTTGTCTGAATGAATTAACTGGGACCCTCAGAATAGCTGCCTAGTGATGTGCATGAATCCAGTTACCTTCCCCCTCCAGTTTTCATTTTGGATGTTTGGTGAAGTTTACTGGAAACTTAATATGATTAGAAGGCGTGCTTATTTCTTTGGATGATTTAAGAATCTGTTTAAAACAAGAGATAGCATTGTCCTGGCCCAGTAACAATTTGAAAAGATTTGATGTAAGCTTGCAGAGTAGTAAAGTTGGAGTCACTAAATGTTCTTCCATCATTAAGTTCTGCTCAGTAACACATTTGAGCACAGGTTGTTGCTGTTTGTTAGGAAAGCAGTGATACTCTAACAGAGTTGTTCAGTTCCATGGCTCTTCCTTTAAGATCTGGTGGCAGTGGTGAGTGCCACTGTGCAAGGAAAAGGGCTAGAACTTCAACGGCATAAAATGAAGTCACTTCATTGCTGCTTCTGGTAGAATGCCCTTCTACAAGTTGCAACAATAACTATTTCTTTTCCTCTTCAGATACTCCCTTGCTGGAGGAAGTTCTTCATCCTACTGACATACTCTTCCTTCCTGGCTTTCCCAAGACAGCAGAGATCCCGTGGTGTCTGCATGGAAGGCATTCACCCTAATGCTGTTCTGCATCTCAGTCTCTGAAAAGTCCTTGGGAGGAAGGACATTCCTAAGAGTGAAAATGAAGTCTCTTGGATGGAGGCAATCTTTTTCAGCTCCTTAAAGCTATAATTTTTTAAAATGATAATGCACATATTCCAAGGAGGTGTCCTTTTGTAAAATCTGAAATGTATATTTAGGTTTATGATAGAGAAATTGAAGATATTGAGAAACCTCAGGTATCTTGCTTTAAGAATTCCACTGGGAGATGGAGCATGGTTGTTGGAGTTGTGTACAGATATGTATATAATGTCTTTTTTAAGAGAAAGCCTTTCAATGTGCATAAGGAATCACTGTGTACAAAATGGTAAAGTGCTTTTATAGATAATGTTAGTGGGGTAAACATTTGACAGGCCATAACTGAGTATTGCCTTGCCTTTTATTACATGTAAAGTTTGAATTATGTGATAAGTGAATCTCGGTTAGATTTTTATATGTGAAGTATTTGCCATTGAAAGAGTTAATCCTATATTATAGAACCTTCTATTTGTACCTCAGCACAGACACAATTTTATTCTGTTTCTTTAGCATTTCTTTCTTCTTACTTATATTCTGAGCATCACTTTCTATTTATGGTACTACTTCTAGTTGTTTTAAGTTTCATACACCTGGTCTCTCAAAGATTTAAATTTAAATTACTGTTTTTCCTAGAGAATGAGTTCTTTCATATCTTCAGTTTCAAACTGTGCCAATGCAAATTCTGAAATAGTTCAGTTTTAGTAACAGGTATTTGTGAAGCTTGTGAAATTCAGACACAGTCTTTTTTCACCTGAACCAGTTTAAATGCTGACAGAAATCTTTATTACCTTCATTTATTCTGAAATATCTCCTTAAGGCGTAGATTCTGAGACAGTGGCAAGTATTTCTTTATCATGCCTATTTTTATCATTGAAACAAATGTCTTTCTGCACAAAAGAAAAATTATCCATAGATTCAATATTTGGTCTCGCTGCCTTCATCTGTGCATCTCTCTTTGCCAAAACTGCTAGATGTTGGACAGAGAGACTGCAAAACAGCCTGAGTGCTGTGTGCTGGGTCCTGCTGCTTGCCTCTCCAGAGAAAAGTTACTTCTTGCAATTCTGAATTTAAAAATTTCCACTATTCCTGTGAGGGCTTTTAGATAGCTGACTTCAGGTGTTATAGATCTTGGAAACAGTAATACTAGTTCATTAGTTATATTCACAGTTGATTATATAACTGCTATTGTTTTTCCCCGCCCCACAGTATTACTCTGAGGTTTACCTTGGTTGGTTTCACCAAGACTATATTCAGGTTCTTCTTATTCCAGTAGCTAAGAGAACATTTTTACCTTCTTTTAATGAAGAAATTGATGACTTTATGCTTTGCATGACTGTGAGGTCATATTTACTTTAAAAAAAAATAGAGATGGGAACTTTGGAACAGAAAATATTAACATTTAAAATACAGGCATATTTGCCTGACTTGATACAAGAAACCCAGGTACTCTAACCATTGTGGAAGCTGGTGAGGTCTCCTTCCAGGATTTCTATCACCATGGTAGCCCTTAGTCTATGCATATTGATAGCCTTAATTTATTAATTTAAGAATTTAACAGTAAGAGGACACTGTCTTGCTAACAGAGCTTATAAACTTCTGCCCAGGTTGAAACAACAGTTGGAAGAAATGTGGGTGTGTGTTCATCTTGTGACCATGCTTTCAGGCACTACTCATTTGCCAGCCTAATGAGGTAATAGGTTTCCTTTATGGCTAAGGGAATTTAAAATAAATTGAACAGTGCTAAAATTTGAGCAATGTTTTACAACTCCACTTTGATTAATATTTTTAATTATGTTGTTTAGTGTGCTCTTAAGTGTTATGGATAGGCTCACTTCTGAGGAAACAAATTTCACACTGCTGTTGTGAAATGGGCATCAGAATGCAGTGCAATGGGAAATTTGCCTGTTGATGTCTCAATATGAGAACATTCAGCCTTCATTAGGTCCCTGTGCTGTGACTGCACAAGGAAATCAACAGGTGTGTTTGCATTGGAAATAGAAATTGATCAGTGTAAGCTGTACCCTAGTCATCTGTTAATGTACGCACTGGAAATTAAAGTGAGCTTTCTTGGAGATGCACAGAACTCGGACACTTAGTGGAGAAGTTAAACTTATGCTGCTGGCTTGATTGTCAAGAATTTATCAATCAGCAAGTTGAATTAAATTTTAAGGTACACTCTTTGAACACTAATTTGAAAAGCTATAGATATGTTCTGAGTTGTATTTTAGTTGTGTTCCAGGACTGTATGTTGAGGAAGTCCTTCTCTGAGTAGATAGTGGCAGAATTTGCTTGAATGTGTCAGAGCTTTAGATGAGTAAGACTTGTGGTGAGGGCAGGTGGCCAAAAGGCTTGGGCATTTCGAAGAAGACAAGACCTCATTTATGGTAGAGATGTGTATTTTTATATGTAATATACAGATTATTTAAATATAGACTATCTTAAACTGAGATTCACTAGAAGAAAAAAGCGTGCTGTATCTTGAATGTAGAAGTACAATCATTTGCTATTGAAAAGTATTGATGCTTTAAAAATCAGGTCTATATTGGTAACAGAAGAGGAGCTTCATTTGAAAGAAGCATCGCTTCAGTTTCTCAGAGGAAAAGAAGTGTATTGATATTTTTGAGAGGTTTTTTCATGCTTAAAACATGTCTGTGTTATGATGTTGCACTGATGATTTTTCTGTGCAGGTAGTACTTCACTCAGTCTTGACTATACTAAATGACAAGCTACCCTATTTATGCAAACCTTTAAATTAGTAGAACTGCTTATTTGTCAGGGATTTCATGATTAGGCAGTAAATAAACTCACTGTTTAAAACCAATAAAATCAGTTATTTGAACTGAAGGCTTGCTTTTTTATAACTCTCAGATCTATTTTTTTACCTTAAATTTCCCTGCAGTTGCACTTTGTAGTTGCTGACCAGTTTACTGAAGGATGATGCGCTAGGGCACAGAACACAGAACAAAGCAGTAACTTCACTCTGCCACGGTTCCTTTGCAGCTCCATCATTGTTGTGTGAGCTTGTGGGAACAGAAGATAAACTGATTTTTGTGGAATGCCTAACTGGGGTGTTCTGCCCCTGTTGTGGAAGAGGGGCGGGTGGAGGGGGAAGGTGAGGCTGGATGTGTTGGCACCTCACTGCACAGCAGCTGGCTCAGTGTGAGTTCCCATCCTCCTGTACCCTGGCACCCCATCATCTGCCTCTTAATGTGCTTTTAATGTAGTTGGGCAGTGTCTTCCTTAGCTCTCACTACTTTGTGTAATGTTCTGTATAACTTTTTAAACTGCGTGGTACCAGTTTGCAGTAGACCAGTTTGTAGTAGTTTTACAGTAACCTGACTTTGAAGGAAATGTATTTTGCCTACAAAAATATCACCATTGGAAGATTATTCAGAGTGCTGATAAGCACAGGTATCCTGCAAGGATCCAGACAATTGCAAATTGGTTTTGTAGGCTGCTGGGGAGGAGCTGAAGGTATAGCACAGATGTGTTTCCTCTTTTTAAATGTGTTGTGCAGATGTGCTGAGCACATGCCATGGACAAATCGTATGCAAGGGTTTCCTGCTGCCTTTAATGCTTGATTACACAGGACCATGAAAGTGTGTCTTGTTTCCTGTAGCGTTGCTACCTGTTTATAACTGTCTATTTAAATTTTACTTTTGTCACTCTACACTAACACAGTAAACCTCCTTGTAAACTACGTGACCTAGAAATAAAGAAGGAAAAGTGTCATGAAATGTTGCCACCTGAGTGGTCAGTGAGATGAGATTCAGGGCCCCTTCCCTGGAGGGGCTGCTCTGTGGGCTTCTAGAGCAGTTATTGCCCGCATGTCAGTAATGATGTGCAGAAAGGTTATTAAACAGTGTTGGGTTTTTAATGGCAATCAGCTCAGAATTTGTAGCATTTGCAGACGGGAGTGATTTTAAACCCACCTTGTAGCCTCCACCTGCTAGCCCAGTGAAACTGATTAAGTGCTCATAAAAAACTATATTTGCTCATCCCCCCATGGATTGCACCTTTACCTGGTGACAGACTGTGTGACAGCTGCACTCCCGTAGTTGTACTTCATTACTGTTTTCTGCTGCTAAAAACCGTATGTGTAGCACATGGCCCATTATTTTGTCCTCTACCAGCTTTCCCGTGCCCCCAGTGCAGAGGCAGTGTCCATGTGCTGTAGCAGCTGGAGATGTGCATCTGCCTGCACATAGGTAACTGTGCTTTTGAGGGCTAAGACCATGTCATTGGTCCTGTATAGAAAGAAAGAATGGGCAAAATTGGGCTTTTCAGGTCTTTCTTGATCCTCTTTCTTGGCTGATGGAATGACAGGCTATTACGCCTCATTTTGTCTCTAAAATGAATTTTTCTTCCTCCTTAGTCAGAGACTGTTACCAAGATTTCTGCAATCACAGCATGTTTTCCCCTACCTGCTGACTTGTCTGTCATTTTTGTCTGGTTTCAGCTGAATTTACAAAGGCATTAAGGTGTCAGTGTTGTTCAAATAAAATGTTCTGAAAAGAGGTAGGTTTGAGGGGTATTATCAAACACATCTTAACAGAGGTTAAATTAGACAGCAGATAAATGGTGGAGATGCTTAATCTTGTTGAAAAAAAACCACAGGAGTCCAGGCTTTTTTGATTCCTTTGCCTGTGGTGCAACCTCCTGAGGCAATGAAGTCCCTGTTTTGTTTTATTTTTCCATTATTGGAAACTGGCAGCTATTTCATGGTGAGTAACAACAACACCAGCAGCAAATCTCCTGGAGTGCCTCCTCTGAGGTTTTCCTGCAGCTGAGAAAGATGTGTTTAGTGATAGCTCCTGACCTGGCACACAGTGACCCTGCTTCTCTGCAGGCTCTGCTTCGCTGAACAGGCAGTGATATGATGTGAATCAGAGTTAAAAATAAGTGGTTGTACAGTTATACATATGAGTTTTCTAGTACATTGAGTTTTATTCACACACGTGGATTCTGCCTGTTTCCAAGATATGAGCATCAAGACAATTGATTTTACTCTCTTACTATCATTTCAGTTTTGGGTTAACCCTGAGAATAGACACCTAGAAAAATGCTGACACATGACAGCAGTTCAAATGGTTCAATTTTAAAAAGAAATTTAAAATCACACTACTAGAGAAGAAAAAAAAATCTTATGTTAAGCATTTTTTTTAATTGTAAAAATAATACAAAAGGGTGAAAATGATGATTAGGTGGGTATTCTGAAAGTTGCACCTACAGCCTAACTTGGTCTCTGTCATTAGCAATAACTATCGCCATATTTTGGTCTTTGCTTTATTTTCCAAATTCACTTTGTGTAAAAATGAAACTGAATGAGAAAAGATGTTACTTGATTTCTTTGGAGAGCTCAGAATAAACTACTCCAGCAGATAGCAGTTAATGAACATTTCATCCAACAAGCCCCAGGGTTCTAAATAAAAATTCCGTTTTGACTGAATTAAGGGCATGGCCTGCAATGTAATTTCCATTAAAGAAAAGCTTTTCACTATTACAGATAACAATTCTAAAGGGAAGAGGCAGGGCCCTGGCTTGTAAAGTACTATTTTACCACACAATACTAGTAATTTTTGGCAGGATCAGGTCTGCAGCATTTTACTTCATAGCAACATCAAGTGCTGTTGCTTTTTCAGCATTGTTTTCCCAGACCAGTAAGGCTGCAGCTGAGTTGTTATTCACCTGTGCTATGCTATTTCCTCTTCTCCTCACCATGCATATCATTGCTCGCATTCCTGGTCAGTCCTGAAGCACTGGAATTCCTGTATGTTACTACAGGGTAGGGTGACACGCTTGGAATGGACAAGGCAGTGGGACCTGCAGCTGAGAAAATGGGCTTCAGATTTTCCTACCTACTTTCCAAGTTTGTCCTTCAGCATGTCCTAGCCAGAGCCAGTGCCAGGGGAATTAGCTGAGGAAAAGAGCAACTGCAGCACTCTTCCTGCCCAGGGGGCTGAAGGTCTCCCTGCAGCTGAAGGAAATACTCTGAAAAGTTTCCCATTTGTCAGGGTGTGCTTGCATTTGGCCATGGGGACTGCTGCTTTTCCTAAGGGGTTTGGAGCCCATCCTCATCTTGGACAGAGGTGTGTCTGGGGTTGGGGGTAACAGAAAGAATGCTTTACTGGCAAAACAGGCATATGTACAGTGGTGGTGTGAGGTATTTTATTCCCTTTTGTTGTGAGAAAAGCTGTAAGAAGCCATTTTACACATCGCACACAGACAAGCCATTAACAAAGCGAGTAGCTGGATGAAGAAAAAGCAGGGACAGAACTTCCGCAGCTTTGTTTCCCAGACTGACCTTCAGGCCCCCTCTGCTTAGCACTGTGCTTCCTCCAAAGCCTGTAATGGTGATGGGTGTTACCAGCACATCAGACTTCTGCCAGTGGAAGTTTTACATCTCCCTAGTGACAATGTTTCTTGAAACATGAGGGAAAGCATCTAAGCCTTGCTGATACGGTGCTGCCAACCTTCTCAGCACACCACCAGCTTATCCAAAATGCGGTGCCAGCTGATGTTAAAGCTATGCACACAAAATGGGTAATTCTGCTGCAGGTTGTCTAAATCGCTCTGTCTGCCTGAGCCTCAGGGGAGAGAGGGAGAGACTGAAATTCCAACAATAAACTGGAAGTCAATTTGGGATGGCTAGCAAGCAGGATGAAAACTTGGGGCTAGTACCCCCCAGCTTAGAGCAATTTAGTTACCAAAACACTGCAAATGAATCACAAATAGCTGCGGTTCTTGTAGCATACAGGTTTTCTTTCAAGTTCGTAAAACAAACACCAGAATGTCACCACAGCCTTTAATTTCTTCTTGTACATAACCATTCACAGTACATTAACAGCCCAAATAATATTGCACTGGATTATTTTAAAATTTTTTTGTCTTGCAAGTAGTACTCACTTTTCAAAGCCAACAGATGAACAGTTTGGTCAACTTGCACCAGAAAAATGGTTAGGTAAGAACCCTATACTTTATTTATACCACATGAATTTGTGACCCCAAAGGGAAATGAGAATGTGAACTGTTCCCTTGTTAAACACAGAAAATTAGTAAATCGTTGCTAATTAAATGTAGAAAGACTGGTGAAAAAAAGCATGAAATCTGAAAGTTATCTCATTCCTGTTAGACTGCTTGCTGTATATATAATTATATTCTATACTGTGAAAATTCATCTACATTTAAAAGCCCAGCAGTCTACAGATTAACATGGTAAAAAAAAATAATATATTTTTATGAAAAGAGAAGAAAATAGTGTTTGCCTCAGAGGAGAAAGTTTTCATATTTCAGTCATCTGGGAGTTCTTTTAGGTGCAATCTTTGAGGCAACAAAACATCTTTTGGCATTTGGCACTCTAATAAGGACAATATTTTAATACTGGCACAAGCTAAAAACAGCACAGAATGACAAAATACAAGACATGAAATGAACCGCAGCCACTGGGATGGTGGTAAGCTAGTTTATATGGAGAACTTAAACAGTTTTGCTGAGGAATTGTGAAAGTTTCTGCAAAACCATACTTATTCTCTTCTTTTACCAAAGTGTAAGTTTTCTTAAACTTGGAGGGAGAAAAAAGTTTCAATTGTCCTCTAGAAAATCAGCAGCTGCTGGACAATCAACACAGCGGCTTGTTCAGCCGTCAATAGGCGTGAGGCTCTTTGTGACTCAGAGCTCGAGTGCGCGAGGCAGAGCTGGTGGCACTTCGGATCACTTCCATCCATCTGTGAGGAGGCACGAGGAGAGACACAAACACAAGAAAGGTCAGTTCCCAGGGAAGAATTTCTTGACAGATACAGTCTGTGCTATTGGTTGTACAGTTTTGATTTTTAGTGCCCGTGGCAGCATCTTCCTACTTCACCCCTCAATCCATCTCGAGGCAAGAGGATCAACTGCCAAAACTGTAAGGAGGTTTAGAAAGAACAGACAGCAGGTAATGGGAACCAAAACTCGTGAAGTTAATAGTGGTTTTACTTGCTCTGCAGACACCAAATATATTTTTTCTGAGTGGTCCAAGCAATGAGCAATTGAGACCAACCATTCTTAATCTGAGAGCAAAAAAAATGTACTTTAGCTGCAATTTATGATTATTTTTCCTAGAACTGATAAAGGCATTTTGTGTTTTTATTTTATTACCATTTTGCCTTGTTTATAGTTTTGGACTGACATGGATAAAGGTTAAGAGCAGTTTTCTTTGATTAAGACATTGTGATTTTTGACATGATCATACTTCATATAAAAGAGGTAAATTATTTCCCTGTGTGATCACAAACCACAAATTAGGAGGAGTAGTACCTTTTCCCTGACTCTCCATGTATCTGAAGTTCAGTGGGAGGTGTAAAAATTACATGGTGAAGTGGCATAAATATGTAGTAGGAACATCTGCTTCTATAAAAATTGGAATTTTGTTTCAGGTGTGGATTTTCCACGCAGTTTTACTAAAGGAAGTCAAACTATTCTGAAGAGCTACTGAGGTGACCTGTGATCTGTTCACATGCTTCCTGAAGTCTGAGTCATGGAGCTTCCCATACAGCCAGCCTGATCAATTTTCACCGGGCAATTCCAGGTTTTGCAGTAATTACTATTACCGCTTCCATACCATCACAACCAATCACTTGATTTTAGTGGTATCAGGTTTAAAATTTCTTTCATAATTTTAAAAGATCCTTTTCCAGTTGTGCTGAACCACTTGCCTGTATTATTGAACCAACTTATTAAATAAACTTTGTACTTACTAACCTTTGGAAGAATGCTTCTGGAATTTCACAAAAATTTTCTCTCAAAAACAAACTTACCTTTCAAAGGTGTATTCACTTTCAGCCCTGAAGTAGTACACATGGGATTTGAAATGTAGCTTGAACACGTAGTCTTTGTGAATGTTTTCAGATTCAGTAGGAAGGGTGAGTGAATATCCCAATAAAGGAAGGCTGGCTAAAGGATGATTGTCCTGAAAAGATACGATGGAAAGTGCTGTGAGATCAAATGCCCTTAAATAAAGAGAGCACGTAAGTAAATGGAAAGCAGATACCCATTCGTTTAAAAATCACTGTGTTTCCACATTTATGCAGAAAAATACCAGATTTATAAAATTGCAATAAGATTGTCTAGTAGTTCCAGTTGGTCATCATTATAGACCTTTTGCATAAGGATTTGCTGCTGGCTGATCCTCACAGTATTTCCTTGAAGGAAAGCTGGCTAATTCTTGGAGTTTCAGTACTTCCAAACTGATGAACATAATGCTCCATCATTTGCCACTGCCACAGCACCACCCAGGTTCATCCTCAGCTTGCAAACACCTACTCCTTTAGAAGTGTGCTGGCCACCCAGCAAGTTCACTGCTGAAGTCCAGTTACTGCATGGCAAACAATTTCTTTATCCCTCTTACATGTGGAATATCCTTCAATTCCTTCTTTAATCATTAAGGATTTCTATAACAATGAAAGCACAATGTAGCGACTTGAGTTACTTCGTGCTTATGCCCTGCTCAAAGAGATCCAGAAGTCCAACAGATTCTAAATAGAAATCCCCTACTTTTGCAATAAAATATTTGCTCAGGTGGATTAAATTATTGACCACTGTTCTCTTGTTTGGCTTAAGTGTCAGTAATGGTAAACAGAATTTGTAAGTCACAATTAAGTTTTTAATTGTAGTGATAAAAAGCCTAGTTTAAACTTGCACCACAGCTTCTGAGCAGTGGTGAGCTCTGCTGTGCTTTCAAGAATGACACTGTGACTGCTGAAAGCTTCAGGAAAGAACTGACCCAGGAGCAGTGAGAACAAGCCCTGCTCTGTGTGCTAGTGGCAGTAAAGGCTGTGTGGGCAGCCGTGCCCATTGCACCTGCTGCTCCAGCCTACAGCATCCGTGACTGATAGCCACTTTTCTCTCAGCTGCCTCTTTGGAAAAGAGACCCCCACTGTCATCTCCAGCCACTCACACTTGCACAGTTGGTTACCTGGTGCGATTTATAGAAGAACATGCAGAAGTTGGTGAACACCACCCAAAGCTTCTGCCACCCGTTGCTATTTTTGAATTTTCTTAGCAGATTTCCAGACAGCTGGTTCTGAAACAGATCAAAAGCAGCCAAGTAAAACAGTGAAAGGTGCCTGCAGCTTAGTTATTGTAAGAAAAATTATTTGCTTTTATCTGGTTTTATGTGACCTGGTTGTAAATGAAAATGCTTCGATTGACTGGACATACTTTTCTTCTGCATTTTTCTACTGCTGAGCAGTACTTTATGTAATGTCTTTGTTTGCAGCTGCGTACTTCCAGAAACTCAAAGCTACTACACTAATTATCAACTGAGGTGGCTTTCGGCAAGCTGCTACTAAACCTCAGTCTCGTTAATCCTACTCTCATCTTTTAGAATGGTACTTAAATAGAATGGAAACAGAAAGTCTGACATGAATTTGTGATGTAAAGGAAAATTATGACATTAGAATTGCAGATAGAGATTGAGGGCTCTGTACCCAGGGACTTCACATGGTACTTTTCAAAGATTTCAAAAACAAGGACTGTTAACCTTATTTTTAGCTGGATTTTTGGATAGTTTAACATAAAGGAGGAGTTAGCCATAACCAAGTACGTGTATTTAATGGCTGCTTGAAGGAACTGCTCTTCACATAGTAAAGATGGAAAGCCAAGCATCACTGTTCCTTGCAAATGAAGGGGGGTTCTCAGTGAAATTATTAATGACTTCCCATTCCTTGTTGACTGTGAAGGGCTCTTGCCTGGATCACAGTCATTCTTTTTATCTATTGCAGAAGCTAATACCTTTATCTGTAAAGTTTAATAGTTGAAATCTGGGGTTCCTGGTGTAACTACTACAAATGAAGTATTCTGAAAAAGTTCTGTTTTCACCAGCCTTGGATATGCATTAAAGCCTTTCCTTTAACTCATCCTATTCTCTGATATCTGGACTACTGCCTCCTTGCCCTAAGTTACAGGCATACTCCTTAATTTTCTGTTACCTCATTACTCTGGAGGATATCATAAAAGGACAGGCTTTGCATTCGGTACCAGCAGACATATGAAATGGAAACAGGCCGCTGATCACTGATCAGTCCAGCAGGTAGGGAGGAACAGTCACTGACAGAGAGAGGATCTTCTACCACGAGAGAGACAGAAAGGAGGGAGAGACACAAAGAAAATAAACGGTAATGCTGAAGTGAGAGGCACCGACAGGACGACGTGAGCATGAGCGGGACCTGCCACGCATGGAGCAGCAGTGGAGCTGGAGATGTGTTCACAGAACAATGCATGGCTCCAGGCTGTGCTTGGTCTTCACTGCTTTGTGTTCATTTGAGGCACAGGGAAGGAAGAAAAATGAGCAACAATGAACACTGATCTCAGACCTAGTTAGATTTGCCTAACTAAATGTTTTAATCATTAGAATGACTCACTGGTGTAAGTTCTATATCTGTTTATAATAAGCTCTCTGCTTTAGGAAAAAATACGAGACCTTGTCCTGTGCTGAACTATTCCTTCCTTGCAGGATATAAGAGTATGAAGAATGGAAAATCCCACCTACGTGGGACTGAAATGAGGCTCTACAGTCAGCATTTAGTATGGAATAGTTTTGTCATACTTCAGCAACAAACTCACCTCCTGTTTAAAAACAGAGGCAGTGAGTATGTTTGTCCTTGTATCCGTGTGTTCTACATCAGTATCTCTTCTCTAGAGCAATGGTGGCCTGATGTCTGAGGGCTGCCACTCGAGTGCAAATCCACTCACCTTTAAGATTCCTTTTTCCATTTTCATAAAGCATAAATTTCCATTTGCTGAGGGCTGTGATAAAGTACACAGAGCTCCTTGGACTCTCTTTGGTGAAGGAAGAACACCTCAGCAGGCTTACCACCTCATCCTAAAACCTACACTGAGCTAGGAGTCTTTCATTTCAATCTTTGAAAAGACAATGTCTGCACCTTGGCTGTTGAGTACAGAATTAACGAATGTTTATCAAATTGGCTTAGCTGTGATCACAGTGGTAAAAAAGGGGTTTATTTTGAGGTGGAAAATGCAAATAAAGAAAAAGCAGATGAGACTGAGCAATGAGACAAGGTTCCAGAAAAGATGGCTAGGTAAAGAAAGTAAGTTAGTAATACACATAATTAAAACTCTGGCTGCAGCAGCTAAAGACAATATCCTTTCCGCTCAAGCAATGACTTAATGCCTCTGTAACTGAAAGCATGAAGACACTTTGAACTGCTTTACATTCTAAAGGGCATCCGCTTTTTTTTTTTTTTTTTTGACAGTTGCTTCTACGAAAATTACTGCTCTAACTGATTTTACAGAGGTGCACTACAGGAGCAGATCTGTGCTTCTTGCGTGACGGTTTATGCTGTCATTTGGGAATATGGGAGGCACTTTAATAAGCGTGCTTGAAACTTCCCCAGGAGGAGACAAGGGAACAGCACACTTGTTAAGGAGGAGCAAAAAGGAAATTGTCATTCAAAAGCGAGCCTGGAGCTGCAGTTCAGGTTGTTCTGAGGCAGATACCTCCACAGCAATACTAAAGTCGATCATTGAAACACTGGTATTTCTGTGCCAGCAGACGTGCACCGTAGTGTTGCCACGGTGTGGTGACTGACGTTCGAGTGAGGTGCGGGATGCACTGAGGTCGTCCTCAGATTCCTGGTCTACAGTAGTTTCATCAGGAGACTCTATGAAATGCAGGGAAAAAGCATCTTTCTTCCTCTATGCAACAACATATATAATTGGAAAAATTAAACAAATCAATTCTGTCTGCAGTATTGTGAATTAATTTTAAAACACCATTTTTGAAATAATTTTGTCCAGATTTTAAATAGATTATTATATTTTATATATTTAATTTATGTGTTTCTGCAAATGTTAGAATTATAGGCTAACTACCATGCTTTGTTGGATTTTTAAATACCTTCCAAGGACAGGCACTGCCCAAAGAGTTCCTGGAATCATTACACTTAAGTCACTTCTCTATTCAATGAAACATTCTGCTAACATCAACAAGAACATTAAAATGGCACATATCTCAATATATCTATACATATATATGTATATAAATCAACATCAAATGTCTCAGTTTGACCTGTGGCCAACACTTCTCACCACTTTGCTTAGAAGCAACCACCAATCATACTGACAAAAGTGAATAAAACCTACTCTCTGGCATTTACTTACTATTGTCAGGTGGGCTGCTTGCCAGTAACTCTGGGGCAGGGCCACTGCTTTTCTCTGCCAGGTCTATTGCCATCTGAATGTCCTCAGTCCATTTGTCCATTTCAGCACGGGTACTAACAATGAAAATTCAGGTTTATTAACTTTCATACAGGCTGAAAACAAACTCTAAGAAACAGGCACAAGCTGAGCTTACTTTTGACTGAAATAAATAAATTCAGACACAAGATGCTACTTTTTTTCCCCTGATAATTTAGTTTTGATTCCAACTTGCACAACTGCCACTCTATTGTGTCTCCCATCCACTTTCTTCTTAACAAATGGCTTTCACAAAAGAATATACCTTTGAGGAGATGGTTTTAGGAGCAAATGCAAACAAAATCTCTGTCCTATTGTGACAGCTGCAGAGAAATACAATTCACATGTGGACTTTGTCTCCACTGAATTACCTTGCAGCAACCACGATGGACTGGTGTTGACCTCGTAGTGTCAGACAGTGAGGAACTCCCCATTCCTCCTCACTTTCCTCCATCTGAGAGGTAAAAGGCCAAATGCAGTCAGATTGCAGGAAGTACATAATTCTTAAGGTGAAACAGTGAACTGAATGAGCTCTTACCATTAGGGAAAAGAAAATAGGAGAAATGCTCTCACATTTGAGGTAGGTATTGAGGAAAAAAAACAGTGCCTTGCAAGTTGGAAGAATAGTAAGTTCTGCAATAATGTCTTCAACCAAAAGCATGGCTTTGTCTGTTTTGTGCCAAAGAAAATAGCAGTATTTTTATCAGAAGAGTGATTTATTGTACAAAAGGATGTGTTAAAAGCTGGGAGTACCCTGGAAACTGTAGCATAGCACAGTTCTGCTGAGAGCAAGTCCAGGCCAAATGGCCATCAACAACTGAGTAGATTCCTTGAAATGCTAGATAAAACTTGAAACCTTGCAAGTGTTTAGAGAAAATCAATTACTCTGATAGTGACAATTTAATTAAATTCTCAGCAGAACAGCATAGAATGGATACTAAAGAGTGAGAAATTCCATTGAAAATAATAGAGGGAATGAAAGCATTTTGAAATCAGCAAAAATATTTTTGAAACAATACAGGAAGAGGTAAGTAAGTCCTATTGGCTTAAAATGGCTATTTTCCAGAAGAATTGCAACAAGAGCTCCAAATAACATTTTGCTGCCAGATTCCCCTGACTTTGGCTTTAAGATACAGAGCTGGAAATATTAGGAAATGCATTTTTTATAGAAATTAGATTGTTGCAACTGTTTACTTGTCTTGTGTGTGTCTATAATGAATTTGTGATTAATTACTTGTAAGAATCATGGTCAAATTAATGGTTGAAAAAAATAAAGAACCCATCTCCAGAGAAGTCTGTGAGGAAGCAGCCCTTAAAAATGCCGTTTCCCTCCTAATTTTTGCTATATGATCACCTCTGTGCAGAAGGCTGCAGGAACAGATGCTGAACCCAAGACAGATTTAGAGAACATTTCCCTTTGCTGCTGTTTTCAGCCCAGCAGAAATTCATCAAGCAATTAAGATGGGAGCACAAATGGCCACTTATGCATGAATCCCTTAAGTTCTCACAATACTTACTGTCATGCCATACAGTGGAAGATGTCCATGGACTTTAAACTGATTAGATGCTGTCAGACCTCTACTTGTGTATAACAGGATATCATTAAACTAAAAAGCAAGGATAAGCATCATTTCAATGGTTGGCTGGCATGTATGTGGAAAAAAAAAAAAAAGAGAACAGTAATACAGGAAAGCTGAGTATTTATATGGCAGTCCTAATTAATGAATCCAAAATGCTGGCTTCCACAATATTCCACCACCTAGTGTTAGCACCTGTTATCTTCTCTGCCCTCCTTTCCAGCTAGTTTTAGGTATGTTTCCATAATTTTCCACTGGATATTTTCCAATGCCTTCTAAGGTTCCCTTTGTGATCTCTGGGTCAGAACTACCAAGGTACAACAGTGGTGAAACAGAGCAGTCCATTTCACACTCTGCTGCACTTTGTAGCTATGGAAGGTGTGTGCTTCACCAACATTTTCTCTTTGAAGGAAAGATAGGTAAAGCTGCCCAAGAGGTGTGTCCAACTCAGCCCGTATTAACAGAGTGGCTGTTTTTTACTCCCCCTGACAGAAGGAAGCTGGGAGACCTTTTTTAAGGTAGGTGGTTTTAGGTTAAAAATACCAAGGTGAAGGGACTGAAATCTCAATCTGCAGAGCTTCCTGCAGGTAACAACAATTGTCTGAAGCACGTCAAATGACTGCCTGCATTTTGTTGCCATAAAATGAACAGAATATTTTCACTAGGCCACCTGGGTCAAAGGGTGTTTTTCTCAAACCAGGTGGTTGCATCAAGAAAATCATACTCTGTGGTGTGAAACAGAGCTCTTACCACAGACCTCTACAGCAACAGTAATTCATGAAACTTTGTGGATCAGCCACTAGAGGGGGATTTAATTTTGCCAATGATTACACATGTATTTGGAATCCCACAGTAGTGACCTGGGATTTTTACCTCCAAATAGATTCTGCTGCTTAAGACAGATAAAAGACTTCTTTAACAGTGAAAGCAACTGACTTGAGAGGCCAGTTCTCAGATTTTTAATGTTTTATACAGGTATAATACCAAGGCATCATCTAGTACCTGCTGGTATGCAAGAAAATATGCACTGTATTCATTAGGCTGTATTCATAGGCAAAGGCAGAGGATAATCCTACTCAGGTAGATTTATCAAATTATATCTTTGGCTCATTTGAAAGATTAAATGTCAAACACCTTGTAAAATCTAGCACACTCACAAGCTTTTCAACATAGCCACTGCCTTCACCTTTTGCACAAAAGAAGCCAAGGAAGTATTCTACTGCCACACTGCACTGACTCTTCAGGATTTTGTGTACTAAAAAATCTGTGCACTCTGCTGGGTGTCCCAAGACACCAGCACCAAGGGCACAACAGCAGTAACATGAGGAACTTGGGAGCTGGGAAGAAGAGAGTAGGAACTATCCAGTGGACTCTTGTGGATCAGAGACCAAATCTCTGGGCATCTCTGGGATCACCATGACATTGAAGTGGTAGGAGGATTCAAAATTGCCTAGTGCAAAACTTACAAAATGTGTCTCCAAGTACAGGCAGGTCCATCAACATGCTGGGCACTCATGTTGGAACCGGATGATTTATGGAAAAATTTGGTTCTGTAATGTGTTCTGAGAGCATTATGTGAATTATTGTTCATATCACCAGGAGTCACTCTTTATCTTCTTTTCTGAATATGATCACTATCCCTGGTGCCACTTTTCATTTTGTAATGACTCTGCTTTTATTTAAGACAAGGTGCAAAGAGGTATTATTTTATCATTATATTCACAATGTCATATGAAAAATAGTTTTCTCTTTGTAAGAAGCAGTTACAAAGAGAATATTGGATTTGAACAGAAATGTAGGTTCTTAACAACCAGCTGCATGGGTGATGTACTATATTAATTTAAATAAGGCTGTTTAAAAATACTTGAAAATTCAAGTCTAACAGTTATGTCTAGTAGATGCCTAGAGTTACATTTCATTGTACAAAGAATAATTATCTTCTTGCTTACCAGAAAAAACATCCGTTGCTGTAAACCTTTTCCAGACAACTTACTGAGACTGCCCAGCCTAATAAACTCCTGTGGAAAACAAATATAAGACAAAAATTTATCACCTGCAGAAATGATGATTTTTTTAGTTTGTAAACAGAAATATGACTACTAGGTCATACAAATGACTTGACTCTCAGTTACCAAGACTTTTAATTTTATTGAATATGTTAGAAATCTAATTTATAGGATAATTCCTGTTTGTAACTGTCTTTAGGATAAACTCCTTTCATTCATATTAAGAAAATTCAGCTATGCAAAATTGTTTTTACCTGACAATAACTCCTTCAGACAGCCCCTCTTTTGTCAGTTTTAAGGAGTATTTTTCACAGCACAAATGACATAAAAACTAATGATCTATGTGTTCTTGGTTAGCCACTGGTAATCTTCTGTGGCGCATATGGCATACATTGCTCTCATTCACTGCAATGTAAAACCAGCTACACGACTCAGCATCACCATTAGCAGCAGACAAAGAAAGATATTTGTCTGGCAGTGAGAGTTATCCCAGCACCATCCATGTCATATAATACAGCACATTAATTCAAACCATAGTGTTTAAGAATGTTTAGGGATGGCAATAGAGGAAAAGTAGCACATCTGAAACTTTCAAAAGAGTGGATTTCCTGGGCTTACTGTGAGTTATGCAGTAACTCACCCTTATATTTCTCTGAAACCCATGAAAATATCATTTTTCCAGTCACTCCCTCCAGCTTTTGCTAAAAGGTTTATATTTATTTATTACAGTCTTTCTAAAGTCATTCTACTCATACTTGTGAATGTAAAAGCCTATATAAAGCACCTAAATCACCTGCATTTTAGGAATAAATTGGCTGAGCTCAACCTGTTCAGATAAACAATGCAAAAGCCTTAGGCTTGCTTTGGTGTGTCCAGTCCCCCCACCTGCACTGCCTAAGGGCTGAAGGGTGGAAAAGTGGCTAAAGGTGGTTATCCCTACACCACAGTGGGCTCATGGCACCAGAGAGGCCACTGGAAGCTGTTGCTGGCCACCAAGGAGGATTAATCATAATTAGTATCCTGTGGTACCACCCGATAGTCCCTGGCAGGCTCAGCACCAGCATGGCCAGCGGTGGTGACCGCGTGGATGCAGAGCTGCAGGTCACTGCCACCTGCAAGGACAGCCAGCCTCGGGGCGTTTGCATGTCCACTACAGGAGCGAGCTCAGCAGCAGCAGCCATCCTGCTCTGGGATGGCCCTGTCTCTTCAGGGACAACCTGAAGAGGATGGGGTTTCTGTGGAATTTGTCTCCCAACTCTGCCTGCAGCAGGGCAGGGACTTGAGTCAGGGCCAGAAGAACAGCCAAGTGCTGGAAGCAGGAACACCCTGGGCATGTGCCAGAGTGCAGTGGCCAATGCTTCTCATTTTGGCAAGGAAACAACTTCTGCCCCGCATCTGCCTTTTCCTTGAACTTTCTAGGACAGGAAGACTGCTCAGACTTTAAATAGACTAGGGTAGCAGAAACACACGATGACAACGTTTAATTTCATGTGATAGAGAGATACAGAGGCTGTGAAATGTCCCGAGGGACTTGCCAAGGATGTGAAAAGTCTATGGATCACTAGAAACATGAGCTGTGGCAGCTGCTTGGAGACAGGGAAGAGGTTAAAGGGAGGGAGTGGGGGACAGCCACAAATGCAGAAATGCACCTGTGCTCAGCACTGCCTTCCCAATGGCACACCAACTTTAAACGTGGCGGCAAGTTCTGGTTTTGTGTATCACACACAAAAGTCAAGGGAATGGGGAGGAAACTACTTCAACAACAGACAACTTCCAAGTTTGCACACAGATACATGTGCCTAAGGAAATTAAAAAGACTACAAATATTACACTGTGGCTCATTTGTTCTGAAATGAGCCTTTGATTTTTAAAAGGCATGATAAGTAAGAAAGAGATGTTGGTATTCTTATGGCCCAATTAAGTGTTTACTTAAGGCAACACTGTCTCAAAAATTATTGCCTGATGTTACATGTAGACTGAAGAGACTGCTCCTCCCCAGGGCCATGAGTTTCACAGCAAGGCATGGCGAAAGGGCTGAAGTTCTTCCAGCACAAATGCCTTACTTGCCTTTAATCTGTCAAGCTCTAGCATCAAGGGCTGGGAAAAGAATATAAGGGCAGCATAAAGAAACATGGAACTGCCCAAGCTCTGAGTGCTGTGATAAATACTACATTTTTACTGCCTCTGTCGTAAAAGGTCTTTGGAATTGCCTAAAACTCCAAATCTATATGAAAGACAGAACTTAAAAAGTCAAAAAAGGTTATAAAGAGGATTGCCTTTTCCTGCTTTAAAGGTGCTGGTTTTGGCTGGGGTAGAATTAATTTATTCACCATGGCTGCTATGGGGCTGTATCTTGGATTTGTGCTGGGAACAAGTAGCTGAACACAGGGTTGATAATAAAGAGTTGTTTTTGTTATTGCTCAGCAGGGCTTACACAGAGCCAAAGTCTTTTCTGCCTTTCCTACTGCCACACTGGTGAGGGAGTTGGAGGTGCATGTGAATCTGGGAGGAGTCACAGCCAGGACCAGTGACTCAAACTGACCAAAGGGATATTCCAGACCATATGACATCATGCTCAATGTAATAAAGTGGGGGGAAGAAAAAGGAAGGGGGGGAATATTTGAAGTGATGGTATTTGTCTTCCCAAGCCACCATTTCATGTGATGGGGCCCTGGTTTCCTGGGATGGCTGAACACCTGCCTGACCATGGGGAGCAGTGAATTAATTTCTTGTTTTGCTTTGCTTGTATGCATGGCTTCTGCTTTCCCTGTTAAAGTATCTTTATCTCGACCCATGATCTCTCCTGATTGCTTTCACCCCTCCGATTCTCTACCTGGTCCTGCTGTTGGGGCAGTGAGCAAGCAGCTGTGTGGTCCTTGGCTGCTGGCTGGGGTTAAATTATGACATTTGGCATTATAATATTTACATCTGAGAGTTCTTGGTGGCAGAAAAAGGTTCAGATGATGAAAGGCAATTTCACACGTGCCCCTAATAAACAGGTTTTGAAAACATACATAATGACTTGGAATTGTATCAAATCTTAATCACAGCTCTGTTACTTACCCTTCCAGGGATCACCAGATTGTCCATGCCTATCAAGTCTTTCTTCAGTTCATGCAGCTTTTGGAAGTTCTCCATCTTTATCATATTGCCATGGAGCTGAGCCACCATTTCAGAAATCTCAGCCAATGCAGCTAGATGGACAAATCCATAAAGTGCTTATTAAAAATTTACAAGAATGTTAAAAAAGAAATACGGCTTTTGTCAGCAGCACCCAGCTCATGAACCTTCTTGTGCTACTCTTCTCTACAGCATAAAGCTACTCAGGCAGACTAAAACCCACACAAACTCTGTCCATCATCTTGTGTAGTGGATGGGATGGAGTGTTATGATGAAGAGACAGTCTATTTCCCAAAAAATTTGCCCTGTTTTAGCCACAGAAACTTTATAAGAAGAGTATGGTCAATCCAGAGCACCAATGAATGGATTCTCATAAAGGACTTAAATTCCTAAAACTCTGATTTAGGGATGTTCTTTATGCTTAAAAAAAATGCATTTCCCCCCCTGCTTGCAGCACACTGGGTCAGCTCTGTATTTGAAAAGAGCAGGAAATGGCAGTGTCACTTATTTCATCATTTCAGATGGCAAACACCTTGGGGTTTGTTCACAATCCCATCAATGAGAACAACCAAAGGGCTACACATCATTGAGTCACATAATGGCTTTACTTCATTCTCTGCAGAGACACCACCAACTCCCTCTGCCATGATGTGTGGGAGCATCAACCTTGACACACCTGGCTGGGTAGGCAGTCTCTGAATAGGCCAAAGACATTGGCTGACACTGCCAGAAGAGCAGCTACAGCCATTTATGTTAAAAAAAAACCACAGTCACGTGAACAGTAACAGTAATTCCATCTTCCTTCTTACATCATTGCTCAGTACATAGTTCACCCACTTGCTAGTGGGAGACTTATGCTCTCTTCTGGGATTAAATTAACTTTTTTTTTTTGCTTCCTTTAGCCTCTGACCTTTAAAAAAAATTCTGAAAGCACCTTAGTAAGAAACTGATCCCAGAGTGATGGAGTCTCTAAGTCACACTGTCCTCATGTTCTATTATTTTCACCTGTGAAACCTATGTTTGTATCCATTTCAAAAGTGAAGAAGGAGTCAGCCTGCTACACTCTCCAGGGAGAGGAGAATGGACACATCATCCTCATCCTCTAGCCTTGGCTGAAAGAAATACTCACTGCCTTCTTTGAGATCATTCAGGGAGCAGCGACATTTGGGCCAACACCCGTGTCACACAGCACTCCAGTGTCACAGGTCTCTGTGGCATTTCTTACTGCCACAGGTCAGGTAAGCTGTGCTTTCTGTGCTCTGCCTGCTGTGGGTCTCATCCCACAGAATCTGAGGGAGCTCAGCTCACTTGTTATGCCTGGGAGCAGTTGTGCTGAGCACTGCTCCCTGCCCAAGTTCTTCCATGGGTCTTCACCAATGGACCAGAGGTAATGGAGTTATCCTTAAACACACACACGGGACGGGTGCAAGGAGAAAGGAGAACAAACCATCAGAAAGAAATGGCAGGCAGCGAGTTCAGGCTACAGGAGGGAAATTTCTTCATGTTTGAAAAAAAAAAAAAAACAACCCCAAATCCAAAACCAACACATGCTGGCTGCTTTAAGCTCCTGAAACAAATCATGGAAATGATAACAGAGCAAACTATATTATTGAAAAAGAAGACAAATAACACTGAAAGACATAATAACAGCATCCCTACTGGGTCAGACCAAGGGTTCACCTGGGCTAGTATTTTGTGTTATTAGAGGATCTCTGGGGAAACTAGGAACAACACAAGCACATATGGTATGTTCCCTGTGCTTTCTCCCAACCTTCCAGCTGTTTTCAGTTCAAGAGACTTCCTGAACCTGCTGTCATTTTTGTGTGTTTAATAACCCCCAGCAGAATTCTCTTCCAAGTACCTGCCCAGACTGTGGCATAATGAGTATAGAAGAGAAACCTTAATCCCACTGTTTATGGTGTTCTGAGTGGTGGATTTTGCAAATCAATCCTTTTTATGTAGGCTTAAGAAAAAAGATTTTTCTTTCTTCCAGCCATACACCTCTAATGGATTTGGATGTCATTCCCCAGCTCCAGGAACTGACGTCTTTTCTCTTACTTACCTCTCGAATCCCTGAAGTCTGTGTGGCTTGGAGGGTAGTGCTTGCAAAGCCTCTCCATTATCTGCTTGTAGTGCATAAGCCTGTGTAAAGGTCTGAGGAGGAAGGTATTGAGAGGCAAGTAGCAGACTTTCTGTAGCTCAAAATCTCTGCAAAAGGTCTCCAGCTTGCGGGAGTTCTTGATCCCATTCTCCAGCTCCATTAAAATCTCATTGTGCTTTCGCAGGTGAATTGTCAGTTGCTTTTATGCATGAAAGAAAAGAGGAGGCTCTTAACAATCACTGAGAGACATGACTCAGCCCATACCTAATCCAATAACACATCCAACTAGCACAGCACTGGGGATTTTGCAAACAAAATCATTGTACAACACAATGGTTCTGATATTCACTTGCCAAGGAGAAAAGGTATTAGTCATTTGAAATAGACACCCCCACCCCCTCTACATTCCCGGGAAAACTAAAGTACACAATTAAACAAAATTAACTCTCTTATCAGTGAGAAATCCAAAGGCAAGAGGATGACATGAACACAGCTCATGCAAGTAGGTGCAATGGAGACAGCCAAAAAATGTGAATGCGATTTTCTAAAAGGATGAAGAGATTTAGATGCCCCAGATTCCGTTAGGTGGTTTTGGGGAACACAGATGCAGGCAAATGGACTTCTGGCTTCTGCTCTCCTCTTATTGATGAAAAGTTGCATCTCTTGGGAAACTCAACCAACACATAAACAGAGGCATTGCCCAACAGAAAAGGGTATGTTACAAATTCTTCATCCTTAGACTACATCCTCTTCTCCTTAATGAAGTTTCTAAACAATCCCACTGGCAGCAGGGGAGCTGCACACCAGCAGTGAATGAGGTTTGCGTGAAATACCTAACTCCATTTAGGTCTCAGTATCACAGGCATTCACAATTCTCCCTTAAAATAGTTCAGCAGTAGTTTTTTAACAATTTACACAGGGAATTAATTGTGTTTTGAAAAAGGTAAACTGGTTCTTCAGGATGCACAGAGCTTCTCTGAGCAGTCAACTAAAATTTTCCAGTAAATGGTAGAATATTAAACAGCAGCAAAAAGAAACTGAATGAATAAATTGAATGGACTTGAGAAGAAATCCTGTCTTAATCTGAAGTTTGTGCTTTTTGACACATTTCCAGTCAACTCTCTCTCTCCTGTGATTTGTGATATGTTTACCAGAAACATACCTTCCCTAGAGCCAAGCTGCTTCCTCCACATACTGCATATTCGTTTTACAAGTCTGTAACTCAGGAAAAGACACAGCAGAGCCTCTGGGCTGCTACAGAGGCTACCCATTAATTACTTTTCTTAACTTCTTTCCTATGTTAATTAAACACGTAGTGTCAGTTTTCAGATCTTTTAACAGGCCTCGTGATAAATAAGTACAGTTTTTACTAACTTTATTTCTGTTTCTTGTGCCATTCTTTTAAGTTAAACTAGCTTTTTTCTCTTTACTCCACCTATCAGTTGATCAGTGGTGGTGGATCTCAAAGCAAATGAAGTAAAACCCTTTAATGGGAAAGGGCTGCCAGCTCTGTTACAGTAAGGACTCTATGCTGCCTTCAGACCAGTGACCCAGAAGGACCTGCAGACAGCAAAGGACACACAATTTAATGCTCCAAGATATCAGGAGCAGAGACAAAGTCTGTCTGAAGCCCTTTGGTATTCTAAAACCTGTTTGTGAAGAGCTGCATGCTTCTTGAGAGCAGAGATGGAGGTAGAAAAGTCCCCTCTACATTTCTTCCAATTACATCTTGAGGGGAAAAAGCAGTTCCTGGCTAAGTACACTGCAGAGAGAGTAAGGCTGCCTTATTGGTGACAAGGCTGTCTGTGTTGGGGATGGTAAATGGAGCTTTCTGTGCTCCCTTTTTCTGACCTGCTGTATAACTGCTTGTGCGTCACTTCGCTTCCCCAGGTCTCTCTCTGTCCTTTTGAAAGACAAACCGAGTCCTAGCCAACATCTCGGGAGAGCTGTAATGATTAAACTGCCCTTTCCTCCAGCCAAGGACTCAAGGCTGCTCCATTTACTAACTGTAGAATGCCCAAGTGGCCATCCCCAAGGAAAGATTTATTGGAGAGTTTCAAAATCTCTCGGAGATCCGTGTGCTGAAGGTGAAGTGCCATGTTCTGCCCCACACCAACCTGGATGTGTAGACACATTACAGCAAGGTGAGCTTACATCCACATTGTACTAATCTGTAGAGTTTTCACAGGCTCCTGTGCCTACATTCAATGCTATTTTCTCAGTAACACAGAGCATTGAGAATACTGTTCTGGCCAGACTAAGAACAGTTGCAAAGTCTTCCAAACATTACACCTAGATTTATGGTTCATACATGTATTTTTACTTCTAGTTTTAAAGGCATCAGAGGCAATTATTCTCATGATTCAAAAACCATTCACCTAACTTGGCACTGTAGTGCACAAATATAACTTTCCCAAGTCAAATCAATATCCAGCTTATGGTCACTAATCCTGCAATATCTTAACATGAATATTTGCATGAAAAAATAGGCACACTCAGCATATGAATAGTCTCTTCAGACACACAAATTCCAGTGCTTTGCCTTCTTATTTAAAGGAATAAAGAACTGGAAATGAAATATTCCTGAACTTTTTTTTGCTGTTTCTGTTCTTAGGAGAGTGGAGGAAAGGGGCTCAACAATTTAAAATCAGCTTGCAATTCTGAAATCCCAGGGAAATCCACCAAATGCTTGCTATGTCATCAAAGAAAACATTCATAGCCTTGATTACAATTGGCAAAAACCATCACAAGAGGCAACATCATATGAAAATGAAAAGCATACTGAACTTAATCTATGTCAAAGCTTAGTAGTTATAGGATCATTCCTACCTTCATACTCTGAATGTTCTTCAGCATAACATCTCCAATTCTTTGGTAATCTCCTTTAATGTGAGCATTAGAGCGGCCTTCCCTGTCAGCAACAGAAATTCCACACACTTCACTCATGAAATAAAACTGCATAATCACTTAAAAGCACTGAAACTCAATAGCTCATTTCTTTTAAAATCCTGACCCCCATGCTCCTTCGCTCAGAAGCTTATGAGGAGTCTTCCTGACAGACATGTAATTTCCAGGTACAGTACACCCTTCACCCAGCCTCCCTTTCACTGCTAAAAACAGAGAGGACAGGCACTTAACAGAAGAATTAGACCTTTAAAGAAAATTGCTAGCAGTTTTGAACACACCAGAGAAGGCTGGGAATGGTTTGGAGGAAAAGAAGACATCAGAGTCCCATGAGAATATGTGACCTTAGAACAGAAGGGTAATTCTGTTCAGATACAATGACTGAACACCAGAACAGGAGCTGGGGGGCATTCTTCCTCTGAAGAGTTTTCTGCTTGTGCAAGGGACAGTGGGGCCAAAAAGAAAAAAAATCATCCAGCATCTGGCTTTGACTCATAAGTGTTACATACTGGCAGGAATTTCCATTTAGTATTTCACTTACGGTATTAGAAATGCAAAGTGCTGCCTCCCACCCAGCCAGCTGCACTTCGATGAGTGCAGCGATGAGTGCAGCGTTTGGAGCAACACTGCTCCTGATAAAAAAGATACTCCTGTATCTAAATCCATGTGTGAGACAGGCAAGGATACCACACTATGAGTGAAACCAAACACGTGGTTTTTAAAAACAGGGGGAAAAATCATGACTATAAGAACCTAACTCTTACAGATCTGTTCCAACAAAGCCATGCTTTTAAAAGAAACCACTAGGAGTATGTGGGGAGAAGCACTGTCCCCCCTCCCCTTGCCAATTTTATCTTTAAACAGAGACTCCATTGATAAACAAGGGATTATTCCATCTTCAATTGAACAACACCCAGTTGCATAGTCTGTCTTTAATAACTTCCTATTGTGTTAACTCTCCCAGGCACTCACATGCCTATTAAGCCAAGGAAAAACAGTACTCATCAAGATTTTTAAGGTTTTTTTTCTGAACCCAAAGGTTACACTGGGGTAGGAAGTTGGGTTGTGTCAGTGGTAACTTTAATTACCATTACTATTTTGCAAAAACATTATGTCATATAAACACTGCCATAGTCAAATCATGCCCAAGAAATGTCTAAACTGAAAGTGCAATTTCTGTCTTCAGGAAGCCTCTGTCTGTCAAATCACTTGCACTCTATGCTGTTCCTTAATTCTCCCTTCCCCCATGACATACCCGTCCAGCAGCTCTCCCCACTGAGATTTCCTCTGACAGGTTGTAAATAAAACCTTCCAGCCACTAAAGCTCTGCTCCAAGTGGTGCATATCCAAGTGCTCCTGATTGAAAACTACAACCATTTGGAGACCCAGGCAGCAGCCCCACACTGGCAGGAAGCAAGGGAAAGCCAACCTGCGCCCATGAAGCCAGCATGCAGCATCCCCTCCCAAATGGTTCATGCTGGGCCTCTACACACAAGCTCAGAAGTGTCAAAGCCAGATGAAATTGTGCTGCTGCCAACAATGGAATGGTATTCAGCAATTATGTCTATAAGAATTCTTGGTTTATGTGTTATTCTCTCATTCTCTGGCACTGCCTGAATCCTTTTTCATATGTCTACATTTGATTTAATCTAATGGACTTTGGCAGTTTTGTACCTTTCTGAGTATGAAATATGTAATTATCTACTTACTGCCAAGATAAATATTAAGTACATCATTACAGACTGCTTCTTCTAAGTAGACAATGCTTTTCATCTGAAGGCTACAATACAGATTGGCTAGAATACACAGTGCAAATGTCTTGTCTACTAGCTGCCTGCTTGGTGGCTGAGCCCAAGCCTACCAAAGTCACAGTGAGGGCATCCAACAGCTAATAATTAATGAGGCTGTTCATGGAACAGTCAGGTCCTTATTTCCTAAAAGCTGACCCTCTTCAGCACCACCAGCACTAACTACTTGCACAGCATCTCACCACATCAGTCACACTCATCAGGAATAGTCCCTCTTCACTGGCATCAGCCACAGGCTTCTAGGGCTTCCAAAACTTGCTCTGCATCTTGGCAGAGTGACAGAGACAGAGAGAAGGGGGTCCCCAGAAGCAGCAGCCTCTCTCCAGCTGTTGGCTGAACAGTGAAGAGCTGAGTGTTACCAGAGCCCTCCGCCCAGGCCGACAGAGATGACCAGTGCATACAGATGCATCCTGCTGGAAGAAATAAACCCAGGGTTTTCTTAGGAGAAAATGTGATGGCTGCATATTGCTCCTTGTTCCAGGCACTCTTCTTCTTTAGTTATTTATTTGCAGGCAAATGAATTTCCCCTGCAACAGAGATGATTTTCCCACTGGGATGGTGCACAGGCATGTAGGCTGTGATGTGGACAGAGAGGCAGGGAAAGCTGAAACTGGGCATGAAGGAACATGACAGTTTCCCATTTGGCTCCTAAAACCCGCCCTCCACTCTACCCCAGCTCCATGCTGGGACCCCAGGGCAAACCCTAAACTACACAGCCATCTTCCCCAGCTCCACAACTTGCAAATCCCAAGGAAACAAGAAGAAAAGAGTGTCCAAATACAAAGAATATAAAAATAAAACCCAAACATACAACACATCAGATGATGTGTTACTGCTGCAACAACCCAAAGCACAGCAGGAGGGAAGAGAGTTCTTCCTGTAGTGTATGTTTTGAATAACAACACTCAGCTTGCTGAGAGGGAAGAAGCTGCTCATTTGTTGTGCATCAATGGCTAAATTGTTCTTCTTACTCCTTGTTTTCATGGGTCACTGTTGGAACATGGTATCTATCTGCCAGTGACAAGGGAAAAAACTTAGGGTCTAGGGTCTCACAGCTTTTCATCAGGAGCTGATTTATGATGCCCATCTCCACAGATGTAGGAGCAGCTTTCCTCATGTCCCCTGTCAGTGCTCTTACTCCACTGACATTGTGGGAGAGGTCTAAAGCCACTGAAAGTCATGCTAAAAAATGAGGATGTTATTGGTCATTATAAGATAGTTTCCCATTTTTATCCAATAGTCCCTTCCCTTCTACAGCAATGAAAGTGTACAATAGCAAGAAAAGAGAAGACTGGCTTACTGGTAAGAAATCCAGACATTACCTTATATATATATTACTCTAAACATCTATCAGCTTGATTTACAGGGATTACACAAGCAGCCCTATGAGATTTTTGAATTACATTAAGTTCTCAGTGTATATAATTAAAAAAATAATAGAAGGAAATCTCAAGTCAGCCCATACCCTCGATCAGAAGGAACAGAAATTTAATGGGGATGGTGGAAAAGCAAAAAAGAAAAAAAGAAGAGAAAGATATCTCATAAAGATTTTTTTGAGGCAAACACAGAAGTCTTTGATTGCAGCCCTTGAATTGCAGCCAAAATAATAATAAATCAATTGCAACAAATTATATTTACAATGTGTGACCTTGTGTTACATGCTCAGGAACTCCCTCCTGAATACCATAGCAGGTTCTTTGACCACCTACACACTTAGAAGTTTTTTATGACTTTATTATTTACTAAAGTTCTAATACTAAAAAATACCTTAAACATTCCATATTACAACTGCCTTTTAAATACGAGGCATGTTTTGTAATTGGAAAAGAAGAGCAATAAAAGCAAACACCCCTTTCCTTGCTTACACCCTGATTCTTCCTGCCCTGCCCACTCCAGCTGGTACTGCAGCCAGACTTTCAGCACTGAGTGCTGCATGACATGCTGCTCAGAGCCTAAAACATGCACTGCTGAAGCCATCAGCTTCCCTGAGTCTTACCAAGCCTTTGGAGGGTGTGCATACATTTAAAGGCTTTGGGATGGCTATCCCGGTTGTGGGAGAAACCCAACCTACAGCAAACATGCATCAGTAATGCTTTTAAATGGTAAAGCAAGTAACACCACTGCATGAAAATGTGCTGTAAATGCAACAGCATTCCACATCTTACTGTGGAACAGCCTCAGAGCTGACCTTGGGCATATCCTGCCAGGACAGCCACAGAGACTGATGCAACATGGCTCTAACTCTGAGTAATAGATCCTGGATGTGCTACTTCTCTCCCATCATTTCCAGTTAATTTGGGCGTAGCAGGGTTCCAATCCCCAGAGGTACCCAAAAGTGACTTCAGCAATGAAAAGTATCCTCTCAAAATCGAGCCCAGTGTGCTGGCACCAAGCCTCTCTCAGTGTCTTCTTCTCAGGAATCTGCAGTGCATAACTCAGAGGTTTGTACTGCTACACACACCTCATTTCTGTACACAGGACAAAGACACTTTTGAAAGTGCCCTCCTCGTGTCTCCTCAGCAGACATGCAGAACCAGCTGAACAGCCAGCATGCTCCTTTTGAGCAGGCAGATGAGAACTGCTGCCTTGTTTATATAAACTGTCCATCAGACTGCTCTTCCTAAGCACAAGTATTTCTTCTCAAACAAAACATGGTTAATAAATCAACATTTGGCTCATCTTCCTACACCTCCCTGAGTGCTGTTTTATTAGAGATTTTCAGTTTTGCTTCCACAAATCCAGATTGCACCTTCTCCTTTCATATGCTAATGTTAAGAGCCCTTTTTTTTTTTTTTTTTTTGCAAATTCCCAGCCACACATTCCCATCTGGTAACACTGAGCAGCAGCTTTTCTCCAAAGGTCTGCAAGTCAAACTAGCAGCTTTCCTGGGAGAAGATGAGTCTGCCTGCACTTCTGGGAAGTACATAACACTTTTCTTTCCTAGCACAAGATAAGGCCCAAAACACAGATTTGTACTACCTGATGTGGGCTTCCTCGGGCAGAAACAGCTATCCTGGCTTGCCCCAGCATTGATCTCTAGGCTGCTCAGTGGTCAGAAAAGGGAGAAACTTATGGTTCTCTATTTGCCACTAAAAGAAGGAGGAGAACCTAACTGACTTCTCATTCAACCACCCAGAAGCTGATGAAGCATGTCACACTCTGCCTGCACTGCCCACACCTCTTCCTCCTTGCCATAAAATCTCACAGGTCTTGGGAAGCAGGAGCCAACCTAAAGTCACTGACATATGCCTCTCATATTTTCTCCCAGCAAAAAAGCTTGGGAACTCCTGGCCTTGCTGAGGAGTCCTGGCAGCCAGGGCCAGCATCTGGATGCCCAAGTGCTGGATGCAGCTCTTCTGGCACTTGCTCACTGAACAGCCTGATGTGTGCTGCTCCCCCTCCCACCTGAGGCAGCTTCCTGCTCTTCTCCTCTTCTCTTCCCTTCCTGCAGGCAAAGCCCCAGGCCTGCCTGTATCCACCAAAGGTCATCCTTCCTCTCCTCAAACCACACGGCCTCCAGTGGGGTATTTCACTTGCTCCCAGGAACATGGGCAGCCTCCAGAGCTCAGCACAGTTGTGCCAACTGAGGAGATTCATGGGCTGCTTTACTGGCCCTGCAACAGCACAGGCAGGGCTGGAAACATGGCCCAGAGCATGGTATCACTCATCTTAGGATGCTGTGCAATAAAACCACCAGGAATCTTCTCAGTTTCATGGTCAGGAAGAAACTCTGGCTGAGAAAAATGCATTGACTGCCTATATTCTGCAGCTAACTATTGGTGTCAGTATCAGTGTACGTCATATTTAAAAATATCACTAGGCCCTGGACACTGAGACATGTCACTCCTAGGAAATGCAACACTAAAGAGAAAAATGGGTGAACTGTGTAAAGAAACAGATCAGGCCTGCCAGAATCGATAAGCAGGTCAAAAGGACCCTGGCCCTTAAGATGTTCTGTAGCAAACAGCCTGCCCCTGACTGTAGATTTAAACACTTCAGAAGCCTTCAAGCAAGCCAGAAATTATTTTAATAATGTACACAACCTGAGTTTCCTCATGCCAAATACTAAAAGTCTATAGATGTTTTAACAAATTAAAGGCATGGAGACATCTAAGAATTGTTATGTGCAATCCCCCTGAGCCTTGTTCTCATCACAGCTCTTCTACATCAGCAGCAGCTTCAATAGGATGCAAGGCCTAAGAGAGCAGGGAATGACCTCCTGTTAGATCTTCCAATATGCAGCATGAAGTTTGAAATAAACTTTAGAGAACTGCACTTATGTCTGTGTAGAGGGAGCAGGCTGAATTGCACTTTAAGTTGATAAAACTCAGCATCCTACTCCCTAGGGGAACACAGAGGACTGGTTGCAGGAGGCTCTCTCTCTCACAAGCTCCCACAGCACATGTTGGTAGCTAGGGGTTTCCAGCAGCTTGATGAAGTCCACAACCCATTCATTCAAAGGCCCTTTTTTCATAGGACACAGCACCCTCTGACAAAAGCAGAGCAAGTTCATGTCTCAGGACAAGAATCCCACCTTCTTCCCCTGCCTGGAAATTTTAAGAGCTGACAGATTTAAATGAGCTGGCTTGAATTCTGTCCACACCTGCCTGCAGCTGTGCTCAGCCAGGCCCATGATTTTACAGGGCAGCTGGGAGTGAGCCAGAGCTCACTGCCTTAAAAACTCCCGGGGCCAAAGAGAGAGGTGCCATTCTGGCAGTGGGGATATTGAGCTAAGTGACCTTGACCATGCTGCTGAAGGAATTCCCTACCATATTTCCACCAGCTTCTTGTAGATGTTGAGAGGCTGTTTAATTTTGTCCCTCCCTGTTTAATTAAACACTAATCTCTGTAGGATAGAGCTTATTGCTTGCGGCTTATCTCAGCATCTATGTGGCACTATATAGAAACACCAACACCTCCAAAATAATACCTGTCAGCAAGTCTGCCTCCCTTCCCAAGGCACATACTCAAATCTCCCAGAAGTTTAACAACCCATCGCTGTCTACAACAGGGGTATTACACTAGGTGCATCCAGGCTGTTGGCTGCAAACTGAATGCAGGAATGTGACTGCTTTTCTGTCAAGTGATTCAGAGCGGCCGACAGAGAAATCACAGTGCCCTTACACTAACTGTGGAAGGACGTGCAATAGCTGAGCTGACAAAATCAGAACGAGGTGCCCAGCTGGGACAAAGTTACCTCAGCAGAATATTTCTGAATTAATTTGGATTGCAAAGTAACTTTGTAGCAGATCAGCACTTTAAATCACAGGGTAAGTGCAGTTAAAATATGATATTACAAGCTTTAAACTGAGGTTTACCACCCTGTGAAACTTTGTGGAGAAGCTGAAAAACAGAAGGTTTACTCAGCTCTAAAAGAAGCTAAATGAAAAGGAGAAACAAAGTAAAACCAAGGAAAGTCTAGAAGCCTAAATACTTTGTCTTTCTTTTAACACAACTGGTCCTTACCTCCACTTACTACAATGTCACCTTTCCACAGCAGGCTGGTAGTGCAGCATCATCCAATTTTTGAAAAACATCACACCTGTGCAGGAGATTTGCATCCACCCCTAATGGCACCAGAAGGATATAGGGGATATCTCTATTTCAACATGTGCCCAGGAGTCAGCACCCAGCGAGATTAGACTGGTCTGACAGAGAGCAGAACTAGGTCCTGACTGCATAAATTTTCCTTTTCTTGCCACACATATTAATCCCAGCTATCTGGGGATTAACTCCAACTACTGTTAATCTTACACCAAGGTTGAAGAAACAATCAGTATTTTATAACATCTGAAAGAGACTTCTTGGAGTACTTGTAATAAATGCTGCTTAGTGCAATGCAATGCAATGAATACCAGCAGCAGCCCAATGAAAAAAACAGCAATACAGGCAGGGTGGCTGTGCAGCACATGTCTTAGGAGTAACTATGTTAGTTATATATAAATACATACACAAACTATATATACATAAATAATTACATTAGGATTCAACCAAAGTCCTGGGTGAGGATGTCAGCTCTAAGAGGCAGTATCACATTCCCTTCCTCCCAGAGAACACCTGCTAATTCTGGAACTGTGCAGGGTGGGCTTGGACAACACCAGTCTGCAAAGTGTCTCAATACATCACAGGAGTTCAACTCACACACTCGGAGACTGTGTTTTGCTTTTGTTTTGATTCATTAGTTAAAGAGGCACCTGTCTTAATTAAACTGATTAACACCCATTACGTCTGCCTGCTCTGCTTTCACATGATTTTCATTGTCACTGTTCTAACTGAGAAGCAAAAGCTCAGCTCTTGGAACCAAAGATAAGTTACAAAAAATGCCTACACAGAGCAAGACAATCTAGTCCAGACAAGTCTAATCAGAGAGAGTAGAAGGCTTCTGCTTATGCTCCTGCCTCTGCTAAGATTTCAGTGGTCAAATGAATTAAGAGCGTTGCCAGGGAAGAATTATTCACTTCATAGCTATTTTGTAAAAATGCCATGCTTTACTGTCACTGTTACATTAAGAATAGATAATTTTCCAGCCCAGTGTCCCCTTCCAAGACTGTCAATTTGTAGAGTGCACTGTAGACCCTGTGAGTGTCACAGCTGTGATGCTGCAGAATGAGAAGCTGCTCTGTGAAATCCTCCCAGCCTGTACCTATTTTTACAGAAACAGAACCTGGTCCTTAGCCTCTCCCTCTTTATTACTGATAAGCCTTGCTTGCAGCATGTTCTTCAAAGGAGCTGCCATGTAGAAACACTGACATTTGGCAACAGAAAGCTTCATCCAGAATTATGATCTCATTTGCATATGTCTGTAACTGAGATATCTGAACAACAGTGTTTGTCAAGTAAACATGAACAAAGCACAATTCAATAAACCCTGTCTGTTAATAACCAACATCTGTGACTTTCACAAATTAAGCCCTACAGCAGATCACAAGGAGTTAGCAAAAAGGGAATGCAAAAATGCTAAACTGCATGAAAGAATACAGATAAATAACAATCAACAGTCTTACCACAGAGCAAGTCTCTGCTCAATTTCCTTGAGAAAACCAGTGTGAAATTTGTGCAAAGGTTCGAAGTTGGAGAAAATGAGATTTTTCAGTGTTTCAGGCATGCAATCCTCTTTACTCACTGCACTCTGAAACCACTACAAAGGAAAAAAAAAAAGCAAAATTATCAGTGGGTGGAATGCAGAAGGTATGATCACTTTCTGTCTTTATGTACCTCACCTAATACTCCTAACAGCTAAGCCAGCAAGGATCGTATTTAGCTGGCACTAGGAACACAACCCAGACTGTCCCTGACATTCCTGTGTGCTGAACTGGTACTCTTATCAGAGATCAGACCCTGCACAGTTGGAAAAAGAACTCCCTTCCCTTTTGCCATCACTGATCAAATCTTGAAAATTCTTTTCAAACCCAAACTGGTTAGTCAATACAAACTCAATTTGCAAATGCTGCACGTGCAAGAGAAAGAGCATTACAATAGTTGTAAACAATTCAGTAAAAGCAAAAAACATGCTATGCATTCTCTTTTTGCCAAGTTCCATCTGAAATGCCTTTGGCAGGAGCTGGTTCAGTAAGCACCCATGCCCGTGTTGCTGTGTGCACACAGAGGACATCACTTTGCAAAGTGAGCAAATGGAAGACATTGCTATCACAAAACTGGAGTGGCAGTGACAGGCACTGTAAAGGCTGAAACTGGCTCCTGCTCAGTCTTACTCCATATTCTCTTTATTTCACCCTAACAGACTATGGGTGACATAAAACCATAGGACTAGGCAGCTTGCCAAGGTAGTAATGCCTGTTATCTTCAACAGGGTAACACTGCTCACTCTTTACTGCCCTCAGGGGTTCCAGCTATCTGTGGTTGACTTCCAGCAGTGCCTAGAAGGCTCTTGGGACCACAGAAGACTGTCAGAGCAGTCTTGCTTGACACTGCATCAGCTGGAGCTGAGCCAGAGCTGGGATAAAAAGAGATCCCTCCCAAGCTTCCCTCTCCCCTGCTTTATCTCAGCACCAAGCAGAACTAAAGTTGAAGCTCATCTACCAAGTCTCAAAATTCATGCACAGCAGTTGTTCCTTTTCCAACTATGTTGGCTACTTGTTCACTCTCAGTGGCCTCTTGGGCCAGTTACTTGTGGAGCACAGCTGATACAACTGTATACTAATCATCAGGCCCATCCCTCTTGCTGATCCAGCAAATTCAAATTTGTCTACCATAAGAATGAAGGATGTGGTGGAAAATGGGCTTTAGCTCTGAAGAGCTAAAACTTTTTGTTTCTGCTGCCACTGGGTGAAATATCAGATGAAAAAAAACGTATCTGCTGCTGAGACTACAGCAATGACTGCAGAACTGTCCCAGAGAAGCTGGCCTCTTCTCTCAGCAGGCCAGCTTCCCAAAAAGCAAGGGTAAGTAACAGTGGGTACAGAGCTACCCTGCTGCCTGTAAAAACTGTGCTATATTGGCTCTGTCTAAGCTGGGGTCTGATTAGCTGCATCTGTCACCTGGGATCCTGGAACAGAGGAGAAGATGAGGAGAAAGTGTGTCCCTGGTTCCCAGCTGGTCCCAACACTCTCCCACGGAAGCATGTCCTCCTTACCACAACACTCAGCACAGGAGTGGGCAATGAACCTCACCGGGTGATTTAAGAGCTGAGATGTCTGGAGCTGGCCAAAATGCCATGAAGGGGTTTGGATCCAGTGCCATTTCACAGAAAAATTGTTATTTCAAACCAGATCTGGTATACATTATTCCCTGAAGTGAAACAAGACTGTTGCTGTGTGTGCAAAGATGGCAGCTATTTGCTTTGGTGACTTTAACAATCACACTCTGATCAGATACTACAGATGAATGCCTCATTTAACACACAGTTTCACTTTCTGAAAATATCAGAATCATTCAAATAGGTACTCTGCAATATTTCATGTTAAATAGAGGGCATTTAATACAGTAGAAAACATTTATATGTGCCCCTAAGGAGCTACTTCAGTTTTAAGAGAAATCATTGAAAACCCACAGGCATTTTTAGTAATTATAACCACAAAGCACGAGAGCAAGAAAATATAACTGAAGTGTGTCCGAAGTTCCTCAACCTGATACAGCTTCTTAGTGCATGTTACTAACCACAGAGCAAACCTCTACTCTCTGATTTTTGTGTTACTTCCTCCCTGGAGGAGAACTGCCACGCACAGCACAGAATAACTACAGTGCAGAATATAAAAGCAGCACGGAGCAGTGAGGATGTTAAATGGAGCAGATGAAATACCACCCCTGCCCAGAGCTTCACGTGTTCTGTGAGTAAGGCTCAAGTGAACATACCGATGTGATGACTTCAAGGTCCTTCAGGTATGTTCGTTCCGTGGTCGCCACTTCTTTAGCAATGAAGTAAGCTTTCTCAGTTGGGAACCTCTGTAAAATGCAAGCACATTATGTTTTCCTCTGCTTTTATGGAGAAAGAAACAGTAGATAATAAATCACAAAGAGAGTTACAAACCAGTGACCCTTGCTTGTGGTTATGCTGTGACTCATCCTTGAATGTTCCCCAAGCCCTGAAGCCCTAAAAGCAACCCTTCCTTGCACACACAAGAGAACAAGAACCTTCTGTGGGTTTTTGAGAGACTTCTTTTTGTGCCAAGGCAATTTCTACTGCTTTGGGGTGCTGATGTTCCTTTCAGTTTATTTCTGGAGCAGGACATATGAAGTTCATGTAGAAATCCTTTGCAGGCTAAATGACCATTTAAATCAAGTGTTAAATTTGACAAAATAACAAAAATTTGTGTCTGATTATTGTAAGTTTCATCATCAGAATGGTAATCCACAGGAAAAATATTTCCAAAAAAATTCAAACCTGTAAGGTTTTCTTGGCTGGACAACATAACAGATTTCAGATTAGGCTACAGATCAAAAATTTCTTAGTTCTGAAGTGCCAAAGGAACACAGCTGGTCGTCTTCTGTGTTGCTCAGGAAGCAAAAATTAAGAAAAAAACCAACCACAGATATTTTTCTTTTGTTTCCTCCCTGAAGACGAATGATGCAGTGCAAAGACTGTGAGTGCCCTGCAAAGGGAGCCTGTGTGGGCATTTCCCAGTCAGAATGCACCCCCACAGGAACCATCATCAGCTGGCTGCTCTATATTATACTGGCACAGAGAGTCCTGATATTAACAGATCCTTGGATTTTCTTCTCAAATTTCTTTAACACATCTTGCTAACTATGCACAGTGGGGAAAGACATCTTCCTTACATAAACTCCCACTTCCCAGCAAAGCCATCAGAGTTTCTTTCTCCCTCCTGAGATGCTCTAAGACGAGGAGAAAAAACCGGCCACAGAAGGACAAAAGGAAGCCTCTCTCACCCAGCAGCAGAGGAGGGATGAGCCAGCAGGCACCCAGAACACCCCAGCTCAGACAAACACTTTATCTTCAGAAAGCAGTTTTGGATGTGATGCTCCCTTATGGTTTTGCTGCAATGATGGGTCTGAGCCAAACACTCCCAGCTGAATGCTGCAAGCTGTGGCTCACAGAGAGTATTTTCTACTCCCACAACCAGATGCTCCCAGTGGTGCCCCCAACAGAGACAGACTGGAGAGCCTGGGTTAGATAGTCCCACACAGGCTCAACACTGTTCCTCGTCATCCTGTCACCTGGAAATTTTCTCTCCAGTAAGACAATGGAGCTGATTGTTTTGTTACAACAAACTACCAAACTCCACTCCTTAAGATTTATAGATCCCATCCAAACAAGCTCCTGAGGTTGCAACCAATATGAATGACCCAGATTTATCACAACACATCAGAGAGAAGAGAGACAAGGCCAGCTTCATTTGCCTTACTTTTCTTTTGACCTCTTCTTCATCATCAGCCCTGGTACATGACGGGTCATTCAGCAAAGGGCTGACCAAGGGAGATGACTGCTTGGCATCAGGGCTCAAGTTTGGAGATAAAGTCATATTTGCCACTGATGGTCCTCCTTGGGAATTGATGGAAAGCTCTGAAAGGTGAGGGCTGCCAGTCAGAGAACCTGCTAAGAAAAATGATAAAATAGAAATCAATTAGGACAAGCTTTCTCAAGAAAGCACCACAAGGAGTATAATCTTAAATGGCAGCGTGTGAAATTATGCTACAAGACACAGCCATCAGGGTCCTCAAACTAGCCCAAATGGTCCTGAAGTCAGAGGAACTGCATCCACTTGCTTTCACCATGGGACTGGTTAAGTGTTTTTTAGCTGATAAAACTGGCTGAAATTACCATCTGTGAAGGGAAGGAATCGAGGCACAGCTGACTGAGCTGCACTTCTTTACTGTGGGAGGGGTGAGGCACTAGAACAGCTTGCTCAGGGAAGCTGTGGCTGTCCCATCCCTGGCAGTGCTCAAGGCCAGGCTGGGCAGAGCTCTGAAGAACCTGGTCTAGTAAAAGGTGCTCCTGCCCATGGCAGGAGGGTTGGAGCTATCAGGTCTTTAAGGTCCCTTCCAACCCAGGCTGTTCTATGATTCTAAACATCAACTTAATATAAAACATTTCATCATTTTAATCTACTCTATAGAGAGAATAAATACAATACAGTAATCATTTCAGGAGTGCCATTCTTTCCAGCAAAGTAGAACTTCAAACACTCAAATCAGTACTTCATAGGGAACTACAGGACAAGTTAGTACAAATTTATCTAGTTGAGGTCTAGAGAAAAAGGATGACTTTCTACAGAAGTGCTGCTGCTAAGATCAGTCAGATCTAACATGAAGGGAGAAAACTACTAGTTCCCCAATTTCTACACACAACACGAGTATGTATATTATACCTTGTAAGTCTTTCCATGCTCCTCTGATTGTTTGGGATGGAAATGCTAGCATTACATTTACATAAGAAAAGCAATACTTTTAATGCACAAAGCATGACAATTTCATATTTTCAGAGATATAAAGTCCCATTTCATTTTGGATTAAAAATATTAAAGAATTAGACAACTGATTACACTTCCATGGATTCATATACGCTAGATTAAATTACTGAAATTAGTATTTTGTTTTCTGGGAAGCAGCCAGATTAATGACTGCACAGAAAGAAAGTTAGCCAAAAATGTCCAGTCTTCTCCCAGTTATCCCCTCCTCCATACATCTGACAATCTAAACCTGTTTTAGAAGAAGAATCTGTCATGTGGAAGAACGTTAACAGTCTGTGCCATTTTGGCATCATACATTAAAATCCAACCAAAAAAAATGTGACAAGCTCTTTACTACCACAGCTAACAGGCTGTCTAAGATGAAATGTAAAACACATACATCGCCATATATAATTAGGGTCAAATACAATTTACTATCATGTGATTATGTCCTCCCTAAATTATGATAGGCAAATGCTCCTGGTGCTAGAAAACCACAGCTGAGATATTCCAGTAAATATAATATAAAAGAAATATAATTAAGCCAGTAGTAGAACCTATTTATTTTCTGGAAGAACTCAAGCTTTATTGCTAGAACATGAATGTTTTCCAGTTCCAAACCAGTTCACGTTTATAAATCATTCCTTTGAAAAGAGAAGGAAAAAACAGCACAGTTATCAGTTTACGTAATCATGACAGTTATATAGCCTATTAAAAATCAAAGTCAAAGCAGTATTTGTCTGAAATAAAGGTCTGTATTATTACAGCTAGGAAGAAAGGATTTACCAACAGTTTCACACTAAATCAATGTTCAGTGAAATTTGAGAAAATGCCACAGCTTGTTACACAAATGTCAATTTTATTGACACTAGCACACAACTGTATACAGTATTTTCCAAAGAAATGGAATTCATCATTGAGAAATAGTGAAACAGATTAATAGCAAGGTTGTAAGGTTAAAAGTACTTAACTACATTACAAAAGACATAAGAAAAGTGGTATCACCTCAAACGTGGAAACAAAGAAATTCTGGCACTATGCCTGTCATAAGACAGCGAATAAATGATTTGCACCTCTGTGAGAAGTTCACAGCATTGTAGTCTAGAAGTTAAATAGCACCTATCTGTGATAGATAGATACAGATATATTGACATATCTATCTACCTATCTATAATCCTAGATGTAAGCTCTGATGTACTGTAACTTTTATCAGTACAACTCAAGAATTTCAAACTACAAAATATCAAAAGGACAATGAATTAGAAAGATGGCCTATCTTACAGTTGGAAGACATTAACCTGGGAAAAGTATTATGGAAAGTATCACAAAATATGTGCCTGGTGGCTCACAGCACTGTGTATACACCCAACTGATAAAAGACTTTGCATGTCAATGCATCACTGACATTCTAAAAGTTATTTTGCAGCAAGCTGAAATGCTACATCCTCCCCTTTGGTATCAATGTGGGCAGGAGCAGGGACCAAACCCAACCACCATCACCACCTACAGGCAAGAGCTCAGTCAGACCCCACCTGCCAATACACTGAACAAGTGAAAATGGAAACTAGTTATAATAAAGTGGCTGCATTACGAAAGGACCTCAAAATATCCTTGCATTAGTACATTCTGGGGCTTAATTACAGCCAACACAGCCACAGATACCAACACACTGCATATTGCTCTGGGAAATGTGGGAATCAAGTTTGTTTTGGTGTGAAAAAGAAACAAAAATGGAGGTTCTCCCCTCTGCCATCACCAATCAATCAGGATATGTGTCATGCTGATGGGTCATGGCAGTGCTGCAAAGTGACTTTCTCTTTTCACAGAGGTGAGGAAGAAATAACCTGAATTAACAAAGTGTTTCATCTGATCTCCTGCCACAGAAGAGTATATTCATACAAGTTTTACTCATCAACTACCTACTGCAGAATATAAACAGAAGCAGAAGGGAGAAGACCAATCCTTTTTACAAGGTACTGAAATCCCTTACAATTCACCCTCAAGGATTCACAGACTGGCAGGCAATTATTAGCATGTCATTTGCCAGATAGCAAATGCTACTGCACACTGGAGGCCTAAATGGTTTGCAGCTGGTAACATAGAATTGTCTTTGCTTGTACTTCAAGTGATTTTTATTTAGATTCAGAATTGGGCCATTTTTCAAATTTAATGGAGTCAGCTGTATACACACAAATCAAGAGAAAGCACAAAAGAATGTTTATCTGAGGATTATTTAAGCATATACTAAAATTACATCCTTGGAGGAGTGGGTAGGAATCATTATGCATGTGCTTCAATTATTTTCTAAGTATGGGGTTAAGAAGAGAAACCAACACTGGTTTATGACAGTGGCAAATAATGAGAATGCACTTTACCATGGCATGCCAGATTTTACCATCAATGCCAAAATACCTGGAGAGGTTCTTTGTTCCACTGACACGAAAAGAAGTGCTGCAGTAGATAAGGTAATAAAAGAAGCAACACTTGATTGAAATCTAACTTGGGGAAAAAAATCTATGAAATGACAATGGCATTTTACATGGCTACAGGACACAAAAGTATGGGTTATCCTCCTAGCTTTACACGTGTCTCAAATCGCTCCCCACCAACATACGTATTCCACGTGCTACACAAAAAGAAGCCAGCAGCTAGAATCAATTACTTAATAGCTACACCTTTGTCAAAATACACATCAGTTGCTTGCTGCAGTTCAGGGGCAGGAAGGCATGGAGTGCTGGCAAGCTGTGGGTGCCCTGCCAGAGAGGGGCAGGCCAGGCTCTGCCCTTGGCCACCAGACACCATCCATCCCACTCATTGTACCTGAGATGCTCTTGGCTCCTGTCACACACAGCTGTGAACCCACAGGGGCTGAGGGGGGTGCCTATGGAGTGTTACACTGAGTGATACTGCTCCAAACATGGCTCATATCAAAGAAAAACCAGTTAAAATCGGTACTTTTCACATGATGAAGGAAATATCTCCCAGAGGTCACTTCACATAATATGTGGCCTGAACTGGCTGCTGCCTCTTTGTTGATTACATAGGCAGCATGAGATGACATGAAATCCCTGGTTAGAAATTAACCTAACACAGGAGAGCTCCCTCTTGGTGAGGGAGACAAATGGGACTCTGTATCCTGAAGATACTCCTCCCTCACTCATTTTCTCCTGAAACTACAAAATAACAAAATCAGGCCATTTAGTGCTCTGCATCTACTTCAAAAGGAACAGTTCCCATTCATACACAGTGTTTTTTAACAGAGAGGAAGAGTACAGCAATGTTAAGATGCCCATGGGAATGCTCCTTTTCTGTGGAGTACCAAGAAGTGATAATGACTCAATTATGGAAAGTGAGAGAAAACATCAACCATTATTAAAGGTGACTGAAATTCTGCTGGAAAACTTTATGTACCACTTAAGATCTCATCAAGTCAGCTCTTGAGAATTTTATTGTTCTCAAGGTTGTTACTGTTATTTAGAAATTAAAAACATAGTAAGAGCCAGAAAAGCACCTTTCTCAATACCTGGAATGTTGCAGGACTTATTCTCTCTTACTCCTGCTCCATGGCCTGCTCTGCAATCAGGGGAGGCTTGTGACATGCATATCCCAGTTACTCAACTTGAATGTCAGATCACTGTTTTCTAAACTCCAGTCTGGCAGATGAAACCCAAGTTGTTTCCCCTTTCTCCTTGGCATTACTGAGCATATAACTTACAAAGGCTCTTTAAAAAGAAATTATCTGACAGAGCTGCCACTGCTGTGCCCACACAGTCTAGCTTAATTTTCCATTTTCACAGTGGTTGCATAGCTCTAATGTGCATCTAAATGTTTTGGTCAGAGAAGGTACAAAATGACATGGGGAGAGATAGCACCAGAGGAAGCAGCAGGAGTTTCCATATGCACTTCACCAATCACTAAAGTACCTTAGATTGAAGAAGAGTTTAATAATGGTGTCCACCCCTTCTCTCCCCAGCTGTGAACCAGGCACAGTCATGCTGCTGAAGAGTTATGGGATGGACATTCTGCTCTGTTCTCCCTCAATGTAAGAAAAAAATCCCACTGACTTCCACAAAAGCTTGAGGGGAACCAGTTCATCAAGCTGCACTTCTCTTCCCCATTACAGGAATCAAGCTGGAGCAGTGGATACAGTTTGTTAGTTTGAAAAGTAGTTACAACAGCCATAAATGAATGTACAAACATCCCTGAATGCAGTACCAAAGATTTTGAGGAGGAACAGGAATTAAAAGCAAACTCATGAAGAAATCCAATGTCACACATAACCACTAACTCTGCCTGGCTTGAGAGAAAGAAAGGTTCACTTTGACTTCACAGCTGCAGAATGCACGCCCACAGCTGTGAGCAGAATTTGGGAAAATAGTGCACCTTCTCAATGAACCAATTTCCTCATATTTAGGACAAAGCATCAGCCAGCAATTGGACAGAACAATTAAACCAGTGACAGTTTTACAGCAAAATACCAGTTAGAATGAGTAAAAGCCTTCAGGTAAAGGTGAAACTAAAAATAATAATAAAAAAATTAATTCCATGCATACACAGTTAAATGGCTTGACATGCTTATAGTCCCATCAAGCTTGGTGTTGGTTAAGTAGCCAGCAACCTCTCCAGCTGGTAAAAGTCCATGCTTTATTGGTGTACTGCAGTATTAGACAGCGGTGAGTGTGAAATCAGACAGTAACTGCTGTTGGCCTACATCAGGGTCTACTCCCATCTTAAGAACAAAGAGTGAGCATTACAGTCTGGGGAGAATGCAAGGTCACTGGGCATTAGTTCTTTGTCTAGCCTTGATCTCTCCAGACAGAAATAGAGCGACCTATAGAAGGTTTTCCGGCTGTACCCAGGGTTAGGGTTAGTTTGCTTTTGTTTGCCTTTAAACCGACACGCCACGGTGCTACAATAGAACTGGAAACCTTCAGCCCCCATGTAAGCTCATGCCACAGATACTGTCCATTCCACCAAGACACCTCCCAGGACTGCAGTGATCCTGCTTATGAGCCACGGCACCCAGCCTGCATTGCTGGGTGAGCCTTCATTAGGAAATGAAGGGCAGTCTGATTGTGCTCAATGAAGCCCAAATGCCCTGAAAAAGAGACCTTCTCCCCTCGCTTCCCTCTTCTCTTTTGCTCCTCAACGTGCTCCTCTTTTGCTTCTCAACCTGAGAGTCACAATCTGGTGAGGGTTTTCATTAATTCTGAGGAGAGTAGTGCTCTGTGAGGCAGGATCACTGTAACAGGAGGAATCAGGTAATCCAGATACAAAATAGGCATTTCTGCAGTAAAAGGACATTGAGACAGTGCTCCAAACAATGCAAGGAACAGAAGATATACCATGCTTTGAGGATAGACAGAACATTGAAAAGGCTTTTTCTCCCAGAGAGGTACATGCTGACAAAACAGTGCATACAATGAAACAAAAAATGTTTCTCTTTAAAAGGTATTAAACAAATGACAAAAATGAGAATGAAGTCCCCAGCATTGCCAATCTTAAAAAAATAATTTTTACTATTGAGATTTGTTTTAAAAAAATCTATGCATGTGCACACACAGAAATCAGGAAAGGGCTGGGTAAGTAAACACTGCCAAGCTTATGTACTTTTGTTAGTGGGCCCAGGTGATTTTCTTAGCAGGAAAAGGGAAATACAAGGATTCAGCTCATCAAATATTTTTAAGTGCCTCATGGAAAAGCAACAGGCATGACCTCTAACATTGTCTGAACTAAACAGAAAGAACTACCTCTGATCTTGCTAAAAACCATCAAAGGCAAAAGCCTGTGCACTTCTCAAAACCAGATTTGCAGCATTTTAAAGAAAGCATCTAATCTAATTTTAACAAGCTTGAAAGCTCTTGAATCAGAAAGCATTAATTTTCCTTCAACCTTCCATGCTCAGTCAGTGACAGCTGTATGATTACTGCCTTTAGACTTGATTTTTATCAGTGTGAACTGTAGATTTTTATAGTTTTTTTAGGGGCCAAAACTTTACAAAAAAAATCATCAACGAAAATTACATCTTAAAATTCTAACCATTCTAGAGCAAACTATTTACCATTATGTCATGCAAATTTATGATCCTAAGGTCTTTACTCCCTTTACTGTAATAACACTACCATTATTTACACACATATTTGTGAAAAACATGCCTGTGAATACATTGCTCAGCTAGGCACAAAGGATTTCCAGATCTCATAACATTTAAAAGAAAGTGCTCACTGCTTTTAATAACAAACAACATAAACAAAGCTTATTCTACATGCTCTTTATAGAACACAGAATTAGAACAAAAGACAAAACACTCTGTAAAACTGCTACATGTCACCCAAACTAGAATTTTTGCTCATATGATGCCTTTGATTTTTAGGTAGAAATTCTGTATTTAAAAATATCAATGGCACCACACAGCCTAACCATAGGGAGGAACACAGAAGATACCTTTACTCGGGATGCACATGTTACACACGAATTATTTCCCTTACAAGTAAGTAATTAAGATATGTGCCTCTGACTAGGCATACTTCAGTAACTATAGAAACTACAGAAACAGAAGAGGAAAGATTTTGCTGATGTCAGTTTCCTAGGATTTAAATTTCCTGCCTCTCTAGAACCTGACAGCATGGACAAAAATTCTTCCTAAAGTAGCTTGACTGAAACCAGAGTCCACTGCTACTCACATTTGAGAAGTTACACACCAGTCTGAGCCATGGGTCCTCATGATGTTAACACTGTGCATCTGCCACTTAACATCAGAAGACCCACAACCATCACCACCAAGAAGAAGACACCAATAAGCAGCTGGATTTCTGAGAAAAGGACTCTTCTCCTACTATTTGTGTGGTAACAAAAGAAAGGCCTACATATTAAAAATTGTTCCAGAAGATTCAAATTTCCTCATATATTTAGGGTTTCTCTTATTTTTTTATGGCAAAGAGGACTGATCTGCTAAATGAAAGGAAAGAGACGAGCTAAAGTACACAGAAGCTGCCTTAAGAAATTACACTATTCAGGGAGTGAGAGAGGGAAGCATTATTGGAAGACTAAAAGAGATTTTGGCTTACTTCACTTTATTACATGCTTGAATAGAGAACCTCTTTCGTTCACATTCACTGCTCTTTCCAGCTTGGTGACAACCATGCTGCTGAATGACAGGGATTCTCCAGTGATCCACATTTCTGTGCACAAGGCCGTGACACCCAACTTCCTCAAACGTGTAGAAGTCAGGAAGAACTTGCATTGGTAATTTGTTTTTCATTATTAAAAGTTAAATTGCAGCAATTAAAATTTAATTCTAAAGTTACCTCTGACAGCAGTCTAATGGCTCATTAAGACAAATGAGATTTATTAAACAAACACGGAATTTGACAGAATTTATAGGTCAAGCATCCTTTTTTCTGCTAAAGAACTGTTCCATAAATAGCCACAGTTCATGCTAATTGCATGTAGATCATATGAATGAGATCTGAATCACTGGTTTTACCAAAATTCAAAATTGGGTCTGCTTCATCAGTTCATAAACATAATTCTTGCTCTCTGAGTACCCTATAAAACTACTGGGACTTGAAACTCTCAGAAAAAGAGTGGAAAGTACATTATGCCAAAGGGAACTGCAAATAAATAGAGCTAGATATTTTTTGTGCGCTTAAGATGTTTTTTATTCTTCCCTTTTCCTTGTCTTCCTGGAGCACCCCAGAAGAAACTTCTAGTGATTACAGAGACTCTATGTTTGTTGTGTTTATTGTGGGACTGAAGAGGACAGAATTTAAAACCTCTCTGCTTCTTAGTGAAGAAAAAGAGGGCCTATAAACAGCTTTTAGACCTGTCTCACCCATTTTCTATTTGACTTTCTCTGGTCACCACCAAGTACTTGCATGTACAGACAGAGAAGTCAGAATAGGAACTTCTGGCATGAATGCCCTTGCTTCAGAATGAACAGAGCTACTTCAACTAAATCCTCACTGCAAAAAAAAAAAAAAAAAACCCAAAAACCTGTCCTACAAATATTCAGGGGAGAAAATACCGCTCCTGAAGCAGTCTGGTCAAGTAATACTAGCCCCATTCAGTGAACCAATTCACAAACCATTGTTTTTTCACTCTTTACTGGGTTCTACTGATTACATTCAACATTACCAATGCAGCTCTGTGGAGAAAATTCTTTCTAGTTTTGCATGCCCATTAATCTTGAAGAAAACTAATAGACTGATACAATTTTTTTCAAACTATTGACATGCAATTCTTTCATGATGTTCATCTGCCTATAACTCAGCTTTGTATAGCTCACATAAGGTAAACATAAATACAGCAAACCTAAAAACTTTCAGTGACATGGTGGTATTTTTCACCTACAGGAATTTCTCTTCAGCTTTTCTTTGAAATAATTTGTATTCATTGCACAATGGTTAGTGGGATGGTGCCTGTTAGGCAGGCTATGAGCCATGGGTGAAATGGCAGCACTTGGTGTAAATCATCTTCAGAGAACACTCCTCTCTGCCACGCACAAGGAGTATGCTTGCTAGGGAATATAGACATAAACTGAAAACAGTGCAGTCTAGGCCATTCAGGTATAAAAGCTCCATACCTGGAATATCCTATGTAGTTCTTGGCTTCTACAACAACTTGCCACTCTCCATCTTTCCTTCCTCTATTTATTGACAAATTTAATATCCCAGGTCACTAAGGAAAACTAGATTCTAGGAAAGACTGCCATGAAAAAAAAAACAATTCCAGAAGATCCCAAGAGGACATCACAAGTTTGAGCTGCTGCTGAGTAGGAGAAACCTTAAAATTGTCTGACATGACCTTTCTACTGCCATTGTAGAGGATGGCTGATTGTGGCCAAGTAGTTGGAATAGATATGATGGTCTTTTATTCAGAGGTTACCTAGATCTGCACATTATTATGGACAAAGCCCTACACTGCTTTTGCAACTCACCTCCATATTTACCCAACTACATGGACAGAGCTGAATTCATCAACCCAACAAGAGGCTTCTTCCACATCCTCTGGAAAGACAGGAGATGGGTGATGCAGGACTACACAGTTCAGACTGGACATAGCTGCTCAGTCTTGCTGGGACTCACCTGCCTCATTTGTACCAGCTGCCTAAGGAGATCTGGGCACTTGATGAGTTTGGAACTCAAAGTTCATTATTGACAATAAAAGTTTTAGAACAGTGAATCAAAAGTACCAGCAGCCACTTTCCAAAATCTACTGGAATTGGTGGGAAAATCTGTTAGTTACTCTGTCTGTAACTACCTGCTATACTTGAGACAAAGTTATGCTTAGATCACGGCTGTTGTCCAGTGTATTCAAATTAATAAATGTTTGCAACAATGAACTAGAACTGGCAAGCTCCTCTTACCATAAGCACTTTGTGAGCCAGGACAAGAACTCCTCCATCTCATCTCATTTGCAGTCTTGCCCTAAAGGTTTCTGTTCTTTTCTGCAAGGTCCTTTTGATTGTCCCACAGAAACAAATTCCCAGATGAACTCTAAGGGGCCTGATCCTGCCTGAAAATGTCAGTTTGAAATTCCTTTGTCACTTCACCATTCTTGGCAAGGGCTCAGACATGAACCACATGTCTGGTGGAGGAATTTGGCCCACAGACTGCTTTAATTACAACCTTGTCTGCTGATATTAAACTGAGCTTCACTGGCATTAGAATCCTGCAGAAGTAATTAATCCTAAATTAAATTATTTCCTATGCAATTTATAAACTTTACTTCTTTTAACTGGAAGAATTCCATGTGTTAAAAAAACAACTATTTAAATATTCAAAGCTGAAAAAATGCCATAAGACAGAAAACTCCTCATATTTCATTTTTGAGGATAATATTGAAGTGGGAAAAGCTGTTGAGATACTTTATTAGCAACTAGGCTAATTCCAGCTACTCAGTGGGTCTGTTCTTAAAACGTTGTGAATTTAGAATCTTTGTAGACAGATGAGAGAAGAACCAAGCCTGGAAACAGTATCTGAGAGGATGCAAAATAGCAAACACTACTTATAAAATTTTATATTCACTTAAATCCAAAGTGAATGTGAAATCTATTCACTTTTTTAAGTAGCAGAGATGACTGCAAATCCTTTTGTTGAAAATCCATTACTTGAACTCTAATTTTACTGGCTAATGAAGCAATTAATTCATCTGTCCAAACTGCTATTACTTTACTTTATACCTACTGATACTTTTGCTGCACAGGCAATAAAAAATAAATCAAAAGGAGAGTCATGCACCCAATTCCCCATGCTCACACTATTTGGTGATGTGAGCTTCAACTACTTATATTTCATCTTATATATTGTGAACTTCAAGGCAATTATTTTACAGCTATTCTAAATCCAAAACACAAACCATCCTCTTTTAGAATCATATACAAGCAAGCTTCTCCCTAATTATCAGTCTCACTGTTTGTACACTCATGCTTTTAACTATAGGAATAAATGAGAGTATTCCCTGTCCCCAAAATATCAGTATCTAAAGAGATGCTTTAAATCATTCCTGTTCAAGAATGAGGTATCTAATCTCTAAGAAAACCAATACTTTAAAGGAGATAAGAGAGTTGATACTTATTTTTATACAAAGATATATTTTACTTTCAAAACAGTAAAGTATATAACAACACACGTCTAACTACTGTAGGTATATTTTTAAATATCCTTCACTCAGATTAAGTGTGCATAGACCAAGGCATTAGAAAAATTAAAAAGATTTCTTATTTTATAATTTTTGTAAAAACAATCTTGAAAATTTTTATATTGTCTAAATTTACAAAGTCCTGTAACTTTTTCGTCAGTAATTATGTGAATGGATTAATCATTGCTGCATGCATGAACTGATGCAGATCACTGGGAATGACCTGTAGTTCAGTCTATGCTGTTGTTCATCAGTTAAAATTCTGGGATTTATTTTAATTCTTCCACAATAAAAATATATAAAAGTTAAAAATAAGGCCAATTATAAAGAGCACATCCTGTCTCCCAGCTCTAGTAACTGTAGAACAGTTTCCATACAGAGGACCTTTCATCTGGATTTTCTTACTTAACTTGGAGAAACTAACATCAGATTTCATTCGGATACCTTAATTCTCAATGCTTCTGGCCTGTGAAAATGAAGTATACACAGAATTAGTCTCTTTGTCCTTCTGCCCACATCCACTCTATGGATAGAACAGACAATCACCCTGGAGCACTGTTACTCCTACTATTCTCTTGTCAGGGGATGAAAAATTTCTGAGGTGGCACTACTAAAAAAGTAGCCTATGACAGAGTAATAGGATCCTGCACAGATTAAGATTTTTTGTGATCAAAGCAAAAAATAAAAAAGCCACTATTTCCAAACCACCCACCACAGAACTCTGATGTCTCTATAATAATTTCACTGAAAGTATAAGCAATTAAAAGATTTATTGCAATATATATTAAACTGATAAAGGATAGAAAATATTGCCCTTCATTAGAGCTGTTTTGATCAAAATTTTTTTTCACTTGAATTGTATCCTGTTCTTTTTCTTGCCCAAGGAAGAGTTTAGAGTTTCAAAATCTCCATCACCAAATGAGCCAGTTGAACCCACTGAAGAAAAAGACAATACTGTCATTTTTCTTGACAATACTGTCATTTTATACATGCCTGATCTGTACCCTCCGTTCACCAGATTATAAAATGAGTTATGAAGAAGAGTAGACCAGACACATTCTTGCTATGAAAAAAAATTTCCAGCATATTTCAAGATTTCAACAGGTCCTGGTCTTGAATATCAAGCTGCCTGCATTTGGCCGCAATTTAATTTTTTTTCTCCTAACTCTGTTGAGGCACTCGTAAGTTGCTCTCCTTGCATGGGAGAGAAAAAGATTGTAACAGACATATAAAAGACCACAATGTACCTACTTGATTTCATTGTTTGTTTTGTCAAAATAACTAGTCAAATATCAAAGCAGCTACAACATATACCTAAAACAAGATTTCATAAAAGGAAAAGGAGAGTGTATAAAATCTTAGAGAGGTATCTAAATCAGTAATGATTTTCCTCTCCTCCTGCCTTTCAGAGGAGATGCAAACTGTTAAGCATCATTGATACTTATTATTGTGTTCTAGCATCTTTTCCCTCTGGCTGGCCTGTACAACAATAATGTCTGAAACAGCCCATGCACTCGTCATGAGCCCCAGGAGGTGCAACCACTCCAGTGAGCAACCACAGTACCCCCTGCTCTCACACACGCTGGTGCCTAGCAGCTGAAGACCTGCACACCATCTTCATCACTGAGGCCAACAGACACATCCTCCTCCGCCTCCTCATCAAGCTGGAGGCTTCCAAAGGAGTACTTATTTCTAGGCATGGGAGAGGAGCTCAGCACAACGGGGTTTCCAAACACCAGGGGGTGAGAGAAGGGATTAATGACTTCTGAGTCAGAATCACTGGATTCCGTCCCGCTGCTGGTGGAGCCCTCCATCATCTGCATCACAGCCATGTGATCCATCACGCCACTGGCACGCAGAGACTGCATCACTGGGCTCTGCTTTGACTGTGCCCCAGCTGGCACACCATTGGCCATCATTTTGCCCTCTGGAGAAGACATCTTAGCCACCCCACCTCCTTTGCAGTATCTCTCTGATCTATACTCCTGCCCAGGGGTTGAGGATATCTGGCTTAGGATAAATGGATCTGTAACTGACTTATTGCAGAGATTATGGGTTTTCTGTGCACGAGGCCGTTGAGAACCTGGAGAATATCTGCAATACCCATGGCAGTTAGTGGCGTGGCTGTCCTCCTCCCCAGTCCTCACCCTGCAGCCGTGCCCATTTTCTGAGACGTAACCCTGAGAGCCAGTTCTACTCAGGCTCATGTTAGGGCTTGACTCTTTGCTACTGGGAGGCAATGGAGTGGCCAGGGGACTACGGCTTCCCGGCCCTCGAAACATTTCATCAACCAGAGAGCTGTGCCTTGGCATCCTGGGGCTTCCCCCAGTGTAGAAGGAGAGATTAGCTGTGTTATCATCAAGGTACTCTTCAGAGAGATACTGGGAAGACTTTAGAGAAGCTGAGGAGTCCCTATATCTAGTTCTATTGCGATTTTCATCTCTGTAGTGAATATAGGCACCACTGGTCAAATCACCCTCATAATTGTCATTTGTTTGGGAATATGACCGGGTTATTTGTCCTCTGAGGAGATCATACTCGCTATCTACGTCACTGCAGTCAATGAAAGGAATGGAGGTGCTGCTGCCATGAGCAGCCCTGGAAGCTGGACCTGTGCTTGGCTGCTGTGATTGAGGTCTGTTCTGCTGCATCTTATCCTTAGCAGGCTCCTCTTCTTCCTCCACTGTTGAGACCACTGCTCCATCCACCTTTCTGCCTTCCTTTGGACTCTTCTTCAAGGAAGGGCTCTTGTGCTGTCCAGTGTCTTCTGTTGAAGATTTCAACTCCTTCCCTTGCCGGCAGCTCTGCACTGCTGCAGCATCATTGCTGTCTCCATAGGCTCTAGCACTCTACAAAGATAATAGAGGGAAGGCAAGGGGGAGACAAAGGGAAAGACAAAAGGGGAGGGAGGGTGGGAGGGGAGAGGTTTGGGAGGGATGGGAGCCAGAGGGAAAAGGCTGCATGTAATTATGCACCAGGATTTCCAATCTGCAACAACACAGGAGTCTCTTGGAAAGAAAAGAGGTAACCCAAGCCTTAAAATTAATTAGAATTTAAAAAAAAAGAGGTTTCTGATCTCGAAGAGCAGAAAAAAAAACATAGGCTAAACAAGGCAAGAGAAGGCAGATAATGCAGTGATAAGGTAAAAAGGGGTATTTGAGGTGTTTCCATGCACTAAGGCAGCCACTCTAAAAACACCAACCTGTGCACATTATTCTGAGAAGTTGGATGAAAATATAGAAACATAAAACAAATTCTGCACAGCCTACTTAGATACACCAAAAAAGTCACGTGTGGGCTTTTGAGCACCCTACATTCACTCCCTGGAGCATACCTGCCACTGGTTCATAGGCTGGCTTTTCTGCACACATCTGCCCAGCAGCCATGCTCCATCTATCTGAGCTTGTCTCAGCAATATTAAAATGCTACAAGCTATTTGAAATGGGCTCTGTCTCTAACCAAATTCTCTGAAGTTCCTAAATTTGCAGAAAGGGGAGAGGCTGTGAATATCAAAAGGAAGTGATGCATGGAAGGTGAAGGTTCACCAGGTAGCATTCTGGCATTAACCTAGTAGCTTTGCTCCTGACATTTTAGGCACTACCTATCATAAGTTTATGTGATCAAAGGTTCATCTCCACAGACACAGATGAGCAAAGAAAAGACTGGCAAGTGGAGAAACCACAACAACTTAGTCAGGAATATGAAGCTTCCTGACCTGTCTCCTCTGAAGGCTGTCCCAGGAAAGCCATCAGCCCATATGTTTGGTGTGTTTGGGATACCAGTAACTGGAGAAACCAGAGCCAAAGAGTGGAAGAGGGTGAGGCTACTGGCACTGTCTGTGCCTGTGGGAGTGCTGTTTTCTGTGTTTACATGTGTGGCTATGTTTTTATGTACTGTATGTGTGCATTCACATGGGTGCCCACAGTGAAAACATGCTCAGCTTTAGTACCAGCTGGACCTGGGAACTTGCAGCTGCTGCAGCCTCACCCCTATTGGGGTTTTGGACTTGTGAACTCCCAGCACAGAGCAGCTGTCAGCATGAGATAAATACATATGGTATCTACCAGAGCTAATGGCTTAGAAGGCCAGAGGTGTGATCTTTCTGAGGAAATAATTGTTCTCCTCCCTGGTTAACGCTAACCTAACACCTTGAAATAGGCAACCAAGACCTCTCAGCAAAGAAAAGTAATTACACTTTCCCCAGATGCAATAGCAAGCTACAACCAAGGACCCCAGCAGCAACAATGAGGGTTGCAATTTTTCAGATGGTCATTAGTACAGCTCAGACAAGCTCACTATTTATATTTGTCTGGTTGTCTGTAAGCAATGCTGCTTCACGCAGCAGAACCTAAAGCTTATGACACCCAGGGCTCCTTAGCTTCCAGCTAAATGGTAAGGAAGCAGAAAACTATGCTCCTAGGGTTTTAAAACAGCAATCAGTGGAGGGTAATCTAACAAGAAATGTTTGAAAGGATTTCATTTCCAGGGTTTCATCAACATCACTGACTTGTTTTGGCACCTCTGTATGCTGCTCTGAAGGCTGTGCAGTCAGACTCCTGATGGAATGAATCTTGCTGTGTTTCCTGGAGATAAAAGGAAAATCACATAAAGAGCTATTTCAGGGTTTTTTTCTACAAACAGGAATCAAGAGGCATGCTTTTAAAACAAATCCTTTGAATAATAGCTTTCATAAATTTTTGCTCCAAAACAGATTAACATTCCTCCTTTCTGTAAAATTTTAATGTGCTGTGTGTTGTAAACATACCACTGTAAGAAAACGGAAAAGCACTGAAGCAAAAATGGTCTATCAGGTAAGTATGAATCATAAGCAATGAACTATTGTCATGGTCTTTGTGGCATTTTGGCCATTACTTTCAGCTCACCATGAGCATGATGAGTTCAGACAGAATTGGCTCTAGCAAGCTAGAAGACTTGCAGTTTCCCTGGAGACCTCTCCCTTGAGCTTGGCTGTACCTTTTCTTACTTTCAGATTTATTCTGAGCTGAGTAAGTCTGTACCCACACATGAACCACATCCCAACAAAGAGGGTGCAAATCAAATTGGGAGAAAGTTACCTGTGATAGTAGGACATTCATTGCTGAAAAACAGATGGAAGACTACCTATTTTAAGTGAACTATAAGTTATGAAACTTCTGCTAAAACACGCAGCACCACGGGATGTTACACATGTGATAAACAGTCAAGCCAGCAGAGAAGGAATTTTTTTCCTTGGACCGGTGCCAAGATCTCAGGCTGTAACTAACTGGAAATCATTACTTTTCTTGGATTATAACATATTGGGATAATAAGTTTATTTCCTCTCACCTTTCAAACTGCACTTTTTTGTGCCCTCCTTCTTTAACATAGTCAAGAACTTGCTTCTGAGTCCGACCACTAGAAGAAAACCACAGTTAAAGGATTTAATACAATATATCACCTGACCATCATAACCTTGTATGTGGCTTGCACATTAAGTCACCGCAACCAGAAAAGTATTTGTCACTATCATCAGAAACTCAGGTTAAGATCATACAGAAGGGGATCTGGTCAGATACACACGATTGTTGTAATTTTGCAGGTTACTTGCCTCACTTTTTTTGCTATGGAGTTACTTCTTGGTGACATTTCAGAACTGCTTAAATTCAGCTTTGTGGGCCCTACAGGGTACTACATTACTGGGAAGTCACTACAATGGAAAGTGAAGCAGGGGTTAAGCTTTCCTGTAATGAATTAATATATTCCTGAATCCTTTTTAGTCAAATACCAGCCTTATCTGATAGTAGTAAACCCTGGAACCAAGATTAAACCCCCAACATCTACTTAATTCCTTGGTTCCTACTATAAAACACACCTTTTCTGCAGAGATTTAGGCTGGAAATCCCTTTCTACCCTTCTGCTACAGGGTGTGAAGTAGTGAGAAAGCCTAGCACCGGCTATTGTGCAAAGCTATAAACTCCAAAGCAAACTGAAAGCAGCACAGGAAACCCACACCTCAAGAATGCTCAACTGAGAGTTAAATTCTTCCAATTCATTAGAGGCTTTCAGGGCCTGGAAAAGGTTACTGAATGTAGCAATACAGATCACAGTGAGTGGAGGATGTAGCCAGAACCTGCTTTCCAAAGCCTGAGGTAAACTGAATGCACCGACAGTCTTCTATTTACTTCAGGCAGAAACTTAACAAGTTGTAGTTTGTTTACTCAACATAGGTCCTTCCATCTTAATTGATTTACTTTGCAGGCAGCAAAGAAAGTGGAAAGAGAGTCAGAATGGTTATATATACACTGTGTTCTCATGCAAGGCATCTAGACTGCATCATTCATCTCAGCAAAGAGTGTTTCTGGCTGTATAGCTCATAGCAGCTTCACAAACAAAATAAACTGTATGAGTAGAAGGATCTCCCCCTGGCATACACAATGCAGTATCTACAGTAATGCTTCTGCCAGTGTAATGAAAAAAAAAAACCAAAAAAAAAACCAAAAACCAAAACAATAACCCAACTATTGAAAGCTTTCCTACAGGTCTAACAATATCACAGGTATACCTGCTCTTAGCATAGGTGATCATCTCGCAATAAATCCTTCATGAGCATAAAGCCATTGCTTTTAACTACACAAATATGGGTATACCACAGGGACAGCAACAATCTCTACTCTGATACACAGGAAAAACCCATCCTAGGAGCAGAGGATTCAAAGAATCCCCAAAGATTGCTAGCTAGGGTTGTTTAGGACACCGGTGAATAGGACCCTATACACTTTATATCTTACCTCCAGAAAGCTACTTTGCAACAGCTATTACAAAATTAATGCAGTTTTTTTCCCCTACAGTATTCTTTGCACTATTCTGGCAGAGAAGATGCAACGGAAAATACAAAGTAGCAAACTACAATGTAAAAAAAGTGAGCTGAAAAGGTTTAATCCTAGACCATTATGGATGTGATTTTGAAATGGAGAGGCAACAAAGGTGGAAAGAATGCACATCTTACCTGAACCTAAATGAAGAACCTCTAGAAAAAAGAACAGGTTTAGGCTTTGGTTTAGGTTCCTCAAAAAGCCTGAAAAAGGCATGATGCTCCACACAGATCTTCCAGAAAGACTTGCAAAAATCTCGACTGGCCATAAGGAATTCCAGGGTGTCCTGGAATGAACTCTGAAAATTGGGATAGCATTTGCAATGTAAGCTGGTCAGCAACACAGATTAGAGAAATGCATTGACAAATCAGGTGCTATACTAAAAAAAAAAGAAAAAATAAAAAACCCCAAAAGTTTCTTCCCAACTTACTGGCTTTAAGGCTTAACAGGCCCTATCCTTTTAATCTTGCGACATCGCTGGTCTGCCTGTCAGAATCAAAGCTATTGCTCAAACTTCCTTTCACTGACAAGTATGATGAGATAAAGCAGTGGTTTGAATGTTAATGAGAAGAAATTGATTATATGCTATACCTTAAGAATTGATGATACAGTACCAGAGTTGCAACCAGAAGGTGACTCTGGGACATTCTATTGTGATTGATTCAGTTTACATGTCCTTTGCCAGGACTGCTCACCTGAGATACCAGGTTGATGCGCACAGTACCAACAGTGAACAGAAGCAATTAAAATACTCATGAGCTGATAAAAACCATGTGTGATCTGTGAGTAGAAAATTACCAAATAACCTTTTGTCAACTTCATCAACTCCTAACAAGGACTTACATTCACATCAGGCCGTAGTTTGATAAGAAAACGTTTCCTCTTGAAGCTCAGCTTTCGAACCTTAGCCCAGTTGAAGGCATTGATCTTGGTGTGACCCTATAGAGAACAAAGCCAGCTGGGTTTAATCGTTCCACATCTGAATGGAAAAATCTAAACCACTAAAGAAGCTTGTCATAAATTAATCATCTGTTCACTTAACTTGAAATGATGATATTTCTTATAACTCATCCTCTGATAATGCAAACCATAAACATCTGGTGCAATGACTGAGGGCAGGTGCTTATGATTAAACTCTTGCAATACAGGACTAGTTACTGTGGAAATATCCAACCCAGTATCACTGCACAAGACACGGTGGACCAGATTTTGCTATCTTGTGCCAATATTCAGACTCAAGATTTTCTGTGGACTAAATCCCCTTCCAAAGGTGCCTCACTCTATTTCCACTAGTGACAAAGAATGCAGGGAATCCAGACATGTCACCTCACTTTGATGAAGTAGATTTTCTCCCTCTTTTTACATCTGCAGGGCTAAATAAATATTTCTTTAAATACTGCTTAACTGTAAAAAAACAAGCAACTGCAGGTTTTGTATTGGAAGTACAAAATACTGTGCATATTTTGACCTTTCATAGGGAGAACCAGAAGCAAAAGCAATCTAAACAAATTATTTGTCTCTGAAGAGCCACAAAATTATATTCTGGTAAAAAGCAACCAATACCATAAGCAAATAACAAGAAGGAAATTATCTTCATAATACTACAACTCCCAGCCACTACAACATTAGCCCCTACCCTCCAGAAGTTTCATTTTTAATCTATGTCAGCAGATATTGGAGGTGTTATGTTCAAATATTCACTACAGAAGTTTGTTCAATGAAGACTTCAATACAAACATTCCTAGAGCACAACACAGAAGTTTCAGAGAACTAATACAGGATTGCTAAAAGCAGAAACCCACGTTGATTTGGGCACCACCACCAGACAGCTGTAGGAGTAATGACAGTGTAATGATCTCTGCTAAGTCAACCAGCTAAGAATCACATCATTAACCTACTTAAAATAATCAGCAGCACTGACACTGATTTGTAAATAAATGGTAGACTTTAAAATAAGTCGGACTACAGCTTATGCCATTTGTGAGTAAAACTTTATTTTCACTGGGTTCATTCTAATGAGATCCTCATATTTCAATTTCTATCAATTACAACTAAAATAAAAATAAGAACTTAGCTCTTGACCTATGAAGTGGTTGATGGAAGCCCTAAGCCTACTGACAGACACCAATTGCTGAGCAGACTCCAACAGGTCAGAGCCCGATTTCCTTTTCAGCATTCAGTCTTGGAACTTCACCCAGTAAAATTTGCAAACTTTTCAGAAACTTTAACAACCAAAAAAAAACTGTTTTGAAAGTCCCAAACACATTAAGTCGAGCGGACGTGACCTCAGACCTTGACAAATCAAGCCTTGGGCCATCAGCCTGCAGCTACACTTTACAGAAGGATCTCAGCTGTGTGCTGGGACTCTGAGGTCCACGCTGCTCTCTGTGGACACACACTTTCACCTTGAAGACAGCCTTAATTTACAAGGTTTGGCAGCTCATTAATTCAGATGATGAAAATGCTGTGGGGGAGCAGGGGAAGGACCTGAACATACAATTGCTTGAGTTATGTGCATTTCTAACAATGTCCTAGTGTTCTCATGTTTCAACCTATGCTTCAGTTTTGGGGTTCCACTACCAACTCATTTAGTTGATCAGGGATCTTTTTTAATTTGCTGCCTTTTTTTGGCTGTTTGTTTGGTTGGGTATTTTTAAATCTTAGACATTTGGGTCAGACACTTCTGGGCTTGTTTGTTGCAGTTACTTTTTTTAAGGAAAGGACTCAAAGTACTTTGTAAGGCTGAAAATACTAGTATTTTAACTATAGTAAAACAGTTAAAATGAATAGTCTTTTTGACAATTGTAAAAAGGGACATTTTAAAGAACAGCTTACTTACTGTTTCTAGCACAGAGATACGTGAGCATCTAAAGTGAAAGCAGCTAACACCAGCTGACTACCTGTAGCTTCACAATTGTAAAAGCCAAATTTGTTATTTACATAAGGGGAATTGCAGAATGACAATTTGACAAATTTACTAATGATGCATCATGAATATTTACAAGACTGACTCAAGGAGGAAAGAAATAGAAGGAAAACAGTTTGGATCTTTGAGGGAAAGAAGTAAGATCCATGGAATCAGCGAAGATACAATGGCCAAGGCTGGTCCAGAAAACTGTAAAAACTTTGACAGAGTAAGACTACAGAGAGCTCATATTTACTGCCTTCATCCTTCTGCATGGATTCCAGCTGACTGTTTTTACTTGTCTCTGCTTCTCACCCATTTAACGTGCACCATGCCTGCAAGACTTATCTGCTGCTACATGTAGGAGAAGTCAGCATGACCAACCTGCAAATTGTGAGCCATGGCTCAGTTTGCATCTTGAACAGCACGTTGTGGATGCAGATGGAGCTCTAGACAGTGCATTCACATAAGGTAGGAGACTCTGGAAGCAGAGGACCCAGTGCAGCTATAACAGGTTTAAGATCATTCTTAGAAAAATTTTGGAAGTTCCTGTGTTTTTCTAACTGAATACTTGTAGACATGGCTGAGTTCCTCAATTCTTACTGCTGTCAAGAAACCTGTCTGCTTTACAAAGTAAAAAATCACGTCCCAAGTGGCTCTAACCTGAAACACCAGAATGCCTGTGTTGGCAACAGCCAGGTTGATTTTTGTCCCCTCCCTGTCCTTGGCTGGATGCAAGCGTATCCCGTACATCTCCAGCCGACGGGCAATCTCCAAAAGCTGGAAGTCAGATTCTGCGGGTGTCTGTCCCCTTGAGAAAGAAAACAGCAAACATTCACAAGCTTGTCACACCTTTTAATAGAGATCAAGAGGTCCTCCAGAGAACAAAGAGACATTTGATCAAAGAGACTGAAAACTGTCAGAGGTATAATTTCTGTATGGTTTTTCTACATTCTCAGACTTAGATCCGCTCGAACAACTTACTCTAAACAAATATCAAAGAATACATAGATTTTACAGTCTATTATAAATTTTGGTTGCTCCAATTCTGAGTCACCTGATATAGCTAGATTTTAAACCTTAGCTCTAACAGAATTTACTACCTCCCTTGGTTTTTTCCACTAGAAGACATGCCATATTCCTAAAAAAAACCCAAAAAACGAATGGAAGCATGCTATTAATTGTAAAAGTGATTGTAATATCAAAATGAAGTAAAACAGAAGGCATGAAAACCTTACCATAAATGTTCTGAAACCATAAACATCACCACCATTAATTGTGATGAAATTATGTTAAGCTTTGATTATTACTGCCATAGAAATCACTACCACTCACCTATTGCTCAACTTAGCTCAAAAATGAAACATCTTGAAGTGTTCTTGACAGATAAAAAATACTTTTCTAAGCCTTATTGGTACTTCTGTTCACTGTCTTCCTAGTACAAGCCTTTCTTCCAGACACTAGGATACCAATTTGCATCATCATCTTGGATTGTCTTCCCCCAAGTTCATAATTCTGTAAGCACTCTGTGCTTTTCCCAAAACTATCAGTAAACCCCCTTCTTCAACCTATCTCAAAATACAGCATGGAAAGGTTGAAAGGCAACATTCAGTGTCCTTGAAACCAAAGGACTACTGTCAGAAGTGCCTGACTGATCATTTGTGATTTGCAATCATACCTGCATGCACAAAATCAGCAGTAAAGCATTCTGTATGAAATAGACTGTAAAATAACAGCATGCTTGAATGAATATTGAATCAACTGTGCTTTAAACATCTTGTTATGATGATGGGAAAAAGGCAGGAGTAACCTTCAGAAAGTTCACAGGCATTAACAGTTTTTGAGAAGCAACCTTTGAGAAACTCAGAGGTCCAAAGCTCTTTTGTACTTCAGATCTAGCATATACTTACCATTACAACTACTCTACAGGAAAAGAAGGCAAATAACAAAACCATAAAAGTCTTACATGTGATTACGGTGAAATTCCATTATTTTGTCTTCTAGTGCTTCTTGATGAGGTATATACTTGTTCTTCGCTAAGTGTTCACGATCTATGGTTTCATCAAAATCCCCAATCTCAGCTGTGGAGAGTTTTAAGAGGAGTCTATTAAAGCACTATAATACATTTGAATAATCTGGTCAATCCAGAAGACCTGGACAGCTGGGAAGAGAAACAAACGTAGTTCCTCGCAGCCTGTGCCATGGTTTTACGAGTCAGATTCCCACTACATTATCTTCTATACATTACTCTCTTCTCCTCTGTGCTAGTACTTGATATGTGAGAAGAAACCCCAGGATTTCTCCCATCTACCACAACTAAGTTGTTGGATGTCAGCTGAAGAGGTGAAGCCATCAGTGCTACCTCGACTTGCGTGGGGGATAAGAGCAGGGGTAACAGGGAGGGCAGCACTAATTGAGCAGAACTCATCCATCTCTCTCACACTCTCCCCTGGTGCTCAGGTACCTCTCCATGAAGCAGCCAAGCACTGGTTTGCTCTCCAGGCTCATGTCCCACATGGTAACCTTTGAGAGAAAGTCAGAAAGATGGTTCTGTTTTCTTGTTTGAACACTAGCTTGTAATCCACCTCATGGGATTATGAAACATTTGTCTTCCTCTAATTCTGCAGCAGTTTGAGACACATTCTGTCTCCCTCCTCCTCAAAGCTGCTCCCATCTGCTGCAGTATTCAACACTGTGTGTGCAACAGTATGGCACACCCACCTTCCATTTTGCAGTCCATTCAGTGAAATTCTCTTATTTTGGCAGGTGTGGGGGTGAGGGGCAGGCAATCTATCTGTGGGTGCCAAATTACTATCTTGTTGCCTGCTATTCTTGGAATGTCTCTGAAAATCTTGCTATTAGTTTTTTCACTGAACAGGCATAGGAGCTTCTGCCTGCAAACCTGATGGAGTAACAGCAACATCACTGCAACAAAGGCTGCTGCCTTGGTAACATCAGGGAAATTAAAATACAGTGCCCTCAAATTAAATGCAAGATGCAGTCAGACATGTTGTTGCACAGTTGACCCAGGGTATGACAGACCCACGTTCAGATACACCTGCTTCACCCTCTCCTCAGTTCTGCCCATGTAAATGAACCCTTGATCCAGTTCTGTTCAAACTAAGTCTGTTCAGAAAAAGGAAAGGTTTAAGATTATATTTATAACACTGTATTTCTGACAAACTGGGATCAGATGTACTTTAAATGTGCAGGAGAAGCAATAGCCTGTGCAGGCACTGAAAATGAGGAACCAAAGCATCTGTGAATGACAGAGCAGTAGCTTTTTTGACCCAACCTGCCTGTAGACACATGATGACATTTTTTACTTTGAAGGTCAGAGGTGGAAAAGAGTTGAAAACTGGGACTGTCTGATTTAAACCCCCTCATTCACCCCATCTGCTCTCAATCATTCCTTAAAATGGTAGAAATACTACAGAACCTTTGAGAATTTCCCTTTTTAAAATTGTCCCATTTGTCCCCATCTCAGAAACAGCTGCTTCCAGCTGTACTCATCCCAGTCTCACAATTTTTCAAGGTCTGTTCTTAATCTTATCTCAAATAAATGGCAAGTTTCTGTTCTTTAATGAAGCCATAAACCCACTTAAGTTTGCAACTCCTCAAATAACACGAGCCTGGGTTCTTCAAAATGCAGTTCAAAACCCCCGTGGTCTGTGTACACACATGAGCTTAACACACCTCCTGTAGGGTTTTCTTCAGTCAGCAGTACAGAAGACACTTTCTTCAACTCTACATGATTTTTAAAATGTTCCCAGCATTTTTCAACTGCTAATCCTTTATGAAAATCATCTTCCTGGCTTGCAAGTTACTTCTGAATTTGTCCTCTCTGACCTCGTACTCAACAAGCTTTTACTTACTCAACAAGCTTTAACTTACTGCCTTACTCTCCTTTTCCACCTTGAATAACTTTCTAATAGCATTCCATCAAGAATGAGAGGAAGTTATATTGCAAATATTGTCAACCTCACATGTAATTATTCTTTCAAATCTTTTCATGTGATTTAGCCAAAGACTTATTTACACTGCTGATGTTTTTTCTCTTACCTGGTGAGTGCATTACACCAGGCTGTATTATGCCTGCATTAGCACTTCTGGTAGGTCTAATGCTTTGTATTTCAGCTCTTTTCCTCTTATGACAGAATTATAGAATTGCTTCATTTGGAAAAGACCTCTAAGATCAGCAAGTCAGTGCTAACCCAGCACTGCCAAGCCCACCAGTAACTATGTCCCTGAGTGCCACATTTGCATGTCTTAAATACCTCCAGGTATAGTGACTCTACCACTTCCTGGGGAAGCCAATTCCAATGCTTGAATTTCTTATTTCCATGAATAAAATTTTCCTAGTATCCAATCTAAAGCTTCCCAGGTAACTTGAGGCCATTTCCTACTGTCCTGTCACTTGTTACCTGGGAGAAGCAGGTGACCCTCACCTGGCTACAGCCTCCTGTCAGGCAATTGTAGAGAACAATAAGGCCCCCCCAGTCCTCTTTTTTGACAGGCAAAACCACCTCATCTGCTCCTAATAAGATCTTTGCTCCAGAACATTCCCCAGCTTCCATGCCCTTTTCTGGGTGCACTCTAGCACTTGAGTGTCATTCTGAGGGGAACAGGACACAGGATTTAAGGTGTGGCCTCACCAGTGCTGAGTACAGGGGGACAGACAATGACAGCCCTGGTCCTGCTGGCCACACTATTCTTGATACAGGCCAGGGTGACACTGGCCTTCTTGGCAACCTGGGCATGCTGTGGCTCATGGTCAGTCCATCTTCATACTTCACACACTCACTGTAGTGCACTGTTTGCAGAATCCAAGTGTCCTCTCACTTCTAACACTTCATACAATGCTTTTAAGATAATTTTAAATTGAATGCTTCAAATAAAAAAATGAATTCTGTAATATACATGCTAATTTAGCAGAAACCTATTTGCTGTCATATTGTGATTTTATGATAAGTAACAGTATATAACATTGTCATAAACCTACATACATAATATATGGGCCTTCTGGAATCAGATATTCCCCATGGAAACCACTCAGCACAGCATTACTAAGACATACAATAACTAAACTGCATTCTCAATATTTCCCTTTTCATACCATTACTCTTATCACTGGTTTACTCTGATTTTTATTGCACACAAATACATAATATTTCTTTTGCTATTGAGAAATAAGCTAGAGACAAAATAAATAAAGACAACCATGCAGGTAAGATACAGCTATAGACTCTTACCAGAGAAGTTTTTCACAGAAAAATGTTCATGAGACACAAGATGGACAAATAAAAAGAACAACTGCAAACTTCTAGCAGAGTTTTCTAGCAATCATAAAGCAATACTTCAATGAAGAGAAACACATGAATTAGGGTGTCTGCTCCTTGACATCTTTCTTTGGTGCACAGACATTTAGTAGGAAAACTTAGCCTCCTAGAATGCATTTTAGCAAATGAAACTCAATTTCCTCAAATGATCAAAATTTTTTGTATTGACTGAGATTAAAGTAAATTAGAACTATCTTAACTGAGAAAAGAAATACAGTTGGATGGCTGGACACTGTAGCAGGAAAAAACAAGAGACAAAAACCTCCCTAGTCAAGGATTTTATTTTTTTTAAGTCTGTCCTGCCAAAACACTCAATTTTAAAATGGTATGAGGACTACAGAATTTCACAGCATCTTACTGCTACTCAGTAGTCAATAATGACCAGAGCAAACAGCACCACAAAATATCTGCCCTTCCAATATGAATCGATGAGAAACTAGAACCCTAACACTCTTAACAGACTATGACAAAGAATCATGAGATTTTTCTGCTCACCTCCAAAGAGCTTCCAAATGTCTTTGTTGACTGTACTTTCCATACAACAGCATTACAGTGCACGTACACAATATGGAATTGTACAAGGACCATGCAAAACAATGTCTATTACAACCATTATACTTGCTGCTAAGTGGTTTTTCCTAATGTTATTCTCAAGATGAATATCCATTAAGTCTTGCAAGGGAAAACATATACTGTTTTCAAGTGATGTGGAAGCTAAAAGAAGCTTTGATGTCATGAACAAAATTAATGTATCATTCTACTGGACAATGTTATTGTGCATACTTTGCAAATAAAAAAAAGGGCTTAAAATTCATTGTTTTCTTTTCTTCCCTATGAGTTTCCTCTTAGGACTGTGATTTAGTCTGGCATTCTAAGCATGTTTATTTACTACATTCTCTAGACAGCCTACAGATCTCCAGAAATTTTAATACCCTACTGACATGATGCAAATTATAATAAAACAGGATTTCAGCAGAATTCAACATGTCTGCCACTGCCCACTAAGTCTACTTTTTAAATAATCTTCGGCAGCCTATCAAATGTTTTGAAAATTTAAATCCAGTGATCAAAAACTCTTCTTCATTTGAAACAGTAAATTATCTGTATTAGAATGCAATTTTACAGAACTACAATAAATTGTCAACATGGCTTAAACCTGTCCCTACAGCATCTACAAACAGGTAACCTTGCAAACCATGTCCAACCAATCATCCTGCTTATCCTTCTGGAAAGAAGAACAAAGGGAACTTACACTGTACTATATGTGAGATTAGGAGGGCAGTGCTGGTATCATTACATGTTAGCCTTCCCTGTGCCAGGTCCTGCTTCACTTGCAATGCAAATAGGTACCTGCAAAACAAAAGTGAACAAAGAGTTACACAAAGCAGGAGGGAAAGAAAGGAAAGTATCCCAACCTGCACGTTCTCTTCACATTTTGGAATCAACAGAAGTGATCTGAATTACCAAAGTTTAGAGGCTAAATAAAACACAACAGATACTGTATTACTGCCATTAGAGCTGTACAGGTGGCTGCTTTGAAGAACCAAGATATCTCTTTTTCTCTCTTCCTCCCTCTGTTTGGAAGCAGAGCAATGAGATATGACAGTGCTAGAAAACGTAACAGCTATTAAGTATTCAGCAAGAGATAATGCAGCAGCTTCTAACCATGAAGAAATGACAGATAAACCAAGTGATTTGGAGTTATCAGTTGGTTCTTGTAGAATACAAAGTGAACTCTAAACTTCCACCTTGGCACTCACTAGGGAATGAGGCACAAAATCTTGATCAAACAACTCTATCTAGCTGTGATACCTTTGTGGCCCTAATATCTGCACTGTCCATGTACCAGACTTTTTTAACATTGCCTCCAAACCACTTCAGCTATGCAGGCAATTCTACACTGCCAGCTTAAATGCAGAGAGAAGTCCAAGATATTATTTCATCATTTAAATTTCTTTTAGCTTTAACAGAAATTGGCTTAGTTCCAATCAGTATCCCATTCATCCCTCAAAAAAAAAAAAAAAAGGAGCTAGAATGGCCATTTTTTTGTACAGCTGGTATGAAACCTGAAGTGGTGAGACACACCTTAACAAGCCTTCCAAAGACTGTAGCTCCTCTGGAGAACTCATACTAGGATCTCAATAATTTTAGTAAGACTAGATTTTAATAGATTTAGACAAAAGCTCTCATTTGAACAGTGAGTTTCTGAATGAGAAGATGTAGGTACACTAAATGAAAAGGGCAAGTTGATTTGAGGAGTAGGGAAAGTACTTTGTGTGTACATACTGAAATAATACAGCAGATCTACATAATATCCTTTTGAAACTTGCAGACATATGTATACCCATACAAAATTCACCCTGTAGAGGAACATAGTACAAAAATGTTAGAGTCTCTTCCTCTTCAAGTGGTGAAGCAGTTCCCTGTGGATATGCTTTCACATCCTACACACTGCTGTGTATATATATTCAAGTCCCTTAGCATACATATTTGAAATCTAACAAAAAAAAACTCATTAGGATTAAGAGACACATCTCCAGGTACAGATGGAGATCACCAAAAATTAATTTTCAGTTCACATACTAAGAAACAGATATGCAGAGTATCTGTCCAGAAACAGAAATGTTTCTAATAGTGAATATTCTGAATCAGAATGGAAACTGTAATTAAAGCTAATAATATTGTAGACAAGAAAAAGAGTGAAAAGTTGCAATGAGGAAATACTGCAACAAAACAATGTTTTTGACCATAAATTAATGACCTGCTAGTGAGAAAAACCTTAACAAGTCCCTCATACACATATTTACTCACAGAGAAACAGGAGTTTTTGTGCCAATACAGTGTGAAATTCAAAGCTTAAATGAAGCTTTTAAATGCACTGAAAAGCATTTAAACATTAGTATTAAGGTACTCTTTCTGCATATGTGTGTATTTTTCTCTACATTCTTATTTTTCATTTTATTCCTTCTCCTTTGCATTTCTCCATCTCCAAAGTCACACTTCCACCTATGCAAACCTTTGGCATTTGTGTTGGCTATAAGACAGGGTCCAATGTTGCTGGAAATCAGCAATTCACACAAAACAGCTCTCTCCAAAATGAGGGTGCAGAGTCACACATGTCCCTTGGCAGAGGGGTACCCCAGGGTGCCCATATATGACTTGATCATGCCAAACAGAACTCCGTTGCCAAATTGACTTCTCTTGGGGTGAATAAAGCTATCCCAGGACTCCATATCCAGTGATGCAAAGGACTCCTGCACTTTGCAGAACCTCTTAGCACAGACTGCAGCTGAATTTTAGGGCCTGTTTTTTCAGGTGCATTCAAGGCTGAGACAAATAACACCAAGCTAAAAGTAAGAGGCAGTCATCAATCCTCACCTAATCATCTCAAATTCCATTTTCTCCCCTTCTTCTATCAGAGATTTAATAAGAAGAAATAGTCACACAGCTACTAACCTTGTCAGTTCCTCCTGCAGCTGAGCATGGTCAGGTGGGAAGAATTTTACCACAAATTTTACAACAATGTGCTTCGGTCCTAGGGAAAATGTCAAAGGAAGTTAACAAACATCAATAACACGCTGGCCAAATATGCACAATGATGTACAAGGGATGATTCATGTAACCTGCAGTGCATACAGACACGCTAACCTCTTGTCCTTTGTTAGTATGCAGGATATTTGGAGATTTTCCAGTAAAATTTACACACGATAAAAGAGAATGGTTGAGGGTTACTCTGCCAAAACCAAGTATGTTTTTAGCAATTACATCAGTTGATCCAATGAAATATGTGTATCCACTTCCCTTGCTTCAGAACAGGAGGGAGCTAAAACACACTCTACTTTTGAAGTCCACTAGCAAATTACTATTTCTGTTTTAAGAGCAGCACATTTGTTCCAATTCTTACACGTACAACCAGTGACAAAAGGACCAATACACCCCCATCTTGAGAGAGGGAGAACTGCCAGAGCATACACTCAGACTAATATGACCAGAAAAGCACCTATCTGAATCTCAATGGCAAAGTTCCATAAATTAAGAACTTGGCTGTTAGCTGACAGAGAAACAAAGTAATCAGAACCTTTCCTGTTCATTTCATTTCTACTCTTTCCAGAGCTGGTGGCTATTTACAATTTCCTGTTCGTTCCTACCACCCACTGTAGCTTCCCCCATCCCAACTGTTTCCTCCTCTAGGTCTCCGAACGTCCCAGGTTCTGCAGCAATCTCCACACAGTGATAATGCATCTGCCAGCTCCTTCCCAGTAATAAAGTCTTCCTGTTGTTTTCCTTCTATTTTGATTCCTGCTACTACCAGTCAGCAATATATATATTCCTTTAGTCCTTCCTCTACCAAGTTGTTCTCTCCATTGCCACCAGCACCTCTTCAAGCAACTGACTAAAGCCCAGCCTCCTGTGGAGTGGGGTCAGCCCATTTATATGCTCAGGTGACATAACTTCACAGGTACATCCTTTAAGGACAGGCCAGAATCCAAAAATAATTCCAGCAAAATTTAGTGCAGAAGGTTGAGAATATAAATATTGCAACCGACAGACTCTTAAATTTATTCAAGTACTCTCAGATGGAGGAAAGAAATGTCAACAAGGAAATACTTACTTCTAATCTGTTTCATAACAGGCTTCAAAAGATCGAGCCACACCTGAAAACAAAAAAGGTGGTGTTATCATATCTAAACAAACTACCAGATGAGCATTTTTAATTGCAATACCTAGATTATCAGTTAACTTTTTTTTTTTTCCAATGTGGTCATTATGCTTTCCTTAATTATACAGGGTGGGTTTTCTCCCCAGAATTCTGGGAAATGCTTAGGAAACAGCACTGTGAATGGGCACAGCTTTCAAAGAAGTAGAGATTTGCAGAGCTAGGAAACAGTGAGGAAATCTCCCCCTCACTTGTCCCAGACACCAAAAATCCCAGCAAATGTGGTCAAGAGCCATTAATTTTGTGGCAAGAACAATTGAAATGAGGAGTTTAGGAAAAGAGAGTCCTGTATTGTCATTGAATTCCAACCCCAGAATAATCTTGAGAAAGGGAAGTGGTGCTTGCCTTTGAGGCTGGGAATGCTGGACAAATGGAGAAATGACATGGCAGCATCCTACTGCTATGGGGGACCCAACAGGAATCCCAGTATGAGGTCTGGCCATAGATATGGAGCTCTGTTCCTGGGCTCCATGGAGGTGACGGAGCCTCCCTCCCACCACCTGCAGGAGGAATGTCCTCTCAGATCACAGGTGTGAAACAGACAAAGCACAAGACGTGAGGGTGAGAAAGCTTACTTTCGAGATATGGAACATTTTCTCTTTTCTATAAACCTGGGAAATTTAGGCTCAGGCATTCTTAACTGGGGATAGTGTAACTTCTGCATGTAGTTCACTTGACAACCCATTTTCCAGGACAGTGTGGGTCTTCCCTTCAGCTTCCAAAATGAAGCAGTGGGTGGAAATACAGTTTTGAGAGCCTATCCCCTCATTCTGCAGTCTCACCTTAGAAAGGCTGGGGCAAAATGTTACAGAAAGCCAAGGGACAATCATGCAGAAGGTAAAAGCCAGATGATTCACAGGGTCTGAAGACAGCTCATAGTCCTCAGCTGGTAACTAACCATGCCTATGATTTATATTTTGTTATCTCACTAAATTGCACAGGGCCTCCCTCGAAGACATCTGGAACTTGTGGAAGAACACCCTACAACCATCACAAAGGTTAAAACCATTAAAAACCAAATTGATTGAGTCTTCCTCCAGAAAAATGGTATGTATTAGAATTATTACTTCTTTGACCTTTAATAATTTTAGATTATGCAGAGACAGAAAAATACTCAAAATATCAATTTCCCAAAATCACCTAAGAAGCCAGACAGGAGCAGGCCTGTATCACTGCTGTAACTGCTCCAATGCCATGTGCCATTTTTATCATTACTAATACAAGGGATTACAGTTAGCAGAGACCTCACAGCCCTGCCCTTTCCCACATACTAATGTTACTCAATGGAATTTTTCTTATGTTAGTCTAGGAAAGTCTTTTTCTTTTGTTTCAGTGGTTAAAGAAACTTGGTTATCCAAGAACAGCAATACAGTTTTTATCACATGTTAAACTGGTCCTGACACACTTTGACACTTGAATAACTTAAAACTATTTTGTTTCAGAAAGTTCACATGTACATAATCTGCAACAAAGGTCAGGGACTTTGCCAAGTTTAATGAGAGGGGGAAAAGACACTGTGAATATGAAATAGCCAATTTATAAGATTATGAGAATAATGTGTTTTACTTGTTGCAAAAAACAAACAAACAAACCACAAAAAAAAGCCCAAACAAACAAACCCACAAAAAAAAAAAAAAAGCCCCAAAAAACCCCCTCTTCTCCCCAGAGGTGGTTTATGGTACAGCATGAGCACACAAGTGCACCATTCCTCTCTCTACTTTCCCAGCCATCCTACAAGCAAGTCATAACATCCTTGAACAGACTGCTGGATACTGCAAATCCATGTACTGAATGCACGTAGTGGGGCAAGAGAAAGGTGGGGCAAAACAACAATGTCACCACTACGGCCAAACCCAAGCAATCAAAACTTCTGCATCGTGCAGCTCCCACACCGTACCTAAACACCATCAATCTGGGACTGATTTATAAACTGGAAAGGAAAACTAATGCAAGGACTTCATCAAGATTAATGTTTTTCATTTTCCCCAGAACTACAAGGCTAGATTATTTATCTGTTAAACAAAGGCTGGCATTCCACGATGGTGACCAGATTTCAGCAGCTGGACAATTGGGGCAGACATCAAATGTGATGAAACTCTGTGAAACCCTGGGCTTGGCGACAGTGCCTTGTTTTTCTCCTTGTCCCAGCAGGAAGTGGAGCACTCAGACCCTCAACAATCATCTCCCATGCAGATCTTGTCTGCTCCTAGTATGGCATGCTTGAATGTACACAGCTCCCAGGCAACTTGACATACCACTGTCAATATGTCAGATATGAGATCTGGAGCCTTGCATGTTGAAATAAACACAGCCAAATTGTGAATATATGACTTCACATACATACTATTACATCCAAACAAATATGCTCTAAATATTTATTTTTCTTTTGCATGTCACTCTACATTGGAAAAGTGACTCATTTCTTCAAATGATATGAATATAAAATATGCATGTGTGTGTTTTATTTCTCAGACATACCATTAACTGCAGAGTTTTTTTACTCGCACAATGCTTGAGTTCTACATTATGGCCTTTATGAAGCTCAGAAAATTTTAAATCCCATGGGAATGTTCACTTCAGTTCTATCATTTAAACTGGTTACAATAAGTTAAATGTAAATAATACTCTCAGAGTGCTGCTCCACATTGAAACAACAATTCATAATCAAATCTTCTGCTTCAGTTTCTGTGAGTTGCTTTTGGGTGGTTGAAGGCATTAATTCCACTGAATTTCACCATTCTTGGGGCACAGCTGACTACATATGGGCAAGGTTTGTGGGGCTCCCCATTTTTCAGAAGAAAAGACTGGACCAATCAGCAAGAACATGGACTGGTGCTCTCAGATATTTGGCTAATACTTCATTTTGCAACTGTGGGGGCCAGCTGAGTTACCATGCTCTATGCATGGAAGCATTTTCCTTCAGGTCAAATTGGCACTGTGCTTCAGGGGTTTTGTCCACCTTCCTCTTCATCAGAGCTCTGCATCCCCCACTGTGATTGTCTGGACATATTTCCAGCCAGTCAATTCCTGCCACCATGAGGGCCTCAGGCAGCAGCAGGACCTCAATCTCTCCTGTGTTCTGCCTCAAGCAAATAAACCACTTTGTTTTCACACGACTGAAAACTGTTAGTTTACTTCAGGTCTCTGAGCAAAATGTAGACAGTCATCTATTTAAAACTTAATGACCTGTGAAGTAGAGAAGGTTGATCAAATTACCTTCTCTATTTTCTAGAAAACTAAAAGGCATTTGTATATACTAAAGATGTTAGGATTTGTTTTAGTTTTACATATATACATCAATAATGCCAGAATGCCATTATTAACACAGCTACATGGACCCTCTGCTGCAATGGTACTGTACAGTTGCACTGTTTAGAAAACTTACATTAAGCTCTCGAGTTACCTCAAGCATTAGCCAAAGGTATCTGGCAGAATGCTAACCCTTCTAGTGAACTGTGTTTTATGTAATTCCAGCAGCACACTGTGAAGCAGATCCCTTCTAAAGATTGACATCCATTTAAAAAAGAATCCTGTTTAATTATAGTTAGCCTAGAACACTATGACCACTAGCATTCTGTTTTAATGTCTATGCCTGCAATAAGGCAAGACAGACGAGATTCCGACTGTTCATTTCATCAAGAAATATTGTTCCTTATTAAAAATTTAGCTAGATGGAAAGAACACAGATTTTTTTATCAATTGCCTAAAATTATTTCTTTTAGGTCATCCAGGCTACTGGTACAAAATTCACCTAACAGGCATGAAATCCAGTGTACATCAGAATGTACTGGCAAAGCAATCCAGATAACTAGCACACATAGTAGTAGGTTACACGACAAGTCTAGAATAAAACAAACTTCAAAAAGAAAGTTGTTAAAGACTAAGAAGTCATCAGCCCATGGCTTTGTCTGGTACATGATATGGGCAGTGCAGTGCTTGAAGGTTGCCAGCAACTGACCTTGGATTCCTGAGTGTCAGGACCAGGACACCTGCCTGGGCTACACAGATCCCCAGAAAGCACTCCCATCAATTTTTAAGGGGAGTCTTGGATTTGCTCTGCTTTTTACTAACCTTGTAATATTTCATCTATCTCTTTTCTTACCCCATAAAGTTATTCATGAACTCTGTCACAATCATTGCAATTTTTCTATCAGCAGAGAAAGTTTATTTCTGAACTCCAAATCAAGCAGGACTATAAAATCAAGAGTTGAGGCTCTGTAACAGTCCAGCCTTTGGCTTCTGTACAGCAACTTAGAAAAACAAAACACTTCCACAAGTTGTGTCTGAATTAGCCATTACTTTCAATGAAGATGAAATCTGACAGGAACAATCAGGTTTTAAAAACATTTCTTCAACTTCACTAGGCAAGAACAATCCTTTTTTAGAAGTTCTTTCCCTTTTGAAGACTGAGGATTAAATATATCTTACAAGTAAGGAGCAGAAGGAGAGAAAACAGTGTGCGTGCAGATGAAAACCAGCTGAAAATTAATCCTTTTACATACCATCATCTTTTTATGATCTGGAAATTCAAGGCCAAAATAGTCGCCTTCAACAAGGTTGAGGTGGTTGCAAACAGCATCATGCAAAACTTTCCCTGGAGCTCTTTGCTGTAAGAAGAAAACAAAGCCTAAGGTTACAAAGATGCTTTTAATTAGTAGCAGAAAAATTATTATGCTAAGAAATTACTCAGCAAACAACACTGCCAAAACTGTTTACAAAATCAGTGGATATTACAACCATAGCCACAGGGCAGTAGACAATAATTACACTAGTTTTAAAGCTAAAGACTATATCCATCCATCCATGCATGGCAGCTCGGAATCCATCTTTAGTGCATTTTTATTTTTTGAAGGAAAAGTACTGTGAAATAGAAGAGGGGGGCTTGGGATATAGTTTTCTTATGTCTACCAAGGCTAATTTCTGCTGTGAATTTTTATTTTATCCCATGGCCCTTCAAGTGATGTCAGGTGGTGCGTGTACATCTGCGTACAACACAGTGAAACCAGGATGTTCACTGACACACCTGTCACACAAAACTCCAAGGTGAGGGTTTGCTGAATGCTGCTTGACACGCAAGGGGCTCAAGCCCTGGGTTCTGACTTCATATAGGCTTATCCCAAGCTGCCTGCTGGGAGGCACTGAGGCTGCTCCAGTCCTGCTTGTGCTACCCTGGCAGAGCTGGCAAGTAATTTGGAGGAGTCAAACACACTGAAAGCCTTCCCTCTATAAAGACCAGATGTTCTAGCCCAATATTAGCTCCCAGAGCTACCAATCTGCTGATTGTAAGGATTCTTTTCATCAGCCCATCCATTAAATCCACACCTGCAGAAAATACTACAAATTACAATTCACCAGCAAGTCTTCTGCAAAAACCCATCTCTGTATAAAAAGGCCAATCACTGAAATCAAATATTTTTGTTCCTTGGACAAATGCACCTATTTTAACTCAAGAGGTCCTGAAATACAGGTCTACACTCACTTCAGAACAAATAATAACCCATTTAAATTGTACAAACCATGCTGTTACAAGAGAACAATCACATCTGGGACTACTGGTCTTGTACTCAACCTGCAGACTCAACCCTCCCTTTTAGACCAGTAAATAACACAGTAAAATGAAACAGTAGTAATCAAGTGAAGAAAAGACAACCATTACAGGTGGGCAGACCAGCTCAGAGCTTGAGGCCAGGCCCTGGCATCTCTGGGCAGTGCCCATACCAACAGCCTACTTGAGAGAGGGCAGCTGCTCAATCCCACCTCCTCCCAAATGCATCATAATGCAGTCTGGTCTCTGTTTCACTGGGATACCAAAAAATAAAGACATACTTTTTCCACCTAAGGTAACAGCCTATGTGGGCAAAGCATCTTTCCAAAGGTAATTTATCTAGCCTTCTCTAAGATGAACTATGAAAAGTAAATCGCCAGTAGTCAGGCTTACACCAGAGAAATTAATGACATTTTCCTAGGGAAAGCCCATTTTCTAGGATGTATGTGCCACCACAGCAGCACTGTCACCCTGGTCATGCAGGACACAATGACTGAACCCTTCAATGCTGGCTGGTTTTGAAAGTCTGAAGGGAAGAGCTCTCTTCTCCAAAAACTTGCTGAACAGGTTTTTACCCAACATATTCCAGTGCTTCTGAGAAACCCAAGCCACAAGGAAGCAACATTCACTCAATCTATTAACTGTTTGTTAATATTTGTTGTAGCAAACATTAGCCTCATGAATACTGTCAAAAAAAAAACATAAAGAAAAATTGCTGATAGAAGTACTATTTTTTTAAGCATTCATCATAACCTTGCAGCAACTGAAGTAATTCAGAGTAAAATGCCAAGAGGACACAAAGAAGGAAGGGAAAAAAAGACATCTGTTTTTCTAGACAGAGCGATTTTGATCTGACACAATGGCATCCAAAGTAAGTCTCAAGTGCAAGTACATTCAAATACACTTGCTTTGTGTTCTCCAGCTTCATTAAACCAAAAGCATCCCCAGTGTTCACCACCCAGCCTGCACTGACCATTGTACTTCGTATGTCAGTTCTAACAGAAAGCTTCTCACACTTTCCACTCCACCTATCACTGTACATAGGCACAAACAAGCACGCACCATCTCGATGAAAGAGTTTCCTGCTAAGTACATTTCAATGGAGGCAACAGAAGAATATCAAACACATTACACTGAGTGTAAGAAGGGCATTATTTACTGCTCTGGAAACACACCTACAAATAATCTAGAAGTAAATACTCCTGCTTCCAGACTAGTCTCAGGTCTTCACAGTTTGGCTGGGGCTGCTAGAGAGTCATCCTCACAGCAAGAAGTCTTCCAACTCCTGCTCAACCAGAGGAATGGCAACATGCCAGGGAGTATGTACATATGTCTAGCTAAAGTATTTGATGGACTTCTGTCTGACAAAGACCAAACTTCATCTTTCCTCACAGGAAAAAAAAGTGTCTCTGAGGGGAGATTTTTGATCAACAGGAAAAAAGGCAGAGAGCCACATGACTCAAGGTTAGCTGAGAGGAGCACAGCTGTCTGATCTCAGACCATGAGTAAAAGCCTCTGATCAAAACCTGCTGAGGATTTTCATAAAGGTTTTTTCCTTATAGGCATTTAAACAATGGAACAGCAGTCTTGCAGCATTTATGTCACTTGGCATTTTCTCTGGAGTATGCCTCAATAAAATCAATTGCTTCTTACTGTAGTATTTGTAAATATTATTATTCTAAACTCATCTTATCTTTGATCAGTGTATCTCAAAATAAAATCTGACAGTTCCCTCAAAGGAAATGCTGTGCATATAAAATCTGGTGAGATTTAAAGCCTGATGAAACTCCAGTCTTGCAGGACCAGGAGAAGTACAACATCCACAAAAGCAGGAACTCACAAGGTTTAAGAGAGATCTCGATTCAGTGCAGTTCCATGACATCCCTACTAAAAAATTTAAACACAATAAATTAAAAGCTCAGTCCACTGGGTATGGAAGCAAACCAGGAGTCACTCAGGGCACAGTAAACACGAGCTGACAGAGGGAGCATTCAGGAATGAGTGCACCACACCAATGACATCATCTGAAGTCAACAGTTGTGCCTGACTTCAGCTTGGTTACAAGGCCTAGGAGAAAACACAAGCTTTCCACAGAACCTGGAAGGCATTTTCCAACCATGAAAGGATGGCCCTGCTGCCATGCCTCAAACAGCAAGTTCTAGGCAAGCTTCTCTGGCTCCTGTTCCACAGCCCCACGACAGCATCTGCATGAGCCAGAGGTGGGCTGCTTCCCCTGCTCCATGCCAGCAGAGTCTGCTCCATGGGGGTCACCGACAGGGAAGCACGGAAGCAATGAAGGCTGCTCCAAGACTATACCTCCAGACCTCTTGCTGCAGCGGTCTCGCACTTGTGCACTTGCACAGATACCACCACCCTGTAAGGCAGCAAGGGAAGGAAACAGGAGGGCAGGGTATCCTGATGGAATACAGGTGGGGGAAGGTCACATGCAGTCCCAGGAGCTGGGACGTACCTGCAGCAGGTGGCAGTCCCCTGCTCCTGTTTCTTTTGACAAGCAGAATTCTGTACAATCAATGAAAAAGTGCTGCAGCTCCAGGGAGCTGCTCTTCCCACCCCAAAAAAAGCCCACTGGCAGGGAACTTCCCCTGAGCAATACAGGTGTATCTTTTACCCTGACAACAAGGAACCCTGACATCTGTTCTAAACATCTGAGATGAGGTGAGCCCCAGACAGACTGATATACCAGAGCTACTATTTTTCTCTTGATGGGGTATTTACTTACACTAAATAATATTAGAAATTTATTACAATGAAAAGAGGCTCACTGACTTCCAGCTACACATTCTTATTCCTTAATGCATTTTGAACTGGTCTTTCATTTAGCTCTGTGAAATCACATTTTAAAAGTAGCTTTACATTTTCAGGGAACGTCAAGTTCTAAATTATGAATAATGTGCATCATCACATTTAGCTGCAAGCTATGAAAGTACCCAGCCAAACTAGCCTACTTTACGCATTATATATTCAATATTTTGCTGTCTTCTCATTATCTCAGTCCTACTCAATTCAGGCTCATTCTACTCCCACCAAAATCCAAACCAGTATATTGCTTATGATATTCCAATGGTGAATATTTTAATAGGTTCAACAATTCTTTCATGTTCTAGCAAATCCCAATCATTAAAAAAAAATATCCCCCTACATACTTGTTTAGACCAGTCTTTGACACAGACTGCAATACATTTTGGGTTTTTTTTTTTAAAAAACAGAAAGTACATGGCTGTGTCTGATAGCCATGATACAAGATATCCAGAACTTTAAAAGAAGCAGGTCTGGATACATTACACCACCTCCAACAGTTAATTCACCAATTATTCCACTAATTATGTACCAAAAAATAAGTATATATGTTTATGGTCAAACAGAGGTTTTACCATTTTTTATCTGTTCAGTGAAATAATCTCCAATCCCAGCTTGAACAAGATCTTTGATTGAAAGGTTTTTGTTTATTTGTGTATTTTTACATTACTGAGCAGTCATACCAGCTTAAAAGAACCAAATAAAATAAACATTTTCTTCTGACTTATATTAAAAAATATAAGTCCTATTTTTGGTTGAAGTAAGAAACAGTTTCATGTGGAAACACACACCACTCTGTTCTCCTTCTCTTCTTCAAAACTGCTGTGAAAGGGTCAGAAAGAAGTTTGGGTTGTTTTAGGTTTTAATTACACTTGTTTGTACAGTAGCAGCTCATAGGAGAGAAAATAATTCCTTTATGTTAATCTTGAAGAAAAAGGTACATTCATTATTCACACCTGCCACCACAAAAAGGCAGGCATTTCTGCCAGTGATGCCCTCTTCATATCACATTCTGGGTTCTCAAACGGTCTAAAATGAAATGTCATCATTTGGTCATGCTAAATATTTTACAGATACTTAAATATTATATGGCACAAAGGCTAAACACAAGGTTTAAAATGTATTTGCACTTTCAGGGTTAATGACCAAAAAAAAATCCCTTCTACTGATCAGCTTTTTACCAGATCAGCCAAATCAGACTATTAAATTATTTTCATACTCCAATTGAACAACTGCATTAAAATGATTGTGAAAACTTCATTCAGTAACTTCATTACTATTTCTGAAGTCATACACATTTGTAATCACTACTAAAATAACAACCCCACGCTCTTAACAGTGTAACTTTCTCAGTTATTTGAAACTGTTAAGAAGTATTTATGTATCTACAGTTTTGAAATGAAAGAAAACCACCAAGAACGGTTCATGATAAGCAAATAGTATAAAAATAACCTCACAGATGAGATTGAGTACAGGGTTCCTAAACAAATAACTCTGTCAGAAATTTATCCTTCAACGAAGGCTCAAAAACTACTCACAGGAGAACAATGCTGTCAGCATCTGAAGACAAATTTTGTATTTTAAACAGTTCTCCTTACTGGCATAAAATGAAATGTGTAATTCATATCTAGCAAAAGTCTATTTCCTGAAAGGTGGTTTTAAAGGCAAGAAACACTGGTCTGAGTGTTGTTGCTCTGGACCTAATACTGCCAAGACACTTGGAGAGGCTCTGCCCTTCTTCTCCTTCCCTCCCTTTCAAAGTGTAGGTGTTAATCCTATAGAAAGGATTAGAAGACTATAAAAATAGCATTAGGCCACCAAGGTAGCTCTTACACCTGGGCTTACCAGATTTTACCTGGCTGTTCAGCTTAGACTGGGTAGTTGAGAAGTGCTGAAGAAGTGTGATTCATGACTCCTACATACCAGGCCAAAGAACAGCAGCAAAGTGACACCTTTGAACAGAGCAGCCACACACTCCCACCACTGCTTTTAAGCAGTGGACCTGCAGCCACCAGGTATGCATCCCATTTGAAAAGAAGCAGTAGAAGAGGCAGATTTTTGTGATAACCTAAAGGCACCTCATTCCTTTTAAGATATTTTCCATTTGAATGTAGTTGAGGGCTCCACTCCTGGCATGTATCCCACATGCTTTTGCACAGACTGTGCACATACCATCAAAGGGCGGACTGAGGCCAAAAGCAGGAACAGAATAAGTCACTTATGCTGCCTTAAAAACAGGCAATTGATCATCTGCTGTGTGTGTACAATGAGACTATTTAGTGTTCTTCTCTTTCAAGATTTTAGTGGACTGCTTTTACACTCGCCACATAAGCTGTATTCCCTTAATGCCAGTGGCTGCCTTCCATAGTCTCTGATGTACACTTTTACCCTTTGGTCAGTTTTGGTGGTAGTGGTGGCACCTGTTTTTAAACAGCATGATTTTAAGATACGGTAATTTTTACTTCAGGTATGTTTTACTGCCCTTAAAAAAATGCAGCTGCAAAGTTAAACTTTCCCTCCCTACCACCTATCAGCTATGACTAACTTCAAAAACAACTGTTTTAGGAATTTCTTTGCTAACCAAAAATCAACGCAGTAAACAATTAGTGAGGCAAAGAACAAAAAGAGAAGGGATTTAATAACCCTCTCATTGCCTTGAATTTCTGGCATGGTCTCCAAAAGAAAACTGCAGTTCTCTACATTTGAAATACGGACTTGCTATTGTAACCATGGTCTTGGATTTCTGATCATGACAAACTGGTTGGTTTATGTCAAAATATTTTCTAAAATAGGCAGAAAAAGAAAGACTGCTCTTGCTACACCTGAAACTCTCTTCCAATGCCCAAAAATCAAATGCAGTAGAAATAGCCAACAGTAAAATTCAGGTGAACAGTAAATACTAAATCATCTTCTTTAATAGTTAAATGCTGTGGAAGGAAAAAGAAAAATATTATCTAGCAAAGCTAATGAAAAGTTTTATGATGAGGCTATTTTCAGTACTGCTTGGTTAAGCTTTCTCTTATAGCAGAGTCAGACTAATACAAAACTCAGCTACAGTAAAACCTCAGGTAAGTGTACATCTCCATGATTACAGTACAGTAAAGCTATGGAATTGGAGCCTCTGCTTTGTCTGTTTTCACTTGGCTCATAAAATTACAGCTTTGCAACTTAATGGGCAAACACCACCCACAGTGTATTTATTATGTATGCCATTTCAACATGCATGAGAGGACACAAAAATGGAGGAGAGATGGGCTGGACACCTTCAGGACTGAGCTTTTCATACCACAAACCAATGTGTCATCTTCAGGTGTAATCCTCCAATAATATGATTTCTTTGCAGTTCTTACAAATGCAAACTGATATTACTACTGATTTTGTTTGCCATCTTTCAATTATTCAAATTTCTAGTGGACAAGATGTTGTTACTGTACAATCAACAGCAACCACCACAAAGCTAGTGAAGTACTTTGTAAAGAAGAAAGAGGAAGAAAGAGGCAGATTCTTGGAGCCTGGAGAACTTCCTCCTCAAGTAGCTGTAGGGACAAAATTCCACAGAATTTGTTTCACACATTCATCCCTCTTTCATCAATGCCAAAGAAAAACTGAAACCCACTGGCTAAACACCACAAACCATATAAACCAAAACTATTCAGCTTTTGGTCACAGTATTCGAATACACATCTGTTTATTACAAAATGTTACTTATGGTAAAAAACATTAAAAAATACTTCATGATTAGTTTCCTGGTTCACTGGTTCCTTTGGCTGTCTTTAAAGCATTTTAATTAGCTGGCATCTAACTCAGTTAGAAAGTACAACTGATCTTGTATTAACTTTTCTGTACTGATTTTACAAGATCCTGCATTTCACACATATGCAGCTAAAATTCACTTCATCAATTTAAAAGTTGTGCTCTGATCACATCTGCTTATGAATTCAACTGGAAAACTTCATTGTTATCTGCCTAAAAATCCTCTAAGAAACTGTCCCAATGGAGACAGCACATTCCTTCCTATGAAATGTGAATGCTGATCTCAGTAATGCCAAAAACCCATAAACCCAAAACCAGGTTTCTGCAGAAGCTAATTAGTCCTCCTGGAAAAAAACCAAACCTTGTTTCTTGTAGTACAGCCATAACTTCCTTGAGATAGGTGTGAAACATTTGTGCGAAATTAGCAGTGGCAGAGCAAGTCTTCTTTTAAATAACTGTTTAAGGCTGTAAAATTTCACACACCAACAATTAAATTCTTAGACTTCCAGTGGGAAACTCTTGGCAGCACCACTGTTACTAAAATTACTTTCCTTGAACATCATTAAAATGCACAGCGTGGACAAAAAAAATGAGGCATTAGAAGAACAATGAGAAAACTTACTAAAAATATGTCATCTTATTCCCTAAATTAGCTCCTGTTAATGCTGAGTCATTTGCCTAATTTTACTAGCAAAACTAAAAGTGGTTCGTAGTGTTCTTCATCCCCTTAGCAAGGCAACCATCCACTGCTGGAAGTGACTATCTTCCTTTCTGAAGAGTATCCTCCACGTGATGTCTTCCAGCCTCAGAGCTTTGATACTGCAAGGTGATGATTTATAAAAACCAGAGCCAGCCTCGTTTTTACAGGAATTTAAGATCTTGGTGTGAGTTGCAGGGCAGATGAATTAAACAGTGCTTTCCTCATGATCTGAAACACACAGCTTTGCAAATCAGCATGTAGGAAAGGTGGAAGGTAACAATACTTTTGTGCTACATGGCTTTTTTAAAACCAGGTGCATGCTAAAAAGTCTTCACTAAAAAGCTGTGTCTAGCTCAGAGGGGCAATAAGGGAGGGAGTCACACCAAAGCCATTCCTGCTATGACACCAAAACCCTTAGTGGAGACAGAGAGGCCAGCAGGCATCTTTCTAACAAAGATTACCTCTCAATTATCTATGTTTAATTGACAGCCGGGGTGTAACTGAGCAGATGTCTCCATGTGGCATGAACTGCACCTCCAGCACGAGGCTCTGCCCATAGGGATGTGCCTGCCAGCATTCTGCAGCACAAGGATGCCCACAAAACAAGCCCAGCATGTGTACTGTGGGCACTGGCTTTGGAAAGCACACCACAAGATTTGTTTTCTGAAATTAGATGGGAGTCTGATGTGAAGCTGATTGAACCTCATTTTTCAGAATGTTTTCTTTATGGAAAGCTGTTTTACTAAAGCTCAATTCTGGAACCAAGCATATACCTGTCAAATAAATGTTGACATTACTTTCTCTCCCTGCAAGCAAAAAGCTGAATGAGTTTAACCCCCAGCCCTGGCACTATTTAGTGGCACACTGTGCTCGTTGTTTCTTGGGAAGAGCTGCAACTGAGGCTCAGAACACTCATTAAAAATACCTCAGATTGAATTTCATAGCCCACAACTTTTGAAAAGGAATATAATGGCACCATTCAGTGCTTTCAGTGTAAATCAGCAGCGTAGCAGCCAGCACATAATTGGGGATGGAAAACCCAAACTCTGTGACACCCCTCACCCCTTGCCTCCCACTTTTACCACTCCTCTCTCTGTTTCAAAGAAAAAAATCATTTAACCACCTTCTCAAGTTTTCTTTTCTTAACGTTAAGAAGTGCTTGCTTCTCTTTTTTGTTTTCTTTGCCTGCTCATTTTTCCTCATTTTCTTTACACGTAAGCAAACATTTTGCTAGAATGAAGGAGTAGGCAATTCTTAAGTCATCAAATGTAAACCCAGAACCTTTATATACAGACTGGAAACATGAGAATATGAAGTGTTATGAGAATATGGGAGTTATTACTATAAATCAGATTGAGATGCAAAGCAGCTATTTATTATTTCTATTTGGATACATTTTAGTTCAACCATGATTGCACTAAAATCCTTTGAAGAAAATAGATTCATTTAAATGCAAGAAGTCCAAGACTGGAAAAAACAACACAACAAACCCCCCCAAAAATAATTGGTGTTATTAAATCCTAAATCTAAAGCAAAACCAAATGCAACAGAAAAAAAAATTCCATCAGTCTCAACGTTACTATTAATCTCAGAAAGAGCTCACACCATCCACAACTGTATATATTTTACTTTTTACTTTATCAGAGGCAGGAAAGCACATTTTAACAACTGGATACAGAAGTTTCCAAAAAGGACACTTCTAGATGAAGCTTTCAGGCTGTGGCTGCTGCTAACCTATAATGTAATGAACTTACACCCTAAATCTTTGTCTTCAGATAGGTCTCGCTCCAGCTGGATGCAGTGTTCTGACAGCCAAAGTGCAAGGCGGGGTAAGGAAGACAACCTTGCATGCAATTTAAATTAAGAGTTTCTGCAGGACCATTTGGTACCAGTCTATCTTCCAAAACTGATGTGGACTGTGTAAAGAAAAGCCTGGCTGCAGTATTCTGCAACTGCTCCAGACTGGACATAGAGTAAGCTTGTATTTATGTGTGAAACTGAAACAGAGATGATCTGAGTTCATTCCTAATGAGCAAAATCCATACCAACAACACATTTTCATGGTAGTAAAACTTGCAAGGGCAAAACAAGTCTCAAAAGTAACCCCTTCTTTAAGTATCTGAAAGGCAGAACTTTTGAGTAGTTTTTTTGCCAGTCAAATCCCCAATAAACAAAAGTTTCTTGTTTGGTTACATAAGATCTGTTACCAGCCTGATGGATGTACAGGAAATGTGTTCAACATTTCTCTACTCAGCCTCAAAAGACCTTAAAACTGAATATACTTGGAGACTGATCTGTCTTTTAAAGATGTGAAGACACATGAGAATAAGTGAGAACTGTCTATACTCTTAGGATATTTACAAGGGGAAGATACAAGCTCTGTTTTGTGCATCACTGAAAAGTGCTACCTTTAGTTTGGGTTACAAACTAGAGTGGACATAGGAGTTAGGGGAATTGGTAGGTAAGAGTTACAATAACAGCTGCTTCTACCAGCAGATTTCAGAGGCACCTCATAATGATGTAGTCAAGGCACAATTTCAAGGAAAGATAAACAATAACTACCTCCCTTTTTAATATAACTACACAGTTTTCAGAAAGATCCTTAGGAACTTTTCCACTCTTCCTTTGTATCCTGCCTGAAACTTGCAGTGTCTCCTCACACAGTAGATGCTCTAAAAATTCCATCCATGGGTAAACTCAGGTCTCTGAAAGGTGGAACTGCCTCTAGACTGTAGTAGTCTGATGAATGGTTATGTCAGCAAAAAACACATAACCACAGCCATCACTGGGGGGAGCACAAGGGGAATGGTGCCAGTGTGCACTGCAGAAACAGTGACTTCACCTCCAGCCTTCAAAATCCAAACCTGTCAGGACTGACCTGCATGTTCAATCCAGCATCAAAGAGCAAAGCAGCACAGCCAGAGCAGAGATCTGCTTATAAATTTGTGGCAAACCAGGGAAATAAGGGATTTCTACTCATATCTCTGAGGCAGAAGGAGGTGAAGAGGGAAGAAAGGCCAGGAGAATTTCCAAGCTGTACATGGTGTCTGCTAACAGCACATGGTCTGAGCTGGGCAAAAGCCTCTCATTTATCTCTAGAGAGCTTCCTCCTGACTCTGAGCAAGATTTTACTTTTACCTATGTTGAAGGTGGAACATTCAACTTTCACCGGATTTCCCATTGCTTCTGCATGTGTGTGTGTGCATATATATGTGTGTGTACCTTACAGAACTGCCTGTGCCTGCAGTTTATGTGAGATACTTCAGAGACAATAGCATACACACTACTGCTTCACTGCTCATTCAGCCATACCAACTGCTCAAGCTAAGGAGATTCCTAGGAGATCTGCTCTTTGTCACTCAGATAGAGGCCTCAAATATCAAAGGAAAGCATCACCACTCACTATCACAAGTGCATAAACACAGCCTCTGAAACACAACCTTTATAGATTCTATTTTGTTTTGATGTGCAACTTTCTGTTTAAAAAACGTATGTTGTACAGAATTAGTTACTGTGATTTGGGCTTTGGACAAAATTGCTAAAATACATCTTCAGGCACAGCAGGTTTAAAAAGGGAAATGAGCCATTCAACTGTTTTTTTCCTTAAGGCCAGAATACAGCAGTGCCATATTAGATACCATTTAGATATAAGTGAGCTTTATCAGCAACAACAGACTTCGTGGGAAACAAGCATTCTCTGTTCAAGGTACGTCAAAGAGAAGTCTTTGGGGATGTGCTATCAAAAGTCAAACACCAGGCAGCCACAAAGAGACTTTTCTGTACACATTTTCACTCTGAGTTGAATTCCTCCACAAGGAGTTTTAATCCATTTAACCTTGAGGATAATGTGTGTAGCTGGAAAAGGATTTGATTTTATCTAATTTGTGGGTTTTTCTTAATGTTGAAACCCCAGTTCTTATGTCTTTAGAGATAGCATACATATAATTTTAAATTTACATTTGTAAATATAATTTGTTTAATGTTAATACCCAAGTAACTTAGAGATTCCTGGGCTATGCGAGAGCAATACATTTAATTTACAACATAACAGCATCATTGGATCATACAATCATAGAATGTCGAGTTGGAAGGGGACTCACAAGGATTATTGGAGTCCATCTCCTGGCCAGGACATCCCAAGAATCACACCATGTGCCCAAGAGCGTTGTCCAAAGGCTTCCTGAGCTCTGTCAGGCTGGCGCTGTGACCACTGCCCTGGGGGGTTGTTCAGTGCCCAGCCACCCTCTGAGGGAAGAACCTTTTTCTAATATCCAACCCAAATCTCCCCTGACACAACTCCAGATCATTCCCTCAGTCCTGTAACTGTCCAGAGAAGGGATCAGTGCCTGCCCCTCCTCTTCCCCTCATGAGGAAAGCGTAGATTGCAATGAAGTCTCCCCTCAGTCTCCTCCAGGCTGAATGGACCAACTGACCTCAGCTGCTCCTCATACAGCTTCCTCTCCAGGCCCTTCACCATCCTCTGGACATTCTTCAATAACTTTATATCTTTCTTATTTTGTGTTGCCCAGCACTGCACACAGGATTCAAGGTGAGGCCACAACAGTGCAGAGCAGAGGAGGACAATCCTCCCTCTTGATTGTGCTACAAGTGACTATGACCAAGATGTCTAGTATGAAACTTAATAAATATACTTCATCTCTGTCTATTTATAAAATGTTTAGGTTCTCCGTGTTCTCACCAGCCCCCAAATGAAGTTCTATGCCAGCATATATACAAACTTTAATGATCTCCACCAAAACACTGTCTTGCTACCAGCTTCATGGATTAGCTTTCTTCATCATAATTTAGACATAAAATTAGACATAATTTCAGACAAACTGGTCAGACTCAGAATAAATCTCCTTAGGGAAAGAACTTTTGTCTGCAGAAGACCACAACGGCATTGACCAATGATTACTGCTAATACACTTCTTGTACTGGACTTGATTTTTATTTACAATATGTAATAATGCTTGACAAAAACACCATGGGACTAAACCAGGGAGAGACATAACCCTGATGTGGCATTAAGCAGACAATACTATCAGCTTTTGGTTTTTCAGACTGTAAGTATTTCTTGAATTGTTGCTGCCAAACAGCTTGCGGCATGCTGTCTACACTAAAACATCAAGGAAGGTCTTGGCCAGGAGAAGGGCACGGGCTTTGCAGGATGAGAAAGTAAGTGAAGACACATGTCACTGGCATCCTTCTGGCTTTTTAATTATTCCCAGACCATCAATACTCCTTGACAGTTCCATTCAAGCTAAGCAAAGGCAGCAACTTCTGAGTGAGCCCCAGTGGGAGAGTCCTTCAGACCACACAGTGGGGGGAGCTGAGGAGGTTGACCATCATGTCCCAGGTAAGCCAAGGATTTATTGACCAAAGTGCTGCAGTTCTGCTTCTAGCTACCCAGAGAACACAAAGAAAGATTAAAAGCCTTCATGTTTTTACTAAAATAGCAGGTCTAAAATCATGCAGAGGAAATGCAAATAATAGCAAATGTTGAGGTCTGTCATAACTGGAACTAACATCTCATCCCCTCTACGGCACTAAAAATCTTACAAAGTAATTAGCTACAGAACAATTTGCTCCAAAGCAAAGTGCAGTTTACTCAAGTGACAGTATGATATAGAGATTAGACCAGTGACAGGTTTAGTGTGTGGCTCTCACCCTGTGGGACCATCATACTCCAACACCGTCTCGGCACTGGAAACAACCAGTATTTACCGTTTAAGAAAGCACAAATGCTGACAGACAACACCTCCCTCTGCTCCATATGCTGGCACGTGCCTACAGCCACAAGCTGCCCCTACTTTCTCTCCACAACCTACAGGGAGAGGGAAAAGGGCTGAAAACAAGAAAGTGATCCAAAAGAAGAATTCACCTCTCTCCCAGATAATTCCTTTCATGCAACATATCACAACCATAAGCAGACTGTGAACAATTCAGGCCAGGAAAAGGTGAGTTATGCTCATCACTGTAAGTAACCACTCATTCCAAACCCACACACTTCCTTCTCACTCCTAAGGAAATACGATTTCCCAGCACTTCACTCCCAGTTACATGCTAACCAGGACACACAATTTCACATTATTTACTAGGGTATGTATTTACCCCCATGACCCTCAGAGCCTTGAGTTGAGATTTATCCATTTTATCAGCAATTAAGCATCCGGTTGTTCTGGAATTCCTTTATGTCAAGTGAAAAGGAAGGGTACTTTAGGAGAAACACTCAGGGCAGGCAAAACTGAACGGATGAAGCTGCCTTCATCTCATTGCTACTCTGCTTCTCCCCTTGGATTACGTGATCTTTAACATGGTGGTGTGCTTATTTCTTGTTATCACTAACATTCATGAGGTATTTTGTCTACTTGCTTTTAGGAAACAGGTAAGTGTTTACATAAAAGATATTAGAGGACATAATCAGCATATTTTAAACAGTCTTCTGAAATGCCATTCAAATGACTCAACTACTAAAGACAAGCATTTCTCAATTTAAAAAAAAATGTAGTTCACATTCATTATGAATGGCTAGCTCTCACCAGGCAGCTATTTCAGGATATCCTGACATTAAATCAAGTATTTAAGGAAGGGCTTATATTTCTTTTTGAGTGATGCTGAATATATCTGGATATGTGCCCTTGCTGGAGATTTATAATTAGGGTTAGGATTATAGTGAGTAATTTTAAAAGCTTGAGAAATCACAAGATCTATTTGACATCACATGTGGGTTCAATACTGAATATAAAAATTCTACAGACCACATATTTGCCATTGTACAAAAAATGCCATTCATCCTGAAAGCAGTGAACTTCCCCCATCACCTGCGCTTCAGCAGAAGCACAACCAACGCTCCTCCACTCCTGATAATTATGATCAAGAGATGACACTATTAAAATCCACTTCACTTCTCATAACTGCTGGCAACAGTGTCCCCAGATGTCCCCAAATACACTTGTGTACCCAAATGTGCCTAAATATGCTTTTAATAAGGCAATGAGTGCATTAAAAGCAATGTATTTCCATCAGGGCTGAGCTGTGGGGCAAGTGGAGTGCTCATGCAGAGCACTCCCATAGCTGCACCAGTGGCCACAATGGAATTTAACTCACCCAACTTTGGATGTATAGAAGTTATGTACTATGTCTGGAGTTATTGTGTAGTTGTCTCTCCACAGTTGGACAAGAGAGAGGTATCATGATAGAAAATTCATCCCATCTGCAGAGAAATGGCTCACACATTTGGGGTGCCTTGCCCACTGGCACAGCTCTCACCCTCCTGACAACTGGGAGAGCCTTTCTTACTCCTTGTGAATCTGATGTTCAAATAACTATAATGACATGAGATGAGATTTTCTTATCTAATACTTTTGCAGGTAGGATTTTATAGTCCCACACTTTTTGCTTGCAACATTTGCACATGCCTGAGATACCTTACATGTGGCATTTCCTTTCTTGGGAAACAGAAGAAAGGTACATTTTTATAAAGTTGAGAATTTAAGCATGATAATGGTCTTTAAAAGCATGAAGAAGATAATACCAGACAAAGCTGAAATAAAGACCGTAGGATTGAGAATGTATGACAAGAAGGACAGGTCCTCAGAGCTGATCTACAGCACAGCAAAATCCTCCTTTTTCAACATGCGTTGACCAACATTTACATTTTGCTTCTAATTCTGGTTTATAAGCCCCAAGTTTGCTCAAAGCAAAAATAACCAATTCAATTCAACAGCATGATGAGGTGCTCTTCTGGAGAAATTGGCTGCTTGTGGCTTGGATGCATTCTTTGCTGGGTAAAAATCTCTCAGGACTGTTGTGCCTAGAGAGTGGTGGCGAATGGAGTTAGATCCAGCTGGTGGCTGGTCACCAGTGGGGTTCCCCAGGGCTCAGTGCTGGGGACAGCCCTGTTTGGTATCCTGGACAAGGGGATCAAGGGCACCCTCAGTCAGATTGCAGATAACACCAAGTTGGGCAGGAGTGTTGATCTGCTGGAGGGCAGGAAGGCTCCACAGAGGGATTTGGACAGGCTGGATTGATGCGCTGAGATCAGTGGTGGAAGTTTCAACAAGGCCAAGTGCTGGGCCTTTCACTTGGGTCACAACAGCCCAACTCGTTGGCTGTGAGGAAAAGTTTCTTCATTGAAAGGGTTGTGAAGCAGTGAAACTGGCTGCCCAGGGAATTGCTTGAGTCATGATCCCTGAAGCCTTTAAAAGACCACCACATATAGATGTGGTGTTTAAGGACATGGTTTCATGGTGGACTTGGTAATGCTGGGCTAACAGTTGCCCTTGATCTTAAGAGGACTTTTCCAACCAAAATGATTTTATAATTCTATGAAAACAAAGACTTCCATGTTACTTTAGACTTCAAGTGATGGCTTTAAGGAGATGCAAAGTCCAAGAGCAGCCTACTCAATAAAAATCACATTTCAGCTTAGCAGAACCACCCTATAAGGTGCTGAAAACCTGTTCTGAGTGACACCCCAGTACTGCAGACATATAGGGATGCTCTTCAGGAACTGAGCAGTTTTCAAGGACAGCCAGCTGGAATCTCCCACAGTGTTTTCCAGAGCACATGGTGGCCCTACAGGCAAAATTTTGCTAGCAGAAAACTACTCAGCAGTGGTCTGCAAAAACAACATAGAAACTGAAATAGGAAAAATGTCAACCAAATTCTTTATGTGCAGGCTGCTGTTTTAGGTCTTAAAATAAATGCCAAATAATGGGAACAACATGTCTGCCCAAGAGCCATACTTTTCTACTTGTGAAGAACTGGCATTATGAATTAAAAGTAACAGTTAAGTAACCAATACACTCAGACTCTGATTGCAGCATCCTCACACTGATAGATCAATAAGTGATTTAGGAAGATACAAGTCCTAAAAACCATTATATAGCTCCATAGTCACACTGAAAATACATGTAGCCATGCTTTTTTTCCTTCACCACTTTGTGTAACAGGCTGAAAAATACCCACAGCACACACACCATGCATGCAGTTATACAAGGGAAGATTTATAGCCCTGTTTTAATGACTGCATTTGCCACAGGCAAAAATCTGCTTACTGTTACTGTTATTTCCAGCAATAGTATACTGTACTAAACAGACAGCAGTTTTTTTTTGCAAAAATACTTGAATAACTGCCTCCAAATCCAGCATAAAACATACATTAACCTTTTATGTTGCTGCTAAGTGGTTTGTGAAACCTAGTTTTGTGATTACATTTAAGATGTTTTGTGCAATCATTATAAGGCAAGAATCCTACACAGGGGCTGGAAGGATGCACAATAGGCTTGAAATACTGCATGTAAATCACAGTTCTAAGCATTACAGAAGTCCACACACCATAAAAGACAAATAAATAAAAACAAGCAAAAAACCCAAAACTAGGTCTTTAACAAAACCATACCTATAACTTCTAAATACTAATATAAATAACACTTTAATATATAATAACATAATTATATGCTACGATACCAGGAACCATACTTTGGAAAGAAAAGTATAATTTGCGAAGTTTTCAACAGGTGTCATGAACTAAAGACTTGATCCTGCAGTTAGAGCACTGAATGGAATACTCGGCCTACAGGATATAGTACTGTTTCTGATGGTTCTTATGGGAAAAGAATGGTTACTATACATACACAATCCCAAGCCACTGCTATAACACCAAGTATTACATTTTCAAACCATCAAACACCTATAAAAAGACTGGAAAATATCACTCAAAATTCTGTGCTCAGACTCACCTTTCTATACTTAGTGTTCTGCTTTACTTTTCTGAGAAGCTTCACTTTTCTTACTAGAAAACCGTTGAACCACACACCTTAAAGCAAAAATTCTTAATGTCTTTGGAATGTCTCCCACCTCAAGAGCATCACTACATCTGGATTAATTTATGAGTACTATTTTCACCAAAGAGGGAGGTTTTCACACTCAGCAACATGACAACACACTCTTCTCTCTTTTTTTTTTACAGAAATAAACCTTTCAGTGACTGTGCTGGCTACTGTATAGCTGGTCTTTAAACACATGGGTTATGGTCAGAAAGGCATCAACCATGTTAGGGGCACCAGCCTTTACATCAAAACGCTACCCAAAAGTTACTGCTACTGAAAAACAAGTTTGTGTCCTTAAGCCAAAAACAAACACAGGGGAAGCAAAAGGAGGAGGTTCCAAAAATCCACGAGAACTTGGTGGCAGCCCTCTCTGAAAATTTCCCCTACATACTCACAAGGAGAAGGGCCAAAGGTCATTTTGTTGTTCTATTTCATTTCTGATGTGTGCACATACATGTTTTACCTGCAGACTGTGCCACCACAGAAGGGCACACACTAACACAGACAAGCACATTTCAAAGTCATGCAGAAATAAAGAGAAGAGCCAGCCTTTCCCACTCCACAGCACCGTACTAGTAGATAAAAGTTGATATCCAGTAAAATAAAAATTAACCTTTGATTATACCAAGACTGAAATGATAAATATTACATTTCCTCAGCCTCGTAAGCATGTAATTTTTTTGACACTTGTTTATATGGTTAAAACAAACAAATAACAAACCCAACCTTTTAGCCAAGTACCATGACAAAGAGAAACAACTAAAGCAACATCTGCTCTGAGTTGAATCTGAGTTTACTGATACTTTCAACTCAAAAGTTGGAATGTCTGTAATAACAAGACCAAAGAATCTTACTGTAAATACCCCAAGAGGTGAACAGAAGTCTAAGCCGGAGATCTGAGGAAGAATTTGAGTTTAACTGAATGGTCAGTTTCTGAATTACCTTGATTTTTTCCTCTCACAAACAGGCAGAGCCCAAAACCAGACCCTGTCACAAGAGCAGCAATAAACTTCCTAACTAGCCGCTGTGCGGGGACTTACAAAGGTGACAAATTTTTCTAAGTGCTGCTGGGTTGGTTGTAAGTGGATGCCACCTTGTCACCTTCTTCCACTAGGGCTGGCAAGCCTCAGCAGCAGATGGACCCAAAACTCCTTTCCCTAATCTCTAGTGACTCACACTCATAACAGAAATGTGAAAGTAATGGTTGGCATTCCTTCACTAAAGGTGCAGGAGAGAGGAGGAAGTGCAAGTGGATTTTAGAGAAATCTTGCACTGAACAAGAGCAGAGAGCTGAATATCAAACAAACTGTACTCTGGGTGGGAGGCAAACAGAATAAAATAAAAAACAAGCATGCACAGTGTATTTCAATGTTCTACCACTTGATCTTCAAAGTGTTAGGTCTTTCCTCAAAGAGACTGATGCCCAAAAAAGTAAAAATCTTATGCCTTTTTGAACAAAATTTTTAGGCTATTATCATCCTCTATGTGCAATTCAAAATAGAAACAATGCCTACAAAAGCAGAAAAAAAAAATCTAAAACAAATAATTAAAAATATATCCAATGAGACCAAGATACCCTGAATAAATATTTTTGACAAAGGCATCAGTACTCTTCCACAAATGCAGCAGAAATCCAGTCTGTCTGATAACATACTGCTGTTTCTACATATAGTGATAACAATCCAGAAAAGCAAAACAAAATAAACCCCCACTATTATTATGATTCAAGTCTTTTTGGTAAAATCTCAGCAAATCAGTTCCAGAAAATCTGGTACTGCAAACTGCCACGCAATTAACCTGGGTACAGTCAAAACATACTGGATTGGTGGGCCTGAAAAACATTGGTTTACATATTTAAATGATGAATTATCTCCCTAAGAGACAACTCCCTAAGCCTGTGCAGTTAAATCAGGAAAAGTGGTAGCACAGGCAGAAAGTGGCCATCAAGACTCGATGATCTTGAGTGTCTTTGCCAGTCTAAATGATCCTGTGATTAAATTCTCCAATCTTTCTTCATTTCGCCGTTTCAAACCCGTGTCTCTCACTGTGGACATCTTATTTGCCAGCCACTAGGAATCATGATTCCTTAGGAACCAGATTATCAAAAGCTTGCTTATTAACAGAGAACAGATAACCATGGGAAAGGTTTTTTTCTCACTTTCAGGCATCCTACTTTTCACCTTCCTTGACCCAGAATTTGAGACACACAGGTGAAAGTCTGAGATAAAGATAGAAGCTTTCATAGAGCTAATCCATCAGAACCCTAATTACCAAAGGTCTGACACAATGTCCCATATGTTCACAGACATCACTTTAAGTACATCAAACAAGCCCAGGACAAAGAGAAATTTCCAACTAAATCTTTCAGGTGACTGAGGTGCAGGTCTTCAGCTTAATCAGCATTTAAATCATCACTGAAAGCCCCGAAATGTCAGCCTAATTTGTTATTATCAGCATTCAAGTTTGAAAAGTGTGTTCTCAAAGTTAGACTGAAATGTGAGCTAATGTAATCTACAATGATTACCTGGGACAATCTCCAGAGAATGCCCATTCTGCCTGAATTTTTATATCATTTCCACTCCAACTTTACATACAGCACCAGTTACAATAGTGACATGATACCTGTTTAGACTACAGCATCTGGGAGGTAAGCAGCATACTTTCCCCACTCTTTCCTCATACTGCCATTAAATCACTTCACATATTAAATTCTACTTAATCTTTAGAATGAAATGTTAATCAAAAGCCTATACATACCTTTGATTACACTGATTTCCAGGGGCAGCATAAACTTATTTTGTCCCAAACTATGCTACTTCTAATGTAACTGTGTCAACATTTGAACATTATGACAGAACACTGTGTACTGGGGATGGTTTATAGGCTTAAGACAATTGGAGATTATACTGATTTTCTTACAGTTTGCAATGATGAAAGTGACGTTGACCACACCAGAACAAAAAGCCAGGTGTCAGGAAAGCAAGCAAAAGCAGAAATAAAACTCATTTACACACTAACAGCAGCTGCAGCAGAATGCTAACCCAATACCAAGTGGGTATTAGCCTGGCCATGAGTAAGTCCAGATGAGAAACTAGAAGACATTCTTAACTGTTTGATTAGTGAGGTTCTGGAAGAGTTTTCCACAGGGAATATACAGGTAGTAAATGTAAGTACTAAATTGACTGAAATGAAATGTACTTTAAATAAATGTAGTCAAACCAAACTTCAGATGGGACTATATAATACGACTGCTCACAATAAAATAGGACCATTCCCAGTAACCCAGAAAATCAAGTCCCATCCTGTATTCCCAAACACAACCTAAAGGAACCAAGTAATGCAAACTCAAATTTTCTCATGAACACAGAATTTTTCTTCTCTAAGCCCCCATTACTGAGGCTGATGGAAGAATCTGTTTCACATTTGAAGAATGAATAAATAAAGTGTTAGCCTGGGGTTTGAGGTGAAACACTTTTAAAATGTGAAGTCTTCAAGCTCAAAAACCAGAAGGCAAATAAAAAGAACAAAACATCTGTTACTTCTTAAAATCTCATGGTTTCTAAGCCACTGGAGACAGAGGGAGGCTGATTCATGATTTCTGCATGTTTAGGTTGACAATTCAAAGAAGAAAAGTGTGAAGGAGTCCAAAACTCAGCACACAAAAGCACTATGATGCCTAAAAAGGGAATAGTGTAGATGGCTAATTTAAACATTCAACTTTCAAATGAGAGTTCTTGAAAGTTGTGGCTTTAGAGCAGGGAGCAGCTATGAGCTTTGACCACAGCCTCTGGTTGCTCAAAAGCTCTCAGCCAATTGACCTGGCCACAATGCTTTTGGTTTTTCAGCTGTTTTGAGGTCTTCTTCCTTGGTTTTGTCCTGATTCACTGCCAGTCATAGTTATTCCTCCTCTAGAGATTGGTCATTACCAAGCAAATGTCAATAGACCAATTAAAAAAAAACCTCTTTAAAATTATGCTGATATATGAGGCAAACCATGGACTCTATCTTATTATTAACAGACTCCTTAAACTCCAGCTAACTGTAAAAGCTCCTGCACTTCACAGGCTTAGGCTTACTTCTTCATCTGTTTTTAGAAGACAACCTACCTCTCAAATGTTTACTTACATTGGCTCTGCATATCTTCACTCAAGTGAAACCCATGCACTGCAGTAATATTAAAATTAATAGTTACAATTATAAAATTAATTTAATTATTCCCAGCAGACTCCTGAGAGCAATTTCTCAAGGCAGGATCTAACCCAACTATTTGCTAGAGGTCATGAAGATGATTGAGAGTTCTCATGTTTTTGAAGATGTGGGCAGATCGGAGCTTCAAGCACAAATGGTGGGATGCTATCCTGTTCACAGTACTTCCACAGGTGCTCTGGCTCTCTGGTCTCATCCCTTCACACTTCCCTGATACTTCTCCAGCTTTGACTGCTCTGTCTCTTTACATCATCTGCTACCTTTGACATGATACATCAGAGAAGCAGGAATCACTTCCTAGGTTACACCATCAGGACACAGTAAGACCTTACCACCACCTTGACAGCTTGAACAAAGTGCAGCTACGAGGGAAAAAAAAAATCCATTGAAAACCAGCTATCCTTTCTGCTACACTAACAGCAGCAAGCCCTGCATTCCTTGCAGAGCACAAATGCTTCAAAATTTGATTAGATCCTTGATGGGAAGATCCAGCCTCCAAGTCGTTCACTCTCTCTTGTAATAAACAATTCAATTTGCTTTGAATGTCATGCAAGGCAGGTACCATGCTGGAGGCTTTACACTCAAATTATACTTTATGAGTTTGAAGGCACTATCTCATAGTAGTGGCTAAGCAAGCATCCCATTACTGTCCAAATAAAATATTTTTCTAAACAAAAATAGAAGGTCAGGTGCTGGCACCAAGTAGAGGAACACATTCTTATATATTCCAAAAAAAGAAAATTAGGGAAAGATATCACAAAAGCTGTGATAAACTGGGGGCATTAGAAAATTCTTTTAAAAATGGGCTTGATTCAAGATAGCCCTTCAGTGTGTCAGTAGGAAAAGAATAAGTTCTTGTTTTACAGTTTTACACTTACTTTGCTTTTCAGGTCTGTCAAGTCATACCCAAGCTCTTCAGCTTTTTCCACCTTTATTCTAACCTACATTAATGGGCAAGATTAGTCAGCAGTTATTGATTATCAGCCTCTAAACCATTCACAAATACATTCCACCAAGGCACAGACCTGGGTTTTGGTCTTCTCCATCCCAACAGCAAGTACATTTCATATCAATATCAAGTTTAGTGGGAAAATGCATCCATGACCTCTGGAGCAGGGAGGTGAGCTCATGACTGCAAACATTTTCATCGGCACAGTCCAAAGCCAAGCACCCTCAGCCTGCTCTCCTAGAGGCCATAGAAACACAGATGAGCATCTAGCACTTCCTTGACTCTCAGCTGGCTGGGTTCGAGGTCCCTACTTCGTGCAAGGAATGACACTTAACTAAAGCACTCTGCTCCCACTTGTCAACATTTCACATGGGACTGTTTGTCCCTCTCCATGTGCCTAATACCCAGCAAAGGGAAGCCAAAGCTTCCCAAAGAATCCGTTACATGAAGTTACCACAAAGAACCACAAAGAAAATAGTGAACAGTGCCACATCCATGAATAGAAAGATTTATGGATTCATTTTCCCCTGCCAGGCTCCCTCTGTATTTAGAGAGTAATTATTTAAAAAAAAATAAAAAAGCAAGTCTATTAAAAAATTCTTGTTAGTTGGTATTTGCTGCTCATACATTAGGGAAATGTGGTCACAAGGACACAGTCTGAGCCATCCACTTCCCTCATGTACTGTGCTATATTCTGTTATAACACAATTGCTGCTTCGGACCTTGGAAGCAGCTGCTGACCTTGAATAAGCAAGAAAAAGTTAAATATTTTAGTGGCAACAAAACAACTATTCTATGAGTAATGGTTTTATATTATCCCAAGGGCCGTGGTTTTGTTTATAATTACTCAGAAATAACTTTTTCATAACATAAACTCTCTTACTTGAGCACATCTCTACAGCTGCATTAGCCTGTTGTGTCTGCAGTCCAGAAAATGAGAATTCAAATCCCTTTCCATATTTTTTTAAACATTGTTTCTGAATGCACAATCAGAGGAAAATTACACAAGCATAATTCAGTCTGTCCTCCTCCCAGTCTGAACAACAAACTACAGTACAGAAGAGAAGCAGAAGAAAAATCTGCTAAAATCTTCAAGAAGTCCTTTATCTATAATTAATGTCAACAGCATCTAAGGTCTGTAATTTGTGCATCTCACATTCATATTTTAAAGGTACAGTAATTCTGGACTATGCTGGGTATGGAGACAGTTTAAATATTAATGAAAGAGCATTATTTTCAACAGATAACCATATAAATAGCATCTGCTTTCACAAGGTGGAAACTAATTTTTTCCTTGAAATCAAGAATTCTTAAGCATCACCTGTTAAAATCTCTACTCTTTTAATTTTACTTTCAAAATCACAGAATCATGTAGTTTGGAAAAGTTCTCTAAGATCACCAAGTCTAACCACTAGTCCAGCACTGCCAAGTCCACCATTACTCCACATCCCTCAGTGCCACATCTACATGCCTTTTAAATACCTCCAGTGACAGTGACTACACCACTTCCCTGGGCAACCCATTCCAATGCTTGTTAACCCTTTCCATGAGGAATTACTTTCTTAATATCCAATCTAAACCTCCCCTGGAGCAACTTGAGGTGATTTCCTCTTTGCTTCCTGAAGAATGATCATAAAAATTTGCATGCCAGTGATCCTCAACCCACCAAAGGCATTGCTGTGAATTATTTTTTCTCATCAAACCTAATATCCAGCAGCACAGTGATGTGCTGCGGATTTTTAAACCCATACAATGACTTCTGAGTTATGCCCACCCATTTAAAAAAGCTGTAGCCACATTTGAACAGCAACCAGTTAAGCACATTTCACAAAATACCCAACTCACCCTTAGCCACTATGTCTGCAACCAGTCCCTACAAAAATGGTTGCTTTGGTAATGAAACCACCACTCTTTCTCCATTTCATCATCTTTCTCCTAAATTCTGTGTACTTGGAATTACGTTGTAAAGCAAAATCTCTGCAACACAAAATTCTTCAATAAAATAATCTTTTTGACTCTGTTTGAATCTGTCTGCTCTTGAGGCTGGTGAGTTGAGAATACCAGTTCCTCACAGGGATAAGAAACACAAAAGCAAAGAACTGTATTCCAACAGAAGAACAGGTATCAACATGGCTGTTGCATTTGTTGGTGAACCATCAGTACTGGAAAAATCAACTGGATAAAAATCAGCCAGGAGGATTTTTGTTAGTCTTTACAGGACTCTGTCAACAAAGATTGAAGACAGCAACTCTAGGCAGCCGCTAGCAGTGAAAGAGACTGGAGGCAGCAGAAAAGGGTGGAGCACTAGCATTTCAGCTTGGATTCAGTTTCAATAGAATGATGCTTGCAAGCACAGACACAACTAGCAGGTATGCAAGCTATAAAGCTTCCAAATGCTCCTGCTATTGTTCAGGTAACTTATTTTGAATAGATGGTGCATGAAAAACATGCCACATGCCATAGAAGTGGATAGTGCCATCTGCAGTTGGGTTGTCAGGCACTTTACATTATTAAACACTGTTTTGAGCTCCTTTCCAAATTTTCCTAGTTCACCCTAAGCAGATGGTCTCAGGGAGCTTTCAACCACAGCAGTTTAGGCAACTTAACTAAAAATTAGAAGAGGGAAACATTCACTGTATTGCAAGTATTTCTCTGAAAACTTTCAGGTAGTATCAGGCTGCTGAGAAAGGGCTTGAAATCTGGAGAAGGAATGGCCTACTGCCAGTACCACTGCACAAAAATTATAATTTTTGAGAAGGTCTAATTTATGGCTTATGACACCTGTATCATAACGTGGAACAAGGCTGCAGCCTCAATTCTACTGCAGCCTTAATTCTAATGTGCTTATGTTTGAAAGCTCAAGTTTGCAATGGGAACATTCTTCTTGGCATTTTTATTCAACAACTTCTGACTTATTTATTTAAAAAATCACTTCCGCTCCATCCCAATGAATCAAGTTCTTTTCAATAAAAGGGACTGACACAAGCACACATCCACCTCCTCCCACTAGAAAACATCCAAAAGATTAATGGAGTCCTGAAGACAGTGAAGAGAGTGAAAATTATTATCATATGATCATTTTCTCTTTGCGTCCAACATTGTCTTCTAGAAGGACTTATTGATTTCAGCTTCTTATAGTCTGAAACTAATGTAGAATTTAGCTTTATGACCATGGAATCTACTGATGCATCAGATGTTTTGGCAGTAGAGAGGAGCACGCAATGAAATTATTTTGAAGCTGTCATTTGCATATACCCAGACAGGCATGCAAAACCAAACTGAGATATTGTTCAAAATCCCATGGAGATTCACATGTTTCAACCTCTCTCTCTCCCTCTGACTACACTGCTGTGTCCCATTAAAAGTCATCTCAACCACAGAGAAGTTTGCATTAGTAATGGCCAACAGGGACTGCAGCTTCTTGTTGTATCATCTCTCATATGCCCAGGAGAGCTGTGCAGGGAAGCCCAACACCAGTCATTCTGGAATTGCCCCTAAAATCAGAAAAGGGCAAGAGCTAAAAACTCCTTTACACAATCTAAACACGGAGGGAATGTAGCAACAACAATTTCTTTAGTAACATGTGAACAGTAGACCAAAATTAACCTTAACTGTACTGGAGATCAGAGCCAGGAGGTTTCCCTTTGTCTTTATTTCCTAGCTCTGAAGGCATAAGCCTCCAAGATCACAAAGGCCAAGGGAGCACTGCCAAATCCACCATTAAACTCTGTCCCTCAGTGTCACATCTACACATCTCTTAAATACCTCTAGGGATGATCACTCCACCACTTCCTGGGCAGTCTGTTCCATTCTTTGACAACTGTTTTGGGAAAGAAATTCTCCCTAATATCCTATCTAAACCTCCCCTCGTGCAAATTGAGGCCATATTCTCTCATCCTGTCTCTTGTTACTTGGGAGAAGGGACACTCACCTCAGGTGAGGCAGTACCAGGCGAACCAACAGACCACAGCTTCTGAGCAAGATCATAATATGGCAACAGAAGGATGCAGTAAAGGGAATCCACGAGTTGCTGCAAATCCTTGACTGCCTGAGACGCTTCTCTGTGGTCCTCATGGAACCGTCCATGTGACTCCTTTAGGGCTCACAATGGTTCCACCCACTCAGCCACCAGCAACTCATCCAGAGTTGCACAGTCCCTCCAGACACCTCTTCAGCTGCCCAAAGGAGTGCTAAAATCAAGGGCCTAATGGCAGCTTAGGTCACGAGGGCTCTAAAGAAAGTCAGCATAACCTCTGCAAGACCAGACACCTTTCCTGACACTGACCTCCTTCACTTTTCTTGTCCTTGCTTCTCCTAACACACTCACACCCAGGCAAACAGGAACACAGTCAGTCTTCATGTCTTACTTGCACTGCTTGAAAGCAGGGAGTAATTCATATTTATCTACCATCCAAGGGAGTACCAGAATAAAGAAGTCGAAGAATCACTACAGGTAATGAATGTCTCTAGTAAGCCTTGTCTTGTCTCTGCCAACTCTTACCCTTTAAAACATGTAATGATTTCCTAAAACTTCAGTATCTGAAGTCACACTGTCCACTACATTGACAATCCATTCAGAAAAAAAAAAAATCAGCCTTGCTTTCACAGTTTCACTTGAAAGACTAAAAGACCAATCCAAACAAAATTTTAAAATATCAGAAAACCACAGAAGGGGAATTACGTTTCCCACTTTTTACACTTGCAGAATTTATTTTCTGATTTTTAGGTACAGCAGTATCATGTCTTTGAATAGACCATGCAGTACCCTATCCTGCATGGCCAATAACTCACATGTACCAGCTCAGAGGAAGTTTCTCTCCACTAGTGCTCAATCACTCCCTGTTCCCCACAGGCTCTTTGAAGAAAGAAAGGTCATGCTTTTCACATTTGCTCTAATTCACTCTAGATTTGCCTTCTGAAAGGGATAAGAGTAATAAAGCATGACACACCAGGCTCTTTCCTATAATACCCTTCCCCCTCCCACTGACTTTCATGTTCTTTGTCGTAAACAGATGCCTTTCTCTTCCACTGTGGGTAGGAGCTTACATTTTGCTAAGAGAGAACAGGAGACTATCACATGGGGAAGTAGAAGATAATTTCTTTCTTAGCTCTTCACAAACACTGGCTAAACTTCCATGTTTTAGAGATATCCTTGATTGCTGTTCCCCATACAATGCAAGTCAGGTGCAGGTCAGCAGACTGGGAAAAGTCACATATGAAGGAGGATTATTGCTTATCCTACATTACCTACAGCAGCCCTGAAATTCTGAGTTCAAAACAGTTTTGAAGTGTCATCTAGGACCTGACTGAGATTTATGCAGAGGCAGAGCAGGATGACACCTTTCAGAGTGACAGCATACTAGACGGAAATTTTGATGAACCCCGCTCATAGCGGCCAGGAACAAGCAGCCGAAGAGCTGTGCAGTGCAGCTGAGACACAACAGCAGTGCTGTGCATGACAGTCCTTAAATTCCTCCCATTTTTTTATTGCAGCCTGTTGATTTCACCAAGGAATTTTAAAATGTAAGTGCTAGACATACCCAATAGTTTATCAGTTATCACCTGTAATGCTCCACAAAAGTACTGCATAATATAATGTTATGCACCTCTGTTATCTATGATGGTAAAGTTCCTGCACTAACTCACTGAGTATCCCCTGATTTTGATCCAACAAGTAACATAAGCTTAATAGCTAGGCCAAAGAAAAACTTGGAAGCCTAAACAACACCTTGTAAAATCAACAATTACCAAGTCAAAGAGCCATGCCAAGAAAAGGCTAGGAGATGAGGGTGCAGGGTTCTCTCCTTTCATTTTCTTCCTTTTTTTTTTTGTTCCTTAACAAAGAAAGAAAGAAAAAAACTGCTTAGAAAACGGACACCTACATGCAAACGCTGCTTCAAAGCTTTTAGCACAATCTCCCAGAGCAGAACAATAGCGGCTCTGTGCTCATAACCAGCTCAGGCAGGAAGAGGGTGTCCTCGACTTTTACAGCAATTTTTTTTTTGTCTGACACTCAGGTCTATGAAATCCAGCTCAAGCTCTTAAAAATTCAGAGTCTTTGAAGCAGGACAGTGGGCAGCAAGTAGGTACTCCAGTGACTGAGGCTGTGATTAGATGCTTTTAGCAACATTTTCCTACCCCAGTCCTGCTCAGTTTCTGCAGTACTTAGGCTGGAGAAGAGGCAGAACCACATTGAGAGATAAAGCTGCATTTCAAAGCACCCCTTGTTCCTCCGATGTCCTTACCGTGCCAGCAAAAGGATACCTTGCAACACTTACTCACTATCTTGCTAAGTAAGAAAGCACAGCTCTGCCATGAGAGCTGTCTACCTGCTAAAAAAATATAAAAATCTCCTGTCTACTGTCAGGTCTATTAAAAAATAGTAGGCCAGTTAGAGAGAGTTGGCTTATTAAGCCTCCACAGGTTCTAAAATACTGTTTTGCACAGGTTGCCCCAAAAAGCGCTGACCTAAAAAAGAATTTATCACATTCCCCAAGATTGACATTGATCCATTAAGAACTTTAAACATAGTTCTTTAGCTCTGGACTCATCTCAGAAACAGACATTAAAAATATCAAATGGTCTGTGAAAACCAGTTCTCTCTCAATCACGAAAACAGAGCAGGGACAACAGCTCTAGCAAAGAGCTTTCATTGCAGTGAGCCCAGCAAGTTTTTGCAGCTTCTCCCCAGTTTTATGGCATGACTGGAGAGGTGCTTGTTGCTTTATCTGCACGTGGACATCTCTATCACACATCAAACTCATGCAAGCATCCCTGCTGAGCACCTTGGCAGATTCAGTCCCATCCCAAGGTGGTGGAGAAGGTGCAGGGAGAAAACTGCAGGAGTCTGTACTGCCACAGCTCCATCCCTCACAGCTCTGAGCAGCTGTGAGAAGAAGGCAATGTGAGCTGTTGGCTCAATGATCTCCTGCCAGAAAGGCACTTGAGATCATTGTTCTAGTCTGGCATGCCATGTAACATGTATAAAAGGCCACTACATTATTGTTTCAATCAAACATATGGTTTTAGGATGGAGGGAAAACAAAACAAAGAGCAAAGCTGTTTATATCAGTAGTAGCAGCTGTATACAACCATTCTCTTTGTTAAGCTCTTCAAATCTCAGAACACTGGTGGCTCAAGAACCCCATCATATTGGTAATGCAATTTTCTCTACATGAACTAATTCAAACTTTTTCTCTCAGAGTAGCAGATAATTTCAGTACTCTAGAAGACCTGCAGGACTGTTTCTGCGCCATGGTAAAAACTGAACTTACGGGAGAAATTTACACTCAGAAGATTTGCACTGCTGCACATGTAAAAGAACTGTTAAGGGTTAATATGTAAGGGTCCATGACTTGCATGTTAATGTGGAAAAACTTCCTGATAGGACAAAAACATAATTAAAATCCTTCTTCACTAAAGCCCTTAAGGGAACAGAAGATATATGTCAAGCAAGTTACTCTAGACATATACTTCCACATTCCATAATGTAAGTGGGGATTATGGTGTGAGACTGTCTACAGTAAGTATTTGATTAGAAATATAAGGTTTGATTACCATTTACAGAAAGTGTAAATGATACAAAAAAAAAGAGAAACCAAAAGCAACCAACAAAAAAACCCAACAAAACAAAACAACAACAACAGAAAAAAATCAAAAACCCAGACAACAAGCCCAAACAACAAACCACAACAAAACCCAACAAAACCCTCAAGAAATAACAGTTAATCAGAAATATTCCAAAATGACTATTTCAAAAATCTTGACTGTCACTATTGGACATGAAATGAGTACACAGAAACTTGGTAAATTCAAAGGAGAAAAAGAGTGAATTTTATTTCTGACCTCGCAATATATAGAATTCTAAAAGTGACAGTGGATTGGAGGATGAAATTGCTACTTCTCTAACTACACTGGTTAAACTAAGTCTATTAATTCTCTCTTCTTACAAAGAAGAATGCAAAACAATTATTATTTACATGAACAGTGCGTGAGAACTTTAGTAGAAATAAGTAAAAATCAGAAGGTATAGAAAATTTTTAAAAGAACTTTAAAACTTTTAAAAGAACTATAAAAGAAAACTTAACACTTTTAGGGCAACACTTGACATCTTATTTTAGTGTTAAGCCAATTAAATGCACTGATTTTGTCACAATATTTAAAACATTCAACTGCTCCTGACTTACACTCAGGCTTGTTACTCTACATTGGGATGCTCCTTGCCCTCACATTTGAAAAAGAGGAACTGCCACAAAGGGAAGATAAATAAATTCAGTTAAAAAAAAATCCCAGCAGGTCGTGCCTTCTGTCAAATGCCCACAGCTCCTCAGGACAACTAAGCAAATGGACATATTTATGTTAGGACACCTGCTACAGCAGAAATGTCCTCAAATCCATAAACAGTTACTGACCTGCTAGAACAAATGTCATAAAACAAAATTAAGGCCCATCATCCAGTTAAAAAGATTTCTGAGAGCAATTTACAAGGGCAATCTATACGTGCTTACCCTGGGCAGTGTGTGATTAGCAGTGCTGTGCCACAGCTCATCTGGCATCTTACAGCCCTCGGCTTCATGGGGTGGGAAGCACAGCCTGCACTCCTGTTAATAAATACCCATTCCCATTCCAAACTCCAACTTCAAAGTGCTGCTTATGCCTCCTCAGAGAGAAAGGCTGAGTGACTTCCCTTCAACTGTACTCATCTGTGTCAAATTTTGCTATCAGTAAGTCAACGTGTAATTACAATCATCCATCCATAAAAGTTGGGGGATGGAAGGAGAAAAAGGGACATGTCTGTATTTTTCAGGCACTGAGGAGAGATCTGAGGATTTTTCCAAGACTCCAGAAAGCAGAGACAAAAACTTCTGGCTTTTGTTTCTTCTGATATATATCTGGACCCACACAAACACATATGTGTCAGTGGTACACCATGGTTTAAATGGTAACAGGAAATCACCAGATCAAGATGACCTTTATTTCTCAACACAACTGCACTCACACCACCAGAGACATCTCAAGTGAGTCAGTCTGGACTAGGCTCCATTTGTTGGTCTATTCACTCTGGCAAGATCAGCTACAGGATAAACATCAGAGAGATGCTTATCACAGGGACTCCACTGCCTCACTGCTTTAACAGAAAATCAGCTGCTTGAAAACACCAACAGTGTAGGCAGCAAAACCTCCATGTTCCCCTGGGTTTAGGAGAATTGTATCACTGGCAAAGAGCAGACCCCTGGTGAAAGCTGGTATCTCTCATTTAGCCAGCCCAGAAGCCTATGAAGAAAACCACAGGAAGATAGTAATTAGCTTGTCAGTGTCAAAAAACCCCCAAAGGCTACAACCCTTCTACAACAGAGAAAGTTTCCAGACGTAGTGATTACTGTTATACACATAAAAAGTATACACATATAAACGTTCACAAGACACATAGTCCACCTTTGTAGAAAAAGTTGCAAAATAAATACTAAAAGGCTGACATGAAGGATACCCAGTTTGGAACAGAAGTGCTACAAATAGGTAAGCTAGAAGTTGACCAAATATAAACATTTTTAAGGTGATAAAGATAAATTATAAAGATAAAAGATAAAGATAAAAATAAATACTGTAAATTTATTAACAGATAATAAAATCATCGTATTTCAAAAAGTTTCTTCTCTCAGCATGAAAAGAAATTTACATGGCCCATTAAGCAAACACTGAGTCATCCAGATCTATCCAGACAGGAAAAGTAGGTGTCTGTTCAAAGATAAAATGTACAAAACCCAAAATCCAAGTGCATTGATTTCATCCCCTACTGATTTAGATAAAAGGAAGGGAAAAACCAAACCAAGAAACTTAGAACACCTTTATCCTGAGCTGAAGAAACATTTAAACTTAGTGCTATGCCAAAACCAAATAAATATCATTAACAATGGTATTAAATAAGTACCATCAACAATATAGAAGGTTTTCCTGGCTAATAGTGGCAACAAATGCAAACAAACTGTGTAAAGGCAGAGCAGATTATTTTAACAGCTTACCACATGCAAACCTCTCTAGCATCAAAGACAAAGGAAGGAGAACAGTGCATCATTCAAATTTCCCCTTATGCTTTGTGATTTCCCCAAGAGCCCGTGATTTCTCTTTTCAACTAAATCAGAACTTTTCTAGGAGAGACTGTGGAAGAGTTGTTGAAAGAGAAAGGAAAGTGGTACTTGCAGAAACACAGGCAGAAGGAAAAGAAAATACTCAAGAGGCAAATGAAGCAATGATGGTAAACAGGTGACATTCCTGCCACATCTGAAACAACTGTTTGTTTACAATGCAGTAATAACCAAAAAAACATTTCTGGGAGAGGCGGTATGGGAATCCATCCACATCACTTCTTTGGCATCTTTTACATCCATCCTTCCTTATGCACAAAATAAGAATGTATTTTGGCTGCCGATCTGGGAAAACAGTACAATCTTTTAAATTCTTTCACTGTCCAGGAAGTTTGTATAGTCAGAAATAACAATATTTTTTACAATTGGGATTTATATGAACTCTACCAAGAACTTAGGTCTTTGAAGAACAAAATTACTCACCACACTGTGCTAGGAAAATTAAGTAGCAGCCTAAGTGAATGTAAACTTGCAATTTTAGAGATGCTTGCTGAAGCTGCCATAGGACAACCTTTTCAGCATTGCAGCTGGGCTCTAAACATGCAAATTGCATATTTCCAAAGGAAGACAAACAAATAGCATTCTATCTCAACTCTTCAACTTTCTTTACCAATGTGGAGGATAGAAAAGGCCAAATAAAACAGCCCTGAAAAATAGCATAGAAATTTGGTTCTTATCTAAGAGCTGAGAGATCGTATCTAAGTATAAGAGAGATAAAAAAGAAATCTCTCGGTCTAAAACTGAATTTGCAGACCATATCAATAAGGTATAAGTAAGAAATTACTTCTTGAATATGTAAAACAAGAACCTCTAATCAAAAAAATGCTCCCACAGTAACTTCATACATAAACACCTTTACAAACCATGAGTTGGAAGGTGAGTGGGGAAGAGGGAACAACTTCCAAACAGAAATGGAAGAGCTGGTGCGATTCTTTGCTTCCCTCCAAAAGAAACTAAAGCAGCTGGAGTAAAGCAGTGGGGAATATTAAATCAAGGAACAAAGTGCTAAGAAAAGGTGAAAACCCCCTTCTGATGAAAGCCAGGCCCTTTGCAAAGGGCTGTGCAGCTCTTCTACCACAACCATTTGAAGCAGTTATGCTATGAGGGGAATGTGTTCCGCATCCCATTCCTGTTCTCACAAGCTCTGGGCAGTTCAGCAAACACTTATGTGCACAAGGTAAACATAAAATAAAACTGATAAAGGGCTAATTTGCTTTTTGCTTTGAGCAGCATCATCAATTACCAGTAAAATACTAAAAAAGTTGGGCCATCTCAGTTTACTTTTCTGTATTAATTAGCAGTAGAGGTCAATTAAAAAAAATCATTCATTAAGGATATGAACCCATGTGATCTGACCCACACTGGATGTAGCTACCCATGTGCTCTCAGTGATGATGAAAATCAATCTCCCTCACATGTTTCATGACCCATCACCATCCTCCCCAGGCTGAATCTCACAAACAGAGCAGAACCAACTCCAATCTGACCTCCTGTAGAAAGAAGCAGGCTCATCCCTGCTGCTGTCATCTGCACCCACGGAGCCATTCAGGCTAACCAAAAGGGACCTCAGGGGCATGAAAAGCATGGAGGAATTAGGTTATAGGCTGATCAATTCTCTGATCAATAGGAACAGCGACCAATTTACAGAACTGACTGTACTGGTAATTGGTCTGTATATATGAAGGGGAAAGAGGAGGGAAAAAACCCAAATGGAGACAAGAGTAGCTCAAACTGGCTTGCAGCATCAAAAACCACACCAGTTGCAAGCAATCACTGTTGCTTGAAGGTATATGGCACACTTTTATCCTGGGGCATGATCTGTAGGAGGAAAAGGTAGTGTTATTTTTTTAAATTGGAACAGTTGTGTGGTTCAGTTTTTTTTAATTAGACCAAGGCATGCAACTGGGGAGGGGAGATCAAGCCATGTTCCCCCTTGGTGGGAAGCAGGGATGAGTATCAGCCATGGGCAGTCACGCTGCCAGCATGCAGGGGAGTGGAAACACCACTGGAACCGTGGCCTCTCTCAGTTCTCATGACCACAGCACAGATGCTCCCTTAAGTCACAGCCTCAGATCTCAAAAAAAAAAAAAAAAAAAAAAAAAAAAAAAAAAAAGAGAGGTTGTTATAGGGTGTTTTTGCAGACCACCATGCCAGGCTGTTTTCCTTTTAACATGGTATCCCCCTGTGTAATGTTTTAACAGTTTAGCCCACATGCACCAGGAGGACATACCTGGGATCCTCGCTGTGGAGAGACACAGAAGCCCTGCCACTGAACCAAGGAAATTCAGGGCTGCAACTGCTGAAAATGCCATCTATTCTAAGGCATGACTCACCCACCAGCCACGCACGGAGCTGGGCTCATTTGTGCTCCTGATCTCCTGGGGAGCTGGATCCTGGCACATCCCAGCAACCTTTCCTCTCTCTGCTCTCAAGGTCAGAGCTGGCATACCAAAGCAAGCTTGCCTGAAACCACGCAGTCCCTGGGACACTTTTCCAGTCCCTAGAACAGCAGGTATTTTTACCTATTCACTTAAATCCCCAGATGGCCTGCAGCAGAGGAGGCACCTGGGCTCCTGTATCTCCTCCCTGGGGCAGCACTCAGCTGCACAAACTACCCCAGGCGCCTGTTTCCTCAAGCACACCTCTCTAGGAGGCCAAAAAAGTGTTACCACAAAAGTAAACATCCAGCCCACTGGCAAAGCGGAAGATGCTTTCAAACTTTAAAAGGATTATCAGCTGTACTTCATCACTGAGCACCAGGACAGAGTTGTAACTATATGGCTGTGATGCTGTGCAAGCAAAAAGCCATTTAGGAAGGTTTTAAGCAAGTACAGAGCAGGGCAGACTTCATAAACCCCAGTCACTTAATAACAAAGGAGAGAGAGCACACAGATTTCTTCATGCTGCACTGCCATTAATCCAGAGGGACTAAATGTGAGACGGAGAGAGAAAATTTAGATGGTACTTACAACACATACACTTACATATCATGTCTCCAATCTTCCACCAAAAGTGCAAATTAACAGACTAATTTGTTCAATATTTTTTAAACTTAGCAGGCCAGCGCCATACTAAGTACTGGTACTGATATGAATCATATTCCACCTAATGATCATGTACCAAACAGGCTCACATTTTCATTAATCTGAGGAGCCTTCATTAGGTCTTAGAACCATTTTTAGCAGCAGAGGAATCTTGAAATTACACAATAAATTTTGATCCAGTCCAATGTTCTTGCTTACTGTTCTGCAACTTTCATGGTGTTACTAAGGCATAGCTACTTCCCTGTTGCAAATATGCAGCCCCATATGACTCTTTGATAAAGTAATATTTAGGCTTATTCTAAGCACATTTTATTTGTGACTGAAATAAAATTAGGCAGTTAAGCTAGCAGAAAATAAATCAGACCAAGTGTATGAACTGCTCCAGTGGCTGAACTCATGAAAGTTCTGTCTTCCACCTAAAACAACTAAGAGATGGTAAAAATCACTTGCAAGCATGCAGCAGAGCAGAAATTATCTAAATACCAGCTATGTGAGATTACCTGTACTAGCACAGTTATTTTCTGCCAAATGGGGTTTGCATGATCAATTCTCACTCTTGCAAATTACTCTGGTAGTGCTCTGACAAAAACCTTCTGAAGTGCATGGGAATTCAACTCCCTGGGAACATCTGAGAGGCTTTACATGCTGTGTACATGGACCCAATACACTAATTCTACAGAGCCTAGGATTACTCTCGGCTTCTCAGGGCTGCAAAAATACCTTCATGGGTATTCAGCCAAGCATGTTTCAATGCAAAGCCATATTCTAGAGTCTGAGGTAAACTGAATGCTCTGAGGTGTAGTTAAGGAGCTACAGTATGGAATTATCAAGAGGCCAAAATGGCACAGCTGCTGCTACGCTGACAGAGCACAGTGGTCAAACCAAAGCAGCTGGGAGTTATGCCCACTTAACATCAACAGTTGTGTGACTGAGGCAGAAGCAGGCACAGCAGGTGGGAAGACACTGCTACAGGGAGAAGGACGTAGCATGTGAGGAAAAAACCTACAAGTTCTGCTGACTCCACAACAATAAGGACATGAAGACAGAACAACAGCTAGAGGGAAGTAGAGATTCAAATTTATCAGAATACATGAAGAGAATGAAGGTGGCATTTCACCATCACCTTCCAAGTCTTTTAGTATCTACCAATGCCACCATATGAAACTTCAGAAATCTGAATTGTTAAGTAGGTAATGCATGTACACTGTGGTGTTAGAGCTACTTCGTCAAGTACAGTTTATAAAAGGTGGGGCTTCTTCAAACCACCAATTTTCACATGAGTTGGGTGTAAAATCAGCAGGTGGTTGACATTAGGTTACTGTGCTTTTGGGAAGTTTAGCATTAGGTTTGAAAGAAAGGCTTAACTCTCATGCACAGCAATATAGTACTACTTTTAATGAACCAGGTAATTAGCAACTCTGTAAAAAGAAGGGTATCCCTGAGTCTTAAACATCAAAAGCACTACACTAATTTGCAATTTAAAGGCCAGAATTGTGAAGATCCTGTGCACTCTCTGCTCCCACTTGGAGTAAGTGGAAATGAATGGCACATAATATAACATAATCTGAACCTCTTAGGGTCAGTAACCAAAGGAAGAAGCATCAATCTGACTTTGGTTACCACTTCACTTGGAAAATACTTCAAATATTGGAAATAACAGAAAGAAAGCCAGTACTGAATTAATTGCAGAAATCCTCACTTTCAGGAAAAGTGTTCTGGGAACATATAGTAAAGAGCCACAAAAACAGCTACTGCACATTTCCCACATACTGCTGCAAATTGCAAGTTTCTAAGGAAATAAAAGGAAATCTTGAAAGCTCTTTAGAAACTGTGAAGATTCAGTGATGAAACTCTTACAGGTTATCAAACATAAATTATGTACCTTATTATGGACATGGGTCCATTATTAAATCCATCTGCAACATCCAACATGCTCATTTTTCTCAACTTCTATTTTATCCTTTTCATTCCTCTTCACATAGACAGTGCTCACCTTGGCTAAGACTCTTGGATTACTCTTTTTAATACAGTATCCACACAAAAAGAGAGTCAAATGCATATAATTTGAATCTTTTAATAAGCTAAAAATTTACACTGGTAAGTCAGGGCCCTTCCCCTCTCTTCCGAGCAAATATTTTATTTCTGACCTATTGTAACCATGGTAAAAAACAGACTGCAGTCTTGCATGGCCTTACCTGTTTTGAAAGGTGCTTGGCACACCTTTCTAACCTCAAAAAGGCAAGAAAAAAAAGTATGAGTGTGTTGTGTATCAACTCAATGTTGTGGAATACCACCAAGAATATTTCTTCAATGACCCTAGCAAACAGATACAGTCAAACTCAATACTTAACAGCACACAATTCAGTCTCTATAAAAATCTGTGAGGCAGCAAAGAAAAGGAGCCAGGACAGTGCAGGTGAGCACCATACCTTCTAACTGCAGGGAGGAACAAGCCAGATTATTATCTTAGAAGGACTTTTCTAAGGGCATGTCCAAAAGAAAAGGGTGCAGTTTTTCAAAGAGTGAAATTGCCAGAAAGGGAACTGAAGAACATTTCAACTCTGGAGGGATTTGTCGTGTTTCCATCATTAGTATTCCACTGCTCCCTGCAAAGACCTCAGAGTCGGCAGAACAACCAACTCGTGATGCTTGCAGCCTTCCACTGAACTCCTAGGTTTGGATTCATGCTTTAGAGTCTCAGGACTGGCATAACTAAAGCTTCACATTTATATTTAGCTATACATACAAACTCAATTGCAAACCCAGAATGTAAAATTACCTATGCAAAGCATACAGATCTTTCATTCTTACGGATTTCACCTTTGCACCGGTGGTTATTGGTTGCATGGAGAACAGGAGTAATAAAAAAAAAGTTTACAGAACAAGCCAGTACCATCAAGAAATTCTATTACTCATGGAATATCTGTCTCCTCTCCTTCATCCAAGTTTTGAAGCTTATCTAACTTTTTGAGATCTCACACTTCAGGTTGCCTGGCAGAACTAATGGAAAAAACCCCCACAACTTATCTCCCATCATGAAAATCCCAGTGATTCCCTTCTGCTTTTCACAAGAACATCTGGAAAGCAGCACCATACAAGAGATTTGCTCGAGGGTAGGAGGGCATGAGAAGGGAAAAATCCTTCTGAATATTTGTGCTATATTTAAACACTGGACCAAAGCTTACACTTGGAGTGAATGTCTGTTTCTCTGCTGTGGGAATGCAGGTCCAGGCACTGAACAAGGATGTGGTAAGCTTTTCACAACATGCCCCAAAGCAATGGCATTACTGCAAGACCATAAAAGTCAAAAGCCTGTATCTTCTATTGGAATTGTTGCAGAGACAAAACATTGAACAAAATGAAATTTCAATAGTGTGCTGGGAAAAAAATTCTCAGTTTTCAGCACAAAAAGTTCACCTATTTTGTAGAAATACCTCCTATAAAGAAGGCATAAGCAAAGTGGGAAGGATGCAGTAAAATCAAATAAATTTAGACAAAATTTCAGAAGATATCTTAGTTTGGAATTCAAAATTCACATAAAACTTGAGCAATATCAGAATCAACTGTCAGTGAAAGCAGTGAGAGCTACCAGTACTTAACTAAGTTAGGGGAATAACATCCAGAATAAACAGGCATATTAATTTTATTGTTTAGGTCCATAAGTTTAGAGAACCACCTTCTGAGAAACAAACTGATTTCATTTTCTTAGTGTCACCTCACCTCGTTATTTGTACAATCAGCTGTTTCCCTTCCCCATCCTAACAGGAACAAAAGTGTTCTTCATGCAAAGTGGCACCTAGGAAAGATCAAGACTTTGATACAGGAGGACTGCACAGAAAGATATCTTTTAACTTTTTGGGGAAGCATATTCCCAAGGTGAGTAGTTCATGTAATCAAAATCATTGTGGGAACTAGTCACCACATCTAAATTCATAAATATCAAAATTAAGTAATTACCAAAAGAGCAAGGAGCTGCTCAGCCTGAGCTGCCAGTACTACACCTAGCCTTTGAGACTAAGAGCAGCCTGTTTATATGAAATATAAAAGTTAATGCAGCTTCTTGCATGAACTAAGTAGGTGGGAGCTACATTAACTCTCAGGATTAGGGACCCTGTAGGAGTCAACAAGCAAACTTATGACAGGAGCTAATTGCCTTTTTATTTTCCTGTATGACTGGGAAACAGTGACTTTAGTCATTGCCAATTCAGGATAAAGATGTGTCTGTGTGACACCTACATGACAGCTAATTAGGGCACCACAAGAGATGTGCCACAGAGGTGTGGGCTGATATTCTCTGTGAGGAGAACTCCTTTTACACAGAGTGGGAGCTGCTGCCCCAGTCACAGTGCTGTTGCTGCTCCCACATCTCTCTGGGCTCCACTGGGCTGTCGGACGCAGCACAGACGTGCCCTTGCTCCTGTCAAGATGACTCTGCTTACAGTAATGCAGAAAGTATCAAACAATGACATACTACATGCATCATAACTCACACTGTGTGAAGTGAGAACAGCATATTCTTCTGGTTTCTTTTGCTTCTGTGTTTTTACAGTGTCTCAGGCAGTAGCTAATCTGTAACACTGATGGCAGAGTGTTTAATGTACAAGCTCATAAGTAAAGGCAATGCTTCTAAAATGTACAACAGATAAAGGGGGAATTGCAGGATGACACTGCTTTAGGGTTTAAAACACCACATTTTTTTCTTCCTTTCCAACTTTTCACATCAGCAAGCAATCCTTTAAAAATTATGCTAGATCTTACACTAGATGTACACTAATCGTGGGCCATTATTAATTTAAAAATCCATTCTCTTCCTAATTAACAGGAGATTAACTCATAAACACTTGATTACCTTTCAAATCAAAAGTGTGGTTGCCATATTGTGTCTGGAGGTGTCTGTTGAGTCACTCACACTTTGCTCTGTTGTACTTTAGCATGTCTGGTTTTTATTGAAAAGGGAAAGAGTAGGAAAGTCAATTTTGCAGGTATCGTGGTCAAGATGGAAAGGTTTTACTAGAGAGAAAGGTTGCGCCTCATGCTAAATTTTTGGGGCTTAGAGGAGTATTCAGGAATTTATTTTCAAATGAGCTCTGCAAGTTTGCTCAGCTTGAACACAAACTATCATGAAAGTCACATTCTGCTTGCTTCACTTCTTCAGGTGGTTAAGTCCTTTCAGTGGTTTTAAGATTGCACTTTTGTAGTACATAAAAATTTGCCACAAGATTGTCTCTTCCTAGTCACTAGATGCTCTACATACACAAGTAATATTTTTAATCTCACATCCAGTTATACTGGCACACAAACTTTCACCAATGTCAATTACATTGTACAGAGATTGTAAAGCAGTATCTACCTTTGACCTTTTTTTTTTTTTTGCAAACTATCTTTTGGAGTATTCCTATGTGAGACAGCTATGATTTTTTGCTTTATTTATGTTCACATGAAGTCTCTTCTGGGCCATACACTGAACTACAAGCAGTTTTAAGTCTTCCTGGTGCAACATGGAAAGTTGAAATTAAAACCTGCCTTTCTACTCCTTCCTCCATTAATGTACATGCTCTTGTACTGCAAAATCTAGCAACAATAAATAATAAAAACTTCCATTTGTCTTTTGTACATAAGAATTACAGAGAAACTACAATTGCTGTCCATGGTTACTACTTAAGTAATAGGATGCAATTAATTAAGTAGGTTGTATTTTACTCATTCTTAAATATCACACTGTTGACCAACTTATCATTGAGATAACCAAATTGCTATATTTATTTTCATACTAAGTAATAAAAGTAGAGAAACATACTGTGTCATTCATAGCTGGACTTCATGCAGCTTAGAAGTTTAAGGCAAGGACTCACTATACACATAAGGTTAGTTTGCATTAAGATTGTCCTGAGTTTGAAATGCATTAGCTAAAAATAATAAGTAAAAAAAGGCAGAATTCCTAAAATGACATCAGATTAATAGGAACCATTAAAAAGCAATGCAAGATAGAATGGTATCTTTTATTTTATTGGAGCAAAGGTCTTCCTCTAAAGTTATCTTCTCCAGAGGGGGGAGGTTTATAAATGATGAAGGGGATAATGCCCTTGAAATCCTGCTCCACCATAGCTTTAAAAACAGAGCAGAATAATCCCCTTCTGCTTCAGAGATGTTTTAACTTGGACCTTTGCACAGATAAATTAACATATCTACATCTCAGACAGTGGAAGAAAAATACGTGTAACTTATAAAATGCTTCTGTAGCAAAATAACAGGGGAGACACTGGCAAAATACAAATCTCTCTGGAAATGCTGAAAAAGCTAAGCAAAACAAAAATTTTGCAGTAATATAGTGTCAAGCAATTACCTTAATCAGAAAGAAATTTGTAATGGCTGCACCAAAAAACATCTTCTTCCCCTTACCCTTAGATTTAAGTATCCCTACTACTTTATGCGTTTTTTTTTTTCTTTTGTTAACAAATTGTGTGGGTGGTGTCTTAGGAGAGACTGCCAGGATACCAACAAATCTGTAGTAAGGCATGATTAGACACTGTGCTGATATGCATACTGTATTGTGAGTAGGAGACAACAGCTTACCAAATCATTTTCTGATAAAAAAAATCCCCAAACACTGGCTATCAAGAAAGGTCTCCAAAACTAACAGCCAGAAGCAGATTTCAGAAGGACACTCACCATCTGCCTCCAGCCAATATGGCCAAAAAAAAAAAAAAATCCAAACTTTTATCATTCTGGAAACTGTGTAAATTCAGCTACTTTTACTTTGTTCTTATTTTGCTCCTCCAGTTTATCTTCTCTGCAATGTTCCAAGTCTGACAGAAAAGAGAAAGGACCTACATACATGAAAGAATGGACATGAGAAGAAATACCACCAAGGAAGCTTCAGCTGCCAGTATTTCTTCAGCTGACAAGCTTTTATCTTAGTACTCTCCTTTATGTCTCCTCTGCATGGAGAGCAGATGCAGTCACACTCCAGTATCTGGTGGCATCACAAATCAGTGAATCTCAGCTTGACTAAAGTCTTGGAAGCAAGAAACCGATTAATTATTTTAAGCTTGCAAAAGCCAGACAATCCAGAGGAGTTCTGCCAAGCAAATATGGAGTAAAATTCACGGATGTAATTGTGAACTTCTGATAAACTGACACTGGTTGAAAAAGGTCTGGTTCACTTCAGAGTGACAGGAACAAGTTTCTAAGAAACATAAGGAAAAATTGTGATGGGTGGCTGGAATAACTTCCAATTGCAGCCTCTTTCTACAGGTGTCCCAAATCCTCATTTTTACCTCTGATCCTGCTGTTGAGCAATCCCTGTGTAACATTTAAGACAGGTCCACCTGCTGCTTGTACTTCACCTGTACGTCAGCACTTCCTCTCCTTCACTGTAGTAGAATGCCTCACACTATATTGTTTCCTCTATTACCCCAACCCAAACACCACTTCAAGCTTTCTCTCCGTAAAGACTTCCTTTATCTACAGTGAAGTTTTTTTTTCCTTTTCCTTTACTCATTCTTGCAGCTCTTTTCTGAGACATCTGCAAATTACTCAGCTATCTTCTCCAGTGCCATGCACCAAATCCAGCCACTTCACTCCAGCAGCATTTCTCCTAATGCCAAACTCAGATGTGGTATAGTCTTCTGAGACCTGCCTGGCCTTTTCCTGATTATGGGTTCATGGAGCACACTAAATGTCATGATGGAAGAACCACATTTGCAGTTTTTGCTTACCTGACTATTAATTGTGATCCAGCACCATGTCATGTTGGCTTTTTGTTCTACAGACTGTAATGGTGATGGGAACATAGTATAGAAGCAACACAACAATAAAAAGCCTGCATGGCGCCTGCAAACAGGGCTTTTATTCCAAGTATTTTGCTGAAGTGCATTAGTACAAGGACTGACTAACTTAGGACTGACTAAACAGATTCTCAAGTTGAGTAGTGAATGCCATCTCTTGCCCTGTTCCCACTACACTCACACACTCATTTAGTACTGCACCCATTTAAGAAGACATTCACCAGTCTCCCTGCTTAAGCACTGTATAGCAGGAATGAGACAGCAGCTTGCAATGAAATGTGGGCCAGCTGCTCCCCATTTTCTGTGTCACAGTGGGGATGACTGACCACCAAGTAGACCCAGCTAAAGGCAACCCCAGTTTGATTATTTACAGATTCCCAAACCCTAATGTGCTAAGAGTCCATAATGATTAACAGCCAGATGCTGAACAGACTCGCAGCAATCCATAGTTCATAAAGAACAAAACCAGTGTTGCTTCAGTGGGACATCAGAGCAGTGAACAACAGCTCCCACATGCTCAGCTTCAGGCAATTTGTGCAGGGGAAGGAAATCCTCAAGTCCTCCCTCAATGGAGCTGGCTAGTTAGAGTTCATTTCTACTATCAGTACTTCTGTAGTCCTTTCCTCTCCTGTGTAGATAAACTTGCCAGTGTCAGGGTCTAAAATTTCCTTTTGTATCTTTTCCATAGTTTAATTTCATTTAGTTTTCTATTTGTTTTCTCTTTACTGAATTCAAGAAACACAAAAAGGTTTTGCAAAGAAAAAGTAAGCAGACTAAGCCATAATTTGCAATTCTAGCATCACTTAACAAAAAGCCTCCTGACTTCCTGTTTATACATTCTTTGGGAGAGGCTCTTCCTGAGATCCCTTCTGCACCTTCCTAACAGGTGACTTACCTAATACCTACAAAAGTGTGCAATCAGCTAAAATTCAAATACAGAAGGCCCCAAAGACTACTAAGTCTCATCTGGAGCAGTTTACTGGAACTGCTTCTCACTGGAAAGCAGTGTAGAGATTTCACCTTTTGCAAGGGCAAATTTCATACCCATCAGCAAAGCAGCTATTTAAAAAACTCCCTCTTACAAGCTACCATACCTCTTGCAAGTTTATGCAGCTTACAGAGAGACTGGAGACATTAAATTCTGTGCATTAGCAGAACAAAAAAGCAGCTTCATAGCAGTGACTACCTGTAGGTCCTAACAGATAGAGTTCACATAAACAGTAAAAACATTAATATTACAGAGGCATGTTTCCCCCTCTGAACATTTATAGCATTCACTATGGGTTTGCAGCAATATTATTTTAAAACTTTTAAGGCTCCATTGCCAGACTGTTTCTCAACCTAGCAGTTCTGTCCAAGCATCTCCTTGTGCATAGCCAGGACCTGGACTCAGTGATCTTTCTAGATCCCTTCCCACTCAGTATATTCTATGATTCTATAAGAATCATAAGAAAGAATCTCTAAGAAAGGCTTAAAAATTTTTGCTTTTTATTTGTGGAAATTAAAATATTTCCCTGTAATCTCTTTACAATACTGATTTGTGTCTGTGGACAAACACCTGTTGCATATGGTAAGTCTCAATGATAATTTATGTCTTAATTCTCTAATCATGGTGTTAGTTTGCTCTATAAACTGTTCTGATAAGCGTCCAGTTTAAATGGTGGTGCCACAACTCCTGAAAATACTGGACTGGATATGGAGAAATTAATGGGAAGCGTTATTGAAAAATAAAAGAAATTGGAGTGGCTCCACTTCCCCTGCAGACATGCTGATCTGAAATAAGTCACTTTATTCTGAAAATAATTATTTCCCTCACAAAGCTCAGCAGTATATCTGGCCTTGAAAGAACTGGCTCTTTTCAGCTCATAACAGGAAGAACCACAGAATATGAACTTGATGCAAATAACTTGCTCAAACGAAAATTAAAAAGTTGCTTGCCTTGGTAGTCATAGGGGGAAAAAAAAAGAGTATTTTTTTATCATAATATTAGCCCAGTCTGAAATTTGTATTTTACAGCTAATCTCAAGATTCATTTTGATGTGGTGGGCTTCTGAACAAGACCTCTAAGTAGCTGCTTCAGGAACGTGAGTATGTGGGGGGGTCAGGGAACAGGCCCCCATTCACTGCTCCTAGGACAGGTAGTTGGAGAACAGCTACGAACTGTGCAAGAACTGGAACAAAACTAAGTAGAAGTTTACTGGCAACAAACTGCTAAAACACTTGGAAAAAAAAAATTGTGGCTCCCTAAGCAGAACTCATTCCTTGGGAGTCCTCGAGGTTGCTCAGCAACATACCACAGTTACTGTGGGTCAAGTCCTCAGGACATAATCTAGCCTATTGACTTTAATTCAACTACCCCTGGCATTAAGTACTGCCAACGGTGAGGAAGAAGAAAACAGAAGTAATGCAGACTGGAGAGCACTCAGATGTTGGGAAGAAATTTCACAGTTTCCAAATGTTTTATCCAAATTGTTCTGATCTGCTCAATTCAATGTCTGTTTTATGGTCATTCTTTGAAAGAGGTAATTCAGAAACAAATTTTAATTTCAAGTTAATAGGAAAGCAAGAACCAAAGTCCACTGATGCAGTGAGACATTTTTGAGTTCAAGCCATTTCTCAGTACCCACACTCCTGCTACAGATACTCTCTCAAAAAACCTCTAATGCCTAATCTTGGAGGAATTAGTAATAAAAATACTTTCCACTCTATGAAGCATGTTGTTCATGACAAGCTTAACCAGAAAGTCATCCTTCCCTCTTGTGGACAACTTGACCCTTCCAAAACTCATTCACCTAATACATTACTGGGAAACTTTGATGTAAAGATGCAGTTTGAACGTGTCATACATCTCTCCAGCCCTTCAGAAGGATGGAATTGCTTTCAGATGTCTGTCTGTCTATCTATCTATCTATCTACATGTTTCTTTTAGGGAAGGACAGCTATGAATAGAAGATGAGACCTTGGGATGGTGTAAGGTTCCACTGAGTATTTGGCTTTCCCATGTAAAACACAGAGAGCAGCCTTTTTGAGCCAGGCTGCAGCGTGCACGGTGCAATCAGCAGTGGACAACAATCCTTCTGCACAAGTGCTCCTAGCAGAGTCCCCAGAGTTTTAGCTTTGCTGTATAAGAGGGAACTTACGGGGGTTGGAGGAAGAGAGATTCCTTCAGAAAACATTTTCCTTCTCACTGGAACTGCAGTGATGACTCTTAAGCCCAAGCTTACAAGGAGTATTAGTCCACTCACTGAAATTCAAGTGGTGTTGTGGGCTGGGGTCCCCCCTCAGAGAAATATTCAGAGGAAATTTTAAACCTATTATTTTTATTGCAAATTCACTTTCAAATACTTGTGCAATTTGCTACAATTCCTTTAAATCTAGGTTTGAAGTTCACTATTTAAACCACTAACAAGAAAAATGGAAAAACCTTTATTGCAATAAACAAAATGTCTAGTTGTGGGTTTAGGGCTTTTGATGGATACAACTGATGGTCCAAAAGCTTGAATAATCCCAGACCTTGGTATTTCATGCAAGCATCTGTAATAATGGCACTCAACACAATCCCCTAGACCTGGTAGTCTGTGGGCACTGCATCCCAGCCTGCTTATCAACAGCAGCATGGTGCCAGATGGCCAGACCCCACCAAACCTCACTTAATTACTAAATACAGCTTCCCTCGTGGAGCCATTTCGGCAGAAGCCATAGATAAAACCTTTGAGTACAAAATCACACAACTGTAAATGCACATATGTGTAATAGTAAACATGCCTATTTCAGCCCTATTTGGCCCATGGGTAAGGACCACAAACATGTAAAATAGAGCTCAGAAGCACAAACCCAGTGAAGAGATAAGCATTTTGCTTGTATCATTACTAATACAGGCCTCTTAGTATCTAAACTAGTTTCTCTGAGAGGCTAATTTGTGCTTTGAAGCCTTTCAAAATATATCCACGGTCTTCCTGTGAAGGCTAATGATAATTTTATCTCTTCTGAGCCTTCCAGTAATAAATGCTGACAGTCCCAGATGCCAGGTCCTTGGTGAGAGCATATTTTTGTTTATTCAGGATTAAGTTAAACTACTTAGCCGCCATTGTGGTAAATCCACCTCTCCTACAGACCTTCTTAAGAATACTGGAGAAAAAATGAAACACCGAACACTGCTGTGAGATCAATCACACTCAGCAGACTAAGAAACTGCTGACAATTTTTTCTTGGTGTGGAGGGGTGAACAGACTGCACCAAACATCCCCCCAAATAAGAAATGAGAAAGGCCACATTATGTGCTCCTTGTCTTGATTTCATCACATCACACCTTGATGCTGTGGCAGATTTTCAACAAGGGACTGTAAAGCTTCATTCTGCAGCTTTTGTCCAACAAGAAATGGGTTTGGATACCTAAATAATTCTGCTCAGTTATATGCAAAACAACTGGATGTGGTTGTTGTTTTTTGGTTTTGTTTTTTTTTTTTGAGGCAATTCACAGTAGCCATTTTACCATCTTTCAATATTTGAAATGTAAAGACTTTTCAATTTAATTTCCTCTTCCTTAGGAGCATGAAGAAAATATTGTGCTCTTACTGATACAAATGCAATTTGAGACTCTAAATCACCAGACCTGTAACACCAATGTCATTCCTTCACACTGGCAAAATATTCTCATGTATCATATAAAGATCTAAAACTGTGAGTGCATCAACATGTAGCAAGACCACAGGATACAAATTAAGCAAAGAGCAGAGAACACATTTGAAAAGGGGATTTTCAAAGCATGCTGCACTGTAATCTATTTAATTAAAAAAAAAAAAATCTGAAGATGGCAGAGCTAGCTTCCATTCTTGCCATTTAAGGCAGCTGTAAGATTAGCCTTTAATTACTAAATGATGGAGCAAAAGCATGAGACCTCCTCACCAGCTGTTTCTGTAGCACAAGCAGAAACAGTGCCTGGCTACACCTCAGAGTACTGGGGGAGTAGGCAAGAGCATCTGCATGCTGCTGGGCTGAAATGACTTTATGTGTGCAAATAAGATTTTGAAGGCTTTTCTTCTCATGAATAGGCAATGATGCTTTATAGATACAGCAGCATGAGCTGAAGGATTAAGAGAATTTGGGTTTAATAAGACTGCAGTCTAGGGCCTCGCTAGGGTATTCAGGAACCCCTGACTACACAGGGGGGTCAACTTCTGCACTGCTGTTCTTGCTCTCCTCTGCCTTGTGCCATCAGTGCTTCTCCACCCCATAATGTGGGAGGTGTGGCCAGCTGGCTCACAGCAGCTGCACGTCCTGCCAAACATCCCGCTGGAGGTGGGTGGCAAGACCACCAGAGGCTGCATCTCTGTGGTTGGGAACTCATCCTCAGCTCTCCCCACCAAAGGAGAGAAACCACGGCACTGATGTCACTCAGCAAACAGCTCCTGCAAACCTCCCGTGCTGTGCAGAGACTGAGCAGACTTTGTGTGTCCTCAGGCAAAAACTGCACTGGCCCAGAGTGCCTGGTCCCCAGAGGAAAGGCTCTGCAGTGGGAAAACCCATAGGAAGCGGGCCCAGGCTGGGCTGCCAGGAGACACTCGGAGGTCAGGGCAGCGATTGAGCAGCTTCCTCTTCACGAGATGCTGTGCAGTGCTTCCCCTGCAAGTTCACGAAGCAAAAAATGATTGCAGGGAGGAAAAACATGACATTTAGTAACATAAATTGACAAGTTCTCAACAGGAACAAAACTATTTTTTCCACTTTGTTTCTCTATATAAACAGTATTTGATTTTTAACATGCAAAAGACTGACAGCACACCAAGCATAAAGTAGATTGTGATCTCCACAAACCAGGATGACTGTTATCAGATTGGCACCAAACAAGGCCATTGTTGGAGCTAAAATTACCTCTCAGGTCTTGCAAAGCGCTCCACCAAAGGACACCATGTCCCACTGCCAAGACACACTGCCTACACAGACTCCAGTAGAGGGGACAGGAGACAAAGGTCTGGGAGAAGTGGAGTCTGGACCCCTTAACAGGTCTACTGAGCCAGATCTCAAGATCTGCACTTCAATCATGCAGCAAATATTCAGGAGAAAGAGAGAAATAGTGAGTATTTCTGGATTTGACTATGCTAACAGAACACTGGTTGTTGACATACTCTGATGTTCAAAAGCCCTCAACATTTTGTTCCTCTATACCAAGTGTGGCCTTTATGCCATACACTGGTAGATGAGTACCAGTGAAGACAGCACCCACTATCCCTCTGATTTTCACAGTACTGCTTATTTTTCTACTCAATCAGAAACCTGAAGGACAGGGAAAGTGGTCAGCACATCCTAGAGAGATCAAACCCTTCTACAGTGGTTTTCTTCTTCTGCAGCACCAATCCTGACTTTTCCCATAGCTGTCAGAAAACCGTTTCTTTAGTACTTGTGTCACATACAAGTGTTTTAAGGGTATGTATATTCCCTGACACCTTCATTGTCAGAATAATTTGACACATAACCATCAAGAGGAGTCTGAAGCACCCAAGGTGAATCATGACACGCATCTTTACAAGACCAAGAGAAAATCAAAAACTTAAAGAACTTTCTTTCTGTGAGTTTGCCTTTGAAGGAAGAATATCAGAAATTGTTCAGAATGTTCTTTTTTAAAACCACACTTTAAAAGCATATATCTTTGAAAAAAAATCTAACATGACATGAAAACAACTTGCAAAAAACCAATGACTCCCCAAGTATAACCTGAAAAAATTGCTGCTTATCCCACAAATTGATAGCTGGGCCCTGGAAGAAGTGGAAAATAACCCAGGAAAACAATTTCAAACATGGTTTGCAATGCAGTACTGGCAAACTGCATTATACCACTCATGTCTAGGCTGAGAGTCAACAGTGGACAGGACAGACCTGGGACTGGTGATAGGGCAAAGTAAAGATGGGGTGGAAAGAAGATGAAGAAACCTGAAAATCTGAGTTTGCTGCTAAAGGGGAGATTCCGCTGCAAGGATGTGAAGATGGGGGTGAGGGACTGCTGCCTGTGGGAATAGCAGCTATAACTCACATACTCTAATAATTATAATCAATATTAATAACAAAAGGATTCCAGGCATAGATAAAATTTACTACATAAATCTTATGCACAACAAAGTGTGTGTTCCTTATGTAGGATCTTATGCATGCATTATGCCCTGCAGGGAGGCATAAGCAAACAGATATATACAGAGGGACTTTTCTCATGGCAATTTACTGAGTAAGCACATTATTTGCAGCCTAAATTGTCATTATTCCTGTTCCCAAAGGCTGAACAATGGGGAAGACAAAAAGGTTAGTAATGAAATGGTCACTCAGCACACCTCTCATTCATTACTTGTTTTAGGTATGTCACAGCACAATATTGCAGTATACAGTATTGTGGCAGATTTTTTCTTAGAATCCAGGGAGTTTAGCAATATCGAACTAAATGAGGAATATGAATAAGTAGACTATTGCAGATACAAGTGTGTCTGCAACAGTGTCTTGACACATAGAAAAGAACTTGTTTAATGATCAGTTTTTACTGTAATAACAGCTTTGATTAGCAGCAGACAGTAGTGCTCATAGAAGTCACTGATTTATTTTAATTGACTTTATTTGAAACTCTCATAGCATTAATTTTTCCACACATGAACTTCAAGTTTTTTACTCTTCACGATTTAATTCTGCTATTGATAATCCCTTTACTTACTGCAGCACATCTTCAATAATTGTCTTAAACTTCTCTTTGTTTTGCTAGGGGTGGAAATCCAGCCTATGAGTTTTCATTTAAAGAGTGTGGGGGAGGTGAACAGTGGAGGAGAAAGACAACTTCTTCCTGAAGACAAAGGGGGAGGATTGAACAGAAATTGCTCAGGATAAAGTCAGACATTGACTCACAGTAAATGAAGGGAGCAGAAGCAGGGTTCCTGGCACTGAAAGTACTGTGTGACAACAGAAAACAACCTCAATTCCTATTACTCCCACCAGGCGTTAAAGAAGGGAAATGATAACAACTCCTTCATCAAGAGGGGCCCAGCTCAGGGGGCCCACAGGCATGCCAGGCTGTGGGAGACCAGCCCTGCTGGGGCACGGCTGGGGCAGGGCTGCCGTGGGCTGCTGGAGATGGGCAGGGGCAGCCGGGGCTGGTGGTGCCCTGGCAGCCAGGCAGAAAGGGAGCACCAGCCCTGCTGGGCCAGGCAGGGCAGGGGAGCCAGGCCTGGCAGGGAGCGAGGGGCTACGAGAGCCTTCCCAGCACCGACACCGCTCAAGATGCCACGTGGGCTCATGAGAGTGGAACGTGGCCACACCTGTAGCCCACAACAAACCAAACCTGACATTCCTCCAACATGCATTAAAAAAATGGTGAAGCTGATTGGTTTGGGTTTTTTTTTTTTTAAGCAACGTCCCTTGTACTTATCTCAGTGCTAAAAGACAACCTCTTCCCCACGCCCTGATCCAGCAAGGCCTGTCCCTAACAGCAGTGGTCTCGTCATTTTACAGAGCTACAAACGTGGCCACGTGTATGCCACACATCAAGGCATGCAGTGCATCAGCAAGTCCGGGATATCAATGCTATACTATATAATAAATTAAATGCGTAGTAAAATATGTCTGGAATATGCAAGGAAACAATGTAGATGAAATACGCCTCCTTCCCCTCAAAGGTAACTATTTTTAATGACTAAGTTAAGATAATGTATTTAAAAGATGTGGCTTGCTGCATAAACAGATAATACACCAGGACAGCTCAATTTTTTACAATTCAATACCTTTTCTCAGTTAACTGCAAGTCAAAGGACAAACCTTCTTGACTGCTAATGATGAGAAAAACTAACAACTGCTGTCCTGTCTAAAAACGTCCACTCCTCCAGCTGGCCAGAAACCAAGCGGAAATTCCAGATTGGGAGGCAATTATTTATGTATGTCTCCTTCCAACCACCCCCCTCTAAACCTTAAATTCGCTTCTAAGTGGGAATTAATCCTGCCTTGAACACTTTTAAACACTACTGTATCTTTACAATCAGGTCAGTCATAGTTTTTACTTCAGCTGCACTTGTGAAATTTTTGTTCATATTAATAGCAAATTTACTTTTATTCTGCTTGAGAGAAAAGAAATCTTCAGCTTTGGGGTGAATTTTTTTAAAATACACCATCACACTTACATTTCTGCCTACTACAACCTGCTGTTGCAAGTTTTATTTAAAAATCTTCTGCATTTTAAAAGACTATTTTTTTTTTAATTCACAAGTACAAGAAAATGCCATTTTTACTTTAGGCTGTCTCAGTTTTCCAAGTGAAAAAGATCTCTCTGACAAGCATTCACTATCACATTTTCCCCCTACAGTCTTTGCGGATAAACAACACTCACATAATCTACTGACTAGATCTTATACTTTTGGACTGAAATAAATGCTTCTTCTTGTGTACTGGATTAAGGGAGACTGAAAAAAAATCTCCTTTTAATTTGTTTCCCTCGACAATGCAGAACAATTCTTCATTTCATGCAGAAAATGTTTCTCCAAGTGATCCAACTTCAGACCAAAGTATCATCTTTTCACACAGCTCTTGAGAAAGGCTACAGTATGTGCAGTAACACTTGAAACAAACGATACTTTCCCAACGGGGGACATAAGCTTTAAAAATTATAATTTGCAGGGGGTGGCTTTAATTTAAAAAGACCTCTTTTGGGCTGGTGGTTTTTCAAAAGGGAAGCATCTCTTAAGCCTTCAGGCATTCAAATGTAATTAAGTGATCTATACACAACATCAGGATGCTGTAAGTCACTACCATAATACCTAACTCTTGCAGTTGAATCCCTGAGGAGCTATAACACACAAAATACAGACAACAAAACAGGCCTCTTAGAAAGCATGCAGTATATCTTACTTGCATGGAGCAAAGCTCCCAGAGGAATCCTTGAGCACAGAGAAAGGCACAATTCAGACAGGCAGCCATTAAGTGAATCTAAATAATCAAGAGTGTGATCTGAGCAGAAGATAACAGGTGAGCAGTGCCAGATTACTCTGAACTAGCATTTTTCAATGGACACGACACAGAGAATGAAAGTTGCCCCCTGTGCTCAGCCCAGCCAAGTAATGTAAATGTTTACAGGGCAAACAGACATGGATGAATGATTTCCTGAGGTTTTATGATCAAGTTGGACAAGACGTGGCCCATCAACAAGAGTTGGCCCAAAGGACAAGAGGGTCAGATGTGGCAGCAGCTGTAGGGAGCTGACAGACATGAGACAGGAGCTAACAGAGACACAAACTTCAAAATATCATTCTGGATCTGAAAAGGAAGCTCTTAAGAGACTCCAGGAACAAGGCACAATTTGTAGCTACCCAGTGACACCAGACACCTCAAATAACAAATTATTTCTATGAAAAAGGGCACTTTTTTTCTGCTTCTTTACTTATTTGAAGCAAATGCATGTGTAGAGTCAGAGATCTGGGATAAACCACAGACTGTGAGAACTGTAATTTTCCCAAGTTTCTCTATGCTTTCACCACGGGGTAGGACCTGTGAGCTTCACTTTTTTTATAGACCAGAGCTTTGCTCTACTACATGCAGGAATGTCACTACAAATTTCACCCTCCTCCCTGAAACCACCCAGCCTAGTGAGCATGATCTGTGCCTCATTTACTGTGGCTGCAGCTGATAATTCTATTCAACCAACTCTGCTTTCTAGAAAAGTTATCACAATAACCCAAACAGCTTTGTCTTGGAGCACCATTGTCATTCTTTTCTCTTCAGTGGAAAACAACTCAGTCATGCTCCCTTTTGACATAATAGGGCTTCAGTGCTCAGCTGTTAGTTTATGAAGGCTAACAAGTGGGAATCCTTCCTAGTTATTCAAGATAGGACCTACTGTCTTAAGATAAGTCAAAATCTAAAGCTAGTCAAAGAATTTATGAGGAATTTAAGGGAACTGGAACAAAATGGAAATAAATATGTAATTCAAAGATTCCCTTTCCATGAACTGAGTTAAAAGAGATTTAAATATACTCGGAATAAGGGCCTTACGGAGAGACTACATTATGCATACGAGTTTTGAATGGAATGAAAGAAAAGCTAATAAATGGATAGTAATACGCAAAGTTGTGAAAATGAAACTAAAGAAAGCCTGAAAGGAGGTTTTGGGGGGGAAAAAAGGATGGCAAACAGTGCTTAAGTGTATTTTCATTTTTTTGTCTAATCTCTAAAAATTAAGTGTTCTGTAAGAAAATGCAGCAGATGCAGAAATGAACCACATATACAGACAAAGGCAGCAGATGCATTAAGGAGTTACTGATTACTTTTTTGTTTTTTGGTTTTTTTTTTATCTATACTACTAGCATTTGGTTCTCCTAAAAACAACAACAAACAAACAAAAAACCACTCACACTAACACAAGCACTTAGGACAAGAGATGTCTTTTGCATTCTCAGGAATGAATTCTAATGCCCTTAGAAACCTGTCCTTTAGATATTCCCTGATTGAGAACAATTTACTTGGTTTTGTCACCCTGTCCACTGGCAAAATAAGTCTCATGGAACCAAGAATATCATGCTGAGCAATAAAAATGTTTAGGGTTGTTGTGTGCAGTCATGATGACCTGTGCCTTCTGATTGTATCTGTACATTCCATTTATTCCTATATTACTTTCTGATATGCTACAGGCTACCTCTTTCTCTTTTCGTGACTAGATATAACAAAAGCAGCTGCTGGAAGCCTATTATCTAATTATCTTCTTAGATCCTGCAAGGACTGGGGTGCTCATATAAGCAGATCACAAACGTTTTAGCCTCTCAGACCATTGTTTCTTATCTAGCACACAAAACATTGTTGTACATTCTCTAAATGCACTGGATGTTTAAATGAGCTGTCAGAAAAGCCTTTTCTTTGTCACTGTGATCACTCATGTTGTTTTCTCCTAGCAGTATCTCCCAGTTTAGCCAGAGCTGTAGGATTAGAGTGCTTCACCAGATCACGGCCAGGACACAGCCCGGTATCTCAGCTCTCCCAGGTATCGCAGCCTCTGATGACACTGAGATGGGAGCTGACCAGATATCCCCATTTCTACTGGGCATCACTTGCTCCTCTGTCTTTAGCTGAGGTTCTTGCTCTGAGCCTCAAGAGTCAGAACACACCTGGATCACCATCAAATTGCTTCGGATTACTGACTATCTTGAAAGGCACATCTGAACCGTGTGACTGAACACCCATCAGGAATGCAAAAGAATTATAAGCTACAGAAATACCAGACCCAGCACAGGGTTGTGATGCCCCTGCATGAATGGACAGAAAAGCACAGCATGCAGAACAGGTGTCATTTGTAACGATGGTGTTCTTATAATCACCCCAGTAATTATAAATACTGAAAATACAGGTAAGCATGAATATAATATTGCAGTTAAAAAACTCAGGATCATTACCAGGTCAACCGTTGCTCTGCTAACTTCACCTTGCTTTCAATTACTGAACTAGACAAAGCTGACCAATAATGTAAGTTAGTTGAAAAAATAAAGTCTACCATCTCTAAACTCTGCTGAAGTGTCAGGTCCTGGATTTTTTTTAAAGCAAATCCAAAAATAATTTGAAAATCTCTGAATGCATTCTATCAGCTTTTAAAGCTCTAACCAGCAATTTATATTCACATTCCAGAAGGAAGAAATAAGGAATAGAAAACTTTGGGCTATTATTTTCTCCCTTCCATGTACTTCATCTGCTTTCCAATGCAAAAGAATAAGCTTCAAACTCTTAAAATTTATATCTTCAACATATATACAAATGTTGATTCCATTCTTAATTTTCAGGAATGCTTGAAAAATAATTGCAAAACACCCCAATACAGATTCAAATTTAAACATATCCATGTTGCAGATAACAATAAAATTACACTTTGAGACTACACTTCCCATGAAACAGAGGCTATTTTAACTATTGTGCTGTATATAAGCTAACCTATATTTTAATGCAGCCTTTGTGTCCAGCCTGCTTGCTTGTAATAGGCTAGAAGAGAAGCACACATTTGAAAGCATGATCCACTATGGCAAATCCTATCAACAGTCAATCCATTTCAACACCCAGCCTCTCATGTGACTCTGCAGAGGAAAGCAAAGTCTTCAGTCACCTCCCAGTTAGTTATGATTTACCCAGCTTGGGGTCCAAGAGAACACAGATATCTTCTCAATCTCCTAGCACAACTACTTTATGCCATAATTAATTTTGATCAAATTCTGATTTTTGCCATTATTACCTTAGCAAGTATAGCTCTTGATATGGTAAAAAATTACCAACTGCTAAGAAAAATAATAGAAATACTTGATTTTTTATCTTCCTCTGTAACAGCAAGTATTGTAGTGAAAAAAAATACAATTAATTTTCTTGGCTAAGCTCTTGATTACCTAAAGGATTTTTAAAGCATAGCAGGAGGGGTAAAGATTCCAATAAAGATATTAAACGTAAGTAGTGGCTGTTGATAGCTTCAAACCTTCTTGCTTATATTGCACTACTGTGCTAAATGCCTCTTCAGCTTCAAGGCAGGAAAAACTGGAATGAGAGAAATGTAAAGGTGTGTGATATGGAACACGTGTTTGATGCAATTCAAACACAGAGATGCAAATTGATTCTCATTTTGCAGTTTTGAGAGTAGCTGTGGCCTTCAAATATGAATTCTGGGACAAATTACAGTTTAGGTAAATACACTGACAGAAATTCAGTGACAGGGACTTGATGCATATCCTATGCTGAAAACACATCAGGCTCCTTTGTGAAGCAAAGCAATGAACAATGGTATGCTTAGACACTTCATTAGCAAGGAAACATCAAGCTAAGACCCTTAAACTCTCCTACTTGTCATCCGTGTTTATGATTACTTTTGCATAAAGTACTAATGTGTGCAGCCTACATACATTGCTAGCATGACATCAAGCTTTGTAGCAAATGCACGATTGTTGTCAGTAAATACTCAGCTCTTGGATCTCAGCATGCCTTTAAATATAATTTTCTGCCCCTTCAAACCAGTGCACACATTTATAATTATATGAAACTGCCAATTTGCACATAACTCTTTATCCTCTTGTAGTAATATTTATCTGACAAAAGAAGTGAAAAATGTTTTTCTAAGTTATAGATGGAACATATATAACACACAGCCCAAGAAATATGAATATGTTCAGCATATTCAATTTCCTTAAAAAAAAAATTCAAGTTGGTATACTAGTAATTTGATCTATGAACTCTCAGATAGGCATTTAAATGTAAGTTTCAGTTAACTGAGTTTCCACAAATAAATGATGGGAGAAATTCTGTTAGTAATACAATATTTATTTTTTTAATACTTGTTGGTAAGGAAAGCGTTGTGAAAGTGACACAAGGCAAAAGCAAAGAGCCTGGCTTCACCCCTTCAGACCACAGCAGAATGAGGGAACCACAGCATGTGGATGCAGAGGTACTGCTCTACATGACACCCCAACTGCCTGACCCTGCAACATCCCCTGCATAAACCCCCTCCGAACTACACTGTTCAGTACTTTCCTTTCCTCTGGAAAAACAGCCAGATAATTCCAGGGTAGGAGCTAGAGATGTTTTTCTGGGTCAGAGCCTCCCAAAGCTTTTCTGGCTTAATCCCATACCTCTCTCCTTTCAGCTCTTACTGCTCCCCCGGGAAGGTCAGTAAAAATCTCTAGACCCAGCTGATGGACAGTTGGATGCTGGTCTGGAGAAGATAATCCAGAGGCCTTCCAAGCAGAACTATCTTCCAGCAACAGGTCATTCGGCAAGCTGGGCTACGCAATGGCAGAAGGGCAGTGCAGACTCTCAGCAGTGAGAGCACAGGCAGCCAAGAGCATGTCTCAGCCTCTTGGAGCCCACTTCTCAATGAGTCTCAAGTTGCAGCTTTGCAGATTAGCCCCGTGAACTTCACATATGTGACAGAAATTCTCTAGCTGTCAAAGTGATTCAGAGAACTGATTCAGCTAAAACAGCCAGACAAAGGGAAAGGGAAAAGGAAAAGGAAGGAAGAAGGAAGAAAACGGGGGGAAAAAAAGAGAAGGGCCATTATTACTGGGATGGATTACACCCTGATCTTCACTGCTGAAACAGCTTTGCTGGCACAATATAAGCAAGTATTGACTCTAGGAGTTGGCACATCAAAACCATAACTCCTAATACACTGTCACTATCAAAAACTATGTTCTGGAATACAAGATCATGACAGCTCTTCACTGCAGACAGATCAGTACAGCAGATTGATTTGCTAGTATTTTATAGAATCTGTGTTCTCTACACAAGGTATACATAAAGGTCAACTAGGATAAATATTCCAAGTGTGGCTGCAGAAATAAACAGTAATAAAAATAAAAAACTCCAAATGCTCAAATCTGTGCATGCAATAACTTTTATTAATGCATGTCAGTGACGCAACAGGGCAATGCAGAATCAACTGCCGGTCAAGAAACATGACCTCATTTTCTGCATTCCAGCTGACTACTGTGTGATCTCTAAGTTTCTGTTACAAATTATCCAGCCCTTCTCAGAGTTGAATAGATACACAAGCTGACTTACGGCTTATAAACAGGGGTTTTGATTTGGATTCTGAAAATGGAAGACATAATCAGCTTATCAGCTTTAAAGAAGAGAAACTGAAACACACTTTTGTCTTGCTCTGCTAATTAGTTATAACCAAAATCTACACTTTCTGTTCCTCGAGAAATGGCTTCTGTAAAGTAACCCACAACTTACTAAACCAGATTGAAGCACAGTGTGTCCACCTGTCATGAAGCTTTAGTATAAGCTTATCTGTAAGCAGACAGATAAATGCATACATGCTTTATGGAGGAGACAGACAAATGCAGTGCAACAGTCTAGTCCTGTGTCTGCTTTTTGTTTAAAAGTATTCATAGAAGTGAAATGGCAGTGCAAAGGCCAAGACAGTCTTTTGGAGATTTAAAGATGAACAGACTTCGCTGGTAACACATCTTATAAAACAGAGTATCTCAGCTGACAGGCATTTGAACAAAACTCACATCCTGTATTTTATGATGAGCACAACTGCGGAGGCCACATGATGATTCTTAGGGATAACTCTTTCTTTGTAGGGACACATGGAAATATTCTTTCCATGTAGAGAAAATGCTCTTTCTCTATTAAGTATTATGACTATTGATTCTATAGATGAACAAATAGATGATGATCTCGAGAAAGGTTTTAAATACTGAAGAAAATAAGGTAAAACACCTGGAAAAAATCCCCAACACTGCTGTATTTTACTATGTAAGTATTTCAAGCTCAGTCACTGAAACCAGAGAACTGTCCTCTAGCAGGAAACTCTACTGAAAAAGCCTTGGCTACTGAGAGAGCCTTAGCTAGAATTTTGTTTTAAAAATCATCTCTAGGTATAGTGTCTGAAAGCTCACAGCTCATTTCCACAATCACATTACCATTCATAACTAAAATTCCATGTCTCATTTCTCCACCCGTTCCCAGATTCCCGAAGAGAAATAAAGCCTAACTTTATTTATATTTGGGCTAAGGAGAAACAAAGCCCAACTTGTTTCTAAAGGACTTTGAGATCATTTGTTTTGGAGGTGTACATTCTCCATAAAAAAGCCTGTGTGCCATGTCCAAGAACCCTCTCCCAACATGAAAAATAAGCTATATGTTTTTGCAGGCTTCCAGAGACATGAAGAGTGTCCATACAATAGCTTCCCTTGTTAAAGGCAAATAGTTTTCTGACCAATAAAACTGATGCCCAACAGACTCCTTGCTACATATTCATACATTTTCATCACCACAGGATGACCTGTGATGTCCTTGACCATAACCTCCATGCATCATCCCCCCAGCTGTGATCATCCACAGCCCATGCTTCACAACCTACATATTTCCAGTTCCCCCCAGCCACAGCAACATCAGCTCAGGCTCATGTTCTCTCAGTGTCCCAGGGGTGAGATGCAGCACTGAGACGTGGCCCAGATGTTTTCCCACCAACCCACACACAACACCACTGGTGAACTTACCTTACACCTTTTCCCTTAGATGGGGTAGTTATTTGTGTGCCTCTCTTCAAACAAACCAAGGCTATCAATGAAACCTGCCAGAGATTAGCAGCATTAAAACCTCTCTCTCTCTGCCAAATCAAGATAATTGATCATTGACTTCAAAAAGCTCAGTGGAAGGCAGATGGATAGATACAGCCATCCTATAAACTTCAGTTCCTCAGGAAACCAGGCTAAAAATAGCTGATTTCAAATGCTTAGGGAACGAATTGAGCTCAAATTAACATAAATACCAACTGGAATGTTAAAATGTGTTGGCTCTTAAATATTATCTTTTTAAAAATGGTGTCTCAAAGGGTCAAAATTCTAACAATATTTATATGTAGCAACAGATGAATGCTAATTTATTTACAGGGTCCACAATGAGAATAGGTGACATCAATGCAGATGAATGCACGATGCCATAAATGACATGACTGTGCATGAGTGTTTAGCATATCTCCTCTTCATTCCACAGATCATTACCTTGTCATTGTGCTTAAAGAAAATATCTAGACTTCAATTCCCTCTAGCAAAAGTAGATATTTTCTTGGCTTTTATCATCTGCTTCCCAGATTTCCAAAATGATTTAAAATTTCTTACAGTCCAACATGTTAGAATCTATTTTTGCTTCACCTGTAACAAATTTTGGTCCAAACCCTTCAAAGAGTTATGCTCAAGACTGAATTTTTAATAAAACAAATTATTCAGGAGCAAATATAATCTGAGTTAATATTTGCCAAACCTGAGGACTGGTTTATCTTATTGACAGGGGTAACTCTAAATAACACTTAACATTCCCAGTATGAGGAACAGCAAACACATTATGCAAACTGATGCTTCTTCATGGTGATGCCTCATGGCAAATTTAGTACCTACTGGATCCCAAATATCAGCATTTTGCCTTCTCTAGCAGGAAAGTTTCAGATAGAGCACTTCTAAAAGCCACATGCCAAACTTTATTTCCTCCTTCAATTACAAGAATAAAATAGATCAAACCTATACAAAGTCCTTAAAATCTCTTCCTCCAGGCACCTCAGTAATTTAAATGTTATTTTCCATCAAAACAAATAAACAAACAAATTATTTTAAGTCCAGTGATGTTAATAACCCTAACCTTCTGTGGAGTTCAACAAAAAATTAGGACTTTACACAATTCTTTCTATCTGAATCATTTACCTCCAGCCCTCAGACTGACCAGCACAAATTAAAGGTATCACTAGGTGTCCTGGTCTAGATGAACTTAGTTTGTTAGATATGGGGTGGTTTGGATTAAAACAAACAGTTCAGGTTTGGTTCTGACTCAACAAATGTAGTATTTCCCAGAATCCTTCTTTAAAGAACTTTTGTTCCACTCAAATATCTAGATAAACAAGAGTGAGAACTGCACACAAGCAAAAATCTAACATTACTGAGTAAGACTTAGTGGATTGCAGAGAACAATAATGTTATGAGGGACTGAAAAGAACCCTATTTGATATTAAAAGTAGGCACCCCTGAGATGAAATTTGCCTTTTCTCTTCTTTTCCAGACTCAAGTCTGGAACATCAACTTATGGTCTATAATAAGGTTTCACAGATTAGATGGTGACAGCAGGATCAACTCAGCCGAAGGGTGAGGAAAAATAGTGGTGAAGAAGAAATTTTGTAATTATGCTATACTCCCCTATTACAGCTAAGTCACAAAATAAAATTGAGGAGAGCTTGGTTTGCAACACCTTCAGCAATGCCTTTGTACCTTTTGGAAGGGAACTGCAATAACAACTCCAGCAATTGTCCTGGAGAACTGTCACACTGAATTCTTCAAAAAAGAACCATTCACTAGGGTAAAGAGTAAAACACACTGTCCATAAGAAATCGAAAAGTGATTTGTAACAGCATTTGGAACCACATAAACCACAGAAAGCAGCAAAGAAACTATATGACATTGAAGATGACACTAGAGTAAACTGTACATTTTTAGTTTAAATACATTCAACACGTGGGAAAATCTTTATTAAACTGCAAGGCACAGAAACATCTGTTTTGATTTAGTTTGTGTTACAGCAAACAAACATGAAAGACCACAGCCTATATCTTCCCCCGGGGGTATTTGCAGGGAAAGGAATACTGTTTATAACATCTGTGCTACAATCAGAGAATTACAAAATAACTTAGGTTGCATGGGGATGATCTGAAGATCATCTGGCTCAGTGCTCTTCCCACCTCATCAAAGCAAGGCCAGCTTCAAGGTTAGATCCAGTTTTAAAGCTGGATCAGGCTCCTTAGGGCTTTGAGTATCTCCTCCTAGCATGGAGACAGCACAGCCTCTCTGGTTAACTGGTGTTTGACCACCGTAATGGGAAAAGCTTTTTCTTTGTCACAGATGTATTACTGACTCATGTTCAACTTGTTATTCACTGAAACCTCCAGGCCTCTCTGCAAAACCATTTCCCAGTCAGTGTGTCCCAGCTTATACTGGTGTGCAGGGTTATTCCTCCCAGCAGCAGGACTTTGCTGAACTTTATGAGGTTCCCGTTGGCCCACTTCTCCAGCCTGTCAAAAAAAGTCCATCTAAACGGCAGCACAAGCCACTGGTGCATTAATCACCACTCCTGATTTTGAAC